>OY757021.1:67810642-68410642 GCA_963580285.1 Lucinisca nassula | reverse complement strand
ATTTACAAGTTAACTTTAACCTGTAGAAGTAAGAAAATTAAATGTACTTAGCTCTGTTATGAAATATCCTGAATGAATCTATTTTCCTTGATCCCACAGAATTCACAATCCAAAATGAAAAGTAATATCCAACACAGAATTTAGAAATAACTTTTCTTAAATGCCCAAACATCAAACTCCCAAGTCTGACTCAATGAGAAAAATCAAGCTCTTTTATAGACCCTAAGATTTCTCTAGAACATTCCAGAGGGCTGTGGAATAAGATGAGGTAATTTTCTAAAAATAATGCAACCCAGAACTTTCTGGAAGGTTCTGAAGTACTTTTCCTTGTAAACATGTTGTTTACAAAAATGAAATTAATCTGTGACTCAGTTTTCTAGAATCTTCTATAAGAAGATTAACAAGATATTTATAGCACTATTAGGTCACAGTGGGGTGCAAGTGGGAATCAGAAAAATAAATTCTTATGCATAACAATACCTAATACAGTAGTTTTTTTTTTTCTGAAAAAAAAAAAAAAAAAATGTGAGCAGCTTTTGCAAATGCAATAGTTGCTCACATTTTGCAGCAAAAATATCAATATCTTAAATTATCAAAGTTTTAGTGGTATGTTAACTAGTGACATTGTTACTTTTGAACTGGCCTCAGGTTGTCAGTGCTTTGATTTATTTGAACTCCAAACATTGATTTTATTGAGTATGTAACAGTTGCTCACAAGCTATGTTTTCAGATGAAATAAGACCATGCCAACTGGACCATGTAATGAACACTCCTGTGACCCCACATTATACAGGAAAAAAAGGGGTTTATGAGGTTATACATTATTTTAGTTTCAAAACATAGACTGGGGGTACTTTTAACTTTGATTAGGCAGTTCCAACAGGCACCTACAATCTATGTTTGGAGTGGAAAAAGATAAAATACTGGCTTAATCCACATTCAGTTAATGCCAAATTCTCAATTTGTTCATTTTCTCTGAAGCCAGTGATGGTTCAGTTTAAAAATATGTTCACACAACTCTATGGAACAGGATTTAGGTAAAAACTCAATTATGCAACATTGAGATTGCAATTTAATATCATGTCACTGGCATTTGCAATTTGGATATTCTGTTATGCTATATTCAGTTACAATTGTGCAACACTGCATTTTGATATTCATTTTTGTAGTCTGATTTTGGAATTTGTGTAATTTTCTTTCTGTTTCTCGTCCTATTTTGCAACTTGAAATTCCGCTTCTGCTTCTTCTAGTTCTCATTATTCTCGTTCAGTGTCGCTGTGGTCGTTCTTTCCTAAACGTCCGCCTGTATTCGGCAGATACCCCCAAAAATCTGCAAGCGTATTGGTGACACGGAGGAGTGAGAGAAACGAGAGAACTATATTTTTGGCATAAAACGGATGATTTGGGGACACTATACCCTTCCTGGTAAAATTATTTACAAATAATTTATATTTTATATGTCAGACCAGGAATAAGCTTTGCTGTGTTTGTTTTGTGTCCAAGTTTTATCTAAATATATCGCAAATGTGTTCAGGCCATTGCACCTCTAAAATATAAATTTGTTGTAAATACTAATAATAATTTTGTACGGCACAGACAGGCTCCTATCGTGTAGACCTTTGTGAGACTGCTCCTGTATGAGCACCTGAAAGCAAACATAGTTACAACTCTCTCTTGGGAAAGTGCCTTCAGATGTACTACGACTTACGTTCCCTCTAACATTTATTTTTGATTTAAGGCATATCCAACGGAATTTTTAAAACTAGGCATTTTGGTTCTGGTCTTTATTTGATTTTACGTCACCGTCAACACAGTAATGGTCATTTTGGAGACGTTGCTTCCACTTTTGTGGGACTTTACCTGACACTGAGATGAAATGACATCTCAAAGCCCTGTCGCCCAATGAAACCAATAGGGTTTGTAAGCACCGCTTTGCCTCGGTAGACTTAGATCCTCATAGCGGTTTTCCAGTACTGATGTGCGGGTCGGTTTCAGTTCATGCAGCCTATCTATTTCTTCAAGCCCCGATGGCCGGGGGTCTGATTCCCTGTTTATTTTGTCACATGTTTATATAGATGTTCGTAACTGTTTGTGTTAAATGTATTCATTAAGAAAATAGAAAACTTTCTGACTTTTTATCTATATAGGTTTTTGGCTGCAAGTGACAAAACGCAAAGGTTTCCATTTTTTTTGACAAAACAAAACGCGAAGCAAATTCTTTCATACCGGAGTGCAGGTGAAAAACCCGCACCTGATACAATGTAACATCATATCAAGCGCTGGAAGCCTCTGTGGTGTAGTGGTTATGCTACTCGCCTCATTAACCAGGGATCGCAGGATCGACCCCGGGCTTCTCCAGAATTTCGGATGAGTCTTCCATCTCCGTATGACCTTAGCTGTTGGTGAGACGTAAAACTCACTCACATACCAAGCGCATCCCACCATAAAAACACATCTTTATAATTCTGACCCCCTCCACCCCATACGCACACACACACACACACACACACACTTGATCCCCACTTTTATATAGTAAAACTGGGATTTACAGGAGTAAACATTATTTTTTCTCATTTCTATTCCAAAATATAGATTGTGGGTACTCGTTAGAACCGCATCGAAGATGCGCTTCTAACGTGTACCCAAAATGTATATTTTAAGCAACAGTCAGAAAAATATCACGACTTTTCATCTTACAATTTTTTTTTTTTTTTTTTTTTTTTCGGCGGTAAAATGTACAAATCTAATGCATCAAAAACAAAAAAAAGCTTTTTTTTCTAGATTCTGTAAACTTTAATAATAAGAAAGTAAATAAATAATGTCGTTAAGTTCCGCCACGTAAACCTGGGTACGCTGTACGTGGTCTAAGAAGAAAAAAAAAAACTTTGGTGTAGATCTAATACATGGAAATATATGTAAGTACAAAATGGTTTGGGTTGCCATATCGTTACATGTAGAACTTGAAGAAATATGTAATAGGCTGGTTAAGACAGTCGGGACACCAGCTCAGCAAGGTTTTGCTGGCTGGAGACGGTTTGTTTGTTTGATTTGAGGTTTAGCGTCCCCGTGAACACTTTATAGGTCATTTTGGAGACGTTGCTTCCAATTTTGTGGGACTTTTACCCGACATTGAGATGAAATGACATCTCAAGCCCTGTTGCCCAATGAAACCAATAGGGTTTGTAAGCATTGGACAGTCCGACTCGCACATGCTTTGCCTGGGCCGGCTTAGATCCTCTAAGCTGCTTATCAGGACTCGTGTGCGGTCGGTTTCAGCTCTGCGTGGAAGTATCATGCAGCCCATCTATTTCTTCAAGCTCTGATGGGCGAGGGCCGAATGGCTGAAGACAGACGGACGGACGAGCTGACTGACAACCAGCTAATAGCTATCCTGCCCCAGTCTGACTTATGAAGACAGACAGACGGACTTATGAATAGGACAGCTGTCATTGTGACCCCAGGTGCGTTTCTATGGTTGTGGGTCGGGGCTGAGAAATGTTAAGTACTGTTCAAGTTAATGAACATGAAGTATTTATATCAGAATTATAAAGGGAATTGAGGACATACAGTTCGCCAGTTTTCCCGTGTTCCAGTGAAAGAATCCATGCTGGTATTACCTCTATTCACTGTTGCCGGTGAACAGGGAGACCATAGCTTGGCTTCCCAGGATTACATCCTATGCATAGATATTTCTGTAATATCCAAACATTTGAGTTTTGAGTGAGGTTGCAATTAGTAACTAATATCTTTATAAGTAACACGTCAGAAGGATCAGATTTATGAAAATTGTATGAATTAATAAAATTTATTTTAACAATAATTGCTCATTTCAAATCCACGGATTCGGCACAAACCAATACCTCATGGTAATTTATTTTAGTAAATGTTCAACGATAGAGTATTTTCCCCTTCGTCAAACAAGTATTAACATTTAAATAAAAATCCTGTTTCTCATAAATATATAAATAAGGAACATCGCTGTAAAATTTATTTTAAAAGATGCAAACGTACACATTATTGTAAATATCCGAATTTTATCTGGATAAAATTTATCCCTGCTGGCTTGAATTTGGCCCCTGGAAAAGCGAATGCGATCTTCTCAAATGGACGCTCGTCATCCGAAAAAATACGGCAAACCCAGGGACATTACCGAACGTTACCCGCACCTCAATGACTGGTACCCGGTCTAACCACAGCAGAATCGAAACTGAATAATGCAAAATAGGACGTCCAAATGCCATATTTAAATACAAAGGTCTCAAATTAGAATGTGCATGTTGCATATTTGAATAAAGTAGTAAGATATGGAAAGGTTCATAATTCAAAGTGCGGTTTCAACAATTCATATTGTAATTGCACATTGCATAATTGAATTTTTACCTTAATACTGTTCCATACAACTCCTCAACAGAATTGCTAAAATGATTCAGCTCCACTGCACAAATTGACAGACAGAGTGAAGGAAAAAAGCCATGATTCTCAATGATCTCAAATGGTAGTGCATCTTAAAAGTGGTGGGCTATTCAGGACCATCATTGACCTTTTGTTACTGCTGTTGTAATTGAGTATGATTTGTTTGTTTGATTTCAGATTTAATGCCCCCGTCAACACTGTATAGGTCATTTTGGAGACATTGCTTCCAATTTTGTGGGACTTTTACCCAATATTGAGATGAAATTACATCTCAAGCTGTCGCCCAATGAAACCAATAGGGTTTATAAGCATGGACGGACCAACAAGCACCACTTTGCCTGGGCAGGCTTAGATCGCCTATGCAGTTAACCAGTACTCGTGTGCAGTCGATTTCAGCTCCGCATGGAAGCATCATGCAGCCCTTCCATTTCTTCAAGTCCCAATTGGAGGGGGCTGGTAATTGAGTAGCCAGATTTATTTTAAAATTAGTCTCCCCTAGAAGTAGATCCATTTTCAGTAAGTCAATGTAAGAGTACTGACTGAAGACCATGTTGAAAACTGTTTTTAAGGGGAATGGATACACTTTCAGGGGAGGCAACTCCTGTAAAAAGATTTTTGACTCCAATGTGAATAGGGGTCAACTCTTAAAGGAAAGAATTTGCTCCTGGGGAGCAAATTCTTTCCTTTAAGAGTAGACCTCCTTTTCCCTGTGAGATAGTTGATAGAAAAGCGAACAGGAAGTCCTAAAAGTTGTCTCCCTTTGAAAAATGGCGGAAAATGCTGCCAGGTGTAGTCATTCCCCTTAAAAAGAGATCTCCTGAATGTATATCAGTATCCAGTAAAGACCTTAGACCATTTTGACATGAAAATATGATGCTTATGACCCATAGTCAATAGTCAACATTAAATTATTTCATAATAAACTACTAATTTTATATCAAACTTGCCGAAACACAAAGGTAGTTTGTGACCAAGCCATTAGTCAATATAAAATTTTCTGAATACAACTAATTAGCTTTATATCAAAACTTGTCACAAGGACAAATATTAAAATTGTCATTATGGTTGGTTACTATATTTCCTACAATAATTCGGACACCAAAAAGTCATAAAGATTAGCCTGAGCAAACAGTGTAGACCCAGCTCTGACTGCTCCTTCAGGAGAAATCTGATCAGTGTACACTGTCTCCAATCAATAACAAGATTTTCTTATGCTCATCAAAGAGGATCTGAATATTTAGGAATAAATATATATAGATTATTCATTCTCCTAGTTGAAATATGGGATTTATAAACCGAGGGAGGTAAAACAATCCGATAAAGAAACGAGTGCGAAGCACGAGTTTCTTTAACGGATTGTTTTACCTCCCGAGGTTTATAAATCCCATATTTCAAATAGGAGAAATGTATAATCTGTATATTACATGCACTTCCATAGACTTTTAGGAGAGTTTGGATCTTGAATTTTGGATCTGAATGCCCGTTCAGTTGACTGTTTACAGCTCATGTAAACGGTTCAATCAGCGAAGTGTTACAGAATCTGGGTGGAAGAACAACTGGATGGGCGCCATTTTGAAAGCGCTTTCTACAGTTTTGAACACAAATAGAAGAAACAAAGTGTTTCAGTGATAAAACAAGTAAAACGTTAGATTAAATAAAGCAAAACTTACATCCTAATCAATGGTCATATCCATGTTTTCTTTTGTTTCAGCGCTGCATCCGATTCAAACGTCACGCATTCTGAACGTCTGTTGATATTTCTTAGACGCCATTACAATGACGTCATGAATAACGTCGCCGTGATTGAAACTTTCCCGCGTTTGAATAGAACAATTTCACTGCAAAGCGGTATCTCGTATCTTGTACATAAAGTAGTTCCAGCTGAAGGGATTTATTTCCCCGGCTAAGAGGAAATATTTCTTCTTAGCAAAAAGGAAAATACCAAGTTTATGTCTGGTAGAAATCATGGTATTTCTCTGTAATGCATGTAATATTGTAGGTTAAATACTACATATATTGGTGTTGTTATTATGAACAGGTGTCCCCGAGGATGGGGATCGAAGGACACATTTATCAAGGGATTTTGAAAATTTTAAATTTGTTCACAAAACTAGGAAGATGTGGGCCCCATTTCTCAAAGCATTGTTTAGCTTTATTTATCCATTACTGGTAAAAACATCAATTCTTCTCGCAAGTACATTACCTAATATAGTGGTAATTTTCCTGAAAGAAAATTGAGATGCTTTGGCAAGCAGCAAAAATATGAGTTTTTGTATACAGGATGGTTAACCATTAAGATGCCGAGAAAAACTACACGTACATCTGAAAATGTTGTCTGCTTATTTCGTCTGCTGAATCTTCTTGCAAACTTTTAGAAATATTTATTTCATACAGGCAAACAGTGTGGACACAGATCAGACAGCTGGGTCCACACTGTTTTGCAAAAATGACTTATAATAATATAACCTATATTATGGGTATATCTGTGCAATAAAGATTATTCTGTTCTATTCTATTCTATTCTATTCTATAGTAACTGGCAGAGCAGACGATTAGCATGTTAAGGTTTAAGTTTTAATATGATGTTTAAATACAAACATTGGCTTAACTGTAAACTGGGTCTCACATTTGCTTTCCCGTAAAGAGAGTCAGGGTCTGACATTCTGTAAACTTGGTCTGACAAATCTTTTTCTGTAAACTGGGTCTGACACATGCTTTCCTGTAAACTGGGTCTCACACTTGGTTTCCTGTAAACCATGTCAGGGTCTGACATTCTGTAAACTTGGCCTGACATTTCTTTTTCTGTAAACTGGATCTGACACGTGCTTTCCTGTAAACTGGGTCTGACATTTGCTTTGCTGTAATCTGGACTGGCATTCCCTTTCCGTTAACCCTTGTCCTGCTGAGCCCGGATATGTCTTATCTTTCAAACAATGAAGATCCAGATCAAATGGCTTCTGAAGAAGCCATCTGATCTGGATCTTCATTGTATGACATATAAGACATATCGGGGCTCAGCAGCACAAAAGTCAAATGTAAGTTGGATCTGATGTTCACTTTCCTGTAAGCTTGGTCTGATGTCTAAGTTCCAGTAAACTGTGTCTGACATTCTTTTTCCAGTAAACGTGGTCTGATGTTTGCTTTTCTGTAAATTGGGTCTAACTTTGGCTGTCCTGTAAACGGGGTTTTGGTCTGACATTTGCTTTTTCTGTTAACTGGGTCTGACATTTGATTTCCTGTAAACTGGGTCTGGGCCTGACATTTGCTTTCTTGTAAACTGGGTCTGGGCCCGACATTTGCTTTCCTGTATACTGGGTCTGGGCCTGACATTTGCTTTCCTGTAATCCTTTACTGACATTTGCTTTTCTGTAATCCTTTACTGACATTTGCTTTCCTGTAAACTGGTTCTGGACCTGACATTTGCTTTCCTGTAATCCTGGACAGACATTTGCTTTCCTGTAATCCTGAACTGACATTTGCTTTCCTGTAAACTGTGTCTGGGCCTGACATTTGCTTTCCTGTAATCCTTGACTGACATTTGCTTTCCTGTAATCCTGGACTGACATTTACTCTCCTGTAATCCTGGACTGACATTTGCTTTCCTGTAATTCTGGTCTGACATTTGCTTTCCTGTTATCCTGGTCTGGCATTTGCTTTCCTGAAAATGCGTCTGTTTCCTGTAAAATGAGTCTGGGTCTGATATTTGCTTTCCTGTAAATTGGGTCCTTAAAATAAAAAAGCATTATGGGAATAATTTAGGGACAGATTTCTGATTTACTGTAGAATGTGGGTATGTTATAATTGTACCCATTAAAATGGTCACATTCTAATGAGGACATATTAGATACATGTATATGATTATAAAATAAAATAGATTCCCTAAATATGAGGTAGTAAATGATCCATCAGTATACAAGTCATTAAAATTCTACAAATTATTCTGAAAAATTTATAGTTATTAAAAGCAGTCTGTGTGTCCACTGAATAGTGTCTGTGCTGACGGCTAGGAGCCCAACCATTAACCTTATGACACCAATCACAACACTTGTTGTCTGCTCTGTCATCTGCTGTTTACTGTAAAAGAAGTCATTGTTCCAAATAGTGTGGACACAGATCACACTGTTCTGATAACATATTGGCCAAAATTCTAAAATGTTAGTCAAACCTATTGCAGATCTTGTCAATCTCACTATAGCCACCCAGTTGAAATCTGGGCAACTTACTCCCCTTCATAAGAAATATGAGCTCTTGATAAAGGTAATTATCAACCTATTAGTATACTACAGTCTGCAGAGGATCACTCGTTATCAGCTGAAAAGCTTTTGCAATAATATATTTGACTCTCAGGATGGGGTTCGGCTGCCAGACTGCCCTGACAGGCGAAGAGCTTTGGACAGCCATGAGTGTGTCGCTGCAATACTTATTGCCTGATGCTCCGTCCCTGGTCGGGCCCATCAGAGTCTAACTGTTGGTTGTCTTTTGCTCCAGCATTTCAGTGATTACTTGCTGTGGTTATTTGATTTTTGTGTTCACGGAGATGTTGCACTGATGAGTTAGAAGGCCTTCATGCGGACTGAACAAATTTTTTGTCTAAATTGTGGCGGAAGTAAGGGCGAGGATTGTGGCCATGTAAAAGCCCCAAAGTGGAATTTGTTTCACTGACAGCGTTCCAAGGCGGTTTTCTTTGTCGCTGTTTATTTTTGTTCTTTGCAGTTTGTCTTTGAGTGTGTGTATCACTTACATTATTAGCTCACCTGAGCCGAAGGCTCATGTGAGGTATTAGTATACCACGAGCCGGCGTCCGTCGTCCGTCGTCGTCGTCGTCCGTCGTCCACACTTTCAAAGAAGTATATCTCCGGAACCAGTGGGCCAATCTTGATCAAATTTCATGTGAAGCATTATCAGGTAGGGGGAAAGGCTGCATACTGTTTTCGGGCAGATCGGATTGGAACTCTGGTTGCCATGGCAACAAATAGCTCCCATAGACTTAACATAGGAAAAAGTTTGTCATCACTCTAGCTCTGTCAATTTAATTCTGATTGTCTTCATTCTTGCAGATAACGAGGACAGGCATGAAATCTCGATCAAGTTCGATTTTGGGCTGAATCGGATTATTCACTCAGGAGTTACGTGCCCTTGAGCGTTGAAAAAACATAGAAAAAAGCTTGTCATCACTCTAGCTCCGTCAATTTTTTTCTGATCGCCTTCATTCTTGCAGATAACGAGGACAGGCATAAAATCTCGATCAAGTTCGATTTTGGGCTGAATCGGATTATTCACTCAGGAGTTACGTGCCCTTGAGCGTTGAAAAAATTGCCTATTGACTTAACATGGGGAGAATGTTGTCATCACCGTAGCTGCTTCAATTATTTTCAGATTGGCTTTATTCTTGCAGATAACCAGCACAGCCATGAAATCTCGGTCAAGTTCGATAACTGGCAGAATCGGATCATTCACTTAGGAGTTACCTGCCCTTATGTGTTTTTGCATTAGGGTTAATGGGAATTTCAAAAATGTATATCTTAAAGACTACTTGGCCAACTTTGATCAAATTTCATGTGTCACATTATTGGGCAAGTGGAAAGGCTTCATTAGGTTTTCAGGGAGATCTGAGTGGAACTCTGGTTGCCATGGCAACATCTAGCTCCCATAGACTTCACATAGGAAAAAGCTTGTCATCACTCTAGCTCCGTCAATTTTTTTCTGATCGACTTCATTCTTGCAGATAACCAGTACAGGCATAAAATCTCGGTCAAGTTCGATTTTGGGCCGAATCAGATAATTCACTCAAGAGTTACGTCCCCTTGAGCGCCCGAAAAATTGCCTATCGACTTAACATGGGGAAAATGTTGTCATCACTGTAGCTGCTTCAATTTTGTTCGGATTGGCTTCATTCTTACAGATAACCAGCACAGCCATGAAATCTCGGTCAAGTTCGATAATTGGCAGAATCGGATCATACACTTAGGAGTTACCTGCCCTTGTGCATTTTTGCATAAGGGTTAATGTGAATTTCAAAAATGTATATCTTGAAGACTACTTGGCCGACTTTGATCAAATTTCATGTGTAACATTATTGGGCAAGTGGAAAGACTGCATAAGGTTTTCATGCAGATCTGAGTGGAACTCTGGTTACCATGGCAACATATAGCTCCCATAGACTTAACATAGGAAAAAGCTTGTCATCACTCTAGCTCCGTCAATTTTTTTCTGATCGACTTCATTCTTGCAGATAATAAGGACAGGCATAAAATCTCGGTTAAGTTCGATTTTGGGCAGAATCAGAATATTGACCTCGGAGTTACGTGACCTTGAGCGACAAAAAATTTGCCCATAGACTTAACATAGGGAAACTGTTGTGACTACGATAGCGACTTGAATTTTTTTCAGATCAGCTTCAAACTTGCAGGTAACTAGGACAGACATAAAATCACGGTTAAGTTCGATTTTGGGCCGAATCGGATTATTTGCCTTGGAGTTACCTGCCCTTGAGCATGAAAAAATATGTTGTGACCACGATAGCAACTTTATTTTTATTCAGATCAGCTTCAAACTTGCAGGTAACAAGGACAGGCATAAAATCCCGGTTAAGTTTGATTTTGGGCCGAATCGGAATATTGACCTCGGAGTTACGTGACCTTGAGCGACAAAAAATTTGCCCATAGACTTAACATAGGGAAAATGTTGTGACTACGATAGCGACTTGAATTTTTTTCAGATCAGCTTCAAACTTGCAGGTAAGGTAGACATACATAAAATCTCGGTTAAGTTAGATTTTGGGCCGAATCGGGTTATTTGCCTTGGAGTTACCTGCCCTTGAGCATAAAAAAATACGTTGTGACCACGATAGCAACTTTATTTTTATTCAGATCAGCTTCAAACTTGCAGGTAACGTGGACAGGCATAAAATCTCAGTTAAGTTCGAATCGGAATATTGACCTCGGAGTTACATGACCTTGAGCGACAAAAAATTTGCCCATAGACTTTACATAGGGAAAATGTTGTGACTACGATAGCGACTTGAATTTTTTTCAGATCAGCTTCAAACTTGCAGGTAACGAGGACAGACATAAAATCTCGGTTAAGTTCGATTTAGGGCCGAATCGGATTATTTGCCTTGGAGTTACCTGCCCTTGAGCATAAAAAAATACGTTGTGACCACGATAGCAACTTTATTTTTATTCATATCAGCTTCAAACTTGCAGGTAACGAGGACAGGCATAAAATCTTGGTTAAGTTCAATTTTGGGCCGAATCGGAATATTGACCTCGGAGTTACGTGACCTTGAGCGACAAAATCTTTGCCCATAGACTTAATTAGGGAAAATTTTGCGACTACGATAGTGACTTGAATTTTTTTCAGATCAGCTTCAAACTTGCAGGTAACGAGGACAGACATAAAATCTCGGTTAAGTTCGATTTTGGGCCGAATCGGAATATTTGCCTTGGAGTTACCTGCCCTTGAGCATAAAAAATACGTTGTGACCACGATAGCAACTTTATTTTTATTCATATCAGCTTCAAACTTGCAGGTAACGATGACAGGCATAAAATATCGGTTAAGTTCGATTTTGGGCCGAATCGGAATATTGACCTCGGAGTTACGTGACCTTGAGAGACAAAAAAATTTGCCCATAGACTTAACGTAGGGAAAATGTTGTGACAGAAATAGCGACTTGAATTTTTAGCTCACCTGAGCCAAAGGCTCCAGTGAGCTGATAGTATACCAAGGCTCCGGAGTCTGTTGTCTGTCGTCCGTCCATCCGTCGTCCACACTTTCAATGAAGCATATCTCAGAAGGCAGTCGACCAATCTTGTTTAAATTTTATGTGTAGCACCATTGGGCAAGGGGAAAGGCTGCATTAGGTTTTGGAGCTAGTCTGGTTCATTTGTTCCTTCATTCTTCTTTCTCTCCATATAGAGATAATAGACCAATGTTAAATTTTTAATCAAAGATTTCTCAGGAACTATAAAAGCTAGAAGCATCAAATTTGGTATCAATAGAATAATGATGACTTATTTTGTGTAAGAGACATTGGGCTTTCTCAGCTTATTTGTTCATCTGTTCTTTCATTCTTCTTTCTCTCCATTTTGACCAATGTTAAATTTTCGTCAAAGATTTTTCAGGAACTATAGAAGCTAGAAGTCTCAAACTTGGAATGCAATGCAATAATGATGACTTATATCCTGTAAGGGTCAATGGGCTGGATTCTATTAGCAGATTTAGTAGTCAAGTCTGTGAATTGTTAAAACTTAAGTTCCTCAGGTGAGCGGTTTAGGCTCATTGAGCCTCTTGTTTTGTTTTGGATAACCATATTACCATTAGGGTCTAGTTATTTCATGTTTGTGTTTCTTTCCCTTTGGTGTCTCTGATGGGAGCTGTGGGTTAATTGTATCGACTCCTGATCATTGCCTTCACTTCTATTTTATAGATTTGTCCAAGGCCTAATTTGACTGTCTTCCTCATGAGCTTTGAATGAATGCAAAGCTACACAGGCTTATATGGGCTGTCATCTGAGGCAGTACCTATCACAATGGCAGGCATCAAGGAGTTAAACTGGGTACCAATATTAGCAACTGGGATAGTCTTTTTAAAGGAGTCCCTCAGTGTCCTACACTGGAACATTTGGTTTTTTACATTTTTATAAATGATATATTTTATATTATAGAAAAATGCACCCTTTATAACTATGTACATTCATCTATATTAAAGGATGATTTAGAAAAAGAAAGTTTATCTCCTGTTGCCAGGTTTACTGAAATTTTTATGAAGACAAACCCTAAAAATGTCAGGATATATTTATTAGAAAGAAAACCTTCAGTCTTTCCAGCTCAGTGGTGTAACTATAAAGTGTGAAGATAATGTCACACTTTTGGGAATTGACATTGACTTTTCATTAAATTTTAATGATCAAACTTCTGGCATGTGTAAGAAAGCTGCTGTACGGCTAGTGAAGTAGATTTTGGACCAAAAATGGCAATTTAACAATTTATTACTCATTTTTCATGGCCAATTTTTATTATTGTCCTGATAATAAAATTGAAAAATAAATTAGAAGAAAGGCTATTAAGATTTATAAATGATGATTTTATGTCATCCATTAGCATTTTATTTCAGGAGAATAAGCTGTTACTTTCACACATTAGCAGTTTAAAAATAATGGCTTGTGAAGTTCTTAAAATTTTAAACAAGTTTTCACCTGCTTACATTCAGGACCTCATTAATATGAAAATATACATAAATATAATTTCAGAGCTGAGAGACAAGCTTAGGTCCCAAGAGTCAATACAACAAGGCATGGACTAAGATATTTAGGTATGATGTGGCCCAGCTATGGAACAGTCTTTCGATTTATTTATGTTGTTGTTTGTTACTTACTGTGTGTATCACTTGTGTCTTTTAATTTTGGATGGCCATATGGCCATTTTGTGGGAAAGTAACTGTCCATATGGCCTTCCTTTGTTTAGGTTTCCATTATGGTCTGGTCGCTTAATGTTTGTATTTCTTTCCCTTTGGTGTCTTTTATGGATGGAGTAAGTTAATTGTATCAATTCCTGATCTTTGTTTTACTTCTACTTTCCAAATGAATTTCGACAAGTGGAGAACTACCCACAGTTCAAGGGACTGTTGCATGCCTGGGACTGTCTAAGCTGTGAGCACCATTCATGTTCATCATAGAGTCTTTTCATTTATTTTATTTGATAGTTACTCTAAGATTGGTTATTCTTATTTTTCAGTGTTGGCTTATGTAATATATGTTTTTGTTTACTTTCTGTTTTAGTTGTCAACAGTTGCATGTATAATTATATATAATAATTTACTGTGCTACTTTGTTTTGTTAGCTTTGTTACTTTTACACTGTACACTTGTTTGTCAATGTAAAAGCCTGTTAAGGGCTTATGACAATTGTTACTACATATTTGGCTGAAAATAGATATTCTATGTCTTTGTCAGTGACTCAAACACCAATGACTCATTTACCCAGGCTTATGAAACATAGTTGACACAAAGTTGGGATGGGGAAAAAACATCGCTGCCGTGCATCCATGTGTGTGTTAGTGTGTATATGTCTGTGTGTCTGGAACCTGAGACAAAGCTATAGTCATAGAAGCAGCAAACCTTCCACAAATGTTCCCCGTGGAGAGAGGATGAACCCTATCGGTTTTCGAGGTTGAGGGTCAAATGTCAAGGTCACAATGGACTTGACCTTGAAAACCTTGTGAACAGGATAGAAGCCAAAGCTGTCATCATAGAAGCATCAAACCTTCCACAAATGTTCCATATTGAGAGAGGGTAAACACTATCGATTTTCAAGGTCAAAGGTCAAGTTCAGAATGACTTGGTGAACAGGATATAAGACAAAGCAATTATCACAGAAGCATGAAACTGTTCTTGAGGATACACCTTTCAGGGAGGCAACTCTTATGAAAATATATTGGTTTCCCTTCTCAATAGGGGTCTACTCTTGAAGAAAAGAATTTGCTCCTAGTGGCAAATTCTTTTCTATCAGAATATATCTCTTTTATTGGAGAGTCTTAAAGTTACGACTCTGAGGAAAGCAAACAGACAGTTGTCTTTGTTGGAAAGAAAAAAAAAGTGCAACTGTACCAAAAGCAACCGTACCCCTTGAAATACAGAGAACCCACGTTATGACAATAATATTTGTTCCCTATTATTGTGGCGTTATAATGAATTTGCCATTAAAAAAATCTTAATTAGGATTATAATAGGTTATAAAAGGTCTTTTCCACATCATTACTCCAAGAAACAAATGTTATAGACATTTGTTAGAATCGCTTCGATGAGGGGATTCTAACAAATGTCTATAATATTTGTTTCTTGGAGTATTAAATTACAAGAATCTTTCATGACTATGGTTTTGATTTGGGGGATTTGGGGGGGGGGGGGGGGGGGGAGCCCAAGCTGCTCTGAATCGAGGCTAAATCTTGAGCTTAAAATTCAAGTCTTTGAAATTAAGCCTGAAATTAAACCAAGTAAACAGTGTTCTTGGCCTGAGTACATGTACTTCCAACAAAGGTCACAAAATATGGACCAAGAGTGCTTTTGGATGTGCCAGGTTTTCTTCATAGAATGTTGCCGCCATGAATAGTGTGTTTTAATGTTCTGGACAAAAGTTTTCAAATAGTATAGTCAGGAATAGATTCAGTAAAACAGAGATACATTCTTGATGAAGTTTGAGCCTCTCTCAAGCTCACAAAATGCTCCAAGAATGGTGTTTTTCTCCAGGTACTCCAGTTTTAGCTCAGCTCTGATTCCAATGGGCTTGATATTTTGGAAGGGCCATAACACGCAAAAATAAAAAAAATAATATTTGTAGTGAAAAAATATGCATTCAAAGTACATATAATAATATGCACATAATCTTTAGTACATATGACTGTATAAAAATAAGTTGCTTGTATTGCCAGATGATTCTATGTATTGTTAATACAGTAAAATTCCTCTTATTGAGACCACCAAAAATTGAGTCTTATTCTGCTTTAAAACGCTTATTTAGAAAGTTTCAATTATTCTTTCTTTGTGTTTTCGGCATACAGTGTCCCCTGGTCAGAGACCATCTTTGGGACTGTTCAAAAGTGGTCTTTAAGACCACTATTGAACAGTTGTAAAGGTGGTTTTAATATAGGAATTTTACTGTAGTTATAGTTTGCATTGAGGGCCTCCCTGGTCAGAGACCACCTTTGGGACTGTTCAAAAGTGGTCTTTAAGACCACTTTTGAACAGTTCTAAAGGTGGTCTTAATATAGGAATTTTACTGTAGTTATATTTTGCTTTGAGGGCCTCAGGGAAGATTAGTTGTACCAACTGTGTGTTTGTTCCTTCTTTAAATAATGTCATTATTATGATTATTGTTTTCAATGGATTAAACCATTTTGTATGGGAAACCCCAAAATGGGCAATTGACAGACAGTGCAGGCCCAGATCACTGAGATCAGATGCTGAAAATCAGGGCCTACACCGTTTGCAAAAAGTTAAGCGATTTTTCCAAATAAATTCTGAGGAAAACACAACCTGACTCCCCTGAATTTTGAAATGGAATTGCGCTTTATATAAGTTGGAAGATTCCATTCGTACGAAATGGGTTAAGAAGCCGCAAGAATTTCCAATTTATCCTCTAATAATCTTGTTGGATTTTTCACACTTATTCACAAGTATTTCACGTTACTTAACCCTTTTTGTACCAAATGGAATCTTCCTCTTTATATATAGCAGGAGTCCACTTCAAAATTTAGGGGTGTCAGGTTGTGTTTTCTTCAAAATTTATTTGGAAAATGGCTGAACTTTTAGAAAACAGTGGAGGCTCTGATCAGACGCTGCGTTCTGCGGCGTCTGATCTGGGCCTGCACTGTTTGCCAGGGTACCCGTTTTGGGGTTTCAGGTACTAAATGGGTTAAAGGGGAAATAACTGATGACAATAAAGATAAAGGAGCTTTAGTTAACATTGCCTATTAGTACCCCCTTCCATCGGGGCTTGGAGAAATAGATTGGGCTGCACGGTGCTTCCACGAAGAGCTGAAACAGACTGAACTCGAGCACTGGTTAACCACTTAGATGGTCTAAGCCTGCCCAGGAAAAGTGATGTGACTTGGACCTCACCTTAAACCCTAACGGTTTCTTTGGGTAGTAGGGCTTGAGATGTCATTTCATCTCAGTGTCGGCTAAAAGTCCCGCAAAATCTGAAGCAGTGTCTCCAAAGTGACCTAAATAGTGTTGGTTGGAAGGTAAAAATCTCAACACAACAGAAACAAACATTGCATATTAGAAACAACTAATATAAGCCTTGTATAAAAGAGATTTAATTGAGACAAATGAATCATTCTTTAACAATTTATACCAGTGACCCAGTTTATCTTGACCCCTGGCTACAAGCCAATTAAGCTTATAGTACCGTTTTTTATGCCTTTGGTAATGCATGGCCAGGGATCGAACCCGCAACCACCTTGGTAATGCATGGCCAGGGATTGAACCCACAACTACCCGACTCCAAAGAGAACTCCGCACCACTGACTTCCTTTTAAATACAGTCCCTCTGAATAAAAATTTTCTAATTAATTACAAGGGAGATTGCTTTTATACTTTTTTCTTTACTTTCCTGCAGCGGCCCTGCCCTTCTGGGCTTGAATCAGAGCTGAAATCGACCCGCACACAACTACTGGTAAACGGCTTAGAGGATCTAAGCTTGCCCAGGCAAAGTGGTGTGAGTCGGCCCGTCCATGCTTATAAACCCTATTGGTTTCATTGGGCAACAGGGCTTGAGAAGTCATTTAATCTCAATGTCTGGTAAAAGTCCCACAAAATTGGAAGCAACGTCTCCAAATGACCTTTACAGTGTTGACAGGGATGTTAAACCTCAAATCAAACAAAACTTTCCTGCAGTGTAAACCGTGTGGAAAAATGATCTATTTTAAAGGATAGAATTCGCTGCTAAGGAGCAAATTCTTTCCTTTAAAAGTAGACCCCTTGAAAGGGGAGTCATAAATTTTAATTTTTGAAGAGTTAACCCCCACCCCACATCGGGGCTTGGAGAAATAGATTGGGCTACATGGTGCTTCCATGCAGAGCTGAAACGAACCACACACGAGTACTGGTAAACAGCTTAGACGGTATATGCCTGCCCAGGCAAAGTAGTGCCAGTCGGACCATCCATGCATATAAACCCTATTCCTTTGTTTGGATGGTAGGGCTTGAGATGTCGTTTCATCTCATGTCAGGTAAAGTTGCACAAAATTGGAAGCAACATCTCAAAAATGACCTAAATAGTGTTGACAGGGATGTAAACCTTAATTCAAATAAACAAAACTCGCCTCCTAGTATATTCTTTTGTCTGTAATTTTTATTTTTCAATTTTATTGTTATTATGTTTTTGATTTTAATTATTCCTATTATTTTTATTTATGCGCCTGCTATTAGCATGGCGCATTATAGGCGTCCGGTTTTCAGCCCATAGGTAGGTTTGTCCGTTTTTCAAGGCATCAGCATTTACGACGACCCTAGTGTTCGCCCTGATGGTCAAGTTAATTTCTCAAGAACTATTATTAGGGCCCCGCACTGAAAGTGTGGGTGCCCTATAGTAATCACTCTGTCCGTCCGTCTGTCTGTCTGTCTGTCTGTCCGTCCGTCTGTCCGTCTGTCCGTCCACAAATTTTTTTATCCTCCATAACTTTTTATTATTCCTGGATGGATTTAAATATTACTTGGCATCATTCTGTCCGTCCGTCTGTCTGTCTGTCTGTCTGTCTGTCCGTCTGTCCGTCCACAAATTTTTTTATCCTCCATAACTTTCTTATTCCTGGATGGATTTAAATATTACTTGGCAGAAATGTTAACCATAATGTGATGGAGTGTTGCGCGCAAGACTCAGGTCCGTACCTCAAAGGTCAAGGTCATACTTAGAGGTTAAAGGTCAAAAAAGGGTCTTTCCTGTGTCCAATTAATAACTTTGTTATTATTCCTGGATGGATTTAAATATTACTTGGCAGAAATGTTAACCATAATGTGACAAAGTGTCACACGCAAGACCCACAGCCGTACCTCAAAGGTCAAGGTCATACTTAGAGATAAAAGGTCAAAAAAGCGTCTTTTTTATTGTGTCCAATCTATAACTTTCTTATACCTGGATGGATTTAAATATTACTTAGCAGAAATATTAACCATAATGTGACAGTGTGTCACGCGCAAGACCCAGGTCCGTACCTCAAAGGTCAAGGTCATACTTAGAGGTGAAAGGAAAAAAAAAACGTCTTTTTTAACATCAACATTTTCCTACTCCTCTGATAGCGCTGCCGGGGCCCTAGTCAGTTTCACTGACAGCTCTAGTTGATACTTGGTACAAACTTGTATCTGGGGATAGCAACTAAAATGCAAGCATCTATATTTGACCTTGACCTACATTTCATGGTTCACTGACTTTGTAAAATATTGCGACCACCCTAGCTTTCAACCTGATGGTTAAATTAATTTCTCAAGAATTATAAGAGCTTCATTATTGATACTTGGTGCAAACTTGTATCTTGGGATGGCAACCTAAATGCAAGCATCCATAATTGACCTTGACGTACATTTCATGGTTCACTGACTTTGAAAAATATTGTGATCACCCTATGGTTCAGCCTAATGGTTAAGTTCATTTCTCAAGAATTATTAGAGCTTTATTAATACTTGGTACAAGCTTGCATGTAGGAATGGCAACTTTTATGCAAGCATCTTTGTTTGACCATCGCCTAGATGTCATGGTTCGGTGACTTTGTGCCCCCACATGTGCGACATAGCCTTCGATTCAATTCTTGTCAAGAAATTGAGCAATAATAAATCATTAAAGTGCCAGAAATTTTAGAGCTGACAACAATTTTACTTTTTAGCTTATTAACCCTTGACCTGCTGAATATTTAAATATGTCACACCCACTACTGATTATCAACCAATCAGATTACTTGATGCAAATTATTGCAACAAATTCATAAACTGGATGGCAAACAATGAAGATCCTGATCAGATGGCTTCTTCAGAAGCCATCTGATCTGGATCTACATTGTTTCAAAGATAAGGCTTATCCGGGGCTCAGCAGGACAAGGGTTAATTGGCAGTTGATTCACATGTAATGTCAAGCTTTATTTTCTCTGGAAAAAAAAAACAAAAAAAAAAACAGAAATTTTTGACAACCAACACTACGAATGTCATAGTTAGCATTTATGGCTTAAATGTAAACAGCATTAAGAAAGCATGCCTATACAAATACATTGTAAATTTTAAAGCTGGAAAATGAAAATTTTAACATGACAAATTGTGATATTTCTGCTCTAAAATATATATTGTGCCACGAGGTGGTTCTAACGTGTACCCGAAATCTATATTTTAGAGCAGAAATAAGAAAAATAAGGTTAACCCCTTTAAACCCCAGTTTTACTATATATAAGTGGGGTTGAAGGGGGGTCAGAATCATTTAGGCGTGTTTTCCTGTTGGTATGTCCCCTGCTCAGAGTCTACCATACTGGCTGAAGTATGGGGCATTTAACTCCAGGAGTTTCACATTTTATCTGTGATTGTTATCCTGGTCGATTTTTCACACTAGAGTATTGATAAAAGATCACTTGAGCCAGTGTAAGGGAAAACTTGACTTTGGATGTGTGCTGAGCATGTACTCAAATTGGCAGGTGATCCCAACCAGTCATAACATCAGCCTTTTCTGTCTGTATAATTTTTTTTTTTGGATCAGCTGGCTTCCATTTCACACACAGCAAAAACTCTGATCAGACTGTGCAGATGCATAGCTGATCTGAGTCTTCAGTATGTTCACATTTCTGGGGGACACAAATTTTGCTTGTCAGGGCACATTTTTACTTTGAAATGACAGTATTTCTATAATGGAAATAAGAACTTGTAATTTATGGACATTATAAATTGCTTTCAAAACTTAAGTATGGATTAAAGTGTGCTTTATTTAGATTATAGTTGGTGGATAGGGTACCAGAATATTGTTTTCATCCCATATTGTGTAAAATATAGTGTGCAATAATTCCAAATTTGTATTCTGGATATTGTATTTTGGATTAACTTAATTAAATAAATTAATTTGGAATATTTTGATTGTTGAAAATAAGAAAAAATACTGGATCATTTTTGAATAAGGGAACAATGTTATAAATACGTAAGTTGAATGAATATAATTATAATATTTTGTTTGGGAGGGGGATTTTTGGTAATACATGTGTATGTTTACCTAATACTGTTTATTTGTAACATAATGATAAAAAGTACATTAATGAAATAGTTGTCATCAGAACAAAAGTTTATTTTCACAAATGAAAAAGAAAATACCTATGATATTGTTATTTTCTGTGTAGTACAGAGCTTAGCAATTTGTGCTGATATTTTGGGATAGATCTATGGGTAGTTTTCTAGAATTTTAGAAGTAAATTATTACAATTTTAGGACGTCAAATTTGTTGAATTTAGTTATGTGTTTAGCAAAAAACCAGTATTAGATCTACGTCTAAACTGTTTGTCAACGTCTCTTTTTAGGATCGTAGGCAATAATAGTAGAAAAATAAATATATAAAAAATGCACAAAAAAAATGATGTTTGATGTCTAAGGATTAGGTAAAAGTGGACATTAGGAAAATATGTCTGTGTGAAATAATGGCATCCAACTTGGGTGTCAGAAATAACAAATTTTAGGTAAAAATGATAACATCTTTCTTATTTCTGCTTATAACATAGATTGTGGGTGCTCGTTAGAATACCCACAATCTATGTTTTTCAGCAAAAATTCGGCAGATAATGTATATCCCCGTAAACCCCAGTTTTCTCTATATAAAGAGGGGTTTAGAGAGTCTTCTTTTAACGGACTTGTTATCGTGATGGTTTTCAAGGGTGTATTCAAGTTTTCAAAAACATACATTGCGGTGCCTAAATGCACTAACCATTACAAATTCTCATGTGCTTTGCTGTCTGTCAGTTGTTGCAAACACTGTGGACACAAAACAGACTGCTCTGTCTGATCAGGGTCACCATTGTTTGCCTGTATGCAAAATTGTGTTTGTTTGTTGCAAACAGTCTGTGGACTCAAATCAGACTGCTCTGTCTGATCATGGTCCACACTGTTTGCTTGTATGCGAAATTGTGTTGGAAAGTTTTCAAGAACATAAACAGACAACATTTTCAGAAAGAGTTTTTTTCTTGGCATACTAATATAAGAAATCAAATCTGGGTATCATAGCTCAAAAAAGGGGTGGGGTGGCGGGGAGGAGTTCTGGTAACTACCCAGCAGGCACATGGTGTGATTGTGACATCACATCAACGTCGGTGCAGCATTATGATGTTTATGCAACGTCACATCTACGTCGGTGCAACGTTGCACCGACGTTGATTTGACATTGCCCTAGCGACGTGTGCCTGCTGGGTAGGATAACTTTTGTCTTGATCCTTTCCTGAAACCTATGTTATGGGTACTTGTTAGAATTTCCTCATTGAGGCGATACTTAGAGTTACCCTCAACAAAGAATGAAGAAAAATTATCCTCTCATTATCCTGACGTCACTGACCCTTATTTGGCCCTATGGGGTATATTTGTTTACTGTTGTGGGTTTATTAACCCATTTTCTACCAGAAATCCCAAAGCGGGTAGTTGACAAACAGTGAAGGCCCAGATCAGACACCACACAATGCGGCGTCTGATCAGGGCCTGCACTGTTTGCAAATTTTTCGGTCAACGAAACACAACCTGACACCCCTACATTTTGAAATTGACTCCTGCTATATATAAGAAGGAAGATTCAATTTGGTACAAAAAGGGTTAAAAATACAGACAAGTATTAAATGTATCCTAGCACTAAAGGTTTAATTGTACAAAATCATTAATCTGTCACGGAAGTAACGAAATACGATGCTAGGTGTTCATTGATTTTGTAAATTGAACAAACTTCCTAGGTACTGGACTGAGTTTAATTTATTCTAGGATACAAAACCATTGAAAATAATGTAAATGAAGAAAACAAAAAAGGATTCGTAAGACTGAATAGACAGTTTAACTCTTAAGATGCCAGTCACAACAGTTTTCATCTGCTTTGTCATCTGTTGGTTACTTTCAAAGTCATTATTGTAAACAGTGTGGACCCTGATCAGACTGCTGCTATAGCAGCATTCTGATCAAGGTCCACACTGTTTGGCTGTATGGAAAACCGTGTATGAAAAGATTACAAGAAGATTCAGCAGACGACATAAACTTACAGCATTCTTGTTTTGTTTTAGCTCACCTGAGCCAAAGGCTCACAGGTGAGCTTATAGTATGAAGAGGCTCCGTTGTCTGTCTGTCTGTCTGTCTGTCTGTTGTCTGTCAACATTTTCAAACATCTCCTCTGAAACCACTGGGCCGATTGAAGTCAAATTTCATGTGGAGCATCTTTGGGATGGGAGAACGAAAATTTGTTCATGGGGTCCGGGCAAATGATGACCCTCGGATGACCGTGATCTATTTTAGCCAAGGTCATTTTGGCATTGTAAGGGTTTGCTTAACATTTTAGGATAGATCCACTGTGGTGTAGAGTTCACTGTGTGGTAGAGTTCACTGTGTTTGAGCCATTTGAGGCTGATATTGGGACATGTTTACAACAACAGCAAAGGTGCAGATCAGTTTGATCAGCATCTGTAGGTTCTCTGTTTGAATAGTTCAATACAGAGGACCCTCATTATAATGACAGGATTTGTTCCCTATTATTGTGTCATTATAAACAGCTAGGAGTGTGTCAGGTAGAAAAAGACCCTTTCCCCAAACAAATATTATAGCCATTTGTTAGAATCGCCTCACTGAGGCGATTCTAACAAATATCTATAACATTTGTTTCTTGGAGTATTTGATTATAAGACCCTTTCATGCTATGGACTCTATCTGTGCATTTCCAACCCGAGGGAAGCTCACGCCGCTCGGAACCGAGGCTATAAGCCTTTAACTAAGTTGTCATTCCATTCAAAATGCTGTTATAACGAGTTTTGCCCATATAACAAATGCCGTATAACAAGGGTTTACTGTACCTATTAACCCTAAAATTGCCAAAAAAAAAGGCCTTAAGCTGCAGCTGAAAATGTTGTCTATTTATGTCTTCTGCTGCGTCTTCTTGAAAACTTTTTATACATATTTTTGCATACAGGCAAACAGTGTGGACCATGATCAGACTGCTCCTAGGGGAGCAGTCTGATCTGGGTTCACACTTTTTAGAACAATGACTTTTAAAGCAACCTACAGACAACAGATCAGACGATGATTCTTGAGTTTCAGATCTTAAGGGTGATTGAGGGATGTGCGCTTTCCGGATAAGCAACTCTTTCAAAAATATTTTTATCTCCCTTGTATAGATTGGTGTCTGCCCTTAGAAGAAAGAACCACCCCAATGAGCAAATTCTTTCCTTTGACCCATATATGCCTAGCATCCCCGAATCGGCCCCCGCCCAGTGGGGCTCCTCACCCAATGGAGCTTGTATGAAAAGATTTGGCTGCATGATGCTTCCATGCAGAGCTGAAACTGACTACTCATGAGTAACTGGTAAACTGCTTAGAGGGTCTAAGCCTGCCCAGGGGAAGTGGTGTGAGTCCCTCCCTACATATATACCCTTTTGGTTTTTTGGGCAGCATGGCTTGAGATGTCATTTCATCTCAATGTTGGGTAAAAGTCCCACAAAATATTGGAACCAAAATAACCTAAATAGTGCCGGTGGGGATGTTAAACCTCACTTCAAACAAAGTTGACACTGATACGGATCAGATGCCATAGAATGTGGTCTGTGATATTTGCTTCTGTAAATGAACTTCACTTGCCCATATTTGGAACTTAATCATTGTCCAGTTGATCATGATATTAATTGTAACCCCTACTTTGCAAACAGTGTAGATCCAGATCATATGGCAGCTGAAGAAAGCCATCCGATCAGAATCTACACTGTAATTCAGGCTGCAAATTTGAATGAATACATTATATCAAACAATTTGATTGGTTGATAGTAAGAAATGGGTGCTTCAAAATTAAATTTATTCAGCAGAACAGGGTTTAACCAGCCTTACCCCGAGTCAATAATTCACCTATTTTGTACCAGAAACACCAAAACGCGAACCCTGGCAAACAGTACAGGCCCAGATCAGACGCTGCAGAACGTGGCATCTGATCAGGGCCTACACTATTTGCAAAAAAATCTGCTATTTTCCAAATAAACTTTACAGATAACACAACCTGTTGACACTAAATTTTGAAAAAGACTCCTGCTATATATAAGAAGGAAGATTCCATTTGGTACAAAATGTAATGCTCGGAGCCGTGTGCGTGATGCTTACAGTGAAGAATTCGAAGTGAAGGTGTGTGTTCATCAAAGCTCTGTTCTCAGCCCACTGCTTTTTATCATTGTGCTTGAAGCCTCGGCATGCGAGTTCCACTCTGGAGTCCCCTGGGAGGACCTGTATGCTGATGACCTTGTCATCATAGCTGAATCCCTTGAGGAATGTGTCGGGAGGCTCTTAACTTGGAAAGACGCAATGGAGGCGAAAGGGCTGAGCGTGAATGCAGGAAAGACAAAGATCTATGGTTCAGGTCTAGACCTCCTGCAGGGTACAGGCCAGTTCCCATGCGCTGTATGTCACACAGGAGTGGGCAGCAACAGTATCTTTTGTAATGGCTGCAAGTTCTGGGTGCACAAGAAATGCAGTGGGCTCAAGCGCTTGATAGAGGACCCTGATTACAGGTGTACATGGTGCCAAGGAACTGCATGACCCTTAGATGG
Organism: Lucinisca nassula; assembly: GCA_963580285.1. Classification (NCBI taxonomy): domain Eukaryota; kingdom Metazoa; phylum Mollusca; class Bivalvia; order Lucinida; family Lucinidae; genus Lucinisca; species Lucinisca nassula. The sequence continues at coordinate 68,384,948 of OY757021.1, read as the reverse complement.
CACATCACAGAGGGAAGTCCAAGTCGGATCCGACAAGTTTGAGGTTGTAGTTTCCTTTCGCTACCTAGGTGATATGCTCTCAGCAGCGGGTGGTTGCGACCTTCCAACCACATCACGTGTGAAAACAGCCTGGAAGAAATTCAAGGAGTTGCTACCAGTTCTCTCTTCCCGCCACCTCTCGTTCAAGACACGTGGTTGTGTGTACAGCTCTTGTGTGCGGAGCGCAATGCTCCATGCCAGTGAGACATGGTCATTGACAAAGCCAAACCTCTCAACGTTTTCAGCGGAATGACAGGGCAATGATCAGACAGATCTGCAATGTCAATCCACAGGACACTGTCACCATCAGGTCCTATGAGTTACTTGAGCATCTTGGCATTGAGGACCTGGACCTCATTCTGAAAGAGAGAAGGCTCTGCTGGTATGTACATGTGGAACGCTCCAACGGTGCAGTCAAGCCTGCCTGTGACATACAGGCAGGTGGAAAGCGGGGGCCTGGAAGGCCCAAGATGACCTGGAAGCAGCTGACAGGAAGAGATTGCAGAGAATTGAAGCTCTCTGCTATCGATCCTCATGATAGACAGGCCTGGAGATCTGGTGTAAGATCTGCCATGCGTGCAGCAAGCCAGCTACTTGGAAGGGGGCCCACTTATGTGGACTTGGTCCTAATCAAAAATCCCTTGATGATGATGATGACAAAAAAGGTTAAAAAGGACAAAATATCATGTCGGTAAACATAGTGGGGATTGAAATAAATCAATTCCTGTCCACATGTTTATCTGCAGGTACAGGACATAAAATTTTATTGATAATTGCCTGGTAATAAATTCTTGAGTATCCTGGTGAGTTTAAAAACAGTGCTGTCTTTTATCTTACACATAGTGTTACATGTTTTATGAGATCCAGTATTGATGAAAACCAAAGCACTGCCAGCACTGACTGGTCGATTGTCTCTGAGCTTTTGTTTATTTGAATTGGGGTTTTACATCCCTGTCAACACTATATAGTTCATTCTGGAGATCTTGCTTCCAATTTTGTGGGACTTTTACCCAATGATTTTTTTTTTTTGGTTTGTTTTACAGCCCTTTCAAGATTATTTCACTCATATAGAGCCGATCATTAATCAGAGGTGGGCGAAAACCGGAGTACCCAGAGAAAAACCACCTGAATTTCCGTTGCAGAACTTGGCGTCCCACATGTGACCCGAGCGAGGCTCGAACCATAGTGGTGAGAGACCTAATGATCAAGAGTCAGCGCTCTTAACCACTAGGCCACGGAGGCCCATTTATTTACCCAATTTGAAATGGTATGACATCTCAAGCACTTCCGCCCGAACAAACCAATAGGGTTTATATGCAGGGACAGTCTCACTTACCCCACTTTGCCTGGGCAGGCTTAGACCTAAGTGGCTTTCCAGTACTTACGTAGAAGCCTCTGTGGTGCTGCCTCATAAACCAGTGGGTTCGTTCCAGGGCTTCTTCAGACTTTCTGATGAATCATTATCTTGGCAAACAGTGCAGGCCCAGATCAGATGCCGCAGAATGCGGTATCTGATCAGGGCCTGCACTATTTGCTAACAGAATTTTCCATCAAAAATAGAATAAGATCGAAAAAATAGGCCTGACACCCCTTATATGATTGATGGACTTGTCCACTAAATAGCAATGGAAGAGTCCACTAGTATACAATGAGTTAAATGGAATTCATACAAGTGAGGGAAATTTAACCCTTATCCTGCTGCATAAATTAATTAAGCCACTCCCATTGCTGATTATCAACCAACCAAATTACTTGATATATTTGCTCAATTCACGAACTGCATGACAAACAGTGTAGATCCTGATCAGATGGATGATCTGGGTCTACACTGTTTGCAAAGGTAGGGGTTGCTGTGAACAGCAAGATAAGGGTTTAAATGCCAACTGCAAGTTGTGATTGGTGTTTACTTTACAGAGAAAGTGAGACTTGACATTTAACATGAACTGTCTGCTCAACAGATGATTCACATGTAATGTCAAGCCTCATTTTTTTGTCGCGCCTGCTATTAGCATGGCGCGATATAGGCGCCCGGTTTTCCGTCCGTTTGTCCGTTCGTCCGTTAGTTCGTCCGTCCATCCGTTTGTCAAGGCGTCAACATTTGCGACCACCCTAGCGTTCACCCTGAGGTTCAAGTTTATTTCTCAAGAACTATAAGAGCTTCATTAATGATACTTGGTACAAACTTGTATCTGGGGATGACAACTTACATGCAAGCATCCATGTTTGACCTTGACCTACATTTCATGGTTCACTGACTTTGTAAAATATTGCGACCACCCTAGCGTTCACCATGAGGTTCAAGTTTATTTCTCAAGAACTATAAGAGCTTCATTAATGATACTTGGTACAAACTTGTATCTGGGGATGACAACTTACATGCAAGCATCCATATTTGACCTTGACCTACATTTCATGGTTCACTGACTTTGTAAAGATTGCGACCACCCTAGCGTTCACTCTGAGGTTCAAGTTTTTTTCTCAAGAACTATAAGAGCTTCATTAATGATACTTGGTACAAACTTGTATCTGGATATGGTAACTTAAATGCAAGCATCCATATTTGACCTTGACCTATATTTCATGGTTCACTGACTTTGTAAAATATTGCGACCTCCCTAGCGTTCACCCTAATGGTCAAGTTTATTTCTCAAGAACTACATTAATGATACTTGGTACAAGCTTGCATTTAAGAATGGAAACTTTTGTGCAGGCATCTATGTTTGACCTTGACCTACATATCATGGTTGGGTGACTTTGTGCCCCCACAGGCGCGACATAGCCTTTGGCGGAATTCTTGTTTGAAAAATTGGAAACAATAATGAAATCTGCAAAATTTATGATTGGCAGTATTTATCATGTGAATTTGGACAGACAGCATTGAGTAGACAGTGAAGACCCAGATGAAATGCTACATTTTTGAGATGCCACAGAACACAGCATCTCATCAGGGTCTACACTGTTTGCATATCATCCAGCTACAGTCAAACCTGTCTTAATGGCCACTTCAATTAAGCAAGCAACCTGTGAAAGCAACCAAGCATTTAATTCCCGAATAAGGCAAATGAATTAATATTCACCTGTATTAAGCAAGCACCAGTCTTGTGCAAGCGCATTTTGATCATCCCTGAGGTGCTTGCTTAACACAGGTTGGACTGTATTTTTAGACACTACATCTGGTATTAAAGGGTAAATATGGTCAGATAAAGTGAATTAAAAGGATTAATTCTTTATAAGCCATGTTTGTATGAAATATTGACAGTAGGTAAAGTTCTAAACAATGGTGACAATGCTTTGAAACCTCCAGTGTATATGCTAGAAGATTTGTCTAAACAGAAAATGCACAATATTTATTCAAGCCACTTTAAGGTCCTTGTTATGTTTGTGGTTAAATCTGCAAATATTCCTAATACATGTAAATGTATGGCCATGGCTGCTCGATGGTTCCACGCTAGGCTGAAATCGACTGTTCAACTTCAGTACTGGTCTAAGCCTGCCCAGGAAAAATGGTGCAAGTCAGACTGCTCCTTAACCCATTTAGTACCAGAAACTCCAAAACGGGTACCCTGGCAAACAGTGCAGACCCAGATCAGACGCCGCATTCTGCGGCGTCTGATCAGGGCCACCACTATTTGCTAAAAGTTGTCATTTTCCAATTAAAGTTTGATGAAAACACAACCTGACACCCCTAAATTTTGAAATGAACTCCTGCTATATATAAGATGGAAGATTCCATTCGGTACAAAAAGGGTTAAACCCTAGCATGTAGGGGTAAAAGTCCCACAGATTCAGCAGCAGTGGTCCCCAAAAGGAGCTGAAAGTTTTGATGAGGATGTAAAACCTCGCCTTGTAATAGCCGATCCCATGGTCCAATCAAATCTTTTATTTGTGTCAAGCTCTTAAGCGATGTTGGTGCACGAAAGGTTTGACTTTTCCATCAAATAGAATCATGCTCCACGATCACTTATGTATTTGAAAAATAACTCATATTTGATTGGACCATGTGATAGGCTATTACAAGAAAGTCACCACACTCCTGCGGGGGGAATTTCATGGAAATTTCACAAAACTTACCAGTCGAATATGGCCATTGTGAGTCACACTGATAAGACTTGATATTAGATATGAGTCACATGAATTGTCAAGCCTTTTTTTGCTGGAAAATAATTAAAAAAGAAAATTGGATTGCTCTGCATAAGAATTTTCTGCAGTGCTTGAAGGTCTTTCGTCATATAAAATGGGCATTAACCCATTGTATACTAGTGGACTGGTCCATTGCTACATTTTGGACAAGTCCATTTGTCATATAAGGAGTGGTAGGCCTATTTTTTCATTTTTGTTCAATTTTTGATGGAAAATTCTATTAGCGAATAGTGGAAGCCCTAATCAGATGCCGTATTCTGTGGCATCTGATCTGGGCCTGCACTGTTTGCCAAGATACTCCTTTAGGGGTTTCTGCTTGCAATTGTTTAAAAAATAGTGTAGACCCAGACCTGTTGCTAAAACATGCAGATAAGCTGGTGGAGAATGCAGCAGCTGATCTGGGTCAACATTATTTGCCTGAAGGACAAGAATTTTTTTCGCGCCTGCTTTAACCCTTGTCCTGCTAATCCCGGATATGCCTTATCTTTGAAACAATGTAGATCCAGATCAGATGGCTTCTGACGAAGCCATCTGATCAGGATCAACATTGTTTGCCATTCTGATTGTGAATTTGTTGCAATAATTTGCATCGTATAATCTGATTGGTTGATAATCGTTAGTGAGTGTGGCATATATGAATATTCAGTAGGACAAGGGTTAAGCCTGGCACAATAAATAGGAGTCTGGTTTTCCATTGTGACTGTCCCCACCGATCAGGGCTTAGAGAAATAGACTGCCCTGCATGGTGTTAGAAACTGTCCAAACTTGAGTACTGGTAAACCCCTGAGGTCTAAGCCTCAACCCAGGAAAAGTGGTGTGAGTTGGGCCATTCCTTAAACCCTAGCAGTTTCTTTGGGCGGGAGGGCTTGAGATGTCTTTTCATCTCAATGTCGGATAAAAGTCGCACAAAATCAGAAGCAATGTCCCCAGAATGACATAAATAGTGTTGATGGGGACATAAAAACTTAGCATAAACAAATCATCAACAGTCCATCAACAGTTGCTTCAACCCGAGCATCAACCCCGTTTTCTCAAGAGCACTTCATACCGTAAAAATCCTAAAAATTCAGACACCTTAAGGACTTGCTTTAATTCTCCTAAAATCTTAACAAATTTGTTTAAAAATCCAGAAAGGTGTCCAAAATGTGCAGCCAGAATGACAAACAGTGTAGACCCTGATCAGACTGCTCCTTCAGGAGCAGTCTCATCTGGGTCTGCACTGCTTGCTTAGGCTTATCTGTCCCAATACTTATTAGGGCCCCCGCACTGAAAGTGTGGGTGCCCTATAGTAATCACTCTGTCCGTCTGTCTGTCTGTCTGTCCGTCTGTCCGTCCACAAATTTTCCTACTCCTCTGATAGCGCTGCTGGGGCCCTAGTCAGTTTCACTGACAGCTCTAGTTACGGTAACCTTTGGTGTAATTCTTGTTGTAAAATTTACTGTTTTGAATGAAACTAACTAGACAATCAAACACCCCTCAAATTAGAAGTGGACTTCGCCTAAGATTCTATGTATTGTACAGTAAAATTCCTATATTAAGACCACCTTTGGGACTGTTCAAAAGTGGTCTTTAGACCACTTTTGAACAGTTCCAAAGGTGGTCCTTGACCAAAGGACACTGTAAAGAGTTATGAAAAAGAGTAAAGAAAAAAGAAATGCAAGCTACTATATATAAGCATTTATAGCAGGTTTAGCCTCAATTTTAAGTGGATTTATTAGCGGAATTTTACTGTATATGACTTGTGTCATCGGGTTAACAAGTCTGTTAAATGAACACCCCTCTAAATCCCACTTTTTATACAGAAAACTGGGGTTTACAGGGGTTTACATTTTTATGCCTAACTTTTGAATGGTAATAAATAGAGCTTTCATATTTCACATGTGTATACCTTATCACAAGACCTTTCCAGTGGTACCATAATTTTTGATCTCATGACCTTGACCTTGACCTTAAACCTACTTTTTTTTTCAAAATTTTTAAAAACACTAACATTGGCCATAACTTTCGATTGGTAAGTGGTAGGGCTTTCATATTTCACATGTGCATTCCTTATCACAAGACCTTTCTAGTGGAACCATAATTTTTGACCTTGTGACCTTGACCTTGATGTTTGACCTACTTTTTAAAAACTTTAACATTGGCCATAACTTTCAATTGGTAAGTGATAGGGCTTTCATATTTCACATGTGCACTCCTTGTCACAAGACCTTTCTAGTGGTACCATAATTTTTGACCTAGACCTTGACCATGATGTTTGACCTACTTTTTAAAACTTTTAACATTGGCCATAACTTTCGATTGGTAAGTGGTAGGGCTTTCATATTTCACATGTGCATTTCTTGTCACAAGACCTTTCTAGTTGTACCATAATTTTTGACCTCGTGACCTCGACCTTGATGTTTGACCTACTTTTGAAAAACTTTAGCATAGTCCATAACTTTTCATTGGTAAGTGATTGGGCTTTCATATTTCACATGTGCATTCTTTTTCACAAGACCTTACCAGTGGTACCATATTTTTTGACCTCGTGACCTTTACTTTTGGCCTACTTTTTAAAAACTTTAACATTGGTCATAACTTTCAATTGGTAAGTGATAGGTCTTTCATATTTCACATGTGCATACTATGTCACAAAACCTTTTCTACAACCCCATAATTTTTGACCTTGTGACCTTGACCGACTTTTTTAAGACTGGAACATTGGCCATACCTTTCGATTGCTTAATGATACTGCTTTCATATTTAACATGCACTGTTTGGGGGCATCAGTGTTTCACAAACACATCTTGTTTTCTTTCTTATTTCTTCTCCAATACGTAGGTTGTGGGTATTCGTTAGAACCACCACATTGAGGTGGTTCTAACAAGCACCCTCAGTCTAAGTTTGGAATAAAAATAAGAAAAATAACAAACTTTCATTAGAAAAATAGCCGTTTTGGGCATAAGAAAAGATGCACTATGTCACATGGATATGTTATATATAGTAATGCGTTAAATTTCTACAGATGTTACAAGGTGTATGTAATGAAAATGGGGAGACCTTGGAGCTGGTTTATACTGGGTCTACTCTGCTGCCTCCAGCTGGCCTCGGCCTGGTATGGTGATGGGTACTACAATGACAGATATGGAGCAGATGGAATAGCCTACATTAGTGGTATGTTATAACATTGTTAACCCTTTTTGTACCGAATGGAATCTTCCTCCTTATATATAGCAGGAGTCCATTCCAAAATTTAGAGGTGTCAGGTTGTGTTTTCTTCAAACTTATTTGGAAAACGGCTGAAAGTTTTGCAAACAGTGTAGGCCCTGATCAGACGCCACATTGTGTAGCGTCTGATCTGGGCCTGCACTGTTTGCCAGGGTTTCTGGTACAAAATGGGTAATGGGAAAGGGGGGAAAATTGAATCTTTCTCTGAATGTCAAGATGGAGACTTGATGTATTGTTGTTAACTCAAAATGACTTGCGAACCAATATTCATGTGTAAATGACATTTATGGAACCGGACCGGAAAAGATCATTCTAGTATAGGTGGAGATGATAAGCCTTTAAGGGCTTCCTTTACAACTTCGAAGATTTCCTGTGATTCCTGTGAAATTCTCCCCTCCCACTCATGATCCTGAAAGGTAAGAATTTGCACTGTACTGGTTTGAATAAACCACTATTTACTATAGGGAACAAAGTACTAGAACCCCCTTCTCAGAAGGATCCTATTGTTATCAGAGAATTCAATTTATTAGCTACTTAACAGTGATAGAATTCCTTAAATAAACACCAGTTGATGGCTGAAGCACTTATATCTCTAATATCACTTACTTGATGTTTATACATGCAAAAGAGGTGCTTTTTGAATGAAAAGGATAATTCATGAAGTGTTGTTATAGTGGTTTGTTTCAACTGTTTGAATAAATGATATGGTGTCCCCTATAGGCAGATATAATACCCACAGCGCTGAGTTAAAACTGGAGCTTGTATCTAGCAGTGAATCTCCCATCAGCAGTCATCAAAAATGACTCCTGTAAATAATCATATTTCATGACCATGCTGCCTGAATTTTCATAACTTCTACCTTGTTCCTATAAGTGTATTGTATAAGCCTGCTCAGGAAAAGTGTGGTTAGTTAAATTGACTGGCTAAACGTTGACTAGGTCCTAATCTCCAAACATGAAACCAAACAAACATCCCATTCTTTTGTTTTCTCCAAACCAAATAGACAAACTTCTCTCTCAATATGGTCTGGCCGTAACCCATTTTGTACCAGAAACCACAAAACGGGTATTTGACATCTGATCAGGGCCTACACTGTTTGCAAACTGTTCAGCCATTTTCCTAATAAATTTTGAAGAAAACAACCTGACACTCCTGCTATATATAAGATGGAAGATTCCATTTGATACAAAAAGGGTTAAAGGATAGAATAATCTGAATTTGCTCCTGTGATCCTGTGCTTCAATGATTCTGTCATTTCGTGATTCTGTCATTCCGTGACTGCAAAAATTTTAATGCATTTTGCTTAACCCTTTTTGTACCAAATGGAATATTCCTCTTTATTTATAGCAGGAGTCCATTTAAAAATTTAGGGATGTCAAGTTGTGTTTTCTTCAAAATTTATTTGGAAATTGGCTGAACTTTTTGCAATCAGTGAAGGCCCTGATCCGACGCCGCATTCTGCGGCGTCGGATGTGGGCCTGCACTGTTTGCCAATTACCCGTTTTTGTTTGTAGAAACAATTTAAACTGACATCCCTAAAATTACAGTTTAAATTGGCTCCTTCAAACTCATTATAATCACGGTTTTGGATATACATGTAACACCATTTCAAGATGGATCCCATCCAGCTGATATTGGCTAACAGTTGACCAAGGCCTGCTGTCCTTGCAGCAGGTAAGGGTAGAGGTTTATTCTATTTGTACACTTGGGCCCCGCCAAGCGATTTTGGTACTTATCGCCTATGCGAGCAGCGAAGGTTCAGGCGAGACTGCGCATCTGCGCAGTCTTGCCAGAACCTTCGCTGCTCGCTCATACAAGCAGTGAATCAAGAGGAACCTTCAGACAGAAAGCCATATTCCTGGCCCCTCTGAATGGCTGGGCATGCGCAGTTAAAATTTGTCATGACGGAATGCTCGAAGACCCAAATTCGCTTGGCGGGGCTCATTTAGTTTCAGTTTCCTCTTTTTTTCTCTGTCCCTAACTCTCACCTCCTCTACTCTGTCTTCTATCTCTTTCCTCCCTTTCTCTGGGATATGGCACAAAATGACCCACATGGGTTGACGTGTCTTTAAATGCAAAAGAATCAAATCAAGATGGATCACAAAAATGTTTAGATTTATATGTATACATTTGTTTTTATATACAGTAAAATTCCTATATTAAGACCACCAAAGGTGGTCTGTTTTCAGGAGACACTGAGTGTCCAAACATAAAGAAAGAATATTAACTGAAACTTCCTCAATACGCTTTGAAAAGCTAATTTAGTCTTAATTTTAGGTGGTCTTAATAACAGAATTACATTTTTGTTTGGCAATCAACAGGGTTGTTGAACTAAGTTGGTTTCTGCTTTGGACCCCTTTAACTCTTATCCTGCTGTTTGCGACAACCCTTTTTTTGCAAACAGTGTAGATCCAGATCAGATGGCTTACATCAAGTAATCTGATTGGTTCAAAGTCAGAAGTGGGTGTGGCTAAACTGAATATTCAGCAAGAGAAGGGTTAATAGTTTAATAAGCAAGTTCTGGTGTAGCGAGGAAGATTGTATTCAGTTCAAAAAGTGTTTGAGGGTCCAAATTTAATGAGCACTATAGCCAGAAGATCTAACAGTGTAGACTCCGATCAGCCTGTGCATATCCAAAGAGTTTAAATTGTTTTTCACATCTTTATCATTATATACATTTCGAGCAATTTGATTGGTTGAAATAAAATTTTTATACTTTGATAAATTCCATGATTAAGAATCTCAGATCTGTGTTAGTTATATAATGTGACGTCAAAGAGTTTGTTTAGAACTCGCATGTTACGTCATTTCATATAAATGATGTCAACAGCGTTTGATTAAAAGATGGAAAACTATTGAAAACGTAAATGTTAGAAGACAAATAAACTGAGTTTATAGACTTGATGTTTCGTTCCCTCGAGTTTCTTTCAAAGATGGCATCTTCTAATTGAATAATCATTCCGCCATGGCCATTGATAAATTCATTTTTATACTTTGAAATAATTCCTAAATATTGCCATTTTGGTGGCATTTTTAGCTCACCAGAGCCGAAGGCTCCGGGGGAGCTTTTAGGATAGGCAGTTGTCCGTCGTCGTCTGCGTCGTCGTCGTCTGCGTCTGCGTCTGCGTCGTCAACACTTTCAAACGACATCTCCTCTGAAACCACTGGACCGATTCAGCCCAAATTTCATCTGTAGCATCCTTGGGTTGGGGGATTGAAAGTTTGTGTTTTTTATGAAATTCGGCTCATTGGTTTGGTTGCTATGGCAACTTAGAGTTTCCATAGACTTATAATGGGGAAAATTGAAAAATGGCATTTTCTGCCAAGCCACTGCAGATATTTTGACAAAACTTTCATAGAAATATTCCTTAGGCAATCTACTATCTGCCATATGATTTTAGGCCTACTGCTCATTTGTATTGGTTGCCATGGAAACCAAAATGAAAAAATAGAAAAAAAATACTTAAAAAATCATCTCCTCAGAAACCGTATGCTCTATGAGGCTGAAAGTTTATGGAAATATTCACCATATTTGCCTTTATAGGTTTTGTGTTTTTTATGAAATTCGGCTCTTTAGTTTGGTTGCTATGGCAACTTAGATTTTCCATAGACTTATAATGGGGAAAATTGAAAAATGGCATTAACTACAAAGCCTTTGCAGATATTTTGACAAAACTTTCATAGAAATGTTCCTTTAGTAAACTTCTCTCAGCCATATGCTGTTATGTCATCCTGGGGGTCCAGTAGGTTGTGCCGGGGCCATGCCCCGCCGCCAGTACTTCATAAAATGACATATCTCAGAAACCTTACAGATCCCCACCCCTAAACCATATATATTCTTGTTCCTATTGATAAGACGCATTCAGTGACACCAACCTGGAGGTCCTCCGGGATGTGCCGAGGCCATGCCCCACCCCCTCCACTTCATAAAAGGCCCAATATCTCGGAAACCATTCAGATCCCCACCCCTGAACCCTATATACTCTTGTTCCTTATGATAAGAAGCATTCAGTGACATCAAACTGGGGGTCCCCCGGGATGCGCCGGGGCCATGTCCCGCCCCTCCATTTCATAAAAGGCCCAATATCTCGGAAACCTTACAGATCCCCACCCCTAAACCATATATATTCTTGCTTCTTATGATAAGACGCATTCATTGACCCCAAATTGGGGGTCTTTCGGGGTGCACTGGAGCCATGCCCCACACCTTCACTTCACAAAAGGCCATATATCTCAGAAACTGTTCAGATCCCCACCCCTAAACCATATATGTTCTTGTTCATTATGATGAGACACATTCAGTGACACCAACCTGGGGGTCCCCAGGGATGTGCTGGGGCCATGCCCCACCCCCTCCATTTCATAATATCACAATATCTCGGAAACCTTACAGATCCCCACCCCTAAACCATATATATTCTTGTACCTTATGATAAGACACTTTCATTGACACCAACCTGGGGGTCTCCCTGGGCCTTGCCCCACCCCTGCACTTCACAAAAGGCCTTATATCTTAGAAACTGTTCAGAGCCCCACCCCTAAACCATATATATTCATCTTCCTTATGATAAGGCACATTCATTGACACCAGCTTGTGAATCTCCTCTGAAACCACTGGACCGATTCAGCCCAAATTTCATCTGTAGCATCCTTGGGTTGGGGGATTGAAAGTTTGTGTTTTTAGCTCACCAGAGCCGAAGGCTCCGGGGGAGCTTTTAGGATAGGCAGTTGTCCGTCGTCGTCGGCGTCATCGTCGTCTGCGTCTGCGTCGTCAACACTTTCAAACGACATCTCCTCTGAAACCACTGGGTCGATTGGGCCCAAATTTTATCTGTAGCATGCTTGGGTTGGGGTATTAAAAGTTTGTGTTTTTATGAAAATCGGCTTTTCAGTTTGGTTGCTATAGCAACTTAGAGCTCCCATAGACTTACAATGGGGAAAATTAAAAAATCACATTAACTGCCAAGCCTTTGCAGATATAGGGACAAAACTTCATAGAAATGTTCCTTAAGCAATCTAGCATCTGCTATATGATTTTAGGCCTACTGCTCAATTTTATTGGTTGCCACGGAGACAAAAATGCAAAAAAAAGAAAATAAAACTTAAAAATCATCTCCTCAGAAACCGTATGCTTTATGAGGCTGAGACTTAATGAAAATATTCTCCTTATTAGCCTCAACAGATTTTGTGTTTTTTATGAAATTCGGCTATTTAGTTTGGTTGCTATGGCAACTTAGAGTTTCCATTGACTTTTAATGGGGAAAATTGAAAGATGGCATTAACTGCCAAGCCTTTGCAGATATTTAGACAATTTTTTTATTGAAATGTTCCTTGAGTAAATTTCTTTTAGCCATATGCTTTTATGCCAACCTGAGGGTCCTGCAGGTTGTACCGGAGCCATACCCCACCACCTTCATTTCAGAAAAGGCCATATATCTTGCAAACCATTCAGATCCCCATCCCCAAACCATATATACTCTTGTTTCTTGTGATAAGACACATTCATTGAAACCAACCTGTAGGTCCCTTGGTTGTGCTGGGGCCATGCCTCAACCCCTCCATTTAAAAAATGCCCCAATATCTAAGAAACAGTTCAGATCCCCACCCCTAAACCATATATATTTTTGTTCCTTGTGATAAGATGCATTCAGTGACACCAACCTGTGGGTCCCATGGCTGTGTTGGGGTCATGCCCAACCCCTCCATTTTTAAAATGGCCCAATATCTAAGAAACAGTTCAGATCCCCAAACCCTAAATGATATATATTCTTGTTCCTGGTGATAAGACGCATTCAGTGACACCAACTTGTGGGTTCCTTGGTTGTGCTGGAGCCATGCCCTAACCCCTCCATTTCACAAATGTCCCAACATCTCAGAAACCGTTCAGATCCCCACCAATAAACCATATATATTCTTGTTCCTAGTGATAAGAGGCATTCAGTGACACCAACCTGTGGGTCCCTTGGGTGCTCTTGGTTCCATGCCCCAATCCCTCAATTACAAAAATGGCGCAATATCTCAGAAACCATTCAGATCCCCGCCACTAAACCATATATATCCTATTCCTTATGATAAGACACATTCAATGATACCAACCTATAGGACTCCTGGGATGCGCTAGGGACTTGCACCACCCCTTCACTTCACAAAAGGCCAAATATCTGAGAAACTGTTCAGGTATCCACCCCCAAACCATATATTTTCATGTTCCTTATGATAGGACGCATTCAGTGACTCCAATATGGGGGGCCCCTGGGTCATGTCGCAGGTCATCTTCCACCCCTCCTCTTCATAAAAAAGCTGTATATCATAGAAACCGTACAGATCCCCACCCCATAACCATATATTTTCTTGCTCCTTCTGGTAAGACCCATTCAGTCACACCAACCTGGAGGTCTTTTTGTGCTGGGGTCAATATACCCCACCACTTCATAAAATGCCATATATCATAGAAGCCATTCAGATCCCCACCCCATATTCATTTGTATTCTTGTTCCTTATAATTAGACACATTCAGTCACACCGACTTATGGGGTCCACAGGGGCTGTAACCAACCCCTTTATTAGCTCACCAGAGCCGAAGGCTCCACTGCAGCTTATAGGATAAGCAGTAGTCCGCCGTCGTTGTCTGTTGTCAGCACGCGTAATCTCCTCTGAAGCCACTGGGCCAATTCAGCCTAAATTTCATCTGTAGCATCTTGGGCTGGGGGGATTGAAAGTTTGTGTTTTTTATGAATATAAGTTGGTTGGCATGGCAACTTAAAGTTTCCATTGACTTATAATGGGCAAATTTGAAAAATGGCATTAACTGCCAAGTCTTTGCAGATATTTTGACAAAACTTTCATACGAAGAAAAACTTTCGAGTGAATGTCACCACTCCGGAGTCTGCGTTGGCATTGGCGTCTTCATTTCCAAAAAAAAACATAACCTTGGCTATAACTTAAAAAGTATTAGACCTAGCCCCATGAAACTTCATACATATACTCATCATCAATATAGCTACAAAAGCTACATTGACGCTTATGACCCACATATAGGGTTGCTGCGTCGTTAAACACAAAATCATCAACAAAAAGAGGTACATTCTGACCAAAGGTCATAACTATATTGTTGATTTTGACTGTATTATCCTGTATTATCTCCCCTTTTCCATTTTTTTTCTGAAACACATTTTTTGCTCTCATTTCAATACTATTTTAAATAGAGCCTTCAAACTTAACATGAATGTTCCTTGGGACAAGACCTTTTCAGTGATACCACACTTTTTGACCTGTGACCTTGACCTTTTAACTTTGACCAATTTTTCGAAAATTTAAACAAAAACCTCAACCTTGGCCATATTTCCAAAAGTATTCGGCCTACCTTCATGAAACTTCATACACATACTAACCATCACAAGAGCTACATTCTGTTCAAGTTTCATAACTCAGTCTTGCAATTTGACTGAATTATTTCCCCTTTCCTCTCCATTTTTAAAAAAAAAATGTTTATGGCTCTTTTTTTCAATACTATTCCCAACACAGCCTTCAAACTTCACATGAATGTTGCTTGGAACAAGACCTTTTCAGTGATACCACATTTATTGACCTGTAATCTTGACCTTTGAAATTTGACCTATTTTTCGAAAATTTGGCCAAAAACCTTAGTGGCCTACCGACACATACTGACCATCACAAGACCTACATTGTTTTCCAAGTTTTATAACTCAATCTTGCAATTTGGTGGAATTATCTCCCCTTTTCTTACCGGCCCCGATAGCTCAGTTGGTAGAGTGTCCGCTCCGGGGAACGGGAGGTCTCGGGTTCGATCCCGGGCCGCGACATACCAAAGTCGTTAAAAATGGTACTAGCTGCTTCTCGTTTGGCACTCAGATTTACGGGGTAGAGCTAGGACTGGTCGATCCAGTGTCAGGATAATGTGACTGGGTGTCGTATCATGTAATGTGTCTGGGTCATGATACTTCAGTGAGGCAGCACTATAAACGTGAGCATTGAGCTCCCTGTCGCAACCAGACACCGTCGTGATATGACTGAAAAATTGTTGAAAGCGACGTTAAACCCGAATTCACACACACACACTCCCCTTTTCTCTCACTTTTTTTTAAAAACTCTGTTACTCATTTTAATACTGCAAACAATAGAGTCTTCAAACTTCACATGATTGTTTCTTAAGACAAGACCTTTCCATTGATACCAAGATTTTTGACCTGTAAGTTTGGCCTTTGAACTTTGACCTAATTTTCTAAAAAAAAAAAAAACAACATATTTGCAATAGTATTTGCCCTAACCTTAACATTACCCTGCTGTAGCCGACAAGCCCTATCTTTGCAAACAGTGTAGATCCAGATCAGATGGCTTCTGAAGAAGCCATCTGATCAGGATCTACACTGTTTGACATTCAGTTTATGAATATGTAGAAATAAATTGCATCAAGTAAGCTGATTGGTTCAAAGTCAGAAATGGGTGTGGCTTAACTGAATATTCAGCAGATTAAAGGTTAAGAAACTTGGCACAGATTTCAGTTGTTGTGAAACTTCTTGGCCTTTGACCTGTTTTTAATTTAACAAAAAACTTTAACCTTGGCCATATTTTTGAAAGTATTTGGCTCAGCCCCATGAAACTTGAAACATGTCTGTATCATCAAAAGAGCTACATTTTGACAAAGTTGCATTTATCTATTATGCAATAGGACTAATTTGTCCCTGTTTGTGACATGAAAAAACAGACAAGCATGGTGCCACTTGTGGTGCTCTTATTATTGGTTGCCATGGCAACCAAAATGCCAAAAAAAATGGAAAAAAAATTATCTGCTCAATAACCATATGGTCTATGAGGCTGAGACCACTAAGTAGAACTAAGCCTGCCCAGGCAAACAGGTGTGAGTAAGACTGGCGCTATCAGTTTCATTGTTTGACAGGGCTTGAGATGTCATTTCACCACATTGACAGTGAAAGTCCAATAAAATTGAAAGCAGCAACTGCAAAATGACATTAATAGTGTTGACATGAATGTTAAACCTTACTTCAAGCCCACAAAACTTGGATTCAGCCGGGCCAAGTCCCATATTCTCCTCTCGTGTGTTAGAAAGTGGTCTAATTCCCACCCCTAAATCACATATACCCTTGTTCCTTATGTTTAGATGGATTCAGTGGCAGCAAATTAGGGGTCACCTTGAGGAATGCCAAAAATTGAAATAGAGTCCACATAAGAGCTCATTTGAGTATGGGAGGTTTTGGGGGCTTAATTATCAGTAGAATATAATCATGTCTTGTTCTTTTCCTTCTTTCAGGTTGACTGATTGCCTACAGACAGATAGATATGCTGCTTTTAGGGGCTAAAATAAAAAGCTAAAAAGTTGCTATTTGGAAACAAAGAACACATGAAAGAACGAAAATCAGAGACTGTTTTATTGAGTCTCTTCATACACAGCAATTTATTTAGTTTGCAAGGCTGCATAAGCCCAGTATTTAACGGACTGGAAAATACTGGCTTAAGCCATAATCAATTTTCAATGTAACCAGAATGGGCTCAGTGATCCCAAAAAGAAAACATAATCTGCACTATGATAAAGCATAGGGAGACTTTTTGCAGCCACTACTTAACACCAGCTGCAATGAGGTAGAATTAAAATCTAAAAGCCAAGTCATTACTTCAGGACATCACTGTTAAAAATAATACAATTCCAAACAATATTGAAATTGAATCCAGGCGAGCCAAGTTTTGATCTATTCAGTAGGATGATAATATGAATTCACATATGGGAGGTTATTTTTTTTTTAATTTGCCATGTTAAGCTCTGGAATGGTGTCAATAGAAAGATGGTGTGTCTCAAATGTAAAAGCCCCCGCCCATTGGGCTAGAAGAAACAGATTGGGCATGATGCTTCCATGCAGAGCTGAAACTGATCTGGTGGACCACTTAGAATTCATGCGAGTCGGACTAACCAGTGCTTATAAACCCTATTGGTTTCTTGGGCGGAAGGACTTGAGATGTCATTTTTTCTCAGTGTTGGGTACAAATCTCATGAAATTGAAAGCAACTTCTCCAGATTGATCAAAATAGTGTTTACAGGGATGTGAATTAAACAAACACACAAGTCCAAAAGTATGAGTCCAAATTTTTGAAGGAAAAAAATTGTAGAGTGATTACTAGTACATGTACCTTGATTGGAAATAATTTGATTGAATGTCAGTGAGGAGTATTATGGCTATCTTTATTTATAGTAAGAAAAAAAAACACATTTGTCTTGTTGACTTCACCCAATGTCCATTCACAAGAAACGAAAGCCTTAACCCTTATCCTGCTGTACAAGACAATCCCTATCTTTGCAAACAGTGTAGATCCATATCAGAGAGGCCATTTGATCAGTATATACACTGTTTGACATACAGTTAGTTTATAGATTTAAAAGAAAAAATTACATCAAGTACTCTGATTGGTTAATAGTCAGAATTGTGTATGGCTTAATTGAATTTTCAGCAGACTGAGGATTAATATTGTTTGAAGCCATAATCAGGAATCAATCCCGTCAGAGACACTAATGGGAAAGTTACACAAACTTGAAGTAACTAGACCCTAATGGAGACAACTGTAGAGTAAAGCCAAAAGGACAGTTACTTTCCCGCAAAATGGCCAACTGGCTATCGAAAATTAAAAGACCATTGAGGTACATACAATCAATGACAAACAATACTGCAAATACACTGCCCTAGAAGAACCGCCTTGGAAGGGTCAGTGACAATTATTTCACTTGTGTGTGGGGGGGGGCTGCAGTCCCCACCCTTGCTTCTTAGTGAGACAAAGTGTCGCGTGCAAGACCCAGGTCTGTACCTTAAAGGTCAAGGTCATACTTAGAGGTTAAAGGTAAAAAGGGTCTTTTTATTGTGTCCAGTCAATGACTTTCTTACTTTTTGGATTGATTTAAAAATTACTTGGCAGAAATATTAACCATCATGTGATGATATGTCGAATGCAAGACTCAGGTTGATAGCTCAAAGGTCAAGGTCAAACTTAACGGTGAAAGGCCATCTGTCCGTCCACAACACTTTCTTGTCCGCTCCGTATCTCCTGAACCCTATGATAGAATTTCACGAAACTGGACAAATATTTTTCTCAGCGAGAAGAAGTGTTGCAAGCAAGACCCACGTCAAAGGTCAATGTCCTAAAGGTCAAAGGTAAAAATGTGTTGTTTTTTTATCATGTCCGATCAATAACTTGCTTATTCCTGGAAGGATTTAAAAATTACTTGGCAGAATTGTTAACTATAATGTCATGGTGTTTCGCACGCAATACCCAGGTCAGTACCTCAAAGGTCAAGGTCAGACTGAGGTCAAATGTAAACAAATGGGGTCTTTTTATTGTGTCCAGTCAATAACTTTCTTATACTGGGATGGATTAAAAAAATCACTTGGCAGAAATGTTAATTATAATGTGACAGTGTGTGGCAGGCAAGACCCAGGTTGGTACCTCAAAGGTCAAGGTCATTCTTAGAGTTCAAAAGTAAAAAAAGGGCCTTTTTATTGTGTCCGATCAATAACTTTCTTATTCCTAAATGGATTTATAAATTATTTGGCAGAAATATTAACCATAATGTTTTGATGTGCTAGACTGAGGTTGATACCTCAAATGTCAAGGTCATATTTAGAGGTCAAAGTAAGGCTCTTCTCTTTGTGTCTGTTCAATAACTTTCTTATTCCTGGATTGACTTTAAAATAACTTGGCAGTTATATAATCATCATAAGACAATGTGTTGCATGCAAAACCCAGGTTGGTTCCTGAAAGGTCAAGGTCATACTTAGAAGTCAAAGTTGAAAAAGGGGTCTTTTTGGGGTGTTTTGTCAATAACTTTCTTACTCCTGGATTGATTTTAAAATTACTTGGCAGAAATGTTAACCATCATAAGATTGCCAATTCAAGGTCAAGGTCACAGTTTAAGGTCACAAGGTTGAGTTTTGCTACTGAAATGCGGTGGGGATTATGGCTGTCCCTCAAACTGCTTTTTTGTTTGATGTGAGTTTAACGTTCCTGTCAATACTGTATAGGTCATTATGGAGACGTAGTTTCAAATTTTGTGGGACTTTTTACCCAAGGTTGAGATGAAATTACATCTAAAGCCCTGTCGCCCAATGAAACCTATAGGGTTTATAAACATGGGTGGTCTGACTCACACCACTTTTCCTGGGCAGGCTTGTTTGCTATGCATCATCATATTTATCAGACTGACTACAGTATGTCTCATTTCAGATCAAGAGAGAAGATTTCCTTATTGTATGATAACCAGTTTTTCCAAACTGAAATGGAAGAAGAAATATGGCTGTCTGCATATGAATATTAGTGTTTTACATCCACCAACAACTACAGTCATATAGAGACAGAACATTTATTTAAAGACTCAGAAGAAAGTCTGGAAAAGTTGAGAATCATACCCAGGGCCTTTGGTTTATTAAGCTACTTGCTTAACCACCACACCAAAGAGGCTTCCATATGATCTTCAGTATCATGTCATAAAATGTCGTACCCGAGTGAAAACCCACTTTAAACTTAAAGTATCTCTTCCATTTTGCTTTGTATTTAAAATAGTTTTCCTTATCAGCAGATTCACTGAAACAAATATTGTATTGAAAAATTAAGATTTCTAACGAAGGTCAATAATTTTATGCATTGTACAGAGTATTCTAATGCAAAACCTATTTTTATCAACTTAATTTGTACAGTTTTACATATCATGGACCATGAAGTCTTATTATGGAAGAGATATTTGTCAATGGGTAACACTGGCATACCAGGTAATGTGCAATTGGTGAAGATTTGCATTTTCTGCACCTGTTTAATTAATGAGAAATTTGAAAATATGAATTCAAAATGATCATATGAGATGATGACATCATTTTGCTAGTATTTTATCATTTGAAGCATTAGCAAAATGAATTCATGCATTAATAATGGCTAAACAATAGTAACATTTTGTCTTCACATATTTGATACATGGGTCTCTTTCTGGGATGTAACTGCCTTCTTGATCACTATGGAAAGTATTATATATATAAATTCATTTATTTCTGTTTCATGTTTACTACACAGGCATGAATTAAACATTTAAGGTGGCAAAACAGATAACAAAATTATCCCTGAAAATCACATAAAACACTGAAATATTATACTGCTGGGTCGGCTTCATTGTTTCTTGGAGATTGATCATGAAATCTTTTCTATGGTCATTTGCTCCCTTTCACTGATTCAAGAAGGGCAGTCATTAGTTTCTGGCAAAAGAATGTGCACTGTACTGTTTAACTGCTTATGAAAAAGCCTGCCCAGGAAAAGTGTGAATAGGGAAACTGACCAGCTCAAAATGGCCTTAATAGTCTTTGACTGAGCTGTTGAACTCCAATACAAACAAAAAATGAACAATATACCACTGAAAGAAGCCGGAGACTTAGCAACATGTAGCCACACACAAATATCACATTATCATGGTACCAACATACAATAACAGGCCTCCATGGCCTAGTGGATAAGAGCACTGACTCTTAGTCATTAAGTCTCTCGCCCCTGTGGTTTGAGCCTGGCTCTGGTTACATGTGAAATGCCAAGTTTTTCAACGGAAAGTCAGGTGGTCTATCTCCAGGCACTCTGTTTTTTGCCCACCTCCGAAAAAAATATAATGTTAATTATTATAGATATAGCTGCAAAGGAACAGCCACTTTGAAATGATCAGCAGAAAACCCAAGTGGGAGTTTCAACAAGGAGTTTATGAGTATTTAAACTTCACTGTCAGTTCCAATGCATGATAACTGATATATTAAGAATGTCAGTAAGCTCATATTTTAGAATTTGTGTCTCCATCAAGTTTTTTTTTTTTCATAAATCAACAGATCTACTCTTTAACATGTATTGACTCTTTTCCTGATATACACTGGAATAGGGCTGAAAACTTTGAGAAAAATATGAAATTTGTCATGATATTCTCACTGTTTTCAGTAGTAGTCTGCTATAAAATGCATCAAATTTTCAAGCACCAGGGAAAGAGTTATTCTTTTCAATGTTAATACATATTGACTGTGTGTACTTTAATGTTTGTCTATTTTAGGTAAAAAGTGTTCAAGATTGAAATTGCTGGACATTTATGTATTTAATTCAACTGTGTTTTTAATTGTGAAAAAGTGAAGACTTTAGTGTGTCAGACAATTCAGTGCTGCAGATTATTTAAACTTTAGTTAAAGAGGTGGATATTCCTTACAAGTGACAGTAAAATATCCTGTTGGTCATAATTGGTAATTATCTTTTTAAACAAGATGCCTTTAAATCAATTTTTATTGCAAAATAATCATGTTTGTCACGCCTGCTATAAGCATGGCGCGATATAGGAGTCCAAATTTCTGTCCGTTCATCCGTTCGTCAAGCCGTCAACATTTGCGACCACCCTAGCGTTCACCCAAATGGTCCAAGTTTATTTCTCAAGAACAATTAGAGCTTGATTAATGTTACCTGGTACAAACTTGTATCTAGGGATGGCAACTTCAATGCAAGCATCCATATTTGACCTTGACCTACATTTCTAGGTTCATTAACTTTGTGAAAATTTGCAACCACCCTAGCGTTCACCCAAATGGTCAAGTTTTTTTCTCAAGAACTATTAGAGCTTGATTAGTGTTACTTGGTACAAACTTGTATCTAGGGATGGCAACTTCAAAGTAAGCATTCATATTTTACCTTGACCTACATTTCATGGTTCATTGACTTTGTGAAAATTTGCGACCACCCTAGCGTTCACCTAAATGGTCAAGTTTATTTCTGAACAACTATAAGAACTTCATTAATTTTACTTGGTACAAACCTGTACCTAGGGATGGCAACTTAAATCCAAGCATCCATACTTGACTTTGACCTACATTTCATGGTTGACAGACTTTATGATTTATAGCATCAACTCTGCTTTGTGTAAGTTCATTTCAAAAAACTAAATGAGCTTCTTCACTTATACTTGGTACAAGGTTTCACTAGGAATGGCATCTTTTATGCAAACACCCATTGTTTGACTTAGACCTACATGTCAAGGCTCCATGTCTTGGTGCCCCCCCCCCCCCCCCCCCACAGGCGCAACATAGCCTTTGGCAGAATTCTTGTCATAGATAGAAGGTTAAATTTCATTTGCAATAATTTAAAATCTTAGGAGTCTGGAAACAATCTCTGAATAAGATATAGTATCTGAGCATTTGACCATAAAGCTGCTAAACCATGAACTAGTCTAAAGCCATCAATTTATGATAAGTATACCTTCTTGACGCCTGCATTAAATGTTTAATTATTAATTTAATGCAGTCAGTAAGATAATATACTCCTTGTCCATTCATTTTAACTATTTGGGACTTAACATAATGATCAGGAATCAGTACAATTAACTTGCAACTCCCACCAAAGACACCAAAAGAAAAGACACACAAACATGATGGAGAAAAAATGAAAATCACAAAGAAGACAAACATTAAACTGGATGGACAAATGCAACTAAAAATGAACAATCAAAATGTGGTAAGAATAAGAATCATTAACAGAACAATAAGTATGATTAAGGAAAGAATTAGAACTACACACACAAACCCTTTATGTTGGAGCCGTAATAGAATATTCTGGACTGGACTAGCTAGTTATATCCAATTAGGCTTATCGATGACTCTCAGACATTTTCAAATTTCACCAGTGGAATCGGTTATAATAGGGGCCTAAAAATTATGATCCTCACTATGATGTCTAGGATATCGCAGGTGCTTTTAAGCTAAAAGCCTCAAAATTACGTATAGAATGCAATATGATAAGGATTAACAACACTTAAGAGACAATGAGTTTCAAAGTGATTGAATATTTAGGATTATGCAAATGAGAACATTTCAATATTAGTAGAATTTTAGTATCTCGGATCTGGATTAAATGTATATTGCTTCCTGTTGTATTCTGAGATAAAGTTTTATGACATACAGGCATGTAGTAAATGTATAACTTTTCAGAATAGCAGAAAACTATAGTTCTCACATTTCCGTTGCAGTTACAAACATCCTGATCAGGACACTGCTTATCTACAAGATTTCTCGCCCCCGTCCATAGGGGCTTGGAGAAATATATGGACTGCATGATGCTTCCACGCAGAGTTGATACTGACCGCACATTAGTACTGGTAATCTGCTTAGGTCTAAGCTTGCCCAGGAACACTGCTGCGAGTCGGCCCTTCCATGCATATAAACCCTATTGGTTTAATTGGGCGGCAGGGATTGAGATGTCATTCCATCTCAATGTTGGGTAAAAGTCCCACAAAATTGGAAGCGACGTCTCCAAAATGACCTAAATAGTGTTGACGGGGACGTTAAACATCAAATCAAACAAACCAATCTACACGGTTTGCTCTAGCCTGTATGTCAGGATACTAAGCGGTATTGCACTTTTATTTTGCTTTGTGTATTTCCAGGTAAAAGATGCCTAGAAAAAAGGGCTGGAAGAAGTCAGAAGTTAAGAAGGGGAATAGAAGTGCGGTGTTACAACAAGAATGTAAATATGACGACAGACTTGACAGGACTGAGGAGCTGGCCTCGTTAAAAACAGAAACACAAGACATGCGACAAGTTCACGAACTTGTCGCCTCAAAATTTGCCAATAGTTTGCCAATAAACCTGCCAAATAAACTGCCAAATGATTTTCTAGATTCATCTTGCACAGAAACTAAAAATGAAGAATATGGTGATATTATTATGTCAAGATCACCTGAACTTACTGCTGAATGTTATGAAAATACAGCAAGCTTTACTGCAGTTTCAAAGACACTGTCTGAAAATGAGTCGGATTTTGCTCTAAGTCATCAAAACTTAAGTGAACTGGAAAATACTGGAGACTCGCCTAGCCAACCTGATACTGTTTTTTCTACTCCTGCTGAAGGATGGCCAATAGCAAGTGTCGTTTCAAATAAAAACACTGAGATAAGCAGATCTCCGGATCAGGCTTGGAATTCAATTGAAATGGTATTTGGTTCTTTTCACCAAAACGATGAAAGATTTTCACCTATATCTAGAGGATTTCAGTGTACAGCTAATGCACTAAGTATGTTGGCCCATACAGTCACTACTGAAACATACTGTACCTCTTTATTAGATACAATCCTTTGTGGTGGTGATGACTTATATTGTTCAATTATAAATAAGTTAAAATCTGAAGGAAAATTTGTACAACCATTATTGAGTTTGGAAGAAGTACCAGACACCTTCAACATTGCAGGTAGTCATTTTATAGTTAAAAAGCAGCCTATAGTAAGTGGTATTCTTGTTGAAGCTGGTGTTGATACTGGCCTTTCTACACTTCATTCTGCTTTAGAAAGTGCTTTCATTGACAATTCAGGTGGTCTTTTGACTACTGGTGCCATTTGTTCAGCTCTATTAAAAAAAAGAGAAATGTTCTTTTTCTTTGACTCACATTCACATGGAAAAAATGGGTTATCGTTATATGATGGAACATCAGTTTTAATATCCTTTACATCATTGGAAGATGTTGTAGCATATCTGTATGCTTTTTATGATAGCTTATCAATTGACTTTAATACACAGTTTGACTTCTTACCTGTTACAGTAAAATTGTATGACAAGGCACATGCATCAGGAGATGTTTCAGAAACTCTTCTTGCATCTTATTTTAAAGATCAAAATGTAAGACAGCAGGCATGGCAAGAGGAAAAAGCAAATAATGCTAGTAGTCTGGCTGCCTCTCAAAAGGCAAGTAAAAAGAAAAGTCGTAAATCATACCACCAAATGTATAAGAGGAAACAGAGAAAATCAGTTGTTTTCAAGAGAAAAGAATGCACACATAAAAGGGAGTCTAGACAGAAACCAGATATTTTAGAGAATGAACATGCTAGGAGGCAGGCGGCTAGACAGACACCGGGTGTTTTAGCAAAAGAACGTGCTCAGAAGCAGGAGTTAAGACAAAAACCACATGTTTTAGCAAGAGAATGGATTCAGAGACAGGAGTATAGAAAGAAACCAGGGGTTTTGGCAAAAGAATGTGCTCAGAAGCAGGAGTCTAGACAGAAGCCAGGTGCTTTAGCAAAAGAACGGATTCAGAGGCAAGAGTCTAGACATAAACCAGGGGTTTTGGCAAAAGAATGTGCTCAGAGGCAGAAGTCTAGAAAGAAACCAGGTGCATTAGCAAAAGAGCGGGTTCAGAAGCAGGAGTCTAGACAGAAACCAGGGGTTTTGGCTAAAGAATGTGCTCAGAAGCAGGAGTCTAGAAAGAAACCAGGTGCTTTAGCAAAAGAATGTGTTCAGAAGCAGGAATCTAGACAGAAACCAGGGGTTTTGGCAAAAGAATGTGCTCAGAAGCAGGAGTCTAGAAAGAAACCAGGGGTTTTGGCTAAAGAATGTGCTCAGAAGCAGGAGTCTAGAAAGAAACCAGGTGCTTTAGCAAAAGAATGTGTTCAGAAGCAGGAGTCTAGACAGAAACTAGGGGTTTTGGCAAAAGAATGTGCTCAGAAGCAGGAGTCTAGAAAGAAACCAGGCGCTTTAGCAAAAGAACGGGTTCAGAAGCAGGAGTCTAGACAAAAACCAGGGGTTTTGGCAAAAGAATATGCTAAAAGGCAGGAGTCTAGAAAGAAACCAGGTGCTTTAGCAAAAGAATGTGCTCAGAAGCAAGCGTCTAGACAGAAACCGGGTGTTTTAGCTAAAGAACGTGCAAAAAAACAGGAGGCTAGAAAAAATCCTGTCTTTAAAGAGTGTGAAAGAATAAAAAAACACCAGTCAAGACAGGAAAAAAGAAAATTTGAAGAAGATGAAAGTGATAAGTGTCATAAAAAATGTAAGATTTTTCAAGAAAATCAATCAAGAATGAAAGCAAATGAGGTTGCCCGTAAGAAAAAGTATGAAAGTATACATGAAGTCATTAATTGTTTTCATAGAAAAATTGCTGCAGGGCCAATATTTGTATGTACTTGTTGCCACCAAACTTGGTTTCAAAAAAGTGTTTCAGCACTAAAGAAAACTTCTATACCAGCTACATTTAAACAGAATTACTGCACAAAAATGATATCAGTCAATAATGAAGAATGGATTTGTCATACATGTTTATCAGCATTAAAGGATGGTAAAGTTCCTAAACTTTCTGTAGCCAATGGTATGAAATGGCCAGACAAACCACCCGAGTTAGATTTGTATCAGCTTGAAGAAAGGTTGATAGCATTACGCATTCCTTTCATGCAGATAAGAGAACTTCCACGTGGAGGGCAATATTCAATTAAGGGGAATGTTATCAATGTTCCAGTTGATATTCAGCCAACTGTAAACTCACTTCCAAGGCCTATGGATGACACTTTTACTATTGCTGTTCAGCTTAAGAAGAAATTATCATACAAAAAGGTAGACTTCAAAGAAAATGTAAGACCTTTAAAAGTTTTAACAGCATTACATTGGCTTGTGAACAAGAGTGAAATGTATAAAAAATCAGACATTGTTGTTGATGACAAATGGCTTCAAGAAGTTACTAACAGTGCAGAGGCTACTGTTATGGAGTTTTTAGAAAATTGCAATAGCCAGGCAAAGGAAAATGAAAGAAACAGTGTTCTGGGACTGGAACAGAACTGTGCTTCTGCATTAGATTCAGAAAGTATAACAGAAGGGTATGATTCTGATGGTTTCAGTGAGATAGATAGTGGTGAAAATGTTGGGAATGTAGATACGTTGGTGGATGATGCTAATGTTGAAAGTAAGTGTGATCAGACCTTTACATTTGCACCAGGAGAAGGACAACATCCACTCAGCTTGTATCAGGATAAGGATGCTGAATTTTTATGCTTTCCAACGATTTACTGCGGTCAAAGACGGATTGATAATGATCAAAGACAAACTCCAGTTCATTACAGTGATATTGTAAAATGGGAGTTACGAAGTTTTGATAGAAGAGCAGCACAATCAGTCCCAAACATCTTCTTCAAACACAAGAAACTACAAATGAAACAAATAAGTGACAAAGTCAATTTAGCCATCAGGAGATGCAAAAACAAAGGGAAAACAATCACTGCAGGTGAAGCTAGAGATCAAGCTTGCATGGATAAACTTGTGAGGCTAGATGAAGGTTATTACATATTTCGTCAACTAAGAAATTCTCCTGCCTATTTAGAAGCAAGAAAGAAAGATATATTTGCAATGATAAGACAGCTGTCCTTACCCACATGGTTTATGTCATTATCAGCTGCTGACACAAGATGGAATGATCTCTTGAAGATGTTAGCGAAACTGAATGATGCTGTTGATTATTCTGATGAGGACATTCAGGCTCTTACTTGGCAAGAGAAAACGAAACTTGTTCAGAAAGACCCAGTTACATGTTCTAGGTATTTTGATCACAGGGTGCAGGAATTTATAAATGGGGTGTTGAAAAGTGAATATCATCCAGTTGGAAAAATAACCGATTTCTTCTACAGAGTAGAATTCCAACAGCGAGGTTCTCCTCATATCCATATGCTTGTTTGGATTGAGAATTCCCCTGCGTTTGAAAAAAATTCTGATGTGGAAATAATTGAGTTTGTAGACCAGTATCTAACTTGCAGCACTGAAGATGATGACGTCGCTGATCTTGTAGATCTTCAAATGCATAAACATTCCAAGACATGTAGAAAAAAAGGACATGCAATCTGCAGATTTGGGTTTCCATTGCCTCCTCTTCCAAGAACAATGTTATTGCATCCATTAGATGAAGAAATAGATAATTACAAAAGGAAATACACAGAGCTTCAGAAAAATATAAATGAGTATAAAGATAGCTCTGACATCACATTTGATGAATTTTTGGAGACAATTGTCAAAATGGACTTTGAAGATTACATAAAATGCATCAGAAGTTCTTTAAACACTGCCAAAATTTTCTTGAAGCGAAAGCCAAATGAAATGAGAGTTAATTTATTTAACAAGCAAATACTCCTTGGTTGGAAGGCAAATCTTGACATTCAGATCATACTTGAACCTTATGGTTGTGCAACATACGTGGTTGGATATATCAGTAAATCTCAGAGAGGTATGAGTGCACAGCTTGATGCAGCAGCAAAGGAAGCTAGAAATGGTAATTCTGATTTGAAGAAACAGGTCAGACATATTGGAAATGTGTTTTCCAACTGCGTTGAAGTGAGTGCACAAGAAGCTGTATTCCTGGTTTTGCAGATTCCTTTGACAAAAGCGACAAGGGATGTTGTTTTCATCAATACATCTACTGCAGACGAAAGAGTGTTTCTGCTTAAACCTAAATCTATTCTAGATGAACTACCTCCTGAATCAACTGACATAGAATCAGATAATATGATTCAAAGATATTCAAAAAGACCAAGGCAGCTTCAGCAGTTCTGTTTAGCTGATTATGTTTCTAAAGTTGATATCGTATATCCCAAAGGAAATACTTTACCAGAGAAAATTAAAGAGAAAAATGAGGACGATGCTTCACCAAGTGATTCTAGCGATGACTGTGCAGATGAGGATGAGGATTTTGAATCTGATAGCTGTCCTTCAAATCTGTTATGTATGACCAAAAATGGCGCCAGATATAAGCTGAGAACAACACCCAAAATAGTACGCTATGTAAGATACAATAAAAAGAAAGACCCAGAGAATTATTACAGAGAAAGGCTTATGCTCTTTATGCCTTGGAGGAATGAAGCAAAAGATTTGATTGGTTCATTTGAAACATATAAAGCACATTATGATACATTGAAAGCCACTATTGGACCTAAACAAGATGAGTATGAACATAATGTAGAAGAGCTTGATATTGCAAGACAAATGGCAGAAACTGATGAGGATGGGTATGATCAAATAGCTCCGAATGCAGAACAGGAAAATAGGGAAGCTGAAGAGGAAGGTGTAAAAGAAGCAGAGCCATTCATATACTTCAATCCAGACAGGGTAGTAGAACATAGGCAGTATGATATCGGTATAGAGATACAAGCCACTTGTTCAGTACCATCTGTCGAAACTAACAGTGTCATACTGCCAGAAGATCAGTATTTACTCTTACTCAGAAGTTTGAATTTGAGGCAACGAGAATTCTTTAACCATGTGATCTTTTGGCTGAAATGCAAAGAAGAGCCTCTATATGCTTTTTTGTCAGGTGGAGCAGGTGTTGGTAAATCAGTTTTAATTAAAGCTCTCTATCAAAATTTGTACAGGTTTTTGAATCTTAGAGAGGGAGAGAATCCTGATGACATCAGAATCCTGCTTTGTGCTTATACAGGAAAAGCAGCTTATAATATCAATGGTGTGACAATTGCTTCAGCTTTCTTGAAAAGGTTTAAACAAAGCAATGAAAACTTGTCAGCTGATGAACTGAACACATTCAGAGTTAAATATAGGCATTTGAAATTGATCATTATAGATGAAATATCTATGGTAGGAACAAGCACATTAAGCTTCTTAGACACACGTTTGCAACAATTGACAGGAACAAAGATACCATTTGGCGGTATAAGCATTATTGCTGTTGGTGATTTGTATCAACTGATGCCTGTTTGTGACAAATGGATATTCAGTGATCCATCAAAGGGTGCTTCAGCACTAGCTCCTAATTTATGGAAGGATCATTTCAGAATGTATGAACTTGTTGATATCATGAGACAGAAAGATGATATTCACTTTGCACAGTTGCTGAATCGTCTGAGGCAAAATGAGTTGACAGATGATGACAGAAGTGAGCTTAAGAGGCATACTGTTGATCCTGAAGTAGATGCCTATCCAAAACAGGCTCCTCATTTATTTACAGAAAATAAGTTTGTGGCCAGACACAATGAAAGCGTTTTGAACAGATTAGCTGGAGAAAAAGTCATTATTCCTTGTCATGACACAGTTGTCATTGCTAATATTTCAGCACAAAAAAGCAAATCTCTCATTCAGTCACTTCCAGAAGATTCTAACAAAACAGCAAATTTAGAGAATCATTTGAAAATAGCAGTTGGAATGGTTTATGACATAACAGTAAATATCAATGTAGAGGATGGTTTGACAAATGGATCCACATGTGTTGCAAAATACATTGAACGTAAATTGGAAGGAACTGACCGTCCAAGTATAATTTGGGTTTTATTTGATGATCCTAAGATTGGCTGTTCCACACGTGAGAAATCTTTAAATAGGGG
This sequence comes from Lucinisca nassula, assembly GCA_963580285.1. Lineage (NCBI taxonomy): Eukaryota > Metazoa > Mollusca > Bivalvia > Lucinida > Lucinidae > Lucinisca > Lucinisca nassula. Next base: position 68,354,422 of record OY757021.1, on the reverse strand, counting down.
TTTGTACAGTTCGAACATTGATCCAACATGGACACCAATATTTGACATAGAACGATCATTCATATACAATTTTAAAACTTATCAGAGAATTCAGTTTCCTTTGAAACCCTCAGCAGGAAAAACAGTTCATAAAGCTCAAGGGTCTACAGTTGACGAAATTGTTGTAGACTTGTCTCAGTCAAGAGTTAGGAAACAACCACATATTCACTACGTTGCTTTAAGCAGAGTAAGGAAACTGGAAAATTTGTTCATTTTGAATCTTAATGAAGAAGCTTTGGCTGTTGATGAAAAAGTGAAAGTAGAGATGCAGAGGTTGCAAACAGAAGGTATTCTTGAACTCTGTTATACTCCACTCTATAAAGTTGATCCTTGTAAAATAAAGGTTCTGTTTAACAATGCAAGGTCCTTGCACAAACATTTTCATGAAATTGAACATGAGCCAAATGTGTTATCAGCTGATGTTATTGGCTTTGCAGAAACCAGGCTATGCTCAAGAGATGAGAATATTCAGTTTGATCTCAATAGGTTCAGGCTATTGAGGCTAGATGAAACACAACAATATACCGTCAACAGACCTTACCATGGACTTGCTTTATATGTAAGAGAGTGTCTAGAAGTTCAGAAGATAGATACATTCCATTCTAGTGCATGTGAATTCATACTTGCTACTTTAAGGAATGGTTGCAAGTCTTCTTTCCAAGTTGTGATTTTCTACAAGTATCCCAAAAGCTCGCAGACTGATCTGAAAAATGATATGTTATGCCACTTATTGCCATTGATAAATTTAAATGTCAAAACAGTTATTCTTGGAGATTTCAACTTAGATGCAAATAAGACCACTTTGACTTTTGTAGATTTTATGCGAACACAGTTTGGATGTCAACAGCTCATCAGCAAACCAACTACCGACTCTGGGTCATTGATAGATTTGTTGTTTGCAAATTGCTCATGTTCTAGTGATGTTATTGAAGCTTACTGGACTGATCACAAGCTGGTATATTGTACTTTAGAGACATAAATTTGAAGTAAACAGACCTGCTTGTGGGGTTTCTAGAAATATTCCAGAGCTGTACTAGAGAAATTTCCCTGAGCTATAATAGTGAAATGCCAGGAGATACAAGGGAAATGCAAGGAGTTTACAAGAAATATGCCAGGAGTTTACTAGAAATATATCTAGAGTTTACAAGAAATTTGCCTGGAGTTTACAAGAAATATACCAGGAGTAAACAAGAAATATGCCAGGAGGTTACAATACAAGAAATATGCCAGGAGTTTACCAGAAATATGCCTGCAGTTTCCAACGAATATATCAGGAGTAAACAAGAAAAGTGCCAGGAGTTTACAAAAAAGTGCCAAGAGTTTACAAGATATATGCCATAAGTTTACAAGAAATATGCCAGAAGCTTACAAGAAATGTGCCAGGAGTTTACTAGAAATATTCCAGTTTAAAAGAAATGTGCCAGGAGTTTACTAGAAATATGCCATAAGTTTACAAGGAATGTGCCAGGAGTTTACAATACATTTGTGTGTAGTTTACAAGAAATGTACCAGTTTACAAGAAATGTGCCAGGAGTTACAAGAATATGCCAACAGGTTACAAGAAATATGCCAGTAGGTTATAAGAAAATGCTCGGAGTTTACAAGAAATGTGCTGCCCACCCCCCGCCCATCAGGGCTCGAAGATATAGATGGGCTGCATGATGCTCTCATGCACAGCTGAATCTGACCGCACACGAGTACTGGAAAACCGCTTAGAGGATCTAAGCATGGCGAGGCGAAGCAATGCGAGTTGGACCATCCATGCTTATAAACCCTATTGGTTTCATTGGGTGACAGGGCTTGAGATGTCATTTCATCTCAATGTCAGGTTAAAGTCCCACAAAATTAGAAGCACCATCTCTGAAATGACCTATACATTGATGACGGGGAAGTTAAACCTTAAACAAATCAAATTAAAACAAGAAATTTGCCAGATGTTTACAAGAAATATGCCAGGAGTTTACAATATGTTTACAAGAAATATGCCAGGAGTGCTGGGAGTTATAAATGTGCCGGTAGTTTGCAATAAATATTCCAGGAGTTTTACAATAAATGTGCCAGAAGTGTACAATAATTGTGCCAGGAGTTTACTAAAAATGTTCCAGGAGTCTACTAGAAACTTGCCAGGATTTGACAAGGAATGTGCCAGTTTACAAAAAATGTACCAGGAATTTACAAGAAATGTGCTGGGAATTAACAAGAAATATTTCAGGAGGTTACAAGAAATAATCCGGCCCCCGCCCATAGGGGCTTGAAGAAATATATGGGCTGCATGATGCTTCCACGCAGAGCTGAATCCGGCCCGCACACTAGTACTGGTAAACCGCTTAGAGGATCTAAGCCTGTCCAGGAACCGCGGTGTGAGGCGGACCGTCCATGCTAATAAACCCTATTGGTTTCATTGGGCGACAGGGCTTGAGATGTCATTTCATCTCAATGTCGGGTAAAAGTCCCACAAAATTGGAAGCAACGTCTCCAAAATGACCTTTACAGTGTTGACGGGGACGTTAAACCTCAAATCAAACAAACAAAACAAGAAATTATCAGGAGTTAACAAGAAATATGCCAGAAGTTTACAAGAAATGTGCAAGGTGTTTGCAAAAAACTATTCCAGGAGTTTAGTACAAATATAGGAAGTTTGCCAGAGATGAGCCAGGAGTTCTATACAAAACCAATAAAACTACCAAAGAGCAAGACAGATATGTTTCAGACTAAGAGATATGTCAATAGCTGGAAAACAGAAAGAAATATTATCAAGGTAAAGACAGCATCACATAGGAAAAATATGCAACTTGACATTGAATAGAATGCAGATTATATATGGCCACAACTTTTATAACATAATTCACTTCACAAAGTGTGTCAGGACTGCCAAATACATTGTTGTTGCCAAATGCATGATATGATTGCTTACTGGTACATTGTAGATGTAAATATTTATATTGCAAAAACCACTTCAGGATGGATTTGATATCCTTGAATGTGTGCACTATTCCTTAAAACATACACATGATTACAAGGTCGGAATCAGAGAGGCTACCCTGTCTGACAAGAGCATTTTATGAGAGGCTGCATGAGGGGAAGATGTCATTTTCTTACTCTACCTGGGCCCCTAACAGCTTGCAACAGGTAAGGGTTTTTGACACATCTGTACATGAAGTGCATTTGTGCACAAGGTAAGCTATTGTGATCACCCTGTGTCTGCCAACATGGGTCGTCTGTTCTGCATCATCCACATGTACCTTGTGCAATCTCTAAAGGCTACAGTTTTTATCCAGTCTGCATAGCTTTACAAGCAGCGATACCATTCCAGATGTATCCTTTAAAGCTACCTGGCTGATTATGTCCAAATTCCATTGTAGCACCCATGGGTGCTGCTATGGTTTATTCAAATACATGGCTGCCATTGGGCTGGGCTGTGTCAATCTGAACTCTTGTGAGCATAGTGGCCCATGGGCCTCTTGTTAATATTTCGATGACATATTGGAATTATAAGGAATGAATTATCATTTGAAATTTGTGGATTTTATCGATTTGTCAACTCCTGCGAATCACTCACAAACTGCATGAAGCCCCTAAGTTTGTAAGTGATTCGCCGGAGTTTACACATCGATAATATCCACAAAAACGAAATTCATTCCTGTAATAAATTTTCATTTAAAATTTAAAATCTGGATAGCGACAATAGAAGGCAAATAATGACGCAGCACATCTTTGCTGCAAAGGGTATTTAAATTTTTTTTTCCATACTTTGGCTTATAGAAATAGAATGATTATTCAAGGCTGTGAATTTAAATTCTGTTTTATGTCATATAATTAAAGGTTTTGAAATCACTAACAACCTAATTGAAGCCTTTGTGAAGCCTAGAAGCAATTTGATTTTAATCATTTGAAAGTTAAATAGAGTTCTACATGTTTTAACTGCACAGATATAGAAATGCAGTTTTTTAATCAGCTCTGATTTCTATTACCATTTTTATTGCGTTTTATACTTAGAAATTACAGTTAACACTACAAGCATGTTGAGCATATTTTTTTTTTTTGTGCTGGTTGCAGTTGAGCATGAAATTTTTTATTGCTATACATAACGAAAACACGCCTATACAAATACATTGTGAGCTTTATCGCCGAAAAAACAAAAATTTTAAGATAAAAAATTGTGATATTTTTCTTATTTCTGCTCAAAATATAGATTGTGGGTACTCGTTAGAACTGCAAAATATAGCTTGTGGGTACTCGTTAGAACTGCCTCATCGAGGCGGTTCGAATGAGTACCCACAATCTATATTTTAGAGCAGAAATCAGAAAGATAATGTTTACCCCTGCAAACCCCAGTTTTACTATATAAAAATGGGGTACAAGGGGGTCAAAATCATAAAGGCGTGTTTTTATGATGAAATTACAGTAAACACTGACAAGCATGTTGAGCATAATTTTTTTTCATGCTCGTTGCAGTTGAGCATGAAGTTTTTATTGCTATAATGTTAATTATCAGAATATCAAAAATTATAACCATACCATCACGAAAACACGCCTATATAATTTTGACCCCCTTGAACCCCACTTTTATATAGTAAAACTGGGGTTTCCGGGGGTATACCTTATTATACTTATTTCTGCTCTAAAATATAGATAGTGGGTACTCGTTAGAACCGCCTTGATGAGGTGGTTCTAACGAGTGCCTACAATCTGTATTTGAGCAGAAATAAGAAAAATTTTCATTTTTTTTCGGCGATAAAGGTGGCAATGTATTTGTATAGGCGTGTTTTCGTAATGATACACAAATAAGAGTACCATGAAAATCCTAAAAATTCAGACACATTCAGGACTTGCTGTAATTCTCCTAAAATTTAAACAAATTTGTTTCGAAATTCAGCAAGAAGTTCAAAAAGTGCCTACGGAATTGCAAACAGAGTACACCCTGATTGGACTGCTCCTTTTGGAACAGTCTGATCTGGGTCTGCACTGTCTTGTCCGAATACTTAGGATCTTTACATTACATTAATCATCACGAAAACAGACATACATATGTCTGACCCCCTTGAATCCCACTTGTTTATAGTAAAACTGGGGTTTACAGGGGTAAACTTATTTTTCTTATTTTGCTCAAAAACATAGATTATGGGTACTCATTAGAACTGCCTCGCCGAGGCAATTCTAACAAGTATCCACAATCTATGTTTTGAGCAGATTTTTAATAAGAAAAATATCACAATTTTTCATCTTAAATTTTTTTTGGGGGGCAAAAATAGATAGACAAGGCGCAAAACAGGTCAGCTTAGTAAAATTGGCCTGTAAAAGCTCTTACATTTTCTTGGTAATCTGTTGGTGAAAAAAAGATGAATACAGTGAGGAGCTTACACAAGTGGCCATTTCATCCACTCTTACTTAGATTTTTGACCCCAGTGAGGTCACATCAAAATTCTGAATACGTTCTTTCAGTAGGCCCCTGCCCTACAGGGGCTTGAAGAAATAGATGGGCTGCATGATGCTTCCAGGCAGAGCTGAAACCGACCGCACAGGAATACTGGTAAACTGCTTAGAGGTTCTAAGCCTGCCCAGACAAAGCGGTGTAAGTCGGACCGTCCATACTTATAAACCCTATTGGTTTCATTGGGCAACAGGGCTTTAGCTGTCATTTCATCTCAGTGTGGGGTAAAAGTCCCACAAAATTGGAAGCAATGTCTCCGAAATGACCTATGTAGTGTTGACAGGGACGTTAAACCTAAAATCAAACAAACAAAAAACGTTCTTTCCGTCCTCATCTGTGGGGCTATTGTGAAAGTTTCAAGATTCTAGCGCTAAAAGGCTATGAGGAATTGTTTGCCAATTGAAAAAAGGACCCCAAATCCTACTTAACCCTTATCTTGCTGTTCACGACAACCCCTATCTTTGGAAACAGTGTAGCTCCAGATCAGATGGCTTCTGAAGAAGCCATCTGATCAGGTTCTACACTGTTTGGCATTTAGTTTATGAATTTGTAGGAATAAATTACATCAAGTAATTTGATTGGTTGATAGACAGAAATAGGTGTGGCTTAAATGAATATTCAGCAAGAGAAGGGTGAAGTTTTTGACCTCTGGTGACTCCCAGCCTCCGGGGCAAATGTTTTACACTACTGTATTCTACTCTTCATTACCTTCGATTATGATATGCAACATGACTATACACAAAATGATTTTTGACCCCTTGAGCTCAACACCTGGCCTTCTGAATATGTTCCTCCAGTCCTCATCTATAGGGCTGTTTATTACCTGTGACAATAATTTCAAGATTCTAGCACAAACAGCATAGGGGGAGTTGTGTGACAATTGAAAAAAGGGGACCCCAAATCCTACTTTTTATACCCCACCACACGATAGTGGCGGGGTATTATGATATACCCTCGGGTGTCCGTCCGTCCGTCCATCCGTCCGTACGTGCGTCCGTTCGTCCGTCTGTCCGCACCATTTTCTTCTTTTTGTTATTCCCCATTACACGATAGTGCTGGGATATTATAATATACCCTCCGGTGTCTGTCCGTCCGTCCGTCCGTCTGTCCGTCCGTCCATCCCCACCATTTCCGACCGATAACTTGATTAATTTTTCACATTTTTTTTTCAAATTGTGCCTACATATTTATATCGGGAATGACTTTTTTTTCTTTTCTTCTTTTTGTTATACCCCATCACACGATAGTGCTGGGGTATTATAATATACCCTCCGGTGTCTGTCCGTTCGTCCGTCCATCCACACCATTTCCGACCGATAACTTGATTAATTTCTCACAATTTTTTTTTGGAGTTTGCGATCAATAACTTAAGAATCTTTTCATGGATTTTCTTGAAATTTTAAAACACTAAAGGACACATATTATTGCCAAGGACAGTCACTCTGCTTTTCTGGTTATTGTATTATCTGCCCTTTTGATGTACATGTATGTAGTTCCTTTACTATATTGAATGCCTTAGTGAAGTTTTACAGATAACTATAACACTTAAAAGTACCACTATTATGGGCAAGGCTATAACCATATTATCTTGCAGTGGTGGGATATCATGCAGTGTTAGCGTGCTTTTATTGACATCTGGTGACCACCAGACATGCCCTGGGGCAAATTTTTGCACCACTGTATTCTACTCTTCATTACCATGTTTGAACAAAATGAATTTTGATCCTTCGGGCAGTGTTAGGCCCCACCCTGCTGCCTGTGGGGTCACATCAAAATTCTGAATACATTCCTGCAGTCCTCAGTCATAGGGCTATTGCCTGTGAAAGTGAGATTATAGCTTAAATGGTCTAGGAGCAATGGTTTGACATGGTCCTTGCTTTTGCTTTGAAAAGCGCATGGATAAAAAGAAAAAAAGTTCTCTGTAAAGATGATTCTTGGTAAAAAATTGGACTGGGCTCTAAGAGAACACTGGCAGACAATGAAGTCCCAGATTAGACACAGCAGAAGTCAGAGTCTGATCAGGATCAACACTGTTCTCATAAAGTACAGAAATTTAAGAGTTAAAACAGTCTTGGTTCTGTTCAGGACCAGCTTACACTAGGAGACATTTGACTCATCATTGCTGTCTTGCCATAGTTTTGCTGCATATAGATACTGGATAACTGTATTTAAAATTGTCATTAGGGGAGGTAAATTGATGGTTTTGCGGTTGGAAATTCTGTTGTACAGCAATGCATCTGCTGACTTGTCACCGTAAAATGGAAGTTGCGACTGTACAACCGAGGATTTACCTCTTCAAATGACAGTTTTCAATAGAGTTATCCCCATTCTAATTCTAATTCTAGTTGTTATGTTAATAATTTTACTACTCTGCTCAGTGGCTGATTAGCTTTGTGAGCTGTTTAAAACCAAATGCTACCCAATGAAAATCGATGTAATATCATGATGTCGGGATTATGATAGTAAATCGCAGGATAAACTATCACAAATTTTTTAGGTTATCTAATCAGACATAATGTTACATAGAATAATAGAATAGCATTTTTTAGCTCACCTGACCGAAGGTCATGGTGAGCTTTTGTGACCGTAAGATGTCCGGCGTCGTCGTGCGTCGTCCGTCGTCCGTCGTCCGTCGTGCGTAAACTTTTTCTTGTGAACAAACTAGAGGCCACAGTTTTGGTCCAATCATCATCAAACTTGCTCAGAATGATCATCATGACAATATCTCGGTCAAGTTCGAATATGGGTCATGTCGGGTGAAAAAGTAGGTCAGTAGGTCAAATCATAGAAAAACCTTGTGAACACTCTAGAGGGCACAGTTTTGGTCCAATCATCATCAAACTTGCTCAGAATGATCATTGTGACAATATTTTAGTGAAGTTTGAATATGGATCATGTCGGCTTAAAAAGTAGGTCAGCGGGTCAAATCATAGAAAAACCTTGTGAACACCCTAGAGGCCACAATTTTGGTCCAATCATAATCAAACTTGCTCAGAATGATCATCATGACAATATCTTGGTCAAGTTCGAATATGGGTCATGTCCGGTCAAAAAGTAGGTCAGTAGGTCAAATCATAGAAAAACCTTGTGAACACTCTGAAGGCCACTGTTTTGGTCCAATTATCATGAAACTTGCTCAGAATGACCATTGTGACAATATTTCAGTCCAGTTCGAATATGGGTCATATCGGGTTAAAAAGTAGGTCAGCGGGTCAAATCATATAAAAACCTTGTGAACACCCTAGGGGCCACAATTTTGGTCCAATCTTAATCAAACTTGCTCAGAATGATCATCATGACAATATCTCGGTCAAGTTTGAATATGGGTCAAATGGTTCCGGTCCGTTGCACATCTAGGTCACAGGAGCCAAAAACAGATTTTTTTCACCAAAAACTTAAAAAATCTTCTTCTCTGAAACCACAAGGCCCAGGTCTTTGTTATTTGGTATGAAGCTTCATCTAGTGGACCCCTACCAAGATTGTTCAAATTATAGTGCTGGGGCCAAAAATGCCCCCGCACGGGGGCCCTTTGGTTTTACATAGGCTTATATAGGGAAAATCTTTAAAAATCTTCTTCTCTGAAACCACAAGGCCCAGGACTTTGATATTTGGTATGAAGCTTCATCTAGTGGACCCCTACCAAGATTGTTCAAATTTGAGTGCTGGGACGAAAAATGCCCCCGCCACGGGGCCCTTTGGTTTTACATTGGCTTATATAGGGAAAATCTTTAAAAATCTTCTTCTCTGAAACCACAAGGCCCAGGTCTTTGATATTTGGTATGAAGCTTCATCTAGTGGACCCCTACCAAGATTGTTCAAATTATAGTGCTGGGGCCAAAAATGCCCCCGCCCCAGGGCCCTTTGGTTTTACATAGGCTTATATAGGGAAAATCTTCAAAAATCTTCTACTCTGAAACCACAAGGCCCAGGACTTTGATATTTGGTATGAAGCTTCATCTAGTGGACCCCTACCAAGATTGTTCAAATTATAGTGCTGGGACAAAAAATGCCCCCGCCACAGGGCCCTTTGGTTTTACATTGGCTTATATAGGGAAAATCTTTAAAAATCTTCTTCTCTGAAACCACAAGGCCCAGGTCTTTGATATTTGGTATGAAGCTTCATCTAGTTGACCCCTACCAAGATTGTTCAAATTACAGTGCTGGAGCCAAAAATGCCCCCGCCCCGGGGCCCTTTGGTTTTACATAGGCTTATATAGGGAAAATCTTAAAAAATCTTCTTCTCTGAAACCACAAGGCCCAGGTCTTTGATATTTGGTATGAAGCTTCATCTAGTGGACCCCTACCAAGATTGTTCAAATTTTAGTGCTGGGACAAAAAATGCCCCCGCCACGGGGCCCTTTGGTTTTACATGGGCTTATATAGGGAAAATCTTTAAAAATTTTCTTTTCTGAAACCACAAGGCCCAGGACTTTGATATTTGGTATGAAGCTTCATCTAGTGGACCCCTACCAAGATTGTTCAAATTTTAGTGCTGGGACAAAAATGCCCCCGCCACGGGGCCCTTTGCTTTTACATTGGCTTATATAGGGAAAATTTTTAAAAATCTTCTTCTCTGAAACCACAAGGCCCAGGTCTTATATATTTGGTATGAAGCTTCATCTAGTGGACCCCTACCAAGATTGTTCAAATTATAGTGCTGGGGCCAAAAATGCCCCCGCCACGGGGCCCTTTGGTTTTACATAGGCTTATATAGGGAAAATCTTTAAAAATTTTCTTCTCTAAAACCACAAGGCCCAGGACTTTGATATTTGGTATGAAGCTTCATCTAGTGGACCCCTACCAAGATTGTTCCAATTTTAGTGCTGGGGCCAAAAATGCCCCTGCCCCGGGGCCCTTTGGTTTTACATAGGCTTATATAGGGAAAATCTTTAAAAATCTTCTTCTCTGAAACCACAAGGCCCAGGACTTTGATATTTGGTATGAAGCTTCGTCTAGTGGACCCCTACCAAGATTGTTCAAATTATAGTGCTGGGACAAAAAATCCCCCCCTGCCACGGGGCCCTTTGGTTTTACATAGGCTTATATAGGGAAAATCTTTAAAAATCTTCTTCTCTGAAACCACAAGGCCCAGAACTTTGATATTTGGTATGAAGCTTCATCTAGTGGACCCCTACCAAGATTGTTCAAACTATAGTGCTGGGGCAAAAAATGCCCCTGTCCCGGGGCCCTTTGATTTTACATAGGCTTATATAGGGAAAATCTTTAAAAATCTTCTTCTCTGAAACCACAAGGCCCAGGACTTTGATATTTGGTATGAAGCTTCGTCTAGTGGACCCCTACCAAGATTGTTCAAATTATAGTGCTGGGACAAAAAATCCCCCCCTGCCACGGGGCCCTTTGGTTTTACATAGGCTTATATAGGGAAAATCTTTAAAAATCTTCTTCTCTGAAACCACAAGGCCCAGAACTTTGATATTTGGTATGAAGCTTCATCTAGTGGACCCCTACCAAGATTGTTCAAACTATAGTGCTGGGGCAAAAAATGCCCCTGTCCCGGGGCCCTTTGATTTTACATAGGCTTATATAGGGAAAATCTTTAAAAATCTTCTTCTCTGAAACCGCTAGGCCCAGGTCTTTGATATTTGATGTGTAGCTTCATCTAGTGGACCTTTGACAAGATTGTTCAAATTTTAGCCTTTGTTGATGTTTGGTATGAAGCTTCACCTTTAAGACCTCCCTCAACATTATGTACATTAAAGCCCTGGGGCCAATAATGGCCCTCTCTGGGGCCCACTTGTTACACTATGGATCAGGTGAGCGATCCAGGGCCATCATGGCCCTCTTGTATTATACCACTTTTAGATTTACAGTTACCCTGTATAGACTGAAAGGCCTGAACAGTGTTGACCCTGATGAGATGCGACAGAACACATCTCATCAGAGCCCAGATTGTTTGCCTCTCATACATTTATTTTTAGACACAACATTATGCAGTAAGTTGTCCGCCCCCGCCCATCGGGCCTAGGAGAAATAGATTGGGCTGCACGATGCTTCCACACAGAGCTGATACCGACCGCACATGAGTACTGGTAATCCGCTTAGAATGTCTAAGTCTACCCAGGAAAATTGCCGCGAGTCGGCCCGTCCATGCTTAAAAGCCCTTTTGGTTTCATGGGTGGCAGGAATTGAGATGTCATTTCATCTCAGTGCCGGGTAAAAGTCCCACAAAATTGGAAGCAAAGTCTCCAAAATGACCTAAATAGTGTTGACGGGGACATTAAACCTCAAATCAAACAAACATGCAGTAAGTTGTACATGTTCAGATTTTAGGACAAGTACGGTATGTACCATAATTATCATAAGTATTATGACAGACATGCCTTACCAAACAGTGCAGACCCAGATCAGACTGCTCCTGAAGGAGCAGTCTGATCAGGGTCTACACTGTTTGTCATTCAGTCTGCACTTTTTGCACTCCTTGCTGGATGATGAAACAAATTTATCCAAATTATAGGAGAATTTCGGCAAGTTCTCAAGATGTCCGAATTTTTAGGATTTTTAAGGTATGGAGTTGAGGTGTCCAAATACTTAGGATACAGTACATGTATTGGTAATTCTTTGTTTGCAGATGATGTTGGAAATGGTCTGTGGTCCGATCAAGGGAATTTAGCGGATCCTTACCTGCTGGATAGTAACGAATATTCCGGAATATCATGTATTGGTTGTGTGTGTGATGACATCTTGGGAATAATTGAATCTTGTGCTGGACCCAGTGTGTGAGTATTTCAGTGAACACAGAGTGCTACATTTGGTCTTAAGCCTTATCTTGCTGAATAATTAATTTAGCCACACCCATTTCTGACTTTGAACCATCAATTAGGAAAACATGTCCGTGTGAAATAATGGCGTCCAGCATGGTGTCAGAAATGACACATTTTAGGTAAAAAAAATATATCTTTCTTATTTCTGCTTTCAACAAAGATTGCGAGTGCTTGTTAGTACCGCCTCAATGAGGTGGTTCTAACGAGTACCCACAATCTTTGTTTTAGAGCAAAAATAAGGCAGATAATGTATACCCCCATAAACCCCAGTTTTCTCTATATAAAGTGGGGTTTAGGGGGTTGTTCATTTCATGGACTTGTTAATGTGGTGTGATGAATGTTATTCCTATAGATTTGATACTTGGTGTGAAATTTCATCTAGTGGACCATCTGATCTGGATCTACACTGTTTGCAAAAGTAATTGTTGTGTTCAGTGGGATAAGGGTTAAATGCATGTAATAAAATATTGTACAGCTGATAGTAGAGAGGGAAGCTTACAGTTTTTGGGTCGATTGTTTATCAATGGACCCAAAGTTATAAAGACGAAACCTCTGTTAGTGCTAGAGTCTACGTGACACCATGTAACTTATTTATAGAAAATAGCACAGTTAATTTTTTATCGCATTGCATAGAAGGGTTAGCACTAAAATCTGGACTGGAATCATGGGTTGAGCTTGGCAAACAGTGTAGTCCCAGATCAGATGCCGCAGAATGCGGCATCTGATCAGGGTTTACACTATTTGCTTACAGTATGGGAATTTAAGTGTCAGACGCAGAAAAACACAGCCTCTGATCAAGGTCTACATGGTTTGCTTACAGTATAGGAATTTAAGGGTTTAACGGAATAGTCTAAGTCCCCGTTTAGGCCCATTTTCCCAATCTACACTCAGAGATTATCAGCCCACCAGTACTCCCAGTGCTTTGATTTCATCTAGAACAATTGAAGGATTATTGACGTCATACAGGACTGTTACTATGACCCTCACCAATATGCTGAATATTTCATTGTGCTACTCTCCTCCCCGATTTTCAGCCATTTGTGTTGCATTATTTCAATTTTTGCCCAACATGTTTCCAGCAGAAAGGAAAACAGTATAAATCCTGATCAGCTGACTTCCGAGAAGGATAAATCCAGCTTTAGCACTATCAGTGTTAATGCAACATTGCATATAGGATCAGTGATGTGATTTTAGGATTGTTGTTGATTATAAAATTGCGATATTGGTACCATATAGGATTGTTGATACCACATACCGTAAGAATACTAAAAATTCGGACACCTCACTAAAATTTTAATAAATTTGTTTCATGATCCAGCGAGGAGTCCAAAAGTTGCAGACAGATTTGCAAACAGTGTAGACCCTGATCAGACTGCTCCTTCAGGAGCAGTCTGATCTGGGTCTGCACTGTTTGCTTAGGACTATATGTCTCAATACTTAGGATCACTATGGTAACAGTCATTACTGATGCAACTATATGTCCAAAGAAACTGTTGTTTATTCATTTATTTATTTATTATTTTACTTATTTATTTATTTACATGCACCTTCCTGAATCTGAATTAATTCCCACAAGCTCTGCTAATGACCACCCTGTTTTTGTTTAACGTCCCCGTCAATACTGTATAGGTCATTTTAGAGACGCTGCTTCAAATTCTGTGGTACTTTTACCCGACATTGAGATGTATTGACATCTCAAGCCCTTTCGCCCAGTGAAACCAATACGGTTTATAAGCATGGTCGGTCCGACTCGCACCGCTTTACCTGGGCAGGTTTAGGTTATCTAAGCTGTTTACCAGTACTCATGTGCGCTGCGTGGCAGCATCATGCAGCCTATCTATTTCTTCAAGCCCCGATGAGCGGGTGCCAACTGACGATCACATATCTATACACCGAGGACAACCTACAAATTATCATTCTGTGTATTGAAAATGAAATTTAACTCGTGCATCGCACTCGTGATAATACTGATGTTTTCAACACACTCGTATTATTCTTCAGTGTCAATTAAGCAGATATCTAGATCCCAAATGGTTAAAATGGCTTTGTCGAAAAGGGAAACATACCAAATCCGACGGAGGAAATGCAAGCATAAATAAATAAATAAATAAATAAATAAACATAAACGAGCCTGTTCATTTTTTTTAAGTTTTACCGTAAATTCGAGATAATAGCTCAACTTTACGCCACCTGTGCAGTTAGTTAAATAAAGTTCTGTTCTGTTCCCCCTCTGTAAAAATGTCTAAGCCTAACGGACACGCCGCCCCATTTCCTTTGGAAGTGGGGACATAAAAAGAAGAACAAGAAAAAAAAGTTTTGCTAAAACCATGTCAGTCGTTTGACCCTTTAATTTCTGCATTTTAAAGGAGCAGTCTCTATAAGGCTGTTTTCATGGCCACAACCGATTTCCTTTAAACTTTGTAGCTTCAAATTGGTACATATTGACTGTCTAATGGTGAATTTTTAGACTCTTTGGTTCACTGGTTTTTGCTGTATACACTATTAAAGTGGGTGGGGTAATGTCACCCCATCAGGGGTATACCAACAAAAATGCTATTATTTTTGTTCAAAGTGCATGACTGGAGGCGATGTTTGCCGTATGCTTACTACCCTTTTAGGCATAACAGCCGGTGATAACAGTCTTATAAATATCAAACAAGAGAAGAGTTTATACGCGCTTGTAAGTTGTACCCAAATATCAGTAATTTTTATTCCCCAACTTTACGAAAAAACACAACACATTTACAGTTTTCAACTTATTTCAAAGATCTTTCATAAATATAATGTTGATGTAATAGTCATTCTAGGTATATGTCAGAATTATTGTTAGTTGATAAAACTTAAAGAGTTACCTGCCCCTGAAATTGGATTTTACCCATTTTTTAAATCGGAGTGCATTTATCCGTTTGTAGTACTCACAACTTCATTTGAAGTGAATAAACCGATTCCATGCAAATATTATTAAATAGATGTGGACAAGGAAGTCATTTGATTTAATAGTGCATGCTAGTATTTCCTTTTTTACTTTTTTTTTGGTTATTTATGAACTCTTAATTTCCAGGTGCAAATGGAGCAGTTTTCAACTGTCAAACACTTTTGACCACCAAAGCAGGCTTTGCTCATGTTGTGGAACCTCATTTTAGACTGACACTGTGCTTAAATATAAGCCTGTATGGTCTCACGACGTGTTTAAGAATTTGTTAATTTACTGATCTTCCTCTGAATCACTAGATGTACTCCATGTGTCAACAGCAGCATCATAAACAAAATCAATATGTTCCCGGCTTGGTTTTGCTTCACTATTTTCTGTTTTGTTCCCGTAATATCCCAAATACCAGAGAACAGAAGCCACATGTGCGCAACATCCTACGGTACGAGCTCCACTTCTGCACCAACAATACCATCCAGTGATTGGGTTCAGTCCTTGTGTATATTCAACCCACATGTTATATGTTTTATAAGACATTAGGCGAGAACGTATCTGTGCTTTGAGAACACCATCTTCTTCTTTGTGTGCCATTATCTCATATGATCCATTGTCGTCAAATGTTCATCTGTGTAGACTTTGGCTTGTTTCAGCTGGTAAATACCCAGTTTCAAATCCCTTAGTTCATCGCTGGGAAATTCTCAAGTTTCTCATTATCAATCTTTTTCCAAATAACCCGTTTTTATCCCAGCCATTTTTTGTCGCGCCTGCTATTAGCATGGCGCGATACAGGTGCCCGGTTTTCCGTCCATTCGTTCGTCCGTTCATTCGTCCGTTCGTCAAGGCTTCAACATTTGCGACCACCCTAGCGTTCACCCTAATGGTCAAGTTTATTTCTCAAGAACTATACGAGCTTCATTAATGATACTTGGTACAAACTTGTATCTGGGGAGCACAACTTACATGCAAGCATCCATATTTGACCTTGACCTATATTTCATGGTTCACTGACTTTGTAAAATATTGCGACCACCCTACCGTTCACCCTAATGGTCAAGTTTATTTCTCAAGATTTATAAGAGCTTCATTAATGATATTTGGTGCAAACTTGAATCTGGGGATGGCAACGTAAATGCAAGCATCCATATTTGACCTTGACCTAAATTTCATGGTTCACTGACTTTGTAAAATATTGTGACCACCCTAGCGTTCACCCTAATGGTTAAGTTCATTTCTCAAGAATTATTAGAGCTTCATTAATGATACTTAGTACAAGCTTGCATTTGAGAATGGGATCTTTTGAGCAAGCATCTATGTTTGACCTTGACCTACATATCATGGTTCGATGACTTTGCGCCCCCACATGTGCGACATAGCCTTCGGCGGAATTCTTGTTACAACCTTATCCTGCAGCTTATTTGAAGTTTTTGCTAGGGCAATCATTCTTCTAGCAATTACTTTGCCTGAATCTTTGCTTGTTACCAAAGGTAGTCTAAATGCATTGCACAATGAGCAAACAATCCTTACATAGTCGCCAACATATGGTATTGTGTTGCCAAGGGCTTTCCACTTTTTAATTCTCCCATTAGCTGATTCGACAACCCATCTCACCTTTGTAATTAGCCTTGACTCATTTGCCTCTTCAGTCGTATGTTGCTTTTGAGATTTGTTTAGGAAGTGAGGCATATGAGAATTGATTCCAAATTCCTTTAGTATATCTATAGCATCCCTGAAGCCGCGGTCTACAACGAGAAGATCATCTTCTTCAAACCAGTCAGTAATATTTTCTGCAATAGTCTTTAACATGTGTTCGGTTATCTTAGCATCTGTGTTTTTCCCATCTGCAAGATATGGTCCCATCACAGTCAAAATGTAACCATCAGTGGCCACAAGCATCATAGGTTTCAGCAAAGGCTGTCCTTTATGTACGGAATAAGATCTTCTCTGAAATGAGTAGTTTCCACTCTTCTCAATATACAGGGTGTCCAAAAAGTAAGTTAACAGTTTTAACCCGTCATAACTTTTTTAATTTTAAAGCTATTTTGATGAACAATATTCCAAATTAACGCACATATCCTAAAGTTTTTATACGACATAATTAAAACGCGCCAAAATAATTGACGTTGTCGCAAAATGACGTCATTTAAAATCTTGTTTTTTCCAAGATGGCGCGTTTGACGTTAGCCCAGCGTATTTTCATTGTAAAGAACTTTTACGAAACTAAAAGCGCTACAGATGTTCAAAGAAAATTTAAATATTCATTTAATGGTGATACTGTAAGTCGACTAAATATCTACAAGACTATCAGAAAATTTGAAGAAACGGGATCGGTGAAAGACGCGCAAAAGTCGGGACGGCCGAAGACCAGTAGAAGTGATGAAAATGTGAGCACGCTTCAAGAACTTATGCAAGACAGTCCTGAAAACTCAATTCGGCGTACATCCTCGGAGACAGGTATCCCCAAATCATCCGTTCATAACATAATAAGAAAAGATTTAGAACTTTATCCATATAAAATACAAATTATGCAGAGCTTAAATATAACGGATCAAGTGGAAAGGCTATCATTTTGTAACTGGGCATCAGACGTTATTGACACTTACGCCGATGCTTTTAATGATGTGTGGTTTAGCGATGAGTCACATTTCCTTTTATCAGGACATGTTTGCAAACAGAACATGAGATTTTGGGCAAATGAACAGCCCCACCAAATAGCAGAAAGGCCACTCCATAGCGATAAAATTACAGTTTGGTGTGCTATGTCATCCAGGGGAATCATTGGACCGTATGTGTTTAGCGATACTGTTAATTCAGACCGCTACATGTCGCTATTAAACAACAAGTTTTTACCGGAATTGCGGAAACGATCAACTGACATTAACAGTGAATGGTTTATGCAAGATGGAGCAACACCACATACGGCTAACAAAGTGTTAGATATGTTACATGACACATTTGATGAGCGGGTAATTTCCAGACGATATCCCGAAGTGAAACAATGCGGCGTAACTTGGCCTGCGCACAGTCCAGACCTGAACCCCTGTGATTTCTTTCTTTGGGGTTATCTTAAATCGGTTGTTTACAAGCCCAGACCCACAGATACTGCTATGTTATTAAAACAAATACGCAGGGAAGTCAAGAAGATAAGTGTTGGCACTTGTGCTAGAGTAATTGAAAATTTCAAGCAGCGAGTACGGGAAGGAAAACGTCGAAAGGGGCGGCATCTGGAAAACGTCATAAATTACTAAATTGACGTCACTGGACAAATTTGGTATTTTTTGTTTATTGTTTGTTATTTTTTTATGCTTTAATGGATTTGTATGAAATTTTATAAGAAAAAACTTAAGGATATATGCTATGTCTGTGAGAAATTTTATACCGCTTTCACAACGTTATGATGTATTAAAATCTCGTCAAAACTGTTAACTTACTTTTTGGACACCCTGTATATGTTTGTTCCATCAGCCACTGCGGTTGCAACATCAGAATTTGAATCCCCAAATAGGACATTTGCAAAAGTTGATGTATGATTCAGGGATGTTAGAGAAATACTAAAGGGTTATGAAATCAATTCTCATATGCTTCACTTCCTAATCAAATCTCAGAAGCAATATACGACTGTAGAGGCGAATGATTCAAGGCTAGGTACAAAGTGAGATAGGTTGTCGAATCAGCTAATTGGAGAATTACGAAGTGGAAGGCCTTAGCAACAAAATATCCCATTGTAAAATACCATATGTTGGCGGCTATGTAAGAATAGTTTGCTTGTTTTGCAATGTGTTTAGACCACAAGGACTGAACCCAATCACTGGATGGTACTGTTGGTGAAGAAGGGGTGCTCGTACCGTGGGATGTTGTGTTCATGTGCTTGCTAGCATGCACTATTAAATCAAATGACTTCTTTGTCCACATCTATTTAACTATATTTGCATGGAATCGGTTTATTCACTTCCAAATGAAGTTGTGAGTACTACAAACGGATAAATGCACTCTGATTTAAAAAAATGGGTAAAATCCAATTTCAGGGGCAGGTAACTCTTTAAGTTTTATGAACTAACAATAATTCTGACATATACCTAGAATGACTATTACATCAACAATATATTTATGAAAGATCTTTGAAATAAGTTGAAAACTGAAAAGGTGTTGTGGTTTTTCGTAAAGTTGGGGAATGAAAAATACTAATATTTGGGTACAACTTACAAGCGCGTATAAACTCTTCTCTTGTTTGATATTTATAAGACTGTTATCACTGGTTGTTATGCCTAAAAGGGTAGTAAGCATACTGCAAACATCGCCTCCAGTCATGCACTTTGAACAAAAATAATAGCATTTTTGTTGGTATACCCCTGATGGGGCGACATTACCCCACCCACTTTAATAGTGTATACAGCAAAAACCAGTGGACCAAAGAGTCTAAAAATTCACCATTAGACAGCCAACAGGTTCCAATGGGAAGCTACAAAGTTTAAAGGAAATCGGTTGTGGCCATGAAAATAGCCTTATAGAGACTGCTCCTTTATAGTGTATGCCTCGATCAGATGCTGCGTTTTATGAACTTCAATTTTGACTGATACAGCTAATTTGCCCATCAGCGCCAAGCGTCCCTTTAATGGGGCTTTCGAAAACACCAACGACCCTGATTACAGGCCACAGAATGTGGCATCTGATCAGGACCTTAATTATTTGCTTAAAGCACGGAACTTCCTGTAAACTCACAGCGAATAAAAATTCTATTTTGAAATTATACATGTAATTAGACCTCTCCAAAGCGGTCGGAATACTATGTTTGATGTGGCTCAGTACAGAGAAGCGTGTCAACCCTTTCAACCCTGTACATCGCTGCAGATACCGATTCAGGTACGGATACCGATACAAACGTTGTAGCTCCAGATCAGACGGCATGTGACGGGCAGTCTCATCAGACTCTACACCGTTTGCCAACTGTCAATGACTTGAACAAAACACCTTAATTTCTATAAGAATTGGAACAATGAATATCAGCGCTAGAAGGGTTCTTTTCAGAAACTGGGGGATGAAAGGGAATGATTTCAAGCATAAACAGCAACGGCGTAGGAAAATAGTGCACGATTTGTTTTACTCAGCTTTTGGCGCAAATTTATTCATGAATTCTCATAAGCCGATCTGTTTTTACAAACATTATTCATTTTTCAAACAGTCCGGTCGAACTCGATAGGATTTATTGCGTATATGTTTTTTCATATTTAGATATGTTTTTTAGTATTGTTTTCTTTTTTGAGTGGAGGACTACAAGAGAAGGAATGTCTAAAGGGGTGCACAAAATCTGATGTACGAGGTGTACGGTGACTATAGACGGGCTAACGCCCGCCTAATTATGGGTCAAAGTTCCACAACATTGAAAGCAATGTCTCCAAAATGACCTGTACAGTGCTGACTGGGATGTTAAACCTCAATCAGTGTGTTGCATAAAAGGGTTATCTGTAGACTCTGGACTGGAATCATGGGTTGTGCTTGGCAAATGGTGTAGACCCAGATCAGATGCCTCAGAATGTGGTGTCTGATCAGGGATTACACTGTTTGCTTAAACCCCTGTCACACCAGGGCTGCTTTCTCACTGCGTCCAAGAAAAATGCAGAACGCCGAGGTGCGCGCAGTACGATCACAAACATCGCCGTAGCAACGAAGTGGCGTCGCCAGTAGACGCGTTGGGATCGCATAGAACGCCAAGCGACGACGCGCATTTTGAGCATGCTCAAAACAAACGCCGTCGCTCGGCATTCTGATCAGAGCGCAGTGAGGTCGCCGTAAGGTTGCCATAGCAGCGCAGTAAGGTCTCCTACAAAGCTACAGGAGCTCGGCAGGTGCGCACAGAGGTCTCCTACAACGCCATATAAGCTCCGCTTGTATAATTGATTAACTGATTGATTCATTTGATATTTAACGTCCCAGTCAACACTGTATAGGTCATTTTGGAGACGTTGCTTCCAATTTTGTGGGACTTTTACCTGACATTGAGATGACATGACATCTCAAGCCCTGTCGCCCAATGAAACCAATAAAGTTTACACGTATAAGCATGTTTACACCAATAGAGTTTACGCGTATCTCGCACCGCTTTGCCTGGGCAGGCTTAGATCCTCTAAGCGGTTTACCAGTACTCGTGTGAGGTCGGTTTCAGCTCTGCGTGGAAACATCGTGCAGCCCATTGATTTCTTCCAGTTCCGATGGGAGGGGGCCGCCCGCTTGTATAAACAGTTGCTAGAGTAGAGTTTGATTGTGTACTGTCCCGAAAAACCTACTTCTGAGGTGACTCATTCCGGGTAAGGTATTGGCGGTGGACTTGCTCCTGCTTGCGGTGATTGCGGTGGACTTGCTTCCGACGGCACAGGAGTACTGGTAAACCGCTTAGGGGATCTAAGCTTGCCCAGGCAAAGGGGCGCGAGTTGGACCATCCGTGCTTATTAACCCTATTAGCTTCATTGGGCGACAGAGATTGAGATGTAATTTCATCTCAATGTCGGGTAAAAGTCCCACAAAATTAGAAGCAACGTCTCCAAAATGACCTATAATGTGTTGATGGGACGTTAAACCTCAAATCAAACAAAACTGATCGACTGATGAAGATGTCTGTTTACACTTTGAGAACGTCTTCAACATGTGAGCGCCGTAAAGGCGCAGTGCACGCATTGAGAGCGCCGTAAAAGCGCAGTGCATGCATTGTGAGCGCCGTAAAAGTGCAAAGGAAGCGCCGTGAGAGCGCATACAATCGCTATCAAGAACATCGCAGGATCGCGATAGATCGCCATGTAAGCTCCGTAGCAACGTCTTGGTCGCTGTAGGGACACCAAGACAGGTCCATGTTCACAATAATATCCCATATTTCTTGCGATCTCGCGGCGTTCTGAAAAATTAAACAACGCCATCCCATCGCAGTGAAAACGCGGCATAGTGTGACAGGGGCTTTAGGAATTTAAGGAATATTCTATCTGGTATATTATGACTCACCTAACAAGGGATACCCAAGATTGACAGCTTCTGTATTGAATCAGTCTTGAGTCTGTTGGATCAGCTGGCATTTTTCTTGAGCACATTAACGCTTGAAACAGTAGTAATGACCTATACTGTGTTGACGGGGACTTAAACCTCAAATCAAACAAACAATGACACCAGACAATGTTTTTAAAGTTTTTTTTAGCTCTCTAGATGGCAAAAAAATGGCAGCACGAGATTTAATAACCACTTTACATTTCTGGCCTGTATAATTAGTAAATATAAAAAATTGTTGATAATATCAACTTAGAAAGGAAATGACCTTGCTTTTCAAAGTTTTATATAAAGGCGGTTTTGTAGATAATAAAAGACTTTTTTAGAATTACTGAATGCCATTTAATTTCTTCAGTAATGGCGGACAAATGTGTGTAAATAAAAGAGAATGCATTGTGACACATAATAACTGGGTTTGAATAATATTATATTCAATGGAAATTAAAAAGTTTTTGAAATGCTTGTTAGGTATACAATACACCAAAACCATTTTATAACACTATTAGTGGGGCCCAAAGCAGAAACCATGTTAGTTAAACAACCGTGTTATATCCAAACAAAAATGTATAGATTATATAGAAAAATGACCTAAATGGTCATTTTTCTATATAATCTATACATTTTTGGGATTATTGGGCATTTTTCTATATAATCTATACATTTTTGGGATTAATGGTCATTTTTCTGTATAATCTAAACATTTTTGGGATCCATCTTGAAACCGTGTTATATCATAAACTGTGTTATAATGAACCATGTTATAACGAGGTTCTGGTGTATTGGACAAAAAATTTGAGCAAACCATCACAGTATCATGTGCATGCAATTAATACGCTTGTAAAGCCCAACTTTATTTAGAGAAAAGTGGGGCCAGAAGGGTACCCTAATGATCCAAAGTTTTGGGACAGACAGACCCAAGCAAACAATGCAGACCCTGATCAGACTGCTCCTAAATCAGGGTCTACAATGTCCAAGCAAACAATTCAGTCCCAGATCAGACTGTTCCTAAAGGAGCAGTATAATCACACTCAACAATGTTTGCCATTCCGTCTGCACTTGTTGGACTCCTTGCTGGACTGTGAAACAAATTGTTAAAATTTTAGGACAATTACAGCAAGTCCTCAAGTGCCCAAATTTTTAGGATTTTTTAAGTTTACAAAATATTACTTATTCTTGATCAAAAATAGATTGTGGGTACTTGTTAAAACTGATTGTGGGTACTTGTTGAAGCTGCCACAATGGGTTTTTTTTAGCGAAGCACCCACAATCTATGTTTGCAGAAATTAGAAAGATGTTGCTGATTTTCACTAGAAAAAATTTTGTTTTGGGATATGAAAAAACTCACTATGTCATATACATCTGAAAATGTTGTCTGCTTATGTCGTCTGCTGAATTCTTTTGCAAACTTTGAAAAAATATTGTTGCATACAGGCAAACAATGTGGGCCCAGATCAGACTGCTCCTACAGGAGTAGTCTGATCTGGGACCACCTGTTTGTAAAACATTACGCAGACGGCGAAGCAGACGACAGTTGTCTTGATTGGATTTTATGGGTTGATTATAGCCCAGCTTTGAAAAAGTGGGGCTATACTGTATTTGCCTGATCCGTTGATCATTTCTTCTGACATTCTTCTGTCATTCCTTCCTTCTGTCTGTCATTCTGTTCATCCTCATCAGATAAAATTTCATCACACTTTTCATAATAACTTGTGAGGGTTTCAAAGTTGAAGTTTGTTACACATAGGGACAGTGGGTTTATATAATGATTATGTGTATACCGAAATCATGGTCAAGGGTCTATAACTCTTGGAGTTACATCCGTTGATAAGTTTACAATTTACCATTAATAAAAATTTTCGATTTCTCAGGAGCTATGAAAGCTGTAAAAATCAAACATGTACACACATGGACAGTGGGTTGATGTATTGTGTGTACTAAAATGAGGGCCAAGAGGCTGTAACACTTGGAGTTAAATACCTTGATAGGTTTAATGAAAAAATTTTCATCACACTTTTCTGAAGAACTGTATGGGTTACAAAGTTGAAACTTGGTATATATGTCGTAGTCCAAATAGGAATTTAGCCAGATCCGGAATAGGCTAGGCCAAATAGGAATTCTTATTTGGCCTAGCCAGATTCCGGATCTGGCTAAATTAAAAATTAGTTTAGCCAGATTCCGGATCTGGCTAAACTCTGTTTAGTCCAAATAAGAATTCCTATTTGGCTAGGCAGATTCTGGACATATACATGGCCAATGGGCTGACTTAACCCTTATCTTGCTGTTCACAACAACCCCTATCTTTGCAAACATTGTAGCTCCAGGTCAGATGGCTTCTGAAGAAGCCATCTGATCAGGATCTACACTATTTGGTATTCAGTTTATGAATTTGTAGCAATAAATTACATCAAGTAATTTGATTGGTTGATAGACAGAAATGGCTGTGGCTTAAATGAATATTCAGCAAGATAAGGGTTAAAAAGAAAATGCCATCAACTGTTGTCATGATTTACACATTTAACCCATGTTCTGCTGAGCCCGGATATGCCTTATCTTTGAAACAATGTAGATCCAGATCAGATGGCTTCTGAAGAAGCCATCTGATCAGGATCTTCATTGTTTGCCATCCAGTTTATAAATGTGTTGCAATAATTTGCATCAAGTAATCTGATTGGCTGATAATCAGTGGTGGGTGTGACATATATAAATATTCAGCAGGACAAGGGTTAAGGGTTAGCATGAGATGAACATACCATAATGATCCTTAGAATTGAAACAGATAGGCCAAAGCAAACAGTTTAGACCCAGATCAGACTCCTCCTTGCTTCTGTAGGAGCAGTCTGATCAAGGTCTACACTGTTTCAGTTTAGACCCAGATCAGACTCCTCTTTGCTCCTGTAGGAGCAGTCTGATCAGGGTCTACACTGTTTGCCATTCTCTCTGCGCCTTTTGAACTCCTTGTTGGATCATGAAATGCATTTGTCAAAATTCTAGGAGAATTACAGCAAATCTTTAATTTTTATGGTTTATTACATATGACACAGTAACTTGATGATAATCACCCAGGAAACCCCACTTTATAATGTCTTAACCCATTTCGTCTAATTTTATGTGGGAAACCTCTTTAGGGGTACCTTGGCAAACAGTGCAGACCCAGATCAGATGCCAAAGAATGTGGCGTCTGATCAGGGCCTGCACTATCTGCTAACAGAATTTTCCGTCAAAAAAATAGAATAAAAACTAAAAAATAGGCTTGATGCCCCTTATATGACAAATGGACTTGTTCAACATATAGTAATGGAAGAGTCCACTAGTATACAATGGGTTAATCTGTTTTGTACTGAAAGAAATCGTCTCCCACCTTATATTTAGTGCAGAAGCCTGTTTGGAAGTTTAGGTGATGCTAATTGACTAACAGTAGTTCACTTAGGAAAATGGCTGAACTTTTTGTTGCAAATAGAGCAGCACAAGATCAAGCGGCATCTGACTTGGGCCTGCTCGTTTAGGCATTTCTCATATAAATTGGTTAAGTGTAATAAAAAGTAAATTTGGTTGCTTAAATTCAATTGATTATGGAATAATAATTCAAATATGTTCTATGACTCCCATGTAATTTAGAAAAAGAGAGACTTTACCCTTAAGACGCCGAGGAAAACTACATCTGAAAATGTCGTCTGTTGAATTTTTTTTTGCAAACTTTTTAAAACTTTTTTTTGCATACACACTCTTACAAAATACAGACTTTTTTCTGAATTTTCCCTATTTTGTTATCAGGCTTTAATCTCTAAACTAAACCATCTTTCTGCTTTGGACTGTCAGAATGGGTATTTTATTACCAGAGCTGGCAAAAATCTGGAAACACTCAAAAGCTAAAGCTAGTGACAATACAGATGGCTTTTAACTATACAGAGGAAAGTAAAAGAAACAGGTTTGAGTGGGTGAGTGAGTGAGTGAGTGTGTGAGTAGGTAAGTAAGCAAGTAATCTTGCAGGCACACAACACTGACTCAACTTTGATTCAACGTTGAAACAATAGTAGGTAGATAAGTAAATAAGGTAAAGTAAGAATGTTGGTAAGTAACTAAAGAGGTTTTAGTAATGAGGAAAAATCACAAATAAATAAAAGAAAAAAAAAGAAAAATAAATATTTTTTCCCATTTTGTACAGAATGGG
Source organism: Lucinisca nassula (assembly GCA_963580285.1). Taxonomy (NCBI): domain Eukaryota; kingdom Metazoa; phylum Mollusca; class Bivalvia; order Lucinida; family Lucinidae; genus Lucinisca; species Lucinisca nassula. The sequence continues at coordinate 68,328,050 of OY757021.1, read as the reverse complement.
ATGTCCGATCCCACATTCAGAAGGGGTGCATTTAAGAATTAAGGGGTAAGAGGCTGATTAGAATTTAATCATTGATAAAAATTGGTTGAACTTTAAGCAAACAGTGAAGGCCCTGCTCAGGCGTCTTGTTCTGCAGTATCTGATACGGTCTGCACTGTTTGCAACGAGTGATAAGTTGTTTCCTTATTCCTTTGTCCTTATTCCAGATTTATTTTTTCCACCTGAATTTTTATAAAGGGTCTTACAACGCATAATGAAGTAATGTAGTAATTTCTTCATTTTGAAATTTTTACTTCATTATGCGTTGGCGTAGTCGATGCGAAATGAAATAAAATGTAGTTTTTACTTCATTATGCGTCGATACTAAGAGGTTTGCGCAAATGAAAGAATATTTCATTTTGCAGTGATAGGTGGCATACTTAATTTTACTTCATTTAAAATTATGCGTCAACAGTTTGTTTGTTTGATTTGAGGTTTAACGTCACCATCAACACTATTTAGGTCATTTTGGAGACGTTGCTTCCAATTTTGTTGGACTTTTACCCGACATTGAGATTAAATGACATCTCAATCCCTGCCGTCCAATTAAACCCAAAAGGGTTTGTATGCATGGATGGGCCGACTCGCAGCAGTTTTCCTGGGCAGGCTTAGACCTTCTAAGCAGATAACCAGTACACATGTGCTGTCGTTATCATCTCTGCGTGGAAGCATCGTGCAGCCCATCTATTTCTTCAAGCCCCGGTGGGCGGGGGCGAATATGCCTCGACATTATGAGGTCGGTTCTAAATGAAAAAAAAATGCACATGTATTTTGCTTTGAGAGATGGCATACTTTTTCAAACATCACAGAAACAAAAGTAACCCAAATGTTTAAGGCTAAAACTTGCATGTGGAGACTTTTATAAGTAGAATGACGGTGCATTATCAACAGAAAAGGAGCGAGGAAGGTCGAAAACATGTGGTGAGAAGTTTATATAAAGTATGCAGTTCAAGAAGCCAGTCGTTATGACGTATTTTTTAACTCTACTAACATAATCAAATACAGTGAAATTCCACTATTAAGACCACCTAAAATTAAGACAAATTTTGTTTTTAAAGCATAGTTTGAAGGTTAAAGTTACATTTTCTTTGTGATTGCGACATTCAGTGTGCTCTTGTGGAAGACCATCTTTGGGACTGTTCAAATGTGGTCTTAAAGACCACTTTTGAACTGTCTCAAATGTGGTCTTTATATTGGAATTTACCTGTATTGCTTCCTAAGTCTTTGGTCTCCTTTCATAGACAGCTGTGTTCTTCCATCATTACTTCATTTTGCGTTGATATGGTGCATATCAATGCGAAATGAAATATTTTTTTTTACTTCATTTCGCGTCGACTACGCCAACGCATAATGAACTAAAAAAAATCAAAATGAAGAAATTACTACATTACTTCATTATGCGTTGTAACAAGGGTCATATCAGGAAAGGTCTATTTTTGGCCCCATCAAAATATATCAACTTTACGCTTCGGCTCCGACTTTACGTAAATATGCTCACAAAAAGGCTTGGTAAGATTTCAACTAGCATAGAATCATCATACACAATATCAAACCAAAAATCGCCCGCCTATATATATATCGTGGCTTGGGGAAATACATGTTTATTGAGCTGAATGGTGCTTCCACGTAGAGCCGAAACTGACGACACATGAGTAAGCCGCTGTGGGTTCAAGCCTGGCTTGGGTCATGTGTGAGACGCTAAGTTCTGCGTGGTTTTCCTCTGGGCACACCGGTTTTTGCCAACCTCTGATTATCGCTTGGCTCAACTGAATAAGTGAAATAATCTTGGAAGGGCCGTAAAACCACAACCATTACAATAACACAGCCGTGAAACATAGTGCATTTTTTTCACATCACCAAAATGGCTACTTTTCTAATGAAAAGCCATGATATTTTTCTTATTTATACTCCAAGCTTAGGTTTCGGGTGCTCGTTAGAACCACCTCATTGAGGAGGTTCTAACGAGTACCCACAAACTATGTCTTGGGCAGAAACAAGGAAAATCATGTATATACCCTTAAACCCCAGTTTTCTCTATATAAAGTGGGGTTTAGGGGGGGGGGGGTGTTCATTTCACAGACTTGTTCACCTGATAAAAACAAAAAAAAAGTTTTGAGCAGGCTGGTCAATGGAAACTAAATAATGTTCAACTCTGCTACAATCTGGAAAACTAATTATACTCTGCTTTTTGTAGAATTTTATCTCCTTCCTACAGCCAGTGTGCCTTTTTCTAGAATTTAATCAGATAGTCTGACATATTATCTGATTTATAGTCTTTTGCTAGGATCTGTTTGTTTTAATTGTTGGAGCTTGAAAGATCAAAGCTACTCAAATTGAGGAAACTTTTGTCACATTTTGGTAGGAGTGTACAGGCAAACAGTGTGGGCCCAGATCAGATCCACAATGTTTGCAAAAAATTACTTTTAAGGTAACCAGCATTTCATGGGTTAAATGTGATATGGGAGATTCCATTCAGTACATAATACAGTAGTTTAATTTATTATCAACAGAAGATGTTTTAAGGGGAATGGGAACAACTTCAGAGGAGGCAACTCCTGCAAAAGCATTTTTGTCTCCCATGTCAACAGGGGTAAACTCCAGAGTAGCAAATTCTTTTCTTTAAGACTAGTCCCCTTGTTCAGTGGGACATAGCCTATAGAAAGGCAAAGAGTAAGTCCCGAAAGTTTAATGGGAACAACTTCAGGGGAGGCAACTCCTGCAAAAGTATTTTTGTCTCCCATGTTAATAGGGGTCAACTCTTAAAGGAAAGAATTTGCTCCTCAGGACTTTAAGACTTGACCCCTTTTTAAGTGGGACAGAGCCTATAGAAAGGTCGAGCGCATCAGGGCTTGAAGAAATAGATGGGCTGCATGATGCTTCCAGGCAAAGCTGAAACCGACCTGCACAAGAGTACTGGTAAACAGTTTAGAGGATCTAAGCCTGCCCAGGCAAAGTGGTGCGAGTCGGACCGTCCATGCTTATACGTAAACCCTACTGGTTTCATTGGACGACAGGGCTTGAGATGTCGGGTAAAAGTCCTACAAAATTGGAAGCAACGTCTCCAAAATGACCTTTACAGTGTTGACAGGGACGTTAAACCTCAAAACAAACAAAAACAAACAAAAGCCTATAGAATGGCAAATGTGCTAGTTGTTTCCATTCCCCTTAAAATTACAGGACAATGACATAATAATCTTCTTTCTTTTATTCATTCCAGTTTACTTATAGACAAAGATTTTCCAAACATAACAGCAGGAACATTTGCAGATACAGTAACAAGCATGTAAGTATCACCCCTACCCCACCTACCCAAATCCTTGAAAGTTTGAGCTATAATTGTCCTAAATGATCTAATTAGTGTTGATTGGGATTTTTATCTTCAAAATAAGGTAGCCTCTGTAGATCAGTCAGACATGCCTGATTGGTGTTCAAGAGGTCACAGGTTTTATACCTATTTTCGATAACACACCCGGGTGACATAGTACATTCTTTCATATTTCCAAAATGGTTACTTATCAGATGAAAATTTGAGATATTTTTCTTATTTCTGCTCCAAATATAGGTTGTTGGAACCGTCTCATTGAAGCAGTTCTAATATGTACCCACAACCTATGACTCGGAGCAGAAATAAGAAAAATAATGTATACTCCAGTTTTCTGTATATAAAGTGGGGGATAGAGGGGTATTCATTTCACAGATTTGTTAACATGATGTGCCAGATTGGAATCATTTCTTCATAAATATTGCTGATGAAATCCTTTCTACAGTCATTTCTCCCTTCCTCTGATTCAAGTAGGGCAGCTGTCTGTTGCTGGTGAAAGCATGTACACTGTACTGGTTAACCTCTTAACCCTTGTTCTGCTGAGCCCGGATGTGCCTTTTCTTTGAAACAATGTAGATCCAGATCAGATGGCTTCTGAAGAAGCCATCTGATCAGGATCTACATTGTTTGTCATTCAGATTGTGAATTTGTTGTAACAATTTGCTACAGTTAATCTGATTGGTTGATAATTGTCAGTGGGTGTGGCATATATGAATATTCAGCAGGACAAGGGTTAAGTATATGCCTGCCCAGGAACAGTCTGGTTAGGTAAACTGACCAGCTTGATATGACCTAAATAGTTTTGACCGGGCTGTTAACGGTAAACTCCAAACAATCAAAGATCTTCAAATTAAAAAAAAGGTTAAATAGATATGGGGATTTGATTTACTTTGGGAGTTAAAGTATTTAGGTCATGCTGAGCCAGTTGAGTTTACCTGAATGAAAACACGCCCATACAAACTTTACCTCCAAAAAAAAAGAAAGAAAAAAATAAGATGAAAAAATGTGAAATTTTTCTAATTTCTGCTCAAAATAATTATAGATTGTGGGTATATTTTATATATATCTATATTTTAGAGCAGAAATAAGAATAAAAGGTTTACCCTGTAAACCCCAGTTTTACTATATAAAAGTGGGGTTCAAGGGGGTCAAAATTATATAGATGTGTTTTCGTGATGCCTGGACAGATTTATACCTAATAAGTCTATCCTAATATTTTCTGAATTGCTAGTTCCTGTTAAATGACAGCTTGTGTTTGTAAACACAGTTTTATTGAATCACTTTTATACAGTCAGTATCATAAAACAGTCTGAATTATCCAAGAGTAATATTTTGTTAGTTTTAGATGGTCTGAAAATGGTGCAATTTTCTGTATTTTGTGGTGTTGATTGTTCATGACTTATAACAAATATTGTAAATTTATTTATTAAGGATGCTCACTCATACAACAAAATATATATATTGATACAACTACTTCTATTTATCTCCTTTTTCACATAGTTAATAAAACATTATTTCAATAATGTGTTTTAGTCTCGACAATATCTGGCAGTATATGGACACCGAGTAGATTCAGGTCAAAGGGGGGACGCAGTGACAGCATATAACCTTGCTCGCACGAAAACGGGCACCAAATTATTAATTTGTTTGCACTCAAAATATTGTGCAGTCCAATTTTGAATTTTGAGTATTCCAAAATATGCGCACACTCCAAATGTGTGCTCCAAGATTTTGTAACATTCCAAAAATTGCGTACTTCCTATAGTACGCTCCAAATTTTGTAACAGAGTATTCCAAATATTGCGTACATCCTGTTTGTACGCTCCACAATTTTTTAACATTCCAAATATTGCGCACATCCTGTTTGTACGCTCCAAATTTTGTAACAATCCAAATATTGCGCACATCCTATTTGTAAGCTCCAAGTATTCCAAATATTGCATACATCTTGTTTGTATGCTTTACAATTTTTAGCATTCTAAATATTGCGCACATCCTGACTGTACGCTCCAAATTATGTAACAATCCAGATATTGCGCACATCCTATTTGTACGCTCCACTCTATCCCAACTCTTGTGCACTCCAATTTATGCACTCCAACTAATCTTGACAGTGAGCACTCCGTAATGTGCACTCCAAAATGCATTCCATGACATGCATTCCATACCATCTTCTGCATTATGCAATGCATACCATGTAATCCATCCCATATTACATATATTCAAATAGCCCCGGCTGCACGTGCGAACCTTAGTTATGACTTGCAATTTAGAAATTTTTAGTATGACCCTGGGGCGAACACATCCTCAGGCTATGGCGAACCATTTCCATGAAGGAGACGCCACCCAGTTCAAGAAGTTCTGAAAGAAACAAGCCTCAGCTCTACTCCCAGCAACCAGTACCCGGAATCTAGGCTCAAGAACAAATCTTCAGGCTATGGCGAACCACTTCCATGAAAGAGATGCCACCCAGTCCAAGTAGAAGTCCTGAAAGAAAAAAACTTCAGCCTTGCCCCCAGCAACCAGTATTTGGAATCTAGGCTCAAGGCGTAAAGTTTCATTACAACCAAACAGCTGTCTAAGCAAAGCGTCCCCCCTATAGAATGCTGAATTCCGTAAAGTTTCATTACAACCAAACAGCTGTCTAAGCAAAGCGTCCCCCCTATCGAATGCTGAATTCCGCATTGCACCTCGAAGCTCAGCTGATCAAAAGTCAGCAGAATCTCTTGGTGAAGAAAGTAGGTGGCCATAAACAACAGATCCGGAGTCTACATCATAGTGTAGATTATATTTTCTTGTCCTTTGGGATCATTGATTCCATTATGGAAATTTGGAAATATCTGATGGTCACTGATGAGGCCTAATTGGCCGAAACTAGCTAGTCTAGATTTATCTGTGATCTTTGTTATAACTTTATACTTGTATAGTCTTAATATGTGTTTGTCGACAAAATAGCCCTAGGCTAATGTTAAATTGTTGTAAATTGTAAATTATGAATGTCTACTTTAAATAAAGCTTCTTATATCTTGTATCTTGTATCTAGTCTGGCCCAGAAAACATGCACACTCCATATTTTTCACTTTTGTAGTGTATTCCTTGCTTCCAAAGGCCATCTTTAATTAGGACATGCCAGCCTCAGCACCAGGAGGCACCAAACAAGCCTGAAATGAAAAGAACTTAAGACAGTATCAGGTATTAAACTTCCTGGACTGCCAATAAGATCACAACGACAGCGGCGGGTGGGTGGGTTTTAGATTCCTCTTAAAAATACAACTTTCTTTTGCTGGATTTGAAAACGGAAAAGGAAGGTTTCCCTGAGCATGCGCAAGACACCAAACCATAGTTTGGCCCTTAAGACGCTTGACTGCTGAATAACAAACACGGTGCAAGCGTCCCGTAACCTGGACCAACTGTCATGGTGGATGACGAGATCGAAATTGCGATCAGACATTGTTTAAACCTAAATAATGAGAGGTCAAGCCACCCTGAAGCTGCAATCATGACACATTAATGACACTCCATTCAATTTGTTCGCACCAAATAAATGGGATTATCATTTAGTTGATAATCCCTATTATTAAGGATGCTCACTCATACAACAAAATATATATATTGATACAACTACTTTTATTTATCTCCTTTTTCACATAGTTAATAAAACATTATTTCAATAATGTGTTTTAGTCTCGACAATATCTGGCAGTATATGGACACCGAGTAGATTCAGGTCAAAGGGGGGACGCAGTGACAGCATATAACCTTGCTCGCACGAAAACGGGCACCAAATTATTAATTTGTTTGCACTCAAAATATTGTGCAGTCCAATTTTGAATTTTGAGTATTCCAAAATATGCGCACACTCCAAATGTGTGCTCCAAGATTTTGTAACATTCCAAAAATTGTGCACTTCCTATAGTACGCTCCAAATTTTGTAACAGAGTATTCCAAATATTGCGTACATCCTGTTTGTACGCTCCACAATTTTTTAACATTCCAAATATTGCGCACATCCTGTTTGTACGCTCCAAATTTTGTAACAATCCATTTATTGCGCACATCCTATTTGTACGCTCCAAGTATTCCAAATATTGCATACATCTTGTTTGTATGCTTTACAATTTTTAGCATTCTAAATATTGCGCACATCCTGACTGTACGCTCCAAATTATGTAACAATCCAGATATTGCGCACATCCTATTTGTACGCTCCACTCTATCCCAACTCTTGTGCACTCCAATTTATGCACTCCAACTAATCTTGACAGTGAGCACTCCGTAATGTGCACTCCAAAATGCATTCCATGACACGCATTCCATACCATCTTCTGCATTATGCAATGCATACCATGTAATCCATCCCATATTACATATATTCAAATAGCCCCGGCTGCGCGTGCGAACCTTACTTATGACTTGCAATTTAGAAATTTTTAGTATAACCCTGGGGGGAACACATCCTCAGGCTATGGCGAACCATTTCCATGAAGTAGACGTCACCCAGTTCAAGAAGTTCTGAAAGAAACAAGCCTCAGCTCTACTCCCAGCAACCAGTACCCGGAATCTAGGCTCAAGAACAAATCTTCAGGCTATGGCGAACCACTTCCATGAAGGAGATGCCACCCAGTCCAAGTAGAAGTCCTGAAAGAAACAAACTTCAGCCTTGCCCCCAGCAACCAGTATTTTTGAATCTAGGCTCAAGGCGTAAAGTTTCATTACAACCAAACAGCTGTCTAAGCAAAGCGTCCCCCCTATCGAATGCTGAATTCCGCCACAGCAAATTTATGATGCCCCACATAAATTTGTCCCCCAAAAATTTATATTTAAAAGAAAATAGCTACTAAACTTTTAAATTACCTCCCTCATTACAAAGTAAGGGTGCCATGGCAATTTGATGTTTGAAGCAGCATGTCTTATGATTTTTTGTAGCAAAGACTAATATATCTGGGGCCTGTTGTTCAAAACTAACGATGTCATTAGTTAACATATCGTTAAAACGTTGATCATTTTATGTGGCAAATATGCTAATATTTTTGGTGAAAAAAATGTGAGCAGCTGCTCATTTTTTTTTCAGCAAAAATACCAAATTTTTAGATCTTGTACTTGCTATAACTATGACAATATGACCACTAACAAGCTCGTTAAGCTCACGAGGCTTTGAACAATGGACCCTGATGAACATGCAGTATTCAGGATATTGAGTCAGTCTTGTTTAATCTCTGAACAGCCATGGATATGTAGGGGCATGGCAGAATACTGTTTTATCCAAAACCATTATATAATTAATGGCATTATCATGAGACTCGGCTGTAGTTGACTAAACATTTTTAATTCCCATTCTTTTGTAGAAAAATTATGAGCTGTTCCAGTTTTGAGTTCTTTGAAGAGAATACATTTGAAAACCTTACAAGTCTTACATCTCTGTAAGTATACCAAGTCGCTAACAGAGTTGCATATCTCTGTAAGTATACAAAGTCACATATCTCTAAAGCCATATATCTCTTAAGTATACAGAGTCAAATACAATATAACTCTGAAATAGAAGTGAAGGCAATGATCAGGAATCGATACAATTAACCCACAGCTCCCGTCAGAGACACCGAAGGGAAAGAAACACAAATATGAAATAACTAGAACCCAATGGAAAAATCAATAGGGGAAAGCCAGAAGGACAAAATGGCTAACTGGCTATCCAAAACAAAAAGACACAAGCGGTACAAACATTCAAAGACAAACTATTACAAAAATAAATCGCTGCAGAAGAACGCCCTTGGAACGGTCAGTGAAAAGTATTTCACTGGGGGTTTAAATCGATTTTACACGGCCACAATCCTAAAGTTGCATATCTCTGTAAACGGGCCTCCGTGGCCTAGTGGATAAGAGCGCTGACTCTTAGTCATTAGGTCTCTCACCGCCGTAGGTTCGAGCCTCGCTCGGGCCACGTGTGAGACGCCAAGTTCTGCAACGGAAGGTCAGGTGGTTTTTCTCCGGGTACTCCGGTTTTCGCCCACCTCTGATTAACGATCGGCTCGATATGAGTGAAATAATCTTGAAAGGGCCGTAAAACCCAAACCAACAACAACAACATATCTCTGTAAGTATTCCATAGCTCAGGCATCAGGGGACAGTTTCGCATTTGAGGGTGGACGTTTTTCAAAATATTATAGTAGGAGGGTCAATAATGGCATGGTTGCTCATAGAAATTGTGATATGTGGATATTTTTTGCCAATGTGGGCTTATTTGCTGAGTATCTGTACTTTTATGAAATGGAATACGAAACTAAAACCCCGGCTGTCTGGATGCTGTGCAAGTTCAAGGTGCAGCGGCATATCTGAATTCACGAAGGTAACTTTGGCACTAAAAAGTGGCTGTTTTTCAAAGAGGATTCCTGAAAAAGTTTACTGGTTATGGTATACTTTTCTGTCTATTTCTTTGCATGTGACTGAGTGTACATGACATTTCAACAGGTGCCAAGTACTGGTGTTTTGGGAGTAAATTCACAGGATCTGTCAAAGTGAGGTGGAGTCATGATTTTTTGTATGTAAAAATTAGTGGGTGGGGTAAGTGAAATGCTGCTGCTGTCAGCCTATGCAAACAGAGAAGTGTTTCTTTGGTATTCTGTTTTGATTTCATGCATGTGTGGATCAATTTAAAAGCAAAACAGAAGTTATCGCTTTCTCCAGGAGTTGTTGATAACGATTCAAAAACTTGGTGTGACACGGACAAAAAAGTGCTGCGATTAACTGTCCCCTGATGCCTTAAGGGAAAACGCCAAAAATTCAAGTCATCTTTTGGGGTCTTATTCACTGCAATTTGAAAAGCTAATTATTTGTCGAATGAGTACCCGCAATGTTTTTGTGCATCGCGCAGTCCATATTTACGCAGGAAATGATACGCTGTAGGTACCGTATGATTGTCCGATTTAAAGCCGACAAACAGTTTTCTTACACCAGACTGCAGCCTGTGCCCTTAAACTTTTTGTTCACATACTGGGGATGGAAATATTGTTTATTTTCAAGGATTTGAATATTTTTACATCTAAATATGGCCTTAAAGAGTATAATTTAAGCTAGTTTGGCTTTGTTTTTGGTCATTTTTCCCAATTTTGAATGAATTTTCCATTGGGGAAATGGGCAAAATTTTACTGAAGTCAAAAATTTGGCTCTAGTCCACTCCACAGTGGCACAGGCATTCTATCAAGCATTAAAATCTACCAGAAAAAGCAATTAACAGCATTCCAAGACAGTTCAACAGGAATATTTTAAACAAAAACAGTTGTCGAGCTTGGCAAGGGCGCACAGATGATATCGGTTTTGGTGAAAAGCTTGTACAGCATCGCAATGTGTGCGCTTGTCTGAAATTACACCGCATTGATTTTGCACGAGACCATTTAAATATTTTTCACAGGAGTACTTGATATGATATTTTGCCCATTTTTGCCCTAACCACCTCTGTGTATATGTTATGACCTGTCTCATGAGCCACATTCTGTGAAAAAATAATAGGTATTTCAGTAAAAATGATGAACAGTGCCATGACCACTATAGATGCAAAGGTTGCCTCATAAACAGATCTCAAATTTGTGCTGTGCAAATGTCCCAAAAGCCTATCCAGGTCCTTAATATTAACAACAATGTCCTTTTCAGCACTGTAAGACCTTCTGTGTGTCCAAGAATGTACTTTGGACACATTATTCTGATAGGATTCTTTCTCTTTTCCAGTCTGTAGCTAGTAACCTCAGAATACTCACCAGGTCTAGCGGCTAGTTGCTGATGACAGCACATGTGCAAGTTAAGAAGTTCTTCTTATCTAAGTAAGTGTAGTTTCTTGCAGCCAGAAAGTGTTTTCTTGTGCTGACTCCATTTTATATAGTGGAGAATGACAAGGCTAGTGCAATGTTACACTCCTCCCTGATTCTTTTATGGAGATTTTTTAGTCTGGGGCTCAGTTCTTACCTTGTAGTATGCCCCAGACTCAGAAAATAGTGCTTTGACTGTAACAAAAACACAGTAGAACCTTTCTCAAACACATTCAGAAATGAAATACCCTTTTTTTGCAGTTTCTGGTATGCATAGTTGCTGTTTTATCATAACCTGTAGACTCTGTTTTGGTCGAAATTCACCTTCAGTAGAAACCTTATGACTTGGGTTGTTTTAGAGCCTGTCAGTATCTTTATCTAAGCCAGTTATCTGATAAGAAATGACACAACTGACTTAATTGGTTTGTTCTCTCCCTTTTTCTTACCTGCAGAGGGTGTCCACTTTAGACTCTGATCAGTAGCAAAGGGGAGATAATGAATATCTCAAAGGCCCAGTCATTTTAGGAAAATTTGGGGATTGGGGGTGGGTTCTTAAGTTTATGGCCCATGTCCACCAATTCAGTCATTTAGGGCCAGTGCTATCAGATACATGTTTTACATCAAACATCACTGTTTGCATCCCTATTCACCACATTGCTGTGTATTATCAAATGACATCTCCAGAAAGCATCGTCCATCATGGACTTAGTGCGCAATTCTCCGAATTGAATTTGGCCGCTCTTCAGTATTAATGAAATTCCAAAAGGGCTATGAAAGCAACAACATGTATTTAAGTCAACACTTTTTTATTTGTTTTTATTACAAATAAGCCAAATTAAAATGTGGGATCACCAATGGCTGAAAATCAAAGAAAACTTCCAAACTTAAGGCATCAGGGGACAGTTTCGCATTTGAGGGTGGACGTTTTTCAAAATATTATAGTAGGAGGGTCAATAATGGCATGGTTGCTCATAGAAATTGTGATATGTGGATATTTTTTGCCAATGTGGGCTTATTTGCTGAGTATCTGTACTTTTATGAAATGGAATACAAAACTAAAACCCCGGCTGTCTGGATGCTGTGCAAGTTCAAGGTGCAGCGGCATATCTGAAATTCTGAATTCACGAAGGTAACTTTGGCACTAAAAAGTGGCTGTTTTTCAAAGAGGATTCCTGAAAAAGTTTACTGGTTATGGTATACTTTTCTGTCTATTTCTTTGCATGTGACTGAGTGTACATGACATTTCAACAGGTGCCAAGTACTGGTGTTTTGGGAGTAAATTCACAGGATCTGTCAAAGTGAGGTGGAGTCATGATTTTTTGTATGTAAAAATTAGTGGGTGGGGTAAGTGAAATGCTGCTGCTGTCAGCCTATGCAAACAGAGAAGTGTTTCTTTGGTATTCTGTTTTGATTTCATGCATGTGTGGAGCAATTTAAAAGCAAAACAGAAGTTATCGCTTTCTCCAGGAGTTGTCGATAACGATTCAAAAACTTGGTGTGACACGGACAAAAAAGTGCTGCGATTAACTGTCCCCTGATGCCTCAGTAGTTAGCATGTTTTACTTATGTTTGAGAGGTTGTCGGTTTGAATTTGGCCATGGGAGGTGAGGTGTGTTCTTGGGCAAGACATGTAATGCCACTGCTCCACTCCACCCAGGTGGAAATGGGTAGCAGTGGTGTAAAAGTCACTGCCTCTCTTGTGCGTGTGATAACATCGGGAATGAGTGTTTGAGAGGGATTCAAATAAGCTTAAAGCTTTCATTGCAATCGAACTAAAGTAAATTAGAATAAATTAAGTATTCAGAGTTGCATATCTCGTTAGTTATCAAAGATGCATATCTCTGTAAGTATTCAAAGTTGCATATCTCTGTAAATAGTTACATATCTCTGAATGCATACAGGGTCACATATTTCTGTGTGTATTCAAAAATTTGTATCTCTCTTAAGTATACAAAGCCACATATTTCTGTAAGTATAAAAACTTGCATAATATAATACAATATAAGTGGAATCTGACGTCAGTTTCCTGATGTGGGCCGAGAAGTGGGTTAATGGTTGTACAAAGTCTTGACCTTTTTGGAGCAGGTGCATCTGGTTGTCTGGGCCCAGTTGTTCAAAGTGTCATTAGCTTAACTAGTGTGTCAGAGGTCGAAATTTTAACTGTTCTTGCAAGAACAGTATATCTAATTCTCTTGTATTTTTGATGAAAAAAAGTTGAGTTGCTTTTGCAAGTGTAAATGCTACTCACATTTTTTTCAGCAAAAATATATGTATACCATTATGAGTCTAAGTTTGGGACAGACAGGCCTAAGCAAACAGTGCAGACCCAGATCAGACTGCTCCTTCAGGAGCAGTCTGATCAGGATCTACACTGTTTGCAATTGCATCTACACCTTCAGGACTCCTTACTTGATAATGAAACATATTTGCTAAAATTTTAGGAGAATTACAGCAAGTACTCAAGGTGTCCCAATTTAGGATTTTTATGGTAATTGCCATTTTAAATAATCAAAGTTTTAATGATATGTTAACTAACAAAATCTTTTGTTTTGGACAACAGGACCATGTCGTTTCATTTATTTGACCCTTAACCCTTTTTAGCTCACCTGTCACGTAGTGACAAGGTGAGCTTTTGGGATCACTTTTTGTCCGTCGTGCATCCGTGCGTGCGTGCGTCCGTGTGTGCATCTGTAACCTTTTTCTTCAAACAACATCTCCTCTTAAACCACTGATCGGATTTTGGCCAAACTTCACAGGAATGATCCTTAGGTGGTCCCCTTTTAAAGTTGTTCAAATGGTTCCGGTCTGTTGCACATCTAGGTCACAGGAGCTAAAAATAGATTTTTTTACTGAAAATCTTTGAAAATCTTCTTCTCTGAAACCGCAAGGCCCAGGTCTTTGATATTTGGTATGAAGCTTCATCTAGTGGACCTCTACCAAGTTTGTTCAAATTATAGCCCTGGGGCCAAAAATGCCCCCGCCCCGGGGGGCCTTAGGTTTTACATAGGCTTATATAGGGAAAATCTTTAAAAATCTTCTTCTCTGAAACAGCAAGGCCCAAGTCTTTGATATTTGGTGTGAAGCTTCATCTAGTGGACCTCTATCAAGATTGTTCAATTTATAGCCCTGGGGCCAAAAATGCTCCTGCCCGGAGGGCCTTTGTTTTACATAGGCTTATATAGGGAAAATCTTTAAAAATCTTCTCTGAAACCACAAGGCCCAGGTCTTTGATATTTGGTATGAAGCTTCATCTAATGGACCTTTACCAAGATTGTTCAAATTATAGCCCTTGGGCCAAAAATGCCCCCCCCCCCGGGGGCCTTTGGTTTTACATAGGCTTATATAGGGAAAATCTTTATAAAACTTCTTCTCTTTTACCACAAGGCCCAAGTCTTTGATATTTAGTGTGAAGCTTCATCTAGTGGACCTCTATCAAGATTGTTCAAATCATAGCCCTAGGGCCAAAAATGCCCCCGCCCCGGGGCCCTTTGGTTTTACATAGGCTTATATAGGGAAAATCTTTAAAAATCTTCTTCTCTGAAACCACAAGGCCCAGGTCTTTGATATTTGGTATGAAGCTTCATCTAGTGGACCTTTACCAAGATTGTTCAAATTATAGCCCTGGGGCCAAAAATGCGGGGACCTTTGGTTTTACATAGGCTTATATAGGGAAAATCTTTAAAAATCTTCTTCTCTTTTACCACAAGGCCCAATTCTTTGATATTTAGTGTGAAGCTTCATCTAGTGGACCTCTATGAAGATTGTTCAAATCATAGCCCTAGGGCCAAAAATGCCCCCGCCCCGGGGCCCTTTGGTTTTACATAGGCTTATATAGGGAAAATATTTAAAAATCTTCTTCTCTGAAACCACAAGGCCCAGGTCTTTAATATTTGGTATGAAGCTTCATCTAGTGGACCTCTTCCAAGATTGTTCAAATAATAGTGCTGGGGCAAAAAATGCCCCCGTCCCGGGGCCCTTTGGTTTTACATAGGCTTATATAGGGAAAATCTTTAAAAATCTTCTTCTCTGAAACTGCAAGGCCCAGGTCTTTGATATTTGGTGTGAAGCTTCATCTAGTGGACCTCTATCAAGATTGTTCGAATTATAGCCCTGGGGCCAAAAATGCCCCTGCTCCGAGGGCCTTTGGTTTTACATAGGCTTATATAGGGAAAATCTTTAAAAATCTTCTTCTCTGAAACAGCAAGGCCCAAGTCTTTGATATTTGGTGTGAAGCTTCATCTAGTGGACCTCTATCAAGATTGTTCGAATTATAGCCCTGGGGCCAAAAATGCCCCTGCTCCGGGGGCCTTAGGTTTTACATAGGCTTATATAGGGAAAATCTTTAAAAATCTTCTTCTCTGAAACCACAAGGCCCAAGTCTTTGATATTTGGTGTGAAGCGTCATCAATTGGACCTCTATCAAGATTGTTCAAATTATAGCCCTGGGGCCAAAAATGCCCCTGCCCCGAGGGCCTTTGTTTTACATAGGCTTATATAGGGAAAATCTTTAAAAATCTTCTTCTCTGAAACCACAAGGCCCAGGTCTTTGATATTTGGTATGAAGCTTCATCTAGTGGACCTTTACCAAGATTGTTCAAATTATAGCCCTGTGGCCAAAAATGCCCCGGCCCCGGGGGCCTTTGGTTTTACATAGGCTTATATAGGGAAAATCTTTAAAAATCTTCTCTTTTACCACAAGGCCCAAGTCTTTGATATTTAATGTGAAGCTTCATCTAGTGGACCTCTATCAAGATTGTTCAAATCATAGCCCTAGGGCCAAAAATGCCCCCGCCCCGGGGCCCTTTGGTTTTACATAGGCTTATATAGGGAAAATATTTAAAAATCTTCTTCTCTGAAACCACAAGGCCCAGGTCTTTAATATTTGGTATGAAGCTTCATCTAGTGGACCTCTTCCAAGATTGTTCAAATTATAGTCCTGGGGCCAAAAATGCCCCAGCCCTGGGGGCCTTTGGTTTTACGTAGGCTTATATAGGGAAAATCTTTAAAAATCTTCTTCTCTGAAACCGCAAGGCCCAGGTCTTTGATATTTGGTGTGAAGCTTCATCTAGTGGACCTCTATCAAGATTGTTCGAATCATAGCCCTGGGGCCAAAAATGCCCCTGCTCCGAGGGCCTTTGGTTTTACATAGGCTTATATAGGGAAAATCTTTAAAAATCTTCTTCTCTGAAACCACAAGGCCCAGGTCTTTGATATTTGGTTTGAAGCTTCATCTAGTGGACCTTTACCAAGATTGTTCAAATTATAGCCCTGTGGCCAAAAATGCCCCCGCCCCGGGGCCTTTGGTTTTACATAGACTTATATAGGGAAAATCTTTACAAATTTTCTTCTCTGAAACTGCAAGGCCCAGTTCTTTGATATTTGGTGTGAAGCTTCATCTAGTGGACCTTTACCAAGATTGTTCAAATCATAGCCCTGGGGCCAAAAATGCCCCCACCCTGGGGGCCTTTGGTTTTACATAGACTTATATAGGGAAAATCTTTAAAAATCTTCTTCTCTGAAACCTCAAGGCCAGTTCTTATATATTTGGTGTGAAGCTTCATCGAGTGGACCTTTACCAAGATTGTAGAAATTATAGGCCTAGGGCCCGCCCCCGCCCATAGGGGCTTGAAGAAATATATGGGCTGCACGATGCTTCCACGCAGAGCTGAATCCGGCCCGCACACTAGTACTGGTAAACCGCTTAGAGGATCTAAGCCTGTCCAGGAACCGCGGTGCGAGGTGGACCGTCCATGCTAATAAACCCTATTGGTTTCATTGGGCGACAGGGCTTGAGATGTTATTTCATCTCAATGTCGGGTAAAAGTCCCACAAAATTGGAAGCAACGTCTCCAAAATGACCTTTACAGTGTTGACAGGGACGTAAAACCTCAAATCAAACAAACAAACAAATATAGGCCTAGGGCGAAAAATGCCCCCACATGCAGGCCCTTTGGTTTTACATAGCCCTAGGAAATAGAAGTCAAGGCAATGAAAACCTTTGAAAATCTTCTTGTCTGAAAGCAGAAGGCCAAGGTCTTTGATATTTGGTATGAAGCTTTGTCTTGTGGATTTCTACCAAGATGGTTCAAATTATAGCCCTGGGGAAAAAAATGGCCCGACCCGGGAACACCAAGGTTTATAAAGACTTATATAAGGAAAACGTTTAAAAATCTTGTCTGAAACCAGAAGTCTCCATTCTTTGATATTTGGTATGAAGCTTCACCTTTTAGACCACTACCAAGATTAATCATATTATAGCCCAGGGCCAATATTGGCTCTCCCAGCAACCCACTTGATACCCTATGGATCAGGTGAGCAATCCAGGGCCATCATGGCTCTCTTGTTTACCAAATGGAATCTTCCCCCTTATATATAACAGGAGTCCATTTCAAAATTTAGGGGTGACAGGTTGTGTTTTCTTCAAAATGTATTTGAAAAATGGCTGAACTTTTTGCAAACAGTGTAGGCCTTGATCAGACGCCGTGTTCTGCAGGGTCTGATCTGGGCCTGTACTGTTTGCCACGGTACCGGTTTTGGTGTTTCTGGAACAAAATGGGTTAATTTGTTTCTCTTCAGTGGAAGTTCAATTGAAACCTGTTGGCTCAGGTGAGCATTGTAGGATCATCATTGTCTGCTTGTACGAGGACTGTTCAAATATGAATGCAACTAAGCACATAAAAATGATTCCGTGATAGATTTCGATGAAAAATTTATTTTGTCCCCTCAAAGTATTCCCCTTTAACAGATATACAAACTTTCAGTCTTCTGATCCAATCATTGAATGCATTTTGGTAGCCTTTTCAAGGTATACTATGAAGGCACTGGAATATTGCAGAACCGGGGTGTTTGCGCTGTAAAAAATTTTCGACCAGAAAGGTATTGTTTCAGCCGCGGGAACAAAAAAAAAGTCACACAGGGCAAGGTCAGGGGAATGGAGGGGGGGGGGGGGGGTGAGGGGGTTCAACAACCTTTTCCTGCTTCAGATAGTCTTGCACAATGAACGCCTTGTGCGATGACGCATTGTCATGTAGCAATCTGACATTGGCCAAACCAGTTGCGGGTCTTAGTTCTTTGAAATATTTCTTCAATTTTCGAAGAATTTTATTCTTGTAAAACTTCGCATTTACAGATTTGCCTTTAGGCACAGCAACCTGAATAGCAGGGCCCTGATTTGAAAAGAATATGGCATACATTACCTTCTTAACACTCATGGTCCGCTTTGCAATGCATGGTCTTTTGCAATACTTTGTTGCCCATATTTTGTTCTGAATCTTTTGTTTTGGCTCAAAAAAGTGAACCCATGTCTCGTCACCTGTGAGGACATTAGCGAAAGACAGTGCATTGTAATTTGGAAACTTTTCCAGCAACTTCTTGGTGCACTGAACGTGTGTCTTTTTCTGCTCATCTGTCAACAGATGGGGAATCCATCTAACACAGATCTTTCTCACTTTCAAATCCCGTTTCAGAATTGTATGAGCTGCTCCTAATGAGATGCCAACCATACTAGCTATTTGCCTAGTGGTGTATCGTGCATCTGTAGCAACTATTTCTTTCACTCTAGCAACCATCTTGGCAGATGTTGCTCTTTTCGGCCAACGATCATGTGGTGCATCTTCTGTTGAGCCTAGCCCACAGCTGAATTTCTTACACCAACTAAAAACTGTCGGAAAAGACATTTCATTGTGCCCATAAACTGAACATATTTCATCAAAAATGTCTTTGCACCGTATACCAAGAATACAACAATTCTTAATATAGGACCGTATTTCAACGGTGTACTCTGACCTTCTTCCAACCAGGTTTTGTATTAGTATACAAGAGTAGATAGTGTTTATCGAACGATATACATGGCTAAAGTGTACAGATTTTAACAGGTTTGGTATCAATGTATAGGTAAAATGTTTTTCTACGCTGTGATATTTATTTAAAGGTGATTTTCGCATTAGTGCATGAGAAAACGTTCTACTTGCATTCATATTTGAACAGTCCTCGTATAAGCCGGCAGACTTGTAAATTTCATAAGTTCAATAGACCACTCTGGATCACCAGTCACATCACATAACTGGATCATGGTGGCTTATTGTTAAAGTATAGTAACATTCCTCTATTAAGACCACCTTTGGGACTGTTCAAAAGGGACCACTTTCGAACAGTCCCAAAGGTGACCCCTGACCAGAGGACATTGTGTGCAGAAAACACAAAGAAAGAATAACTGCATTCTTCTAAATAAGGTTTTCAAAGCAGAATTAGTCTTAATTTTAGATAGTCTCAATTTCACTGTATGTGGAATACTACGGCCCCCGCCCATCGGGGCTTGAAGAAATATATGGGCTGCATGATGCTTCCACCCAGAGCTGAATCCGACCCGCACACGAGCACTGGTAAAATGCTTAGAAGATCGAGGATCTAAGCCTGCCCAGGCAAAGCGGTGTGCACGAGTCGGACCGTCCATGCTTATAAACCCTATTGGTTTCTTTGGGCGACAGGGCTTGAGATGTCATTTCATCTCAATGTCGGGTAAAAGTCCCACAAAATTGGAAGCAACGTCTCCAAAATGACCTTTACAGTGTTGAAGGGGACGTTAAACATCAAATCAAACAAATAAACAAACACACATGGAAAACTAGGACAGCCTCACCTCTCTACATCTGTAAGCTGCAGACCTGGTAACCACTGGTCAGTCTCAGCAGTAGTAGGATCAAGAGATGATGCAGTGGTTGTCTGTGTTTTTATTAACCCTTATCCTGCTGAATATTCATCTAAGTCACACCCATTTCTGTCTATCAACCAATCAAATTACATGA
Source organism: Lucinisca nassula (assembly GCA_963580285.1). Lineage (NCBI taxonomy): Eukaryota > Metazoa > Mollusca > Bivalvia > Lucinida > Lucinidae > Lucinisca > Lucinisca nassula. The sequence goes on along the minus strand of OY757021.1, from coordinate 68,308,089 downwards.
TGTAATTTATTGCTACAAATTCATAAACTGAATGTCAAACAGTGTAAATCCGATCCTGATCAGATGGCTTCTTCAGAAGCCATCTGATCTGGATCTACACTGTTTGCAAAGATAGGGGTTTTCGTGAACAGAAAGATAAGGGTTAAAGTGTATGTTTTTTTTTAGCTCACCTAACCATGAAATGCTCAAGGTGAGCCATTGTGATCACCCTATTTTTGTCATATGTTGGATGTCAACAGTTACCTTGTTCATCCTCCAGAGGCCAAAGTTTTGCTTCAGTCTTTATGAAACTTCACTAGAGGGTTTGTGGTCAGGTTTGAATATGAGTCATATCAGATCAAAAACTAGGTCACTAGGTCACCTTTCTTGAAATCCTAGAGGCCACAATTTTGGTTTAATCTTCATGAAACTATACCAGAAATGTTTTTCTTGCACACCAGACAAGGGAATCCGTGATTTTACCCTGGGATAGAAATTTATGTTCTCACCCTGGTGTTCCGACCCCAAATCGAATATAATCGCGTGTTTAATAAATGCACTGGTTGATTACAACCTCATGCGCGTCGTCGTCATGCGTGACGTCACTAAACATTCCTGTTGTGTCATCACAAAATGGCGGACGTCGGTAACCGGAGTGACAGCAGCATTAAAAATTCGCAATAGAAATGGAAATATGCAAGAAAAAGAATCCAATATGGGTGTGAGGGGTGGATAGAAAAATCCGTCCCTCGGGATCACTGTCCGGCATCACTCGGCAAGCCTCGTGAAGCCCGACAGTGACCCTCGGGACGGATTTTTCCATCCGCCCCTCACACCCATATAAGATTCTTATAATCTTTAGACATGAGACTGACCTTTATGCAAAGAATAAATTAGTCAGTTGTTATCGCCTAATAGGTCAGTTTTCATAAGCTTCTTGTAAATTTTCGGCATCTCATGAATGGCGACCCTTTTACTGTCCTCTATGTATTGAATAACAATATCGACCTCTTCAGAAAATGGCAAAGATAAATATATGCATTCAGTCATGTGTGAAATTATGGTAACAGAGGTCATCAGTATCATGTCAAATTGCATTAGCTATATAGAGGATCTTACATGAGTGCTCATGTATTATTGAATTTATTAAACGAGTTGAGGAAAAGGGATAAAATGCGAGGCTTTGCCGAGCATTTTATCCCTTTTTCTCAACGAGTTTAATAAATTTAATGATACATGAGCACGAATGCAAGATTCTATTTATCATATGACATTAAAAGCGTATTTTATTCACGATTGTTTACAAAAATGTCAACATTCCGCCATTAGTAAACGCGACGTCATTAAGGACGTAGTACATGTAACGTTACGGGATGTATCTAGCTAATTTGCATATTTAATCCACTAGTGGATTATCGAAAATAATACATGACGTTATTACACTCTCAGACGCGACGTCATATGATAAACCAGTATGTTTGTCTTGACGATATCTCGGTCAAAGTTGAATATGGGTGATAGTCGATAAAAAATTTCCAAGCAAAATATCTCAAGAACTGCTTAGGCTTGGCTCTTGAAATTTTGCAGGCAGGTTGTAACTAATCACTAGTAGTGTTTAGTAGCCCTGATTAAATTTTGATATAATATTATAAATATTTGACCAAATTATGTCCCTTTGTGGACTTAGTCATTATAATGTTTAAGCAAATTATCGCAAGAAACTCTTGGTCATTAGCAGATTGTGGGTTCTGTATGCCAGGCTCACTTGACATCTCATCAGAGCATCCAATCAAGATAACCTTTCACAAAACACTATCACTGTGACTTCTATTTTTGGATACAAATTATGCTGTTCAGTTTACAGTGTTTATTCAGGACGGTATATGCTAGCCTTGGAAAAGTGTGGTTTGGCCCCAAATAGTGTTTACCGGGCCAATAAACCTCAAACCAACTTCCAAGCCCATCTGGCCATATATTGACTTTAACTGTTGACTTTACTTATACTTGTGTTATCCTTAGGGGCAACAGTTGGGCGTATACAGTCCAACCTATGTTAAGCAAGCACCTCAGGGATTATCAAAATGTGCTTGTTTAAGACAGGTGCTTGCTTAATACAGGTGGATATTAATGCATTTGCCTTTTTCGGGAACTAAATGTATGCTTGTTTAAGACAGGTGCTTGCTTAATACAGGTGAATATTAATGCATTTGCCTTTTTTGGGAACTAAATGCATGCTTGCTTAAGATGGGTTGCTTGCTTAATAGAGGTGGCCACTATGACAGGTTTTACAGTAGTGTTTTATAAACACCAGCTCTTGTTTAAATTTCTAAATATCCTTCGTAGGTTTTGAGCTAATATGGAATTGCCTATTTCAGAATTGTGCAGAACACACTGCTAAACCATGTTCCTGATGTTTCCAACACACAGATAAAGATTCTGTAAGTATCAGCTAATGACATTGATATTTCATCCCAAAAAATCTGGACCGGGCTCGATAGTCAATCTGATGTGTCTGACTGGTGATCAGGAGGTTGCAGGTTCGATACCTGCCGGGGTCGGCAACATTCTTTCGTGGAGATTGATCATGAAATCTTTTCTACGGTCATTCTCTCCCTTTGGCTGATTCAAGAAGGGCAGTTGTCAGTTTCTGGCGAAAGAATGTGCACCGTACTGGTTAACAGCTTATGTATAAGCCTGCCCAGCAAAAGTGTGGATAGGTAAACTGAGTGGCTTAAAATGACCTACATAATGTTGACTGGGCCATTAAACTCCAATACAAACAAACAAACATATACCCCTATAAACCCCAGTTTTCTCTATATAAAAGTGGGGTTTAGAGGGGTGTTCATTTCATGGACTTGTTTACCTGATGAATCGGCTCAAAATAAGTGATGTAATCTTGAACAAAACCAAAAAAGAGAAAAAAACCATAAATTCCTGTATTTTATGCAGACAATGTAGATTCTGATCAGATGTTGCAGAACACAACATCTGGGGCCAGTTATTCAAAACTAATAACGTCATTAGTTAACATATCGTTAAAACTTTGATCTTTTAATGAGGCTAATATGCTCATATTTTTGCTGAAAAAATGTGAGCAGCTTTTGCAAAAGCAAATGCTGCTCACATTTTTTCAGCAAAAATACCAAAATTTTAGATATTGTTCTTGCTAAAACAGTTAACAGTCTGATCACGTACGAGCTCGTTAAGCTAATGAGGCTTTGAACATCTGGACCCTGGTCTGTGTCTGCACTGTTTGTCAGTGTCCCGGCATATGAGTGACGTCCATGTTTTACAAATAACCATCCTTAGTCTGTAATTGTGACAGAACAGGGACAAAAATACACCACAACCCCTTTATAACACTATTAACCCTTTTTGTACCAAATGGAATCTTCCTCCTTATATATATAGCACATGTCCATTTCAAAACTTAGGGGTGTCAGGTTGTGTTTTCTTCAAAATTTTTGCAAACAGTGTAAGCCCTGATCAGACGCCGCATTCTTCGGCGTCTGATCTGGGCCTGCACTGTTCGCCAGGGTACCTGTTTTGGGGTTTCTGGTATAAATTGGTTGATGAGGTCCAAAGCAGAAACTGTGTTAGTTAAACCACCATGTTTTATCCAAATAAAAGTGTATAGATTATATGGAAAAATGACCATAAATAGTCATTTTTCTATATAATCTATACATTATTGGGATCCATCTTGAAACTGTGTTGTTATCCAAAATCGTGTTATAACAAACAGGCAATAACTTACCAGCGTTTTGTACAGCCACATAAACACTAGCAGGAGGGACGCTTCTTAAATATAACCATCACTAAAACACGCCTATATAATTCTGTTCCCCTTGTTCTGTTCCCACATTTTTTTATAATAAACCACAGAATTTACAAGGTTAACCTTATTTTTCTTATTTCTTCTCTAAAATAAAGATTGTGGGTACTCGTTAGAGCCTCCTCATCGAGGAGGTTCTAACGAGTGCCCACAATCTATATTTTGAGCAGAAATAAGAAACATATCACAAGTTTTCGTCTGAAAATTGTTGTTTTTCGGCGGTAAAATTTACAATGTATTTGTATAGGTGTGTTTACGTAATGAGTAACTTTGGGTCGATAGATAAACAATTGACCAATACAGTCAAATTTCCATGGCTCAAACATCTTTGGGACCATAGAAATTTTTTCAAGACAGCAAGAGCCACTGAGAGTTAATCATAGAGACAAATCTGGTATCATTTTGATATTCTTTAAATTGGGGGTATATCATGCATACTCAGTAGAATCGCATCATTTAGGCGACTCTAATGGGTATACACAGAATACATTTTCAAGGTAATGTAAGAAAATTAATCCAAATACAGTAAAATTCCTATATTAAGACCACCTTTGGGACTGTTCAAAAGTGGTCTTTAAGACCACTTTTGGACAGTCCCAAAGGTGGCCCATGACCAAACTGTATGCATAAAACACAAAGAAAGAATAACTGCAACCTACTAAATAAGCTTTTTTAAGCAGAATAAGTCTTAATTTTAGGTGGTCGTAATAGCGGAATTTCACTGTATGTTATTGCCTGCAGTTATAAGGACAGTTGGCAGGGAACTCTTCAGTAAAAGGAAACAAAGAACATCTATCTTTCCCGCCATTTTTCTCATTTGGTGGAGGTGAAAGCTTCGGTTTTTATTGCAAGAATTTGATCATTTTTAAACAGTTTATAAAGCAAAATGTGTCTGACTATTTTATCGACAATCATCAGAAATAAAAAGGAAATACGAGGGTCATCCAAAAATAACTGATCAGTGGGTTATAATTTTTTTATTTATTGACGTACGTATCTAATATTTGGCACGATTGCTGATCAATATCTCCGTCAAAGATTGCGCGCCAAAACACGACGTTACTTGACGTCATCTTTACGTGACGTCATTTATCGCAACGTAATGGCGGACTGCGCGTTCACGCTGACGCGGGAAGAACAGATTACGTATATTAAGATTGAATCAATATTAAGATTGAATCAAGACGAGGAAAAGGCGCACCTGAGATTCTAAACGCTCTTGAAGAAGTTGTACCAACGTCAGTACTTGGGTATAGTACAATCAGGAGGTGGGTACGTGAATTTAATAATGGGAGGAGCAATGTAAGCAACAAGCACCTGTGCGGAAGGCCTGTGTCTGCAACGGATGGTGAAAATGTTGAAAAAGTAGCGAAACTATTGAATGATGATAGAAGATATACATGCACCGAGATAGCTCATGAACTGGATATAAGCCATGGGTCAGCACATTCCATTCTGACTGAACGTTTGAAAATGAGAAAAGTTGCAGCCAGGTGGGTGCCTCACATGCTGTCAGATTCCGAAAAACACCATCGGGTAAAAATCGCTCGCTCACTCCTGCATAGGTATGGAGAAGAAGGAGATGAAATGCTTCAGAGAATTGTAGCAATCGACGAAACGTGGATACGGTCTTTTGAGCCTGAATTAAAGCGGCAAAGTAGTGAATGGCATACAAAAGATTCACCGAGGCCATTAAAATTTCGCCGAAATCAGAATTGTCCCAAGATGTTGATGATATTTGCGTATGATTTCCGTGGCGTTCTTACCTCACACCGGGTACCAACAGGTCGAACAGTCAATAAAGAATATTATGAAAAGTATCTACGGACAATACTTCGTCCAGCATTACGCCGCAAGCGCTCAGAACTTATTAACTGCACGCCGTTAATTCTGCACGACAACGCGTCACCACACAAAAGTAACGTTGTCAAGGAGCTGTTGGAAGGGTATGGCTGGGAAGTGCTCGATCACCCCCCGTATTCGCCAGATTTGTCTCCTCCCGACTTCGACCTGTTTCCAAAGTTGAAAGAACCTTTACGGGGAAACCGTTATGACAGTTTGGACGAGTTAGAGTGTGCCGTGAACGCAGAGGTCCGACGCATCAACTTCAGTTGCTTAGCAACCGGTATAGAAGCGTTACCAAGCAGATGGAATTCTGTCATCCGTTCGAGGGGAGATTACTTCGAAGGACTGTGAAGAAGTAAGCTGTATTTAAAACCTATTTTAATAGTTATAAGGCATTGATCAGTTATTTTTGGATGACCCTCGTATATGGAACAATAAATATATGGAACAATAATATAGAGTAAGTCTTTGTCAGAGGTATGAGACTGATTTAAAATATTTCTTGTGCACATTAAGTGCGATCATATAGCAGATTTGTTTACACCTCTGAAAATGGCAGACCTCATCGGAAGTGACATCACGCCGATTGTCCTCATGGAAATTTTTATGAGTTTGAAACAGCCATGGTAAACAAGCCAATGGTGTTCCAGCCTTCAAAGATTTACTGTATAAGGAAGAGGAATCTTTAGGAACTAAGGATGGAAGGGTTAAAATTGTTTTTTTCTAATTTCAGTAATCTTGCCAGTAATCAGATTAAGATGAACACAGAAAACTACAATATGAAAACACCTTGGAAACTACCAGACACAATCACACATTTGTAAGTCTATGTTTATTAACCCATAATATGCCAATCACGACAATTGTCATCTGCTTTGCCTTCTGCCGGTTACTTTGTATTTTTTTTTGTTTTTGCGAACAGTGTGGACCCAGATCAGACTGCTCCTGTAGGAGCAGTCTGATCTGGGCCCACACTGTTTGCCTGTATGCAAAAATATTTTTTAAAAATTTGTAAAAAAAATTTAGCAGACGACATAAGCAGACATTTTCAGATGTAGTTTTTCTTAAGGTTATTAGTTATATTGATTCTTGACGGGATCGCATTCCCTGCTTGAGAGCGATATTAGTCCAAGCCATTATACTGCATAGCTTTTTCATGACATTTTGTACATTGCTGCAATGTTTTCGAAAGAAATCCTTTGTTGAGGATGTTGTGAGATGTAGATGTGACATCATTATTTGTGCCCTTCTGCACACACTGCGTTGATCACAGTGCTTGATGGGAAAACGCTTACATCATGTGAGTTGAATGATTGGTTTGTTTGTTTTAGAGTTTAATGGCCCAGTCAACACTATTTTAGGTCATTTTTGAGCTGGTCAGTTTACCTTTTCACACTTTTTCTGGGCAGGCTTATACAGACCAGCTACCGGTAATAACCCATATTTTATTTTTCTCCGCGGTAATAGGCCTTTTTTTCTCAGAGAACAAGCGAGAAATTTCTCTGAGAAGAAAAAAAATTTGCGTTTCAAGGCGGTTAATTTCTCCGCGAACATCGCTTTTTCTCAGAGAAAGCCAATTAGTACAGGTGAAGTCGTTCACGGTGTTTCTCCGCGAAATCTGCCAATACCTACATGTATATTTGCTCATGTGCATGTATGTTTTCATGCATTAAAATTTGGTACACAACGTTTGAAGCATATGACGAAATACATGTTCTTTGTACAAAGATGGACAACTCTAGCGATCGTAAAGTACGATTTTGATCCGGTTGGAATCATAATGATTTGCATCTTATGCACTTTACAACGCAGTATGAACATGATGTTTTCTGTGTTCCTTTTTTTACTGTTGTATAAATGCTTCATAAATTGAAAACTGTTGATTTTCTATCGGTTCACCATATTGGGAGTACTTTATTTTTTTCTCAAGTAAATACTTTAGAAAAATCAAACTCAATGTTTATAATAACGGGGATCCTGTTTGTACATGTATATGTGGGCGCTGATCTCATTCTACATTTTGGTTGATCTTTTTCTTACACTGTGAGTAATTAAACATCACTGATGCTTACACTTAAGCTCAAATGGAGGCCCGCTTGTGTTTTTTGCCTTCCTAATTCAATTTTGCTCATACATGTACATTTACCCATTTCAGACTGGAAACCCCTAAACGAGTACCGCGGCAAACGGGCGTCTGATCAGGGCCTACACTGTTTGCAAAAAGTTCAGCCATTTTCTTAATAAATTTTGAAGAAAACACAACCTGAAACCCCTAAATTTTGAAATGGACTCATGCTATATGTAAGGAGGAAGATTCCATTTGGTACAAAAAGGGTTAATATGGGGAAATTGCACAGCAAGCATTCCAAAGTAGAAGTAAAACAAAGATCAGGAATCGATACAATTAACTTACTCCACCCATCAAAGACACCAAAGGGAACGAAACACAAACATTAAGCGACCAGACTATAATGGAAACCTAAACAAAGGAAGGCCATAAGGACAGTTACTTTCCCACAAAATGGTCATATGGCCATCCAAAATAAAAAGACACAAGTGATACACACAGTAAGTAACAAACAACAACATAAATAAACCGCCACAGAAGAACCGCCTTGGAACGGTCGGTGGAAAGATTTCTATTTCTGAATTTATATACTAAGCCACCATAAAATTCGGGCTCCGATAGACCTTGTTGCAAAAGAGATATAAGTCATATATTGAATTTTGAAATTAAATCAGAATGGCTTCTATAAAATTTTGAAAAGGCTTTGCGTAGTTTATGGTACCGATAACCCTGATTAAGGTTATCAAGGCTGCATATAAGTCTGATCTCTAACTTGGAGCAGAACTACAAAATTAATCAGATAATCAGCGAAGTTTGTACAGACATGCAACCTGGGTATCTTGTTAAGTCTACTGTACACCCCGAAGGTAACTGGCCCCCGTGTCCTAATAGGTAAGAGCGATGACGCTTAACCCATTCAGTACCAGAAACCCCTAAAGGGGTACCTTTGCAAACAGTGCAGGCCCAGATCAGACACCGCAGAACGCGGAGTCTGATCAGGGCCTACACTGTTTGCAATACTTTAAGCCTTTTCCTGAATTAATTTTTTAAGAAAAAACAACCTGACACCCCTAAGTTTCAAAATGCACTCCTGTATATATAAGGAGGAAGATTCCATTTGGTACAAAAAGGGTTAATCATCTGGTCATTAGGTCTCCCTGCTGTGGTTTGCGCCTCGCTCGGGCCACATATGAGACGCCAAGATCTGCAACAGAAGGTGGTCTTACTCCGGTTTTAGCTCAACTCTGATTAGCGGTCCGTTCAAAATAAGTGAAATAATCTTGAAAGTGCCGTAAATCCACTAAACGCCTTGAGGATAACGGGCATCCTTAAAGCGCTGAGACTCATTAGGACTCTCATTGCTGTAGTTCGCACCTCGTTCGGTTCAAATTCTGCAACGTTGTGAGTTGAGCTATGCGTGGAAGCATCATGCATCCCATCTATTTTATCAAGCTGAGCTTTTGGTAAATGTCACACATTATTATGGTGTTAATAACCTACATGTACGACTCATTATGAGAACTCGCCTATTCAAATATATTGTAAAATTTTACCACTAAAAACGGAAAATTTTTGGATAAAAATTCTGGCATTTATTTCATATTTCTGCTCAAGATTTTGGGTACACTTTAAAACGACTCGGCGAGGCGGTTCTAACGAGTACCCACAATCTATGTGAGCAGAAATTAGATAAATAATGTATACCCCTGTAAACCCCAGTTAAAAGTGGGGTTTAAGCGGGTAACAAATAAATAGGCGCATTTTCGTGATGTGAATAAAAGTTGTCATGAGACATTTCAAAAAGGGATTATACAAAGGAGAAATAAATTACTAAAATGAAATTGTGTAATATGAAAGAATATTTGATTATCATTTAACAACGACAACCATTTACCTCCGTTTACAAAAACAACACCAAACAAACAAAGAAATAATAATGAGCCGAAAATTTCACGTAAGCCCAGTTGGATTTTTTTCTCGGCGAAACGCCGGTAATTTCACTTTCAATGAAAGCAATCGGTCAAATTTTTGAGAATCTCCGAGAATTTTCTCCGCGAAACCGGGAGAAATTTCAGCGAGAAATTTCTCACTCATTTTATCTTTTCTCGCTGTTTTGCGGAGAAAATAGCCGATTTCGCGTTAGGCGGTTTCTCCGCGAAACAAAAAAAATGGGTTATTACCGGTAGCTGGTCTGTACATAAGCGGTTTACCAGTTCAGTGCACTTTCTTTCGCTTGAAACTGACAACTGCCCTTCTTGAATCAGCGGAAGGGAGAGAATGACTGTAGAAAAGATTTCATGATCAATCTCCACGAAAGAATGTTGCCGACCCTAGCCAGTATTGAACCCACGTCCTCCAGATCACCAGTCATACGCGCATCCGACTGAGCTACCGAAGCCGGCTGTTAGTTGAATGAAGTAAAACATTAAAATAATGTATCAAATGAATTAAAAATAATCAAATTTTTTTATGCATTTATTAGCTGAAAATTGTTGAGGTGCATGAAATTATTTTGCTTTCATTTCTCATCGGCTGTGCAGTATATTCAAGATGGCAGACATTGCAATTCACTGAAGTGGAGTGTGAGCGGGCAATATGTTTTTGTTCATGGGGTATATGGAAAATAATTGCACTTGCATGTTCCACTCAAAAGCCTGCTAATTTCTTTGCAGTATAATAATACTGTACATACAGTAATACAGTGTATAGATACAGTTTCTGTGGAGGCTGTGATTTCAATTTTTTTTTTTTCTTTTGTCATCAGGCATCTCCTCTTAAAGGTAAGAATTTGCACCTTAATCAATACATCTTGAAAACACACCTACATGAAAATAATTTGACCCCCTCAAATCCCACTTTTATATTGTAAAACCGGGGTTACAGGGGTAAACCCTATTTTTCTTATTTCTGCTCTAAAATATAGATTGTGGGTACTTGTTAGAACCACATCAATGTACCCACAATTTATACCCACATCACAGTTTTTCATCTTAAAATTTTCCTTTTTTTGGCACTAAAATTTACAATGTATTTGTGTAGGCGTGTTTTCATAATGTTCCGCTAAATGGAAGAATCTTCTGTCAGCTTCTAGTCAAAAATGGGTAAAGAAGGCTGTCCGAAATGGGAAAGTCTAACAGAAATTATAGTTTGGGCATGATATGCAATATACAAGACACTAAGACCACATCCTCAGCCCAAAATCTGTCACAGACGTAATGTAAATTTTTCTATTTCTGTTTCAGGGCCTTGATGCTGAATCAGATATACTGGATCCCAGAGGGCTGGATCACAGGACCCAATCTCCGAGTTGTGTAAGTATGGGAGACAGAAGGTTTTTTTTGGTCGCTCTTTCTTTTAACCCTTATCCTGCTGAATATTCATTTAAGCCACACCCATTTCTGTCTTTCAACCGATCAAATTACTTTATTTAATTTATTGCTACACATTCATAAACTGAATGCCAAACAGTGTAGATCCTGATCAGATGGCTTCTTCAGAAGCCATCTGATCTGGATCTACACTGTTTGCAAAGATAAGGGTTGTTGTGAACAGCAAGATAAGGGTTAACATGGTGTGATAAATACAGGGATCTTGTTTTCTGTCTGTTTGTTTAATGTGCCTATAGAAACTGATAAGATAGGTGATATAGGTTATATTTAACCCTTGTCCTGCTGAGCTCGGATATGCCTTATTTTCCAAACAATGAAGATCCAGATCAGATGGCCTCTGACGAAGCCATCTGATTATGATCTACATTGTTTGCCATTCAGATTGTGAATTTGTTGCAATAATTTACATCGAGCAATCTGATTGGTTGATAATCAGTAGTTGGTGAGGCATATATGAATATTCAACAGGACAAGGGTTAATGGGTATTTTTTGTCAATTCTACATAAAATCTTTGTTGTGGGTATTAATTTGAACCACCCTGGCGAGGTGGGTTTTGGGTATACAGTGATACAGTATATTACGTTGGCTATATAATAGTAATACTGTACACCCGCCACAAATCTTTTTGAATCCAGGCACCCCTGTGTTGAGCCATGACAAAAAGGTTTAAATCTGTGACCACCACCATGGATACGCGTCAATAGGGGTGATATGAGGGTAATCTAGGTGTTTCCGCCGCGTTATACAGGTATAAAATTGAATGTCCACATTTCCTGTCATATACTTTCTCAATGGTATATAAGTGAAATGCGGCGGATCCATGGTGTGTAAACCACGTCATTGTGATGGCTTGTAGTGGGACGTAGAGCAGGGTCATGCGTGGAAATGTGGCGGACCAAAACAACTAGACCTGGAGCTTGTGCGGGTTTAAAAAAAACACGGCTGGTGTGCTGTAGTATACTTAAACCTGACCAAGTACAAAATAATGTGGGTCTATGTAGATGGTATAAGAGACGAGAACCAGTTACCAGTAACTTGTTAAGATAGGTATATATACAAGAATAACAAACAATTGTCTCCACAAACTCTTCTTTCCACATTAAGACAAAGAAAAGCCTGTCCCATCCTCTTACACCAAACTATTCAAGAGGCAAGACAGAATAGGCTTCAATACATTACAATAACACTCCAATGCAACATAGTGCATTTTTCACATCTCCAGAATGTATATTTTTCTGAAGAAAATCCGCTATTTTTTATTATTTATACTGCAAACATAGTTTGTGGTTGCTCGTTAGAACCGCCTCTTTGAAGCAGTTCTAACGAGTACCCACAACCTATGTCTTGGAGCAGAAATATGAAAAATAATATATACCCCCATAAATCCCAATTTTCTCTTTATAAAGAGGGGTTTAGGGGGCTACTCATTTCACTGATTTGTTCCCGTGATGACTTATTTGCTGAATAGCAGAATCTATTGTACGATGCATGTATGCGATGATATTAACACTTAAACATCATATACACATATTCTTTCTATTTCATACAAAATTCTCTTATGACGCTTATGACCCACAAAGAGGGTTGACGCGTCGTTAAACAGGAAATCATCATCATCATCAAAATTCTCTTAAACATAAGAGTTTGCCCCCCATTCGGGACAAAAACTAAAGTCTTGCTTTTAATCAATTTTATAGGGGATATACCAGAAAGGGTCGTTGGCAAACAGTGCAGGCCCAGATCAGATGCCATAGCATGCGGCATCTGATCAGGGCCTTCACTGTTGCAGACATTTCAACCATTTTCTAAATAAATATCTAAAATAACTGAATCTGACACCCTTAACCCTTAAGAAGCCGAGAAAAACTACATCTGAAAATGTCGTCTGCTAATGTCGTCTGCTGATTTTTTTGCAAACTTTTAAAAAATATTTTTGCATACAGGCAAACAGTCTGGGCCCAGATCAGACTGCTCCTACAGGAGCAGTCTGATCTGGGTCCTCACTGTTTGAAAAAAAAAAATACTTTTTAGGTAACCGGCAGACGTTAAAGCAGACGACAATAGTCATTATTGGCATTTTATGGATTAAATTTCAAAACTGCTGTATATAAGGAGGAAGATTCCATTCAGTACAATATGGTTTATTTTTTTGTATAATTCAACAGGAGTTTCAGCAACAACCAGCTTTTCCAGATAGATCCAAAGATATTTGGCGATGATCTGTCACAACTGACATACATGTGAGTATTACAATACTCCAGACTCCTGTCATGTTCTCTTAACCCTTCTCTTGCTGAATATTCATTTTAGCCACACCCATCTCTGACTTTGAACCAATCAGATTTCTTCATGTAATTTATTCTTACAAATTCATAAACTTCATGTCAAACAGTGTAGATCCTGATCAGATGGCTTCTTCAGACGCCAGCTGATCTGGATCTACACTGTTTGCAAAGATAGGGGTTGTCATGAACAGCAAGATAAGAGTTTAATAATAATTTTTCCAGAGAAATTTAGAATCATCTGCTGGAAGAAGATTCACATGAAATTTCATGCCAAATTTTCCCTGAAAAATGATAATAATAATAAAAAAAAACGTGAGAAAGTACCCTCTGCTGTGGACATGGTTTGCATTTTATTCGTGAACATCTGGTCACCCAGAACCCATGAGCTGCATAAATACTTTGCGCTATAATATCTGTGTTAGGTGAAAACTTGTCTTAGAGATTCTCTGACCAGTTAACCCTTGTCCTGCTGAATAAATTAATTTTGCCACACCCATATCTGACTATCAGTCAATCAAATTTCTGGATATGATGTATTCATTCTATTTTGCAAACTGAATGACAAACAGTATAGATTATTATGGTCAGATAGCATCTTCAGAAGCCATCTGATCTGGATCTCCACTGTTTGTAAAGTTAGGGGTTATTGTCATTCAGCATGACATGGGTTAAACCTGTAGATCCAGTTGTTCAAAACTAACAACGTCGTTAGTTAACGTATTGTTAAAACTTTGATCAGTAAATATGGCAAATATTCTAAATTTTTTGCTGAAATAATGTGAGCAGCTTTTGCAGATGCAAAAGCTGCTCACATTTTTTCAGCAAAAATACCAAAAATTTTTATATTGTTCTTGCTAGAACAGTTAACAATAGGACCACTAACGAGCTCGTTAAGCTCACAATGCTTTGAACAACTGGCCCCAGTTTCTTTTATGCTGACCTTGAAGGCTCAGTTTGCTGGGTCCAAAGCAGGACGTATCTTAGCTGACCATTTATTAGCTCACCTGCACGGAGTACAAGAGGAGTTATTGTAGTCACCCCCATCACACTGTGTTAAAGTTTTTCAAATGCTTATATCTCAACAGGCACTCATCACAGAGCATTTATATTTGGAACTTGGGTACCTCGGAGGGTCTTCTGAGATTCCAAGAGAACATAACCCTGGGTTCATGCCCCCCGGGTGGGGCTAGGGATCAGAATCTAGGACAACTTTGTAATACTGTGTTTAAGTTTTTCAAATGCTTCTATCTTGACATTCACTCATCACAGAGCATTCATATTTAGACCTGGGAGGGTCTTCTGAGATTCCAAAAGAAAACATCCCCTCCGTTTATGCCGCGGGGTTGGGCTAGGGGTCAAAATCTAGGACACATTTGTTATATGCATTTCCATTATGCTAACAAGTTATGGACATAACAAGTTATACATCAGGCAACTATGTGGCATTGGTTTAAGTTTACAAGAGTGAAGGCCATGGTGACCTACATTTCACAGTTCAGGTCACCTACATTTCACGGTCCAGTGATTTTACCTTATATCTTGGAGATTGTTTGTTGGAGAAATGTCATACCCGGGTTTTAACTTCCATTTGACCTCCTCACGTGAACAAGACCGCGAAATGAATACCCCCTTACACCCCTTACTTTGTGTAGAGAAAACTGGGGTTTACAGGGGTAAACATTATTTATCTTATTTTTACTCCAAGACATAGGTTGTGGGTACTCGTTAGAACCGCCTCAATGAGGTGGTTCTAACGAGTACCCACAACCTATGTTTGCAGTATAAATAAGAAAAATATCATGGATTTTCATGCAAAAAGTTGCCATTTTGGAGATGTGAAAATGAACTATGTCGCACGGGTGTGTTAGTGTAATGTGATGATTGACAGCAAAATAGATCTAGGTCAATGTGACCTATGTTTCATGGTTCAATGATTTGGCTTTATAACTTGAAGACTATTTGATCGAGAAATGTCATACCAGGGATAGGAGTTCCATGCAACCAGATGATTGACCTCAAAATATATCTAGGTCAGTGTGACCTATATTTCAAGGTTCAGTGATTTTACCTTATATCTTGAAGGTCTGCCCCCGCCCATCGGGGCTTGAAGAAATAGATAGGCTGCATGATGCTTCCATGCAGAGCTGAAACAGACCCGCACACAAGTACTGGTAAACCGCTTACTGGATCTAAGCCTGCCCAGGCAAAGTGGTGCGAGTGTCGGACCGTACATGTTTATAAACCCTATTGGTTTCATTGGGTGGCAGGGCTTGAGATGTCATTTCATCTCAATGTCAGGTAAAAGTCCCACAAAATTGGAAGCAACGTCTCCAAAATGACCTTTACAGTGTTGATTGGGATGTTAAACGTCCAGTCAAACAAACTTGAAGGCACAAACCAGGTGAGCTATGCTGTCATGCAACAGCTCTTGTGTTAGTCAATCAAATCTGTATTGTTTTGTAGAATTACATTGTCATGATCTGCTGATTGTCTGGTTTTTGAGTTGATTGTTTGACAGTTGTTCCAAAGTTACTAAACATAGTAGCTTTTCATTGTTGTTGTCCACGTGACTATAACTGATTTGCAGAAAATTCAGGGAACGGTTATTTTTAGACAATAGTTGCACTATTCTTATCACTGTGAGGTCAGAGTGTTGTGTAAGTGGGTTATCTACATCGCGATAACAAGTCTATGAAACGAAGACTCCTCTAAACCCCACCATATATAGAGAAATGTGGGGTTTATGGGGTATACACGATCTGCCTTATTTTTGCTCAAAACATAGATCGTGGGTACTCGTTAGAACCGCCTCATTGAGGCGGTTCTAACGAGCACCCACAATCTATTTTGAAAGCAGAAATAAAAGGGATGCTGTCATTTTTACCTAAACAAAAAAAATTGTTATTTCTGACACCATATTGGATGCATTTATGTCACACGGATATGTTTTCCTAATGTATAGAATCTGGACTGGAATCATTTGTTTGGCAAACAGTGTAAACCCTGATCAGAAGTTACAGAACATGGCTTTTGATCAGGGTCTAAACTGTTTGCATACAGTGCAGGAATTTGGGGGTTTAACAAATCAGTCTAAGGCCCTTTCCAGCCAGACAATTGACCAAAAAGAGCTGTCAGTGCTTAGAGTTTTCTCTGGCATCATTACGCAAACACGCCTATACAAATCCATTGCCACGTTTATCGCCGAAAAAATGAAAATTTTATGATGAAAAATTGTGATATTTTTCTTATTTCTGCTCAAAATAAAGATTGTGGGCACTTGTTAGAACCGCCTCATCGAGGCGGCTCTAACGAGTACCCGCAGTCTATATTTTAGAGCAGAAATAAGAAAAATAAGGTATACCCCCGGAAACCCCAGTTTTACTATATAAAAGTGGGGTTCCAGGGGGTGAAAATTATATAGGCGTGTTTTCGTGATGTAATGTTTATGGCTTGAGCCATCTGTAACCCATGTTATTTACAAAAACAATACGCCCACCCACCCATCGGGGCTTGGAGAAATAGATTGGGCTGCATGATGCTTCCATGCAGAGCTGAAACTGACAAAAGTGAGTGAGTGTTTGAGTTTTACATCCCACCATCAGCTAAGGTCATGCAGAGACAGGACCTCAGTTTAAAGACTCGCCTGAAAGTCTGGAGAAGCCCGGGATCAAACCCACAACCCCTGGTTTATGAGCTGAGTAGCATAACCACTACACCACTGAGGTTTTTGAAACCAACCAAACCTGAGTACTTGTAAACAGCTTAAGCCTGTTCAGGAAAACTGATGCAAGTCAGACCACTCCTTAAACACTAGTGGTTTCTATGGGCCGTAGGGGCTTGAGATATCATTTCCTCTCTTTGTCAGGTAAAAGTCCCACAAAATCAGAAGCAACGTCTACAAAATGACCTTAATACTGTTGATGGAGATGTTTTGTTTGTGTTGGAGTTTAGCAACCCAGTCAACACTATTTTGGTCATTTTTGACTGGTAAATTTACCTATCCACACTTTCCTGGGCAGGCTTATACGTAAGCAGTTAACCAGTGCAGTGCACATTCTTTCGCCAGAAACTGACAACTGCCCTTCATGAATCGGCGGAAGGGAGAGAATGACTGTAGAAAAGATTTCAGGATCAATCTCCACAAAAGAATGTTGCGACCCTGGCAGGTATCGAACCTGTGTCCTCCTGATCACCAGTCAGACGTGCATTCGACTGAGCTTCCGAGGCTGGCTTTGATGGAGATGTTAAACATCATCTCAAACAAACAAACACAATACAGTAATGAAAGTATAGTAGTCGCAGATAAGATTGACTAGGCAGAGCCAGCGTTTGTTCCTGTCTTTGGAACATTCTATTTACAATAAGGTGAACCAAGTCACCCTATTGTGTGAATTCAGCAGTAACACAAACAAAGCTGTGGTGTATATGGCCATTTGGTCCGCTTGAAGAAAGGATGTGAAAGGCCTTCTACGGAATCTTCTGGTGGACTCAGCGAATCTGATATATATTGGCAACACCTGTATAGTTCCGCCCAGTCAATTTTATCTGCGACTACTATAAAATGTTAATGATTGTAGAGATATCTCTCTCCTTCTCTTGCAGTGGTTTTGATGGAAATATAATCAAAAGAATAACTAAAAGAAGCTTGAATCCACTGGCTTCTGCACCTCTTTTTTATCACATGTAAGTATTAGCCATGTTTTCTTAGATTACAATATATTATAGTCTGACAGTGATAATTACAATAAAATTCGCTTTTCAGACCACCTAAAATTAAGTCTAAATCTGTTTTTAAAAGCTTATTGAGAAGGCTTCAGTTATTCTTTCTTTGTGTTTACTACACCTAGTGTCTCCTAATAAGAGATCACCTTTGGGACTGTCCAAAAGTGTTCTTAAAGACAGTCCCAAAGGTGGTCTTAACATAGGAATTTTTATTATGCCCCCACATCGGATGATGCTGGGGGCATAGAATTTTTCGGTTTTCCGTACGTGCATCCGTGGATACTTGCGTACTTGCGTCCAAATGTATCTCCTTCTGTACGAAAGTGTGTATGTACGTATGTAATCCTGTTAGTCTCAGGTTAAGGTTTTTGTACAAGGTAGAACTTGAGCTCATATTTTCCAAACCATACAATAGATTTGGTTTATATTTAGTATGATGATAGATTTAGGTCCAAAGTTTTATTCAGCAATGCCCACACCCATATCTGTGACCTCAAGGTCAAGGTCACAAACTTAGAAATTTCTAACATTTAATTTGTACCAGGTAGAACTTGAGCTCATATGTTCAAAACCATACAATGGATTTTGTTTATATTTAGTATGATGATAGATATAGGTCCAAAGTTTTATTCAAACTCAAGGTCAAGGTCATGGACTTTGAAATTTTTAATGTTTAAGACCCAGGTTAAGGTATTTGTACCAGGTAGAACTTGAGCTCATATTTTCCAAACCGTGTAATGAATTTGGTTCATATTCGGTATGATGATACATATAGGTCCAAAGGTTTATTCAGCAATACCCCCACCCAGGGCTCGAGAAAATGTCGGTTTTCCGGTTCTGAACCGATTTTGGGTTTACTGAACCGATTTTAACTGAAAAAGAAGTTTAAAAAATCAGTCCATAATCCAATAAAATTTTCAAAAAATCGGTTCAAAAATTTTCGCTAAATCACCGTTGTAAAAACAAGCTGACCGTTTGCCACTGATAATCCAAGCATGTATACAAAAATAGCCTACAGCACAAGGTGTTAGACTGGTTCATTATCTAACTAGGTGAAAACCGGACAAGTCCACGTCGGGTTCTTTGATCTTATCGCAGAGAAATTTGACCTGTGTGTTAAAATTATTCAACCGTGAACAATGGCCTCAGGCGTTATCGGCATGCTAGCAGGGTGAGAAAATTAGGTCAATCAATGCAGGACATACGCTAGATTGTTTACACAAGTCATTAATTTATGGCTCACTATAGAACCGGTATTTAAATATATAATTTTTTTTTTTTTCACAGGGCGCAATTTTCAATACACACCTGTCATGTCTGTTAAGACTTCCAGAGAAAATGCCTTTATTTTCACCCATTCTTAACTATATTTCTATTTAAGAAATACGCTCCATTGAAACCAATAACATAAACCACATGTGTATTATGCCCTTGAATGAATTAAAATGAAACCGCATGACGTCGTTTTTCGATCACATGCCATCAATATCGGTTGCCGTTTGTAGACAAAGCGATTTCTTTCAGGCTTATGTGATTGTGATATATGCATTTATATTCTTTAGAACTTGGTTCGGCCACGTAAGATTTTCAATGACTCTCGTTCGGCCATGTTTTGGTTTGAGAGTAAAGAAATGTTTTTCGATTTTTTAACCCGTTCAAAATGATTTTTTTTTAGAAATCCGCTCTATTAAAATCAGTGACATAAAACTGGTGTGTGTGTTACGTCCGTGACTGCATTAATGTGTATTGTGTAAAAGGAAACGATATGACGTCATTTTCCGACCACGTGGCTGCAATCGGTCGCCATTTGTAAACAAAGCAACTTGGGCAAAATAAAGATGCGTGAAATAAGAGAAATATTTTAAAGGTTTTAAAAAAGGGCAAAAAATATAGTGACCATCGAGCTGATCTTTGACTGCACCACGCTAGCGGTCTTCAGGTGCTGAGTGACCCGGATATTGGGAAAATGAAAGTAGATGAAATCTGGCATAGAAAATGAAAGTAGATGAAATCTGAACTATGTGAGCAATAATAATAATTGCTGTTTATAATTGAGATACCGGTGCTTATATTCGTTGACAAGTGTAAGAGCAATATTGGTATGTCATTCGTTACGCTAATAACACATTTTGAAATTGCAAATCACCAAGGATGTTTACGGAAATTACCGAAACCAATCGGCAATTTCCATAATGTTTTGGCGAAATCTGGCTGGACCGATTTGGATTCTTCAGTTTTTCGAGCCCTGCCCCCACCCATACCCATGACCTCAAGGTCAAGGTCACAAACTTAGAAAATTTTAATGTTTAAGACTCAGGTTAAGTATTTGTACCACGTTGAACTTGAACTTTTATGATTCATTTGGTTCATATTTGGTTTGATGATAGATGCAGATCCAAAGTTTTATTCAGTAATACCCCCACCCATGCCTATGACTTCAAGGTCAAGGTCGCAGACAGAGAAATTTTCAAATTTAAGTATGTTAATAGCTTATATTTTCCAAACTTTATAATGGATTTGCTTCATATTTTGTATGACAATAGTTGCAGGTCCAAAGTTTCATTGAGCCATACCCCCCACCCCTTACCTCAAGGTCAAGGTCACAGACATAGAATTTTTTTTTTACATTATATTTTTGAGAGTTCATATTTTCTGAAACATGCGATGGATTTGCTACATATTTGGAATGATGATAGATACAGGTCAAAAGTTTCATTCAGCCATAACCACGCCCCTGCTCCATGACCTTAAAGGCATTTATTCTGTAACAGTAGGATACACCGTGTGTCATAATTGTTTTATTGCCCCCCTGTGATGTTCTGTCTAAAGCAGATCAAAGGCGGCCCTAAATAGGGTGATTAGTAGCTCTTTTTGAATCCCCTGCATGAGGCACTTAAGGGGAAAATCAATAATGTACACTCCAGTCAACCCTTAGTAAACTATTGATTTTCCCCAAGGTGGTCCCTTACCTGTTGAAGACAGAGGGGGTGTCTTCAGTCAGCACTGAGGGCTACATAATATTTATACCCCCGGCATACGGAGTATGCCATGGGGGTATATAGTTTTCGTCTTTTCTGTGTGTGTGTAAACTTTCTGTGTGTGTGTGTGTAAACTTTTTTTTGTGTCAAAGATTTCTCAGGAACTACTATACCTAGAAACTTGAAATTTGGTACAAACAACATGCATAACTAGTTGTATTGTGGGAAAGAAAATTGGGGCTGTGGGGCCAGGTTCTTTAGAGTTATTCCCCTTTGTTATATTTGCTACTGAGATGTGCATTTTGTGACTTACCTTAAATTTTGTGTCAAAGATTTCTCAAGATCTACTGTACCTAGAAACTTGAAATTTGGTACAAGCAACATGCATAACTAGTTGTATTGTGGGAAAGAAAATTGGGGCTGTGGGGCCAGGTTCTTTAGAGTTATTCCCCTTTGTTATATTTGCTACTGAGATGTGTATTTTGTGAGTTACCTTAAATTTTGTGTCAAAGATTTCTCAGGAACTACTGTACCTAGAAACTTGAAATTTGGTACAAACAACATGCATAACTAGTTGTATTGTGGGAAAGAAAATTGGGGCTGTGGGGCCAGGTTCTTTAGAGTTATTCCCCTTTGTTATATTTTTTAGCTCACCTGACCGAAGGTCATGGTGAGCTTTTGTGACCGTAAGATGTCCGGCGTCGTCGTGCGTCGTCCGTCGTCCGTCGTCCGTCGTGCGTAAACTTTTTCTTGTGAACAAACTAGAGGCCACAGTTTTGGTCCAATCATCATCAAACTTGCTCAGAATGATCATCATGACAATATCTCGGTCAAGTTCGAATATGGGTCATGTCGGGTGAAAAAGTAGGTCAGTAGGTCAAATCATAGAAAAACCTTGTGAACACTCTAGAGGGCACAGTTTTGGTCCAATCATCATCAAACTTGCTCAGAATAATTGTCATGACAATATCTCGGTCAGGTTCGAATATGGATCATGTAGGGTCAAAAAGTAGGTCAGTAGGTCAAACCATAGATAGTCCTTGTGAACACTCTAGAGGGCACAGTTATGGTTCAATTATCATCAAACTTGCTCAGAATGATCATTGTGACAATATCTCGGTCAAGTTTGAATATGGGTCATGTCGGGTCAAAAAGTAGGTCAGTAGGTCAATTCATAGAAAAACCTTGTGAACACTCTAGAGGGCACAGTTATGGTCCAATCATCATCAAACTTGCTCAGAATAATCATCCTGACAATATCTCAGTCAAGTTTGAATATGGGTCATGTTGGGTCAAAAAGTAGGTCAGTAGGTCAAATCATAGAAAAACCTTGTGAACACACTAGAGGGCACAGTTATGGTCCAATCATCATTAAACTTGCTCAGAATGATTGTCATGACAATATCTCGGTCAAATTTGAATATTGGTCATGTCGGGTCAAATGTAGGTCAGTAGGTCAAATCATGGACGAGGTGAGCTTTTGGGATCACTTTTCGTCCGTCGTCCGTCGTCAGTCCGTGCGTCCGTAAACAATTTCTTCAAACGACATCTCCTCCTAAACCACTGATCGGATTTTGACCAAACTTCACAGGAATGATCCTTAGGTGGTCCCCTTTCAAAGTTGTTCAAATGGTTCCGGTCCGTTGCACATCTAGGTCATAGGAGCCAAAAATAGATTTTTTTTTCACCAAAAACTTAAAAAATCTTCTTCTCTGAAACCACAAGGCCCAGGTCTTTGATATTTGGTATGAAGCTTCATCTAGTGGACCCCTACCAAGATTGTTCAAATTATAGTGCTGGGACCAAAAATGCCCCCGCTCCGGGCCCTTTGGTTTTACATGGGCTTATATAGGGAAAATCTTTAAAAATCTTCTTCTCTGAAACCGTAAGGCCCAGGTCTTTGATATTTGGTATGGAGCTTCATCTAGTGGAACTCTACCAAGATTGTCCAAATTATAGTGCTGGGGCCAAAAATGCCCCCGCTCTGGGGCCCTTTGGTTTTACATGGGCTTATATAGGGAAAATCTGTAAAATCTTCTTCTCTGAAACCGCAAAGCCCAGTTCTTTGATATTTGGTATGAAGCTTCATCTAGTGGACCCCGACCAAGATTGTTCAAATTATAGTGCTGGGGCCAAAAATGCCCCTGCTCCAGGGCCCTTTGGTTTTACATGGGCTTGTATAGGGAAGAGCTTTAAAAATCTTCTTCTCTGAAACCGTAAGGCCCAGGTCTTTGATATTTGGTATGAAGCCTCATCTAGGGGACCCTTACCAAGATTGTTCAAATTATAGTGCTGGGGCCAAAAAAGCCCCCGCCCCGGGGCCCTTTGGTTTTACATGGGCTTAAATAGGAAAAATCTTTAAAAATCTTCTTCTCTGAAACCGCAAGGCCTAGGTCTTTGATATTTGGTATGAAGCTTCACCTAGTGGACCCCTACCAAGATTGTTCATATTATAGCCCTGGGGCCAAAAATGCCCCTGCTCGGGGGCCCTTTGGTTTTACATGGGCTTATATATGGAAAATCTTGAAAAATCTTCTTCTCTGAAACCGCAAGGCCCAGGTATTTGATATTTGGTATGAGGCTTCATCTTGTGGACCCCTACGAAGATTGTTCAAATTATAGTGCTGAGGCCAAAAATGCCCCCGCCACGGGGCTCTTTGATTTTTCATAGGCTTATATAGGCAAAATCTTTAAAAATTTTCTTCTCTGAAACCGTAAGGGCCATGTTTTTGATATTTGGTATGAAGCTTCATCTAGTGGACCCCTACCAAGATTGTTCAAATTATATTGCTGGGGCCAAAAATGCCCCCGCCCCGGGGCCTTTTGGTTTTACATGGGCATATATAGGGAAAATCTTTAAAAATCTTCTCTGAAACCGCAAGGCCCAGGTCTTTGATATTTGGTATGAAGCTATACCTAGTGGACCCCTACCAAGATTGTTCAAATTATAGTTCTGGGGCCAAAAATGCACACGCCCGAGACCCTTTGGTTTTACATAGGCTTATATAGGGAAATCTTAAAAAATATTCTTCTCTGAAACAACATGTCCCAGGTCTTTGATATTTGGTATGAAGCTTCACCTAGTGGACCCCTATCAAGATTGTTCAAATTATAGCCCACGGGCCAAAAATGCTCCCGCTCCAGGGCCATTTGGTTTTACATAGACTTATATGGGGAAAATCTTGAAAAATTTTTGTCTCTGAATTCACAAGGCCTAGGTCTTTGATATTTGGTATGAAGCTTCATCTAGTGGACCTCTACCAAAATTGTTCAATTATAGCCCTGAGACCAAAAATGCCCCAGCCTTGGGGCCCTTTGGTTTTACATAGACTTATATAGGGAAAATCTTTAAAAATCTTCTTCTCTGAAACCACAAGGCCTAGGTCTTTGACATTTGGTATGAAGCTTAATCTTGTGGACCTCTACCAAGATTGTTCAAATTATAGCCCTGGGGCCAAAAATGCCCCCGCTCCAGGGCCCTTTGTTATTACATAGACTTATATATAGGGAAAATCTTGAAAAAGCTTCTTCTCTGAAACCAGATAGCCCTGGTCTTTGATATTTGGTATGAAGCTTCATCTAGTGGACCTCTACCAATATTGTTCAAATTATAGCCCTGAGACCAAAATCGCCCCTGTCTCGGGGGCCCTTTGGTTTTACATAGACTTATATAGGGAAAATCTTTAAAAATCTTCTTCTGTGAAACCACAAGGCCTAGGTCTTTGATATTTGGTGTGAAATTTCATCTAGTGGACCTCTATCAAGATTATTCAATTTATAGTCCTGGGGCCAAAAATGCCCCCGCCCCAAGACCCTTTGGTTTTGCATAGACTTATATAGGTAAATCTTTAAAAATCTTCTTCTCTGAAACCACAAGGCCCATGTCTTTGATATTTGGTATGGAGCTTCATCTAGTGGACCTCTACCAAGATTGTTCAAATTATAGCCCCTGCCCTGGGGCCCTTTGGTTTTACATAGACTTATATATAGAGATAATCTTTGGAAATCTTCTTCTCTGAAACAGCAAGACCTAGGTCTTTGATATTTGGTGTGAAGCTTCATCTAGTGGACCTCTATCAAGATTGTTTAAATTATAGCTCTGAGGCCAAAAATGTCCCCGCCCCGGGGCCATTTGGTTTTACATAGGCTATGTAGGGAATATCTTTAAAAAATGGTCTCTGAAACCCCAAGGCCCAGGTCTTTGATATTTGTTGTGTAGCTTCATCTAGTGGACCTTTGCCAAGATTGTTCAAATTATAGGCTTTGTTGATATTTGGTATGAAGCTTCACCTTTTTAGACCTCCCTCAACATTATGCACATTGTAGCCCTGGGGTCAATAATGGCCCTCCCAGAGGCCCACTTGTAACTCTATCATATGGGTCAGGTGAGCGATCCAGGGCCATCATGGCCCTCTTGTTTTATATATTGCTACTGAGATGTGCATTTTGTGACTTACCTTAAATTTTGTGTCAAAGATTTCTCAAGATCTACTGTACCTAGAAACTTGAAATTTGGTGCAAGCAACATGCATAACTAGTTGTATTGTGGGAAAGAAAATTGGGGCTGTGGGGCCAGGTTCTTTAGAGTAACTACTGTACCTAGAAACTTGAAATTTGGTACAAACAACATGCATAACTAGTTGTATTGTGGGAAAGAAAATTGGGGCTGTGGGGCCAGGTTCTTTAGAGTTATTCCCCTTTGTTATATTTTTTTTATATATTGCTACTGAGATGTGCATTTTGTGACTTACCTTAAATTTTGTGTCAAAGATTTCTCAAGATCTACTGTACCTAGAAACTTGAAATTTGGTACAAGCAACATGCATAACTAGTTGTATTGTGGGAAAGAAAATTGGGGCTGTGGGGCCAGGTTCTTTAGAGTTATTCCCCTTTGTTATATTTGCTACTGAGATGTGTATTTTGTGAGTTACCTTAAATTTTGTGTCAAAGATTTCTCAGGAACTACTGTACCTAGAAACTTGAAATTTGGTACAAACAACATGCATAACTAGTTGTATTGTGGGAAAGAAAATTGGGGCTGTGGGGCAAGGTTCTTTAGAGTTATTCCCCTTTGTTATATTTTTTTTATAAAATTTTGTCAGCAAGATATCTCAAAAACTATTGGAGCTAGAGCCTTGAAAGTTGGTGTATAGATTGGTGGTGATGAGTAGATGAACTGATTAACTTTTGACAAAATTCCGAAAAATACTTTGTGAGTTATGGCCCTTTGTCATTTTGGTAATTTGTGCCATTGTACTGTATGGTAAAAGTGATGCATAGCATAACTTTAGAACCGTGTATGCTAGGGTTTTGAAATTTCATATATGGATTCCTCATGGAAAATTAGGCGACACGTATTTTTTTTCTCGTCCGGATTATGCTCCTTTCAAGAGTTATTGCCCTTTGAAATTTTTTTAATAAAATCTTGTCAGCAAGATATCTCAAAAACTATTGGAGCTAGAGCCTTGAAAGTTGGTGAATAGATTGGTGGTGATGAGTAGATGAACTGATTAACTTTTGACAATATTACGAAAAATACTTTGTGAGTTATGGCCCTTTGTCATTTTGGTAATTTGTGCCATTGATCTGTATGGTAAAAGTGATGCATAGCATAATTTTAGAACCGTGTATGCTAGGGTTTTGAAATTTCATATATGGATTCCTCATGGAAAATTAGCTGACGCGTATTTTTTTTCTCCTCCGGATTATGCCCCTTTCAAGAGTTATTGCCCTTTGAAATTTTTTTAATAAAATCTTGTCAGCAAGATATCTCGAAAATTATTGGAGCTAGAGCCTTGAAAGTTGGTGAATAGATTGGTGGTGATGAGTAGATGAACTGATTAACTTTTGACAACATTCCGAAAAATACTTTGTGAGTTATGGCCCTTTGTCATTTTGGTAATTTGTGCCATTGATCTGTATGGTAAAAGTGATGCATAGCATAACTCATGGAAAATTAGCCGACACGTATTTTTTTTCTCGTCCGGATTATGCTCCTTTCAAGAGTTATTGCCCTTTGAAATTTTTTTAATAAAATCTTGTCAGCAAGATATCTCAAAAACTATTGGAGCTAGAGCCTTGAAAGTTGGTGAATAGATTGGTGGTGATGAGTAGATGAACTGATTAACTTTTGACAATATTACGAAAAATACTTTGTGAGTTATGGCCCTTTGTCATTTTGGTAATTTGTGCCATTGATCTGTATGGTAAAAGTGATGCATAGCATAATTTTAGAACCGTGTATGCTAGGGTTTTGAAATTTCATATATGGATTCCTCATGGAAAATTAGCTGACGCGTATTTTTTTTCTCCTCCGGATTATGCCCCTTTCAAGAGTTATTGCCCTTTGAAATTTTTTTAATAAAATCTTGTCAGCAAGATATCTCAAAAACTATTGGAGCTAGAGCCTTGAAAGTTGGTGAATAGATTGGTGGTGATGAGTAGATGAACTGATTAATTTTTGACAATATTACGAAAAATACTTTGTGAGTTATGGCCCTTTGTCATTTTGGTAATTTGTGCCATTGATCTGTATGGTAAAAGTGATGCATAGCATAATTTTAGAACCGTGTATGCTAGGGTTTTGAAATTTCATATATGGATTCCTCATGGAAAATTAGCTGACGCGTATTTTTTTTCTCCTCCGGATTATGCCCCTTTCAAGAGTTATTGCCCTTTGAAATTTTTTTAATAAAATCTTGTCAGCAAGATATCTCGAAAATTATTGGAGCTAGAGCCTTGAAAGTTGGTGAATAGATTGGTGGTGATGAGTAGATGAACTGATTAACTTTTGACAACATTCCGAAAAATACTTTGTGAGTTATGGCCCTTTGTCATTTTGGTAATTTGTGCCATTGATCTGTATGGTAAAAGTGATGCATAGCATAACTCATGGAAAATTAGCCGACACGTATTTTTTTTCTCGTCCGGATTATGCTCCTTTCAAGAGTTATTGCCCTTTGAAATTTTTTTAATAAAATCTTGTCAGCAAGATATCTCAAAAACAATTGGAGCTAGAGCCTTGAAAGTTGGTGAATAGATTGGTGGTGATGAGTAGATGAACTGATTAACTTTTGACAATATTACGAAAAATACTTTGTGAGTTATGGCCCTTTGTCATTTTGGTAATTTGTGCCATTGATCTGTATGGTAAAAGTGATGCATAGCATAATTTTAGAACCGTGTATGCTAGGGTTTTGAAATTTCATATATGGATTCCTCATGGAAAATTAGCTGACGCGTATTTTTTTTCTCCTCCGGATTATGCCCCTTTCAAGAGTTATTGCCCTTTGAAATTTTTTTAATAAAATCTTGTCAGCAAGATATCTCGAAAATTATTGGAGCTAGAGCCTTGAAAGTTGGTGAATAGATTGGTGGTGATGAGTAGATGAACTGATTAACTTTTGACAACATTCCGAAAAATACTTTGTGAGTTATGGCCCTTTGTCATTTTGGTAATTTTTGCCATTGATCTGTATGGTAAAAGTGATGCATAGCATAACTTTAGAACCGTGTATGCTAGGGTTTTGAAATTTCATATATGGATTCCTCATGGAAAATTAGCTGACGCGTATTTTTTTTTCTCGTCAGGATTATGCCCCTTTCAAGAGTTATTGCTCTAAGAATTTTTTTTTTATAAAATTTTGTCAGCAAGATATCTCATGCTATGCATCACTTTTACCATACAGATCAATGGCACAAATTACCAAAATGACAAAGGGCCATAACTCACAAAGTATTTTTCGGAATGTTGTCAAAAGTTAATCAGTTCATCTACTCATCACCACCAATCTATTCACCAACTTTCAAGGCTCTAGCTCCAATAATTTTCAGGAGTTATTACTGAATCAGACAATTGGAAGAGAAATAGCCTTTGTTCTAAAAAGACTAAACAGACAACTTGTGATACTGACATTTCAAACATCTGTTCAAGATCTCATTAGTTATCAGGTGAGTTATTTAGATGTAATGGTATTCTCCTTACTTTTGCAAGATTAATTCTGTGTTCATAATAGGTTTTTGTCAAACTTGATGGCTTTGAATTGCCAGAAAGTTACCGATGGCTTTGGCCGGGGGTATTAGTGAGCATATGCTCACTTGATAGTCTAGTATGTAATGAAATGATGGTCCTCAATAATCAAGAATAAATGCCTTTAAGGTCAAGGTTGCAGACTTAGAAATGTTTAATGTTAACGTATGTAAGAGCTCATATTTTCCAAACCATTTGATGGATTGAGTTCCTATTTGGTATGTTCAAGGTTTAATCAGCCATACACCAATCTATGCCAATGACCTAAGGACACTTTTCCAGGCAAGTTATGCTGTCAAATGACACAATGACAGGTGTTATTGTAATATGTCTTCTTTTTTTGTCGGGAGATGGGGGTGGGGGGTAGGCCCCTGGGCGGGGGCATTTGTGTTGTATTGACACATTTCTAGTTCTGTATGTTATATTGTATTCTTTGTTAAATTATATTTTACAAACATATGTATATAAAATCATGTCTGTTCATGTCATGCCATGCAATATCATATATCATATGATAAAATTATAAAAATAAGACTAAAAATAATAATATATAATAATGTACCTTATTTATAGAGGGTAACACATTTAGGAAACTAATACTACTCTTCCATATGGCCCTCTTTTTTTTCCCTGGGTAGAAACCAGTACTAAGCAATGTGGAGAAAGTCTCTTGCTCAAGGAGACAACACTTGATGTTAGTGGGTATCGAACCGGGTACCACTGCATAACAGCGCTCACGAACATTTATCATATATAATATCATAGAATATCATAGAATAGAATAACACATTGTATCATAACATATCATATCATATCATATCATATTGCATCATATATCATATGATTTCATATCTCATCAAAATCTCATCAAATAGCATCATTTAACATTGTATGCCAGCCCCCGCCCATTGGGGCTTGAAGAAATAAATGGGCTGCATGATACTTCCACGCACAGCTGAATCCGACCGCACAAGAGTACTGGTAAACTGCTTAGAGGATCTAAGCCTACTCAGGCAAAGCGATGCGAGTCAGGCCGTCCATGCTTATAATCCTATTGGTTTCACTGGGCGACAGGGCTTGAGATGTCATTTCATCTCAATGCCGGGTAAAAGTCCCACAAAATTGGAAGCAATGTCTCCAAAATGACCTTTACAGTGTTGACGGGAATGTTAAATCTCAAATCAAACAAACAAACAAAATCTATAGCTACAAATTCCCAAATTGAAAATGTCAAACAGTGTAGATCCTGATCAGATGGCTTCTCCATCTGATCTGGATCTACACGGTTTGCAAAGGTCGGGGTTTGCAGAGGTTTGCAAAGGTCAGGTTTGTGAAGGTCAGGTTTGTCGTGAACAACAGGATAAGGGTTAAGATACGGAAACTAGAGGAATTGTACTATCCAAGGAGCAAACAGGAAGTTTGTGCAGATACACAGGCTGATCTGCACCTTTTGTTGTTCACAAATAGCAAAAGCAGGTTTTTCCCAAAATGTGTCTCATATTATGTTACATTGTAGTGGTTATTCCATTGCAAATTTCTGAAACATGCTTTGACTGCAAGATTCTGTTTGTCATATTACCCCAAAAAATTGTAATGTTTCAACAGCTTTGTCAGGAATGGCATCATGATTGTATGCTCTCATAAGCAAGTGCCATACGATGGTTGGTCATTTGAATTTTATTTAGCCAATGCTTAAGCAAGCACTCACTTTCCATTTTTTTCCATATGAAAGAGTGCCCAATATTTCACAGTGCATCTTCACCATGGTAATGGCAGACTGAAGGAGTCAGAGAAATAATTACACAAAAGTGAAAATTTTTCAGCAAAATGGATGATTCTTCTAGTTCTGTTTTCTCTACTGGGAGCAGTATGGTTAGTACAAACAGCCTCACTGCAATGGAGGACTTTCCTGGATTTTCTGCTGCTGACCAGGAGTCGGGTTACAATGTGTCAGATCCTTTTCAAGGGATTTTCTATCATATGATGCCACTGCAGGACAGTACAAACATCATATTTTATAACCAGACAATCTTTAACAGCATTTTAACTGTCTTAAGTAAAGAATTTAGTTTCCCCTCTGTTGAAACAAAGAAATTTCAACTGAAAACACATGTGGACCAGAGGAAATGTACCCTTAGCATAGATAAAACTGTTATGTCTGTGTGCCACTGGACCTGGACATGCATCATGGAAAGAAAAAGTGTTCAAAAAGCTTTCAGAAAATATATTCAGGGCATTTGTAAAGGAGAATGATTCACTGCTGAACATAAATTTGGTCAATGAAACCTTATCTAATAGCCAGACAAGTACACAAAATCAAGATGATAATGAGGCTATAATTAATGAAACAATAGAGAAAGCTGAATCTCAGTCCCCTGCTGGGGCAGAAGCACAGGAATCAGAACAAGTGATAGACTTTACACGCCTAAAAGACTCACCTGTGATGAGACAGATTTCAGCTCTTATGGACATGATTTCAAGTTTACAGGGGCAGATTACTACTCTCACCAAAAATGTTAATGACCTAATTCAACAGGCTGCCGAGCAGTCTGTGTACAGAACTGTGGACCAGACAAGTACCAGTTCACCATCTATAAACCATTCAGCAAACAATATGTCACAGCAAGAAATGTCTGAAAACAGTAATAGGGGCAGTAAAGCCACAACGCCAATTACTTCTGAAAGACAGCTCGCCGATCAAGTCACTGAACTGCCCGACCTACAAACAATGCAGTACAGTGATGTTGTTAGGACGTCAACACCTGTTGATTCTGTAAATGAAACACCACAGAGGCCATGCCCTGCACCAAGAAGAACACTTCATGTGACCAGACCTAGCCCCAGACCTCTTCCAAGGGCTAATATTAACAATCCCCTAAGGCAGGTCCTATTAATTGGGGACTCTCTGATCTCTTCAGTCAACCCAAAAGGCTTAAGAGTCAATGTAATAAAAAATGGGATTTCAGGTGGGAATATTGAGAAAATAACGGCACAGATGAAAGTTTATGACATTTCAAAGTTTTCTCATGTGATAATGTATGTTGGGGGAAATGATGCTGCCAGTGGCACCGACATTGAGTATTTTGAAGAGATGTTCGATAAGCTGATTCATTATATAAAGGAAGCAAACAGCCATTGTAAGGTCTTACTGTGCAATTCTTGCCCAAGAGGAGACATGGGTACGTCAGAATTGAATGAGATCATCAAGTCACTTGCAGAATACCATGGTGCAAGGCTCATTGATCTTAACAAGGCCTTCCATGACAGGCAAGGGATCATTATAAAAGGTTATTATGGGACAGACAATATACATTTGTCATCGTCAGGAGTGAAGCGTTTGCTTGGGACCATCAATAAAGAAGTCACCATTGTAAATGACTTTAGCATGTGTTTCTACGGCAAGCGCCAGGCTAGCAGGGCACGAAAATCCCATCATGGTGGAAGAAAATCGCAAGCAGAAGATGGCAATGCACTTACGTTTTGCTACAAGTGTGGGGAAAATAATCACGACACAAACAGTTGTAGGCATAGAGAACAGTTACAATGCCACCATTGTGCATTGTTTGGCCATAAGTCAGGACGTTGTCTCCAGAATATATAGGAACTCGGCAATGATGCCTGCAATACTGAAGTGGAACAAGATCTAAATATGTCTAATAGATTTTCTTACCTAAGTTTAATTTGTTCTGAATGTGATTTAATCAGCTGTGTGTGTTTAAGTCAGTTTACTGGAACTAATGATACCAGCTCTATAAGACAGTTATACGAAGCTAATGGTGCTAACTCAGTGAGACATGATGACAGCCAGGTTCATCATGGAAACTGTTCACTTTCTGAGCCTATTAATATGGTACCACTTGTTCAGCAAGATACACCTTACACTGAGAATAATTTAATTAATACATCCATGAGGCCCTCCAATGCTGGTATAGATAACACAAATTTGTGTATACTAAATACTTCAATTAATCATACCTGTTTAAGTAATGTTTCAGTGCCAAGTACAGACAACTCTGTAACTAATAATTCTTCTGATAAGCAAGATAACTCTTATCCTGATAGCAGTCTGTCTCCAGGTAGTGACAGTAGCTCATCTCTGTTCTCTACCCAGATGTCTGATAACAGCTTGAGTTCAAATGTTCTGTTCAGTGATTCAGAATCTGATCAGTCTGTGTCAACTTCCCTCCTTGATTTAGGTTTAAAATGTAAGGGTTTTAGAATGGGACATATCAATATACAAGGCATAAGCAACAAAATTGATCAAGTGCGAATGCTACTAGAATCTGATAAAAATGAAATTCATGTCTTAGGCTTAAGTGAGACAAAATTAAATGCTTTCCACCCTGATCCTTTTTTTGAAGTACATGGTTTTCATAGGCCGTATCGAAGAGACAGAAAAAATAATTCTGGGGGAGGTCTCCTGGTCTATGTTAAAGAGGGAGTCTGTGCCAGCAGAAGGGTGGATCTTGAGCATGAAAATCTTGAATGCATATGGCTGGAAATAAAACCAAAGAAAAGCAAACCATTTTTGATTGCAAATATTTACAGACCACCTAATTCAACAATTCACTGGAATTCAATTTTTGAAGACAGTCTGGAAAATGTACTTAGAGAGGACAAGGAAATTTACTTAACGGGAGATATAAATAGAGATCTATTAAATAATCAAATTAAACATACCTGGACTGAATATATGACACCTTTTGGTCTAACACAATTAGTTTCTGAAGCGACCAGAGTAACAGCTGATTCAAGCACTCTGATTGACCATATTTATACAAATTGTCCGGAAAATGTGAACTCTTTAAATGTACCAAAATTAGGGTTAAGTGATCACTTTCCTATATTCTTCACAAGAAAAATGCATGTTAAACCTCCAAAGACAAAGCATTTCCTGATTGAATATAGAAGTTTTAAAAACTTTGATGAAGCTAAATTCATTGAAGATCTTCAATCTGTTCCATGGGACACAATAAAACTGTTTGATGATACTGATGATATATTGGAAGCTTGGCTAGATCTCTTTTTACAAGTAGTGGACAAACATATTCCCATAAAACATCATAGAGTTAAGCATAAAACCCAACCTCAATGGATATCACCTGAAATTCTCGATGGTATGAAATTAAGGGATAGGTATAAAGCTATTGGAAATGATGATGAATATAGATTTTGGAGAAACAAGGTCAACAAGATGATTCAAAATGCTAAAAAGGCTCAATACCAAACATTTATTGAAAACAATAAAGAAAATCCTAGCAGTATTTATAAAATATTTAAGGATTTTGGTGCGGGTAAAGGCACACAAAGACAATCTACCATAGGTTCAATAAAAGCTGGTGATACTCTTGTTGAAAATTCAGCATGTATTGCAAATGAATTTAATGATTTTTTTGTAAATATTGCTTCAAAGCTAAAAGAGCCCATAACAAACTCAAATCATGATAAACTGAAAGAGTTCTGTCAGGCAAAGCTACATGAAGACACAAAATGTGTAATTCCATCAATTCAAAGAGAAAAGGTTCTAAAATTTCTCTCCAGTATTGACATAAGTAAATCTACAGGTACAGACATGATTGGGCCTCGACTCCTCAAAATTGCAGCTCCATATATAACTGATGAAGTTACTTATATATGCAACCATAGCATCAGCAATTCGTTTTTTCCAAGCAAATGGAAAGAAGCAAAAGTAACCCCTCTTTACAAGAACGGTTCTAATGAAGAAGTAAACAATTACCGCCCTATTTCTATTTTACCAGTTTTGTCTAAAGTACTCGAAAAACATGTACATGGAAGTCTGTTTGACTTCTTACAGGAGTATAATTTATTATACACAACTCAGTCAGGTTTCAGAACCCAACACTCTTGCGAGACTGCCCTAGTCAATATGATAGACTTATGGTTGAATGCTATAGACAATGGCAAAATGGTTGGTGTTGTATTGATAGATTTCAAAAAAGCATTTGATTTAGTAGATCACCAAATTCTATTGGACAAAATGGAAAAATATGGCATAAAAGATGACACGCTATCATGGTTTGATACATACCTCACAAACAGAAAGCAGCAAGTTGCAATTAATAACTGTAAATCAGGCTTTCAGAAAATTTCATACGGTGTTCCCCAAGGATCTATTTTAGGGCCACTTTTATTTCTTATGTTTATAAATGATCTGCCTTTATACACAAGCAATATTTTTACAGACCTCTATGCCGACGATACAACTTTGTATGATGTTCAAGATACCATGGAACAGATTGAAAATAACCTCCAATTGGCTTTGAACAATTTACAAATCTGGTGTAGAAACAATGGCATGATTTTGAATTCTTCAAAAACAAAGGTTATGCTTATAACAACTAACCAGAAGAGGCAAAGACTTTGTAATGGTCAACTTGATCTGAACTTTAACAATGAATCATTAAATATGATTTCAAATGATAAAATCTTAGGTGTCTTTGTTGACAATAATCTGACTTGGTCAAATCACATCAAGCATCTGACAAAGAAGATAACTTCGAGTATTTGGCTTCTTTCTAAAATAAAAAAATTCTTGTCTCAAGCACACAGAGTTCAATTTTACAAGTCATATATTCAGCCGCATATTGATTTTTGTAATACTGTATGGGGAAGCTCATCGGAGACCAACAAATTACAGATTTTTAAATTACAAAAGCGTGCCTGTAAGGTTATCCTGGATTACAACGTTGAAGACTCTGTTGAAGCCATGAAATCTCTGAAAATTATGTCTATATATGATCGACTTTTTCTAAGAAAAGCTAAATTTATGTTCAAAGTCTTTAGCAATGTAGCACCAGCATATATTTCTGAAAATTTTACACTTAGAAACAATGAGAACACCAATATTCAATTAAGATCAACCTCTGCTGGCTGTTTTGTCCCACCTAAGCCTAGGACAGAATATTTCAAACATAGTATGAGATACTCAGGCTGTCTCGTCTGGAACTCTCTGCCAGAGGAGGTGAAAAGTGCCCAGACAATAAACTCATTTCACAACAGATGACAGATGTTTAAGATGGCTTATAAATTAATTTGAAGTTTCAACAACGTGTATATATATTATAACATATGTTACTTTGAACGTCTTATCTGTTTTCCCAAGCCTTGCCACAAGTTTAGGATCAGCATGTTTTTTTTTTTTGTTTTTTTTTCCTTCATATTTTGTTGTACATACAAATATTTTTTAGGTCAGACATGCAATGCCCTATAATTAGCTCCTCTATGTACATGTGTATCTCACATGCAAAGGTCATGAGGAGTTAACTTTTCTGGCTGTAATTATGTGTTTGCTTGGAGATCAAAGAAATAGTACTACTCTTTATAAGAACCAAGTGTACCTTATTTGTATGCCACTTCATTGGATATTTTACATTTCGTTTTGGTAAGGTATTCCAATAATGAAGAATGCTGTACATTGAGGTCACAAGGGAAGCATTTTATATACAGTTGTACCTCAAACACATGATTATAGAATCAGAAAAATTAATTACTTTGTATGTTTACTTGTATTTTTGTCATGTTATATGTACATAATATATACATAATTATCTATATAGTGAGGGCCTCATGGAAGATTAGCTAGTACATGTTTTTTATGTATGTGCTAAATGTTGTAACCCTCGCTAAATAAAGTCTTTACTTACTTACTTACTTACTTACCATATGAAGAAGTGCCGAAAACAGTAAAATTCCTATATTAAGACCACCTTTGGGACTGTTCAAAAGTGGTCTTTAAGACCACCATTGAACAGTCCCAAAGGTGGTCTCTGACGAGAGGACATTAATTATATGAGGAAATCAAAAAGAAAATCATAACTGCAACCTGCTAAAGAAGCTTTTAAAAGCAGAATTAGTCTTAATTTTAGGTGGTCTTAATAGCGTTATTTCACTGTACATTGTATTTTAACTCAGTCAATAACCTTCTTATTTTATACCCAAAATTTAGAGTGTTTACTGAAAAACAACTGAGTTTTTTATGCCCCTCTCATTTAAAGAATGATGGAAAGGGCGTAAAGTGTTACCCCTGTCCACATCCTAGCTGGCGCTAGCAATTTGATTTTAAGTTTTTCATAAGTGTCACAATAACCAGGTTGGGCATATAACTATTTCACTTAACTCTTAAAATGCCATGAAAAACTACATTTGAAAATGTCATCTGCTGAATCTTCTTGCAAACTTTTTAAAAATATTGTTGCATACAGCCAAACAGTGTGGAGCCAGATCAGACTGCTCCTGGAGGAGCAGTCTGATCTGGGTCCACAGTCTTTGCAAAAATGAGTTTTGAAGTAGCCGGCAGGTGACAAAGCAGACAAGAATTGATGAAAAGTTAGCCATGCAAAATGGAACTGTGATCCTCAGAAATGGAGTTTTTCCTGTTTGTTCTGTCCAATAGTTTTCTTTCGCATACCGTATTTACCCTTAATATTCGGACACTTAGGGTGATTCCTCTGGTCAGAGTCGAATGCTCCAGGAAATGAGACGCAGTGACCGCATGAGGAGAGTGACGGCTGTTTTATGATTGGCATCTTAACCCTTGTCCTGCTGAGCCCGGATATATCTTGCCTTTCAAACAATGCAGATCCAGATCAGATGGCTTCTGAAGAAGCCATCTGATCAGGATCTTCATTGTTTGTCATTCAACTCATGAATTTGTTGCAATAATTTACATCAAGTAATCTGATTGGTTGATTATCAGTAGTGGGTGTGGCATATATAAATATTCAGCAGGTCAAGGGTTAAGGATTAATACTTCTATTTCAGCAACTGCAGTAACAATCTCCTGGACTATGTACAACCGAAAACATTCAGTCAGATCACTACCCTCAAAATACTGTAAGTATCATTTTTGAAGAAGTTTTGCTTTTCATCATACCCAAAATTTATACCCAACCACACTATAGCAGTGAGGCATCATGCTACACTCTGCTGTCCATACTTCCTAACTTCATTTCTGATCAACAACGTGATTATTCACAGATTGTTTTTAAAATTTTGCAAACACATATTGTACCAGCGACTTAAAGGGAATGGATACACCTTCAGGGGAGGCAACTCCTGCAAAAGTATTTTAGTCTCCCATGTCAATAGGGGTCAACTCTTAAAGAAAAGAATTTGCTCCTAAGGAGCAAATTCTTTCCTTTAAGAGTAGACCCATTTTTCAGTGGAACTGAGCCTAAAGAAAAGCAAACTGGAATTCCCTAAAGTTGCCTCCGTTTGAAAAAATGGCAGAAAAATGTGCAAGGTGTTCCCATTCCCCTTAAGGTAAAGGTAGCATACTGTTGCCAAGGACCACAATTTGGTAATTCCAGTTTTTGAGTTATTTGCCCTTGATGTGTCTGTGATGCTTTTATTTCATGTTAATATTTCCAAACATTAGGAAAACATGTCCGTGTGAAATAATGGCGTCCAACATGGTGTCAGAAGTGACAAATTTTGGTAAAAATTATAACATTTCTTATTTCTGCTTTCAACATAGATTGTGGGTACTCGTTAGAACCGCCACATTGAGGGGATTCCAGCGAGTACCCACAATCTATGTTTTCGAGCAAAAATAAGGCAGATAATGTATACCCCCATAAACCCCACTTTTCTCTATATAAAGTGGGGTTTAGAGGGGTCTTAGTTTCACGGACTTGTCATCGTGATGCTTGATCTTTTACAGTAGTTTACTGACCGGCCCCGATAGCTCAGTTGGTAGAGTGTCTGCTTCAGGGAACGGGAGGTCACGGGTTCGATCCCGGGCCACGACATACCAAAGTCGTTAAAAATGGTACTAGCTGCTCCTCGCTTGGCACTCAGATTTACGGGGTAGATCTACGACTGGTCAACCCAGTGTCAGGATAATGTGACTGGGTGTGGTATCATGTAATGTGTCTGGGACATGATACTTCAGTGAGGCAGCACTATAAAAGTTAGCATTGAGCTCCCTGTCGCAACCAGACACCGTCGTGATATGACTGAAAAATTGTTGAAAGCGACGTTAAACCCGAATTCACACACACACACACACACACACACACACACACACACACACACACACACACACACACACACACACACACACACACACACACACACACACACACACACACACACAGTAGTTTACTGTCATCATGTCACACCCAGCCCATTGAGGCTTTATCAAATACATTGGGCTGTATGGTGCTTCTGCACAGAGCCGAAACCAAACATTTGGGTTCAGGTAAACTGCTTTGAAGGTCTTAGCCTGCCCAGACAAAGTGGTGTGAATCGAACAGACCCTGAAACCCTAGTGGTTTCCTTGTGCAAAGGGGTCATTTAATTTCAATGTCGGGTAAAAGTGCCATAAAAATTGGAAGCAGAAACTGTTTTATTTGTAAAACTGTGTCCAACCCCGTCCATCGGGGCTTTAAGAAATAATTTGGGCTGCGTTATGCTTCCACGCAGAGCTGAAACCGACTGCACTTGAGTACTGGTAAACAGCTTAGAGGTTCTAAGCCTGCCCAGGAAAAGTGGTGGGAGTTGGACCATCCATGCATATAAACCCTATTTGCTTTCATTGTTGGCAGGGCTTGAGATGACTTTTAATCTCAATGTTGGGTAAAAGTCCCACAAAATTGGAAGCAATATCTTCAAAATGACCTAGATGGGGTTGATGGGGACGTCAAATCAAACAAATGTACAACTGTGCTATATCCAAACAAAAATCTGTAGCTTATGTAGAAAAAGAAAATGAACTTTCATACAATCTATACAATTTTTCGGACACATCTTTTCACCATGTTATATCCAAAATATGTTATAATGAACAGCCAAAAAGAGGTTTGGGTGTGGTTAAATGAGTTCATATATCAAATAAAACTAAAGCTTTACATCACGAAAACACGCCTATATAATTTTGACCTCATTTAACCCCACTTTTATAGAGTAAAACTGGGGTTTACGGGGGTAAACCTTATTTTCTTATTTCTGCTCTAAGCAGAAATAAGAAAAATACCACAGTTTTTCATTTTAAAATGTTCGTTTTTTCGGCAATAAAGTTAACTTTGCATTTGTATAGGCTTTATTTCAAAATGGCTGACAGCCTTAAACTACAAATTAACAATATTTGTTTGGATAACGCATCATACCTTTACCTACCATCTGAAATGGTCCTCCATAGTGGTCTGAATGGATGAATACACTGACATACAGGTATTTAGGGCTGTCTAATCGGAGCTGAAAAGATAATGGATTATCAGTCCTGTCATTGCGATCGATAATCGATTAGTAATCGCTAAGGTTTTTGTCATAATTTAACCTGCCTGAGCATGACTCTTACCATATGTTGCACTTTACCATATGTATAATTAAACAGACAGGCCTGAGCAAACAGTGTAGACCCAGATGAGACGCCGCAGAATGTGGCATCTCATCAGGTTCTGCACTGTTTGCCACTCATCCAGCTATTTTAGGCATAATATTTAATTGTAAATTGTATATATCATGTAATTGATTAAAAGCACACATTAATCGTGTCAGCCTTACATGTATTTCACACATGTGAGTCTGGTTTTTCAAAACCTTGTTAGCTAAACAAGCCCTTTAATAGTCAAATTATTAACTGTTCTAGCAAGTACAGTATCTATTTGTAATTTTTGCTAAAAAATGTGAATAGCTTTTGCATTTGCGAAATCTACTCCCATTTTTTTTTTCAGCAAAAATCTATGTATATTTGCCATATTGAATGATCAAAGTGGTAACGATTTATTGACTAACAGCACCTATGGTTTCCAACAAGTGGTCCCAGGAGACAAATTGTCGATTTAAATAGCTGATTTGTGTTTCCTTTTGTTTCAGAGAGCTTCACCAGAATTATTTTTCAACTGTACAAGTTAACACCTTGTCCAATATGCCTAATCTGGTACATCTGTAAGTACTGTAAACAGCATATCATATTTATTAACATATTTCTGATGAATTCCTCCACCTTATGCAGTTAACCCTTTATGGCTCAAACATCTCAAACATCTTTGGGATCATCAAGGCAGATGTATACTTCCAGCTACTGCTGCTTAATCATAGCACTGTGTCAGTGTAGTGTATAGAGTGCTGGACTACAAATCTGTTTGTGGACAATGAATCTCAGGGGCGTGAGTTCAAACCTCAGTGGAGGACTGGAATTTTTTTTCTTCTTTCCTTATTTTCTTCATAAACACACATAAACAGTTACTATGTCCCTCACACAACAAAATTGTTAGGGATGGGGGATTTTGCATTTGTCCTGCACATACATACATACATACATACATACATACATACATACATACATACATACATACATACATACATACATACATACATACATACATACAAGCACTTATGCAAACACACATGCATGCATGCACACAAACACACTCATGCATGCATGCAGACTTATACATGTATGCATGCAAAAACATGCAAACATGCACTCATTCATAAATGTACACATACATGCATGTACACATGTATGTATACATGCTTTCATGCATGCATGCATGCATACACATGCATGCATGCATGCATGCACACACACACACACTAATGCATAAATGTACACACACATGCATCCATGCAAGCACACATGCATGCACACATACACCCATGCAGGCATGCACACATGCATGCATGCATACATGCACACATGCATGCATGCACACTCCTACATGCATATACACATGCAGGCATATGCACACTTTCATGCACACATGCATGCATGCACACATATGTGCATGCACGGAAATGTACATGCATGCACACACACTTATACATAAATGCAATCACTCACACATGTGAGCATGCAAGCACACATACACTCATGCACACATGCATGATGCATCCAACTCACAAACATACATGCTCATGCATGTGCATGCACTACTCATGCATGCAAGCACACATGCATGCACACACACACTCATACATGCATGCACACACATGCTTGCATGAATGCATACATGCATGCACTCACACATGCATGCACACACACATGCATGCATGCACACATGCACGCACACATGCACACATGCATGCATTCTCACATTTATGCATGGACACACACACATACATGCATGCACACACATACACATGCATTTGGTTATGGCCCTTGGAAAATTGGGCATTTAGGGGCAAGCATATGGTTAGGGCTTTGGGTTTTATGAACACCATTTCTAGTTTATCATATTTATTTCAGGGATTTGAATAACAACTATATCGAACATCTGCCAAGTCGATCATTTGAGAATCTCCCGTTTCTGAAGGAGTTACGACTGCACTCGCAGAAGAACCCATTGAAATCAATAGCGTATGATGCCTGGACAAATATAGCTTCAGAACTCATTGATCTGTATGTATACCCGATAGCTCCAGGTAACAGGGAATACTGTAAAAATCCTAAAATTCGGACACCTTAGGGACTTGCTGTAATTCTCCTAAAATTTTGACAAATGTGTTTCACGATACAGCAAGAAGTCCAAAAGGTAGAAGGCGAATGACAAACAATGTAGACCGTGATCAGATTGCTCCTTCAGGAGCATGAAGGAGCAGTCTGATCTGGGTTTGTACTGCTTGCCTTGGATTATCTGTCCCAATACTTAGGATCATTATGGTAATGAGAATATTTGACAGATAAGTTTCCTTATTTCACTATGGTGTGGGTACATTTTAGAATTGCCTCATTGAGGCAATTCAAAAAGTACCACAACAGAGGATTTTATGAAGAAAAAAGACAAAACTATCCTTTACTTATCACAATGGCTGCCTCTTTTTAGGGTTGCCGCCATCAGGGAAAAGTAAGAGAAATAAAAAAAAAAAATCAAAGGTCAAATTTCAAAGAAGTGAGGAAAATGTCATGAAATTGTGTTATTTAAGAAGAAAGAGCTCTATAAGTTTGCTAATATTAAGTTAAGTTGCCATTGAAACATTTTGGTAATTTGTCAGTGCTTGCTTATAAATTAAAAGATGTAGTCTTAGGATTGCAGTTTTAGATTATAGTCTTAACCCTTATCTCTTGCTGTTCACGACAACCCCTATCTTTGCAAACAGTGTAGATCCAGATCAGGTGGCTTCTGAAGAAGCCATCTGATCAGGATCTACACTGTTCTGTAGTTTGGGACAGCTGAACTTCGATGGCTTGAACTACGCTGGCTTGTATACCACGGATGAGTAGAACCCTTTCTTGAGACCCTAGGGAATTCCTTCAGATACAAAATAGTAAGAGGATGTTTTAGGAAGATTTTCTTCTTTTATGTTGCAATTGAATGTTGTGTCTACTCTTAGATTCTAATGAGTACACAACATACATTTAAGAACACCAACAAGATATTCAAAACTTATCTGCATTATCTTCGAGCCCCGCCAATTGGGGCTTCAAGAAATAGATGGGCTGCATGATGCTTCCACGCAGAGCTGAAACCGACCCACACATTAGTACTGGTAATCGGCTTAGAGGATGCAAGCCTGCCCAGGCAAAGGGGTGCGAGTCAGACCGTCCATGCATATAAACCCTATTGGTTTCATTGGGTGGCAGGGCTTGAGATGTCATTTCATCTCAGTGTCTGGTAAAAGTCCCACAAAATTGGCAGCAATGTCTCTCAAATGACCTTTACAGTGTTAAGGGGGATGTTAAACCTTAAATCAAACAAAACAAATCTCCATTATCTTCTTTAGTACTGGTACTAATAGAACTCTCACTGGCTCGAACTACCCTTGTTTTGAACAAATTTTCATGGCCCCAAAGGTGTTTGAGGCATTGAAGTGCCACTGTATTAAGTAATTGGATTGGTTGATAGTCAGCTATGGTTATGACTACCTAGATTTATTAAGTAATTGGATTGGTTGATAGTCAGCTATGGTTATGACTACCTAGATTTATTAAGTAATTGGATTGG
This sequence comes from Lucinisca nassula, assembly GCA_963580285.1. Taxonomy (NCBI): domain Eukaryota; kingdom Metazoa; phylum Mollusca; class Bivalvia; order Lucinida; family Lucinidae; genus Lucinisca; species Lucinisca nassula. Next base: position 68,264,046 of record OY757021.1, on the reverse strand, counting down.
TTGATAGTCAGCAATGGGTATGACTACCTAGATTTATTAAATAATTGGATTGGTTGATAGTCAACAATGGGTATGGCTACCTAGATTTATTAAGTAATTGGATTGGTTGATAGTCAGCAATGGCTATGGCTACCTAGATTTATTAAGTAATTGGATTGGTTGATAGTCAGCAATGGGTATGGCTACCTAGATTTATTAAGTAATTTGATTGTTTGATAGTCAGCAATGGGTATGACTACCGAGATTTATTAAGTAATTGGATTGGTTGACCTAGATTTATTAAGTAATTATGTCTCCCCCGAAAAAAATTTTTTCGGAGAGACATATTGTTTTTCCCCCGGGCGTCTGTCTGTCCGTCTGTCTGTCTGTCCATCTGTCCGTCTGTCACACATTTGTGCCCGCTCTGTAACTTGAAAACCGTTAGAGCTATCTTCACGAAACTTCGTATAAATATTAATCAGCATTAGACGACGTGCAGTGCGCAAGAACCATAACTCTCGCGTTTATACTTTTTGAATTATCTCCCTTGGAAGTTTGTTGGTATGTATATATGTATGGGCAAATCGTGTCCGGTCAATAACTTTCTTATTTATTGATGGATTTTAAAATTACTCGGCAGAAATATTAACAACCATAAGACGATGTGTGGTGCGCATGAGGCAGGTTGGTACCTCAAAGGTCAAGGTCATACTTAGAGGTCAAAAGTCAAAAAAGGGGCCTTTTTTCGTATTTGGTCAATAACTTTCTTATTTTGAGATGGATTTTAAAATTACTTGGCATAATTATTAACAACCATAAGACCATGTGTGGTGCCCATGAGGCAGGTCGGTTCCTCAAAGGTCAAGGTCATACTTAGAGGTCAAAGGTCAAAAAAGGGGCCTTTATTTCGTATTTAGTCAATAACTTTCTAATTTTGAGATGGATTTTAAAATTACTTGGCATAATTATTAGCAATCATGAGACGATGTGTGGTGCACATACTTAGAGGTCAAAGATAAAAAAGTTGGCCTTTTTTCGTATTTTGTCAATAACTTTCTTATTTTGAGATGGATTTTGAAATCACATGGCAGAAATGTGAACCAATATAAGGCGATGTGTTGCCCGCATGACCCAGGTTGGTACCTCAAAGGTCAAGGTCATACTTAGAGGTCAAAGGTAAAAAAAAGGGGCCTTTTTTCGTGTTTTGTCAATAACTTGCCTATTTTTAAATAGAATTTGAAGTTACTTGGCAAACATGTTAACTATCATGGGACGATGTGTTGCATGCATGATTCAGTTTGGTACCTAAAATGTCAAGGTCATACATAGAGGTCAAAGGTAAAAAAGGGGCCTTTTTTCGTGTTTGGTCAATAACTTTCTTATTTTTAGATGGATTTTGAAATGTTAACCACCATGAGATGATGTGTTGCACGCATGACCCAGTTTAATACCTGAAAGGTCAAGGTCATACATAGAGGTTAAAGGTAAAAAAGGGCCTTTTTTGTGTTCTGTCAATAACTTTCTTATTATGCCCCCAACTTTGAAAAAGTTGGAGGGGCATATTGGTTCTGGTTCGTTTGTCCGTTCGTTCGTCCATTACGCTTTTGATGCATAGCATAACTAAAGAACAGTGTATGCTAGGGTTTTGAAATTTCATATATGGATTCCTCATGGAAAAAAAGCTGTCGCATATTTTTTTTCTCGTCCGGATTATGCCCCCTTCAAGAGTTATTGCCCTTTGAAATTTTTTTTTTAATAAAATCTTGTCAGCAAGATATCTCAAAAACTATTGGAGCTAGAGCCTTGAAAGTTGGTGAATATATTGATGGTGATGAGTAGATGAACTGATTAACTTTTGACAAAATTCCGAAAAATACTTTGTGACTTATGGCCCTTTGTCATTTTGGTAATATGTGCCCATTGTAATGTATGCTAAAAGTGATGCATAGCATAACTTTAGAACTGTGTATGCTAGGGTTTTGAAATTTCATATATGGATTCCTCATGGAAAATTAGCTGACGCGTATTTTTTTTCTCGTCCGGAATATGCCCCTTTCAAGAGTTATTGCCCTTTGAAATTTTTTTAATAAAATCTTGTCAGCAAGATAGCTCAAAAACTATTGGAGCTAAAGCCTTGAAAGTTGGTGAATAGATTGTTGGTGATGAGTAGATGAACTGATTAACTTTTGACAAAATTCCGAAAAATGCTTTGTGAGTTATGGCCCTTTGTCATTTTGGTAATTTGTGCCCATTGTAATGTATGCTAAAAGTGATGCATAGCATAACTTTAGAACCGTGTATGCTATAGTTTTGAAATGTCATATATGCATTTCTGATGGAAAATAAGCTGACGGGTATTTTTTTTCTCGTCAGGATTATGCCCCTTTCAAGAGTTATTGCCCTTTGAAATTTTTTTAATAAATCTTGTCAGCAAGATATCTCAAAAACTGTTGGAGCTAGAGGCTTGAAAGTTGGTGAATATATTGGTGGTGATGAGTAGATGAACTGATTAACTTTTGACAAAATTCCAAAAAATGCTTTGTGAGTTATGGCCCTTTGTCATTTTGGTAATTTGTGCCCATTGTTATGTATGCTAAAAGTGATGCATAGCATAACTTTAGAACCGTGTATGCTAGGGTTTTGAAATTTCATATATGGGTTCCTCATGAAAAATTAGCTGACGCGTTTTTTTTTTCTCGTCCGGATTATGCCCCTTTCAAGAGTTATTGCCCTTTGAAATTTTTTTAATAAAATCTTGTCAGCAAAATATCTCAAACACTATTGGAGCTAGAGCCTTGAAAGTTGTTGAGTATATTGGTGGTGATGAGTATATGAACTGATTAACTTTTGACAAAATTCCGAAAAATACATTGCGAGTTATGGCCCTTTGTCATTTTGGTAATTTGTGCCCATTGTAATGAATGCTGAAAGTGATGAACAGCATAACTTTAGAACTGTGTATGCTATGGTTTTGAAATTTCATATATGCATTCCTAATGGAAAATAAGCTGACGTGTATTTTTTTTCTCATCCGGATTATGCCCCTTTCAAGAGTTATTGCCCTTTGAATTTTTTTTAACTAAAATCTTGTCAGCAAGATATCTCAAAAACTATTGGAGCTAGAGTCTTGAAAGTTGGACCATGAGTCATGTGCAAGACCAAGGTCCATACCTCCAATGTCAAGGTCATACCTAGAGGTCAAAGGTAAAAAAAAGGACAGTCAATAACTTCCTTATTCTTTGATGGATTATGAAATTACTTGGCAGAAATGTTAACCATCATGAGACGATGTGTTGTACCGCAAAGGTCAAGGCCATACTTAGAGGTCAAGGGTAAAAAAGTGCTTTTTTGTTTACGGCCAATAACTTTTTAGCTCACCTGTCACGTAGTGACGAGGTGAGCTTTTGGGATCACTTTTTGTCCGTCGTCCGTCGTGCGTGCGTGCGTCCGTGCGTGCGTGCGTGCGTCCGTAAACAATTTCAAATAAGTATATCTCTAATACCCCATGGCCAATCTTGATCAAATTTCATGTGAAGCATCATCAGGTAGGGGGAAAGGCTGCATAAGGTTTTTGGGCTGATCAGATTGGAATTCTGGTTGCCATGGCAACATATAGCTCCCATAGACTTATAAAGGGAAAATTTTTAAAAATCTTCTTCTCTGAAACCACAGGGCCCAGAGCTTAGATATTTAGCATGTAGCAAGGGCAAGTGGTCAACTACATATTCCTGCGAATCATGCCCCTGGGTGCCAAATGGGCCACGCCCTGGGCCCCTTCGCTCCCATAGACTCATAATGGAAAAAAAGCTTAAAAAATCTTCTTCTCTGAAACCACAGGGCCCAGAGCTTAGATATTTAGCATGTAGCAATGGCAAGTGGTCACCTACATAATTCCTGCCATTCATGCCCCTGGGTTCAAAATGGGCCACGCCCCGGGGCCCCTTCGCTCCCATGGACTCATAATGGAAAAAAAGCTTCAAAAATCTTCTTCTCTGAAACCACAGGGCCCAGAGCTTATATATTTAGCATGTAGCAATGGCAAATGGTCACCTACATAATTCCTGCCAATCATGCCCCTGGGTTCAAAATGGGCCACGCCCCGGGGCCCCTTAGCTCCCATAGACTCATAATGGGATAAAAGCTTCAAAAATCTTCTTCTCTGAAACAACAGGCCCCAGAGCTTATATATTTAGCATGTAGGCACGGCAAGTGGTCACCTACATAATTCCTGCCAATCATGCCCCTGGGGTCCAAACGGACCATGCCCCGGGGCCCCTTAGCTCCTATAGACTCATAATGGAAAAAAGCTTCAAAAATCTTCCTTTCTGAAACCACAGGGCCCAGAGCTTAGATATTGAGCATGTAGGAATGGCAAGTGGTCACCTACATAATTCCTGCCAATCATGCCCCTGGGGGTCCAAACGGACCTAGCCCCGGGGCTCCTTAGCTCCTATAGACTCATAATGGAAAAAAGCTTCAAAAATCTTCTGTGAAACCACAGGGCCCAGAGCTTAGATATTTAGCATGTATCAATGGCAAGTGGTCACCTACATAATTCCTGCCAATCATGCCCCTGGGTTCCCAATGGGCCACGCCCCGGGGCCCCTTCGCTCCCATAGACTCATAATGGAAAAAAGTTTCAAAAATCTTCTTCTCTGAAACCACAGGGCCCAGAGCTTATATATTTAGCCTGTAGTAACGGCAAGTGGTCACCTACATAATTCCTGCCAATCATGCCCCTGGGGTCCAAACGGACCACGCCTTGGGGCCCCTTAGCTCCTATAGACTTATAATGGGAAAAATTTAAAAAATCTTCTTCTCTGAAACCACAGGGCCCAGAGCTTAGATATTTAGCATGTAGCAAAGGTAAGTGGTCACCTACATAATTCCTGCCAATCATGCCCCTGGGTTCCAAATGGGCCACGCCCCGGGGCCCTTTGGCTCCCATAGACTCATAATGGAAAAAAGCTTCAAAAATCTTCTTCTCTGAAACCACAGGGCCCAGAGCTAAGATATTGAGCATGTAGCAACAGCAAGTGATCACCTACATAAATCCTGCCAATCATGCCCTTGGGGTCCAAATGGGCCACGCCTTGCGGCCCCTTAGCTCCCATAGACTCATAATGGAAAAAAGCTTCAAAAATCTTCTTCTCTGAAACCACAGGACCCAGAGCTAAGATATTTACCATGTAGCAACGGCAAGTGGTCACCTACATAAATCCTGCCAATCATGCCCTTGGGGTCCAAATGGGCCACACCCTGCGGCCCCTTAGCTCCCTTAGAATCATAATGGAAAAAAGCTTCAAAAATCTTCTTCTCTGAAACCACAGGGCCCAGAGCTAAGATATTTAGCATGTAGCAACGGCAAGTGGTCACCTACATAATTCCTACCAATCATGCCCTTGGGTTCCAAATGGGCCACACCCCAGGGCCCCTTGGCTCCCATAGACTCATAATGGAAAAAAGCTTCAAAAATTTTCTTCTCTGAAACCATAGGGCCCAGAGCTTAGATATTTAGCATGTAGCAACGGCAAGTGGTCACCTACATAATTTCTGCCAATCATGCCCCCGGGGTCCAAACGGGCCACGCCCCGGGGCCCCTTAGCTCCTATAGACTCATAATGGAAAAAAAGCTTCTTCTGTGAAACCACAGAGCTCAGATATTTAGCATGTAACAAAGGCAAGTGGTAACCTACATAAATCCTGCCAATCATGCCCCTGGGGTCCAAATGGGCCAAGCCCCAGGGCCCCTTAGTTCCCATAGACTCATAATGGAAAAAAAAGCTTTAAAAATCTTCTTCCCTGTAGCCACAGGGCCCAGAGCTTAGATATTTAGCATGTGGCAACGGCAAGTGGTCACCTACATAATTCCTGCCAATCAAACCCCTGGGTTCCAAATGGGCCACACCCCGGGGCCCCTTTGCTCCCATAGACTCATTATGGAAAAAAAAGCTTCAAAAATCTTCTACCCTGAAAGCACAGGGCCCAGAGCTTAGATATTTAGCAGGTAGCAACGGCAAGTGGTCACCTGCATAATTCCTGCCAATCATGTCCCTGGGGTCCAAACGGACCACGCCCCGGGGCCCCTTAGCTCCTATAGACTCATAATGGAAAAAAGCTTAAAAAATCTTCTTCTCTGAAACCACAGGGCCCAGAGGTTAGATATTTAGCATGTAGCAATGGCAAGTGGTCACCTACATAAATCCTGCCAATCATGCCCTTGGTGTCCAAATATGCCACGCCCCGGGCCCCTAAGCTCCCATAGACTCATTATGGAAAAAAAGCTTCAAAAATCTTCTTCTCTGAAACCACAGGGCCCAGAGCTTAGATATTTAGCATGTGGCAATGACAACTGTTCACCTACATAAATCTTGCCAATCATGCCCCTGGGATCCAAATGGGCCAAACCCTTGGACCCTCTTAGCTCCCATAGACTCATAATGGAAAAAAAGCTTCAAAAATCTTCTTCTCTGAAGCCACAGGGCCCAGAGCTTAGATATTTAGCTTGTAACAATGGCAAGTGGTCACCTACATAATTCCTGCCAATCATGCCCCTGGGGTCCAAACGGACCATGCCCTGGGGCCCCTTAGCTCCTATAGACTCATAATGGAAAAAAGCTTCAAAAATCTTCCTTTCTGAAACCACAGGACCCAGAGCTTAGATATTTAGCATGTAGCAACGGCAAATGGTCACCTACATCAATCCTGCCAATCATGCCTCTGGGGTCCAAATGGTCTACGCCCTGGGGCCCCTTAGCTCCCATAGACTCCTAATAGAAAAAAGCTTCAAAAATCTTCTTCTCTGAAACCACAGGGCCCAGAGCTTAGTATTTAGCATATAGCAATGGCAAGTGGTCACCTACATAAATCCTGCCAATCATGCCCCTGGGGTCCAAATGGTCTGCGCCCTGGGGCCCCTTAGCTCCCATAAACTCCTAATGGAAAAAAGCTTAAAAAATCTTCTTCTCTGAAACCACAGGACCCAGAGCTTAGATATTTACCATGTAGCAATGGCAAGTGGTCACCTACATAAATCCTGCCAATCATGCCCCTTGGGCAGGAATTGGCCACGCCCATGGCCCATTAGCTACCATGGATGGACTTAAAATGGAAAAAAAGCTTATAATGGAAAAAAAAAACTTCAAAAATATTCTTCTCTGAAACCATAAGGTCCAGAGCTTTGGTATTTAGCATGTAGCAATGTGGAGTGGTTGCCTACATGAATCCTGCCTGAGTCTTGCCCCTGGGGTTCAAATTGGCCAAATCCTGTGGCTTCTTAACTCCAATAAACTTATACTGGAAAAAAAAAGCTTCAAAAATATTCTTCTCTGAAACCATGAAGTACGGACCTTAGATATTTAGTATATAGCAACATAAAATGGTCGCCTACATAAATCCTGTCAGCCATGCCTTTTGGGTCAAAATTTACCTATGGACTTATACTGGAAAAAAAATTCAAAAATCTTCTTCTCCAAAGCCATAAGGTCCAGAGTTCAGATATTTAGTATGTAGCAATGTCAAGTGGTCTCCTACACTTTTTTTCTGGTACACAGGTGAGCGATATAGGGCCATTGGGCCCTCTTGTTTATTTTTCTATGAACATTTTTAAAGTTACTATGCAGAAATGTTCATCTTCATTAGATGATGTGTTGCACACAAGACCCAGCTCAATACCTCCAATGTCAAGGTTATACTTAGCAGTCAAAAACGGGGGAGACATCTGTGTTTTTGTAGAAAAACAAATTCTAGTTGGATTGGTTGATAGTCAGCAATGGGTATGGCTACCTAGATTTATTCAGCAGGATAGGGGTTAAAATTATTCTTTTCAACCATCAAGGTAAGGTAGAGAAAGCAGTGAATGACGGATTCAAAGGCCATCACTCTGATTTGGATGTTTTGGTCAGTGAAAGTGAGAATTAAGTCTGAAAATAGTCAGGGAAAAGTGTGGGAATTTTTTACTTGATCCAATGTTGACAACCCTGCAGAGTCTTTCCACAGCTATGATATCGCAATCTCATTTTATCATCTGACTTCGTTGATAAGCAGTGGATAACGCCGTGTAATAAAAATCCTATGACAACATGTGTAATAACTCTTTGGCAAGATTAAGTAACGTCATGATGACGTCCATGTCACCAATGCATTTTTGTTGAAAGATTGTTCAGATTAAAAGGTGATAAAATTCTATTTAAAGTGGTCATATGATAAACAGAATCTTACATTAGTGGTGTTGTCAACAAGGTATTTATGAGGCTTGTTTCATAAATATCATATGAAATTGCCACTCGTGTAAGATCCTCTATGTAAGACTTGCTGAGATCCAAACCTAAAACCAGTGTATCTTTTCAGACTCAAATTTCATTGTGTGGTCTACATAGAGGATCTTGCATAAGTGTTCATTTATTGAAGAATTTAATAAACAAGCTGAGGAAAGGGAAAAAAGGCGAGACTTTGCCATGCATTTTATGCCTTTTCCTCAATGAGTTTAATGAATTCAATAATACATGAGCATGAATGCTAGATTCTATTTATCACATGACATTTGGAATGCATTTTATTCACAATTTGTTTTTCAAAAAATGTCAATAATCCACCATACGTATAACTCTCCGGCACATATCTAACCAATTTATTTAATTCACTATTGGATTACCACATTTAAAATGCGGCATTTTTACATTCTCAGACACAACATCATATGATAAATTAATTACATGTACAGTCCAACCTGTATTAAGCAAGCACATGAGGGTAACCAAAATGTGCTTGTTAAAGACAGGTGCTTGCTTAATACAGGTGACTATAATTGCATTTTCCAAATTAGGGAACCGAATGTCTGCTTGCTTAAGACAGGTTGCTTCCTTTATAGAGGTGGCTACTATGACAAGGTTCACTGTAATTATCTTTTCGAGTTTTAACCATAACCTGTATTTGTAACAATAAACTTATCCAAGCTGAAATGTGATTCAGCTAGTTAATGTGAAGGAATTCAAATCATATTTTGTGTTACAGATTTGTGAGTAACAATGAGTTACCAACATTCCCACATCAAGTCATGGAGAGAGAAACATACCCTAAACTTGAAAGAATGTAAGTTTTTATACATGTTCAAATAAATTTGGATAACATTCTTAAGATATTGCTAACTTAGGAGGCCTTCATGCGTACTGAACAAATTATTTGGCTATATCGCGATGGAAGTAAGGGCGAGGATTGCAGCTGCGTAAAATCGATATAAGCCCCCCAGTGGAATTTGTTTCACTCACCATTCCAATGTGGTTCTTCTGTTGTGGATTATTTTTGTTATGGTTTGTCTTTTGAGTGTGTGTATTGCTTATATTGTTTTGTTTTGGATAGCCAATTGGCCATTTTGGCTTTCCGCTATTGATGTTTCCATTAGGGTCTAGTTATTTCATGTCTCTGTTTCTTTCCCTTTGGTGTCACTGATTGGAGTTGTGGGTTAATTGTATCAATTCCTGATCATTATCTTCACTTCTATTTTCCATATACAACTTACCTCTTTTATAACACTGTTCATTACAACATAGTTTTGGATGCAACAAGATTTAAAGATAAATTCAAAAATATATAAATTGTAATATATTAGAAAAATGACCATAAATTAGTATCATCTTGAGAAGGTTTCATTCTTTTGCCATTTTGTGTTACACAAAGAGGACTTTAGTTAGAGAAGGTGGTCTTAACCCCTTTTAGTGCTGGATGGAATCTCCCGCCTGTATAAAGCAGGAGTCCATTTCAAAATTTAGGGGTGTCATGTTGTAAAATAGCTGAACTTTTTACAAACTGTGTAAAATGGGTTGATATGCGAATTTCTCCATAGTTGTGCATTTGAAATATCACGAAAACATGCCTATATAATTTAGACCCCCTTGAACCCATGTCTCGTATATAGTAAAACTGGGGTTTACAGGGGTTAACCTTATTTTTCTTATTTCTGCTCTAAAATATAGATTGTGGGTACTGGTTAGAACCGCCTCGATGAGGCGGTTCTAACGAGTGCCCACAATCTATATTTAGAGCAGAAATAAGAAAAATATCACAATTTTTCGTCTTAAAATTTTCATTTTTTTGGCGATAAAGGTGGCAATGTATTAGTATAGGCATGTTTTTGTAATGAACATAGGTTGGAGAATGCTAACTGCCCTTTTCTTATGTATTATCTGGCAAGTTGCTTCATATTCAGATTTGCAGATAACAACCATATCACCAATGCCACCGAGTATGGACAGGAAGCGTTTGGCCCATCTTCCAAAGCCTTGTATAATCAGAATTTGAAGAAGTTCAAACATGCTTTCACAGTGTATCCAGTAGTTCATACCTTGTAAGTAAAGCTTTTCTCATACTTGTATTTTTAATTTGTTTTTCCTTCTGTCTGTCAATTTTTAGCTCACCAGAGCCGAAGGCTCCGGGGGAGCTTATAGGATAGGCAGTTGTCCGTCGTCGTCGTCTGCGTCAACATTTTCAAACGACATCTCCTCTGAAGCCACTGGGCCGATTCAGCCCAAATTTCATCTGTAGCATCCTTGGGCAGGGGGATTGAAAGTTTGTGTTTTTAATGAAAATCGGCTGATTAGTTTGGTTGCTATGGCAACTTAGAGTTTCCATAGACTTATAATGGGGAAAATAGAAAAATGGCATTTACTGCCAAGCCTCTGCAGGTATTTTGACAAAACTTCCATAGAAATATTCCATAGGTAATCTACTATCTGCCGTATGATTTTAGGCCTTCTGCTCATTTTTATTGGTTACCATGGAAACCAAAATGCAAAAAATACTTAAAAAATCATCTCCTCAGAAACCATATGCTCTAGGAGGCTGAGACTTTATGAAAATATTCACCATATTTGCCTTTACAGGTTTTGTGTTTTTTATGAAATTTGGCCTTTTAGTTTTGTTGCTATGGCAACTTAGAGTTTCCATTGACTTATAATGGGGAAAACTGAAAAATGGCATTTACTGCCAAGTCATTGCAGATATTTTGCCAAAACTTACATAAACATGTTCCTTGTGTAAACTTCTCTCAGCCATATGCTTTTATGTCCACCTGGGGGTCCCCTAGGTTGTGCCTGGGCCATGCCCCGCCCCCTCCACTTCATAAAATGCCTTATATCTCAGAAACCTTACAGATCCCAACCCCTAAACCATATATATTCTTGTTCCTTATGATAAGATGCATTAAGTGACACCAACCTGGGGGTCCCCCGGGATGTGCCGGGGACATGCCCTGCCCCCTCTATTTCATAAAATGCCATTTATCTCAGAAACTATTCAGATCCCCACCCCTCAACTATATATATTCTTGTTCCTTATGCTAAGATGCATTAAGTGACACCAACCTGGGGTTCCCCCTGGATGTGCCGGGGACATGCCCCACCCCCTCAACTTCATAAAATGCCATACATCTCGGAAACCATACAGATCCCCACCCCTAAACTATATATATTCTTGTTCCTTATGCTAAGACGCATTAAGTGACACCAACCTGGGGTTCCCCCGGGATGTGCCGGGGACATGCCCCACCCCCTCCACTTCATAAAATGCCATACATCTCAGAAACCATACAGATCCCCACCCCTAAACTATATATATTCTTGTTCCTTATGCTAAGATGCATTAAGTGACACCAACCTGGGGGTCCCCCAGGATGTGCCGTGGACATGCCCTGCCCCCTCTGTTTCATAAAATACCATTTATCTCAGAAACTATTCAGATCCCCACCCCTAAACTATATATATTCTTGTTCCTTATACTAAGATGCATTAAGTTACACCAACCTGGGGGTCCCTTGGGATGTGCCGGGGACATGCCCCACCCCCTCCACTTCATAAAATGCCATACATCTCAGAAACCATACAGATCCCCACCCCTAAACTATATATATTCTTTGTTCCTTATGCTAAGATGCATTAAGTGACACCAACCTGGGGTTCCCCCGGGATGTGCCGGGGACATGCCCCACCCCCTCCACTTCATAAAATGCCATACATCTCAGAAACCATACAGATCCCCACCCCTAAACTATATATATTCTGGTTCCTTATGCTAAGATGCATTAAGTGACACCAACCTGGGGGTCCCCCGGGATGTGCCGGGGACATGCCCTGCCCCCTCTGTTTCATAAAATGCCATTTATCTCAGAAACTATTCAGATCCCCACCCCTCAACTATATATATTCTTGTTCCTTATGCTAAGATGCATTAAGTGACACCAACCTGGGGTTCCCCCGGGATGTGCCGGGGACATGCCCCACCCCCTCCACTTCATAAAATGCCATACATCTCAGAAACCATACAGATCCCCACCCCTAAACTATATATATTCTTGTTCCTTATGCTAAGATGCATTAAGTGACACCAACCTGGGGGTCCCCCGGGTTGTGCTGGGACAATGCCCAACCCCCTCCACTTCATAAAAGGCCAAATAATCCAGAAACCTTGCAGATCCCCTGCCCTAAACCATATATATTCTTGTTCCTTATGATAAGACACATTCAGTGACACAAACCTAGGGGTCACCAAGGGTGCTCCCGGGCCATGCTTCACCCCTTGACTTCACAAAAAACCATATATCAGAGACACTGTTCAGAGATCACCCCTAAACCATATATATCCTTGTTCCTTATGATAAGATGCAATCAGTGACACCAGCATGCGGGTCCACCCAGGGTGCCATGGGCCATGCCCCACCCCTTTACTTCATTAAAGTCCATATATCTCAGAAACCATACAGATCCCCACCCCTAAACAATATATATTCTTGTTCCTTATGATAAGATGCATTAAGTGACACAAACCTGGGGGTCCCCTGGGATATGCCCCGACCCCTCCACTTCATAAAAGGCCATTTATTTCAGAAACCATTCCGATCCCCACCCTTAAACCATATATATTCTTGTTCCTTATGATAAGACGCATTAAGTGACACCAACCTGTGGGTCCCCCGGGACATGCCCCACTCCTTCCACTTCATAAAATGCCATTTATCTCAGAAACCATTGAGATCCCCACCCCTAAACCATATATATTCTCATTCCTTACGATAAGTTGCATTTAGTGACACCAATTTTGGGGTCCCCTGGGATGTGCCGGGACCATGCCCAACCCAACCCCTCCTCTTCGTAAAAGGCCAAATATTCCAGAAACCTTACAGATACCCACCCCTAAACCATATACATTCATGCTCCACCCCTTCACTTCACAAACGACCATATATCTGAGAAACTGTTCAGAGCCCCACCCCTAAACCATATAATATTCTTGTTCCTTATGATAACACGCAATCAGTGACACCAGCATGCAGGTCCCCCCGGGGTGCCACAGGCCATGCCCCACCCCTTTACTCCATTAAAATCCATATAGCTCAGAAACCGTTCAGATCCCCACCCTTTAACCATATTTATTCTTGTTCCTTATGATAAGACTAAACTTCGTAATAGGCCATATATCTCAGAAACGATTCAAATCCCCATTCTATAATCACATATATTCTTGTTCATTGTTATTAGACACATTCAGTCACCCCCATCTTGGGGGTCAGCAGGTGCCATTTCTCTTCCTGCCACTTCATTAAAGTGCCTCATATCTCAGAAACCATTCAGATCCCCACCATTTAACCATATATACTCTTGGTCCTTATGATAAGACTTATTCATTGACAACAATCTTGGGCTTTTCTGGGATCTGCCATGCCCGATTCCCTCCATTGCTTAAAAGGCCTTACATCTCAGGAACCATACATACATATTCCCACAGATAAACCATATATGTCTTTGTTCCTTTTGATAAGACGCATTTAGTGACACCAACCAGGGCTCCACTGGGTCCATGCCTTGTTCTCTCTACTTTTATAAAACACCTAATATTTCAGATACAGTCCACATGGGTGCTCATTTAGGTATAGGGTTTGTTTGGGAGACTTTATAATTGGTATAATAAAATCATATCATGTTATAATACATGGCTGCCATTGGGCAGTGTCCACCTGAGCTCAGGTTTATGAACTTTGGCTCTTTGGTTTGTTTGCTATGCCAAGTTTTGAGTTTCCATTGTCCTATAACGGGGAAAATTGAAAAATGACATTCAAGATATTTTGTCACACTTTCATAGAAATGTTCCTTTAATAATGTTCTTTTTGGCCTATTTGTTGCCTCAGATGGGAAATTGTCAATTGTCATCTGTTGTCCTGCAACAACACATTCAAGCGACATCGAATCTAAAGCCACAAGGCTTATTGGGTCCAAATTTTATCTGTAGCATCCTAGGGCACAGGGCTTCCATGGTTAATTAAAATACATTGCTGCCAGTGGGCAGTGGCCCCCTGAGCTCTGGTGAGCATTGTGGCCCATGGGCCTCTTGTTTTATCTGTCCATACACATTACGAAAACACGCCTATACAAATGCGTTGTAAGCTTTTCCGCCGAAAAAAATGAACATTTTCAGAAGAAAAATTGTGATATTTTTCTTACTTCTGTTCAAAATATAGATTGTGGGTATTCGTTATGAGAACCCACAATCTATATTTTAGAGCAGAAATAAGAAAATAATGTGTACCCCTGTAAACCCCAGTTTGACTATATAAAAGTGGGGTTCAAAGGGGTCAAAATTATATAGGTCTGTTTTCGTGAAGATCAGCATTTGAGCCGTGTCATGAGAACACCTGGGTTTGTAATCAGGTATGAAATCAGCCATCCTGCTTAGCATTACGCAAACACTTCTATACAAATACATTGCCACCTTTATCGCCTACAAAATGAAAATTTTATGATGAAAAATTGTGATATTTTTCTTATTTCTGCTCAAAATATAGATTGTGGGCACTCGTTAGAACCGCCTCATCGAGGCAGTTCTAACGAGTACCCACAATCTATATTTTAGAGATGAGGCGGTTCTAACGAGTACCCACAATCTATATTTTAGAGCAGAAATAAGAAAAATAAGGTATACCCCGGAAACCCCAGTTTTACTATATAAAAATGGGGTTCGAGGGGGTCAAAATTATATAGGCGTGTTTTCGTAATGAGGTATAAAATCAGCCATCCTGCTGCTACACAGATGAGTCACAGTCTTGACATTTTAGATGTAGAAACTACCGGTAGACATATTGTAATACCCAAGCAATGAACATTTAGTAGCTGATCAGACTGCACAGATGTACAAATACTGCAATCATATTTGTTTATATATTCTTATTGATTCTTCAAACATGGATTGTGGGATGCTCGTTAGAACTGCCCCATTGATGAGTACCCGCAATCTTATGTTTGGAGTAAAAATAAGAAGTTTGTAATACCCACTCTTTTCTATATTAACCCATAAAATGCCAATCACGACACTTGTCATCTGCTTTGCTGTCCGCCGGTTACCTTAAAAGTATTTTTTGCAAACAGTGTTGACCAATGTCAGACTGCTCCTGTAGGAGCAGTCTGATCTGGGCCCACACTGTTTGCAATTAATGGCAATATGTACCTGAAGGGGATTAGTTGTCAGTTTCTTACCTGCATGGAGAAGCATTGTTTTAACAGGTATCTAAACAGTGCACTGAGAAGATTCTGTGTGGATGTTTGGGGTCATTACGAAATCACCTCTATTCAGATATATTGAAAATTTTACCACACAAAAAAAATTTTAGATAAAAAATCTGATATTTTTTTTTGTATTTCTGCTGTAAACCACATTGTGGTTACTCATTAGAACTGCCTCGATGAGACGGTTCTACATTACCAAAACACGCCTATACGAATACATTATAAACTTTACCTAGGAAAATACAAAATTTTAAGATGAAAAATTGTGATAATTTTCTTATTTCTGCTCAATGACCCTCAATGTCCACAAGGTGCCCAGATAGTCACATACAAGTCAGCTCTTGTATTGTCAAAGGGAACCATAGATTCATAAATCTAGCTTCTGATGACATTTCCCCCATCAGCCTTCGTCACTGCAAGGCATTTTTGGTTGGACTGAGCCAGTTTATCTCCGTCTAGTGCACTAGGAGCTGACCCTCAATGTCCAGAAGGTGCCCAGATAGTCACATAGAAGTCAGCTCTTGTATTGTCAAAGGGAACCACAGACTCATAAGTCCAGCTTGTGTTGACATTTCCCCCATCCGCCTTCGTCACCGCAAGGCATTGTTAGTTAGACTGAGCCAGTTTATCTCCGTCTGGTGCACTAGGACTTGACCCTCAATGTCCACAAGGTGCCCAGATAGTGACATTCATGACAGCTCTGAATTGTCAAATATGAACCACCGACTCATAAGTCTAGCTTCTGATGACATTTCCCCCATCCACCTTCGTCACCCCAAGGCATTGTTAGTTAGGCTGAGCCGGTTTATCTCCGTATGGTGCACTAGGACCTGACCCTCAATGTCCAGAAGGTGCCCAGATAGTCACATACAAATCAGCTCTTGTATTGTCAAAGGGAACCACAGACTGGTAAGTCTCGCTTCTGATGACATATCCCCCATCAGCCTTCGTCACCGCAAGGCATTGTTAGTTAGACTGAGCCAGTTTATCTCCGTCTGGTGCACTAGGAGCTGACCCTCAATGTCCACAAGGTGCCCAGATAGTCACATAGAAGTCAGCTCTTGTATTGTCAAAGGGAACCACAGACTCATAAGTCTAGCTTCTGATGACATTTCCCCCATCAGCAATTGTCACCACAAGGCATTGTTAGTTAGACTGAGCCAGTTTATCTCCGTCTGGTGCACTAGGACCTGACCCTCAATGTCCACAAGGTGCCCAGATAGTCACATACAAGTCTGATGACATTTCCCCCATCCGCCTTCTTCACCACAAGGCATTGTTAGTTAGACTGAGCCAGTTTATCTCCGTCTGGTGCACTAGGACTTGACCCTCAATGTCCACAAGGTGCCCAGATAGTGACATTCATGACAGCTCTGAATTGTCAAATATGAACCACCGACTCATAAGTCTAGCTTCTGATGACATTTCCCCCATCCACCTTCGTCACCCCAAGGCATTGTTAGTTAGGCTGAGCCGGTTTATCTCCGTATGGTGCACTAGGACCTGACCCTCAATGTCCAGAAGGTGCCCAGATAGTCACATACAAATCAGCTCTTGTATTGTCAAAGGGAACCACAGACTGGTAAGTCTCGCTTCTGATGACATATCCCCCATCAGCCTTCGTCACCGCAAGGCATTGTTAGTTAGACTGAGCCAGTTTATCTCCGTCTGGTGCACTAGGAGCTGACCCTCAATGTCCACAAGGTGCCCAGATAGTCACATAGAAGTCAGCTCTTGTATTGTCAAAGGGAACCACAGACTCATAAGTCTAGCTTCTGATGACATTTCCCCCATCAGCAATTGTCACCACAAGGCATTGTTAGTTAGACTGAGCCAGTTTATCTCCGTCTGGTGCACTAGGACCTGACCCTCAATGTCCACAAGGTGCCCAGATAGTCACATACAAGTGTGATGACATTTCCCCCATCCGCCTTCTTCACCACAAGGCATTGTTAGTTAGACTGAGCCAGTTTATCTCCGTCTGGTGCACTAGGACTTGACCCTCAATGTCCACAAAGTGCCCAGATAGCAACATTCATGACAGCTCTGAATTGTCAAATATGAACCACCAACTCATAAGTCTAGCTTCTGATGACATTCCCCCCCCCCCATCAGCCTTTGTCACCACAAGGCATTTTCAGTTAGAATGAGCCAGTTTATCTCGGTCTGGTATATGAGGACCTGACCCTCAATGTCCACAAGTTTGCCCAGATAGTGACATTCAAGACAGCTCTGAATTGTCAAAGGGAACCACCAACTCATAAGTCTAGCTTCTGATGCCAACTCTGTCTCCCCATTCCCCCTTTTTGTCACCATGAGACAGTGTAACTTAGACTGAGCTGGTTAATCTCCATCTGGTGCTCTAGGACTTGACCCTCAATGTCCACAAGGTGCCCAGATAGTGACATACAAGTCAGCTCTGCATTCTCAAAGGGATCTTTTGAAAGACTTCATCCTCAAAAAGAAAACAATTTCTAAGGAATGTTCCATGGGTGACCCTCTCACAAAATTGCTCAAAGTCATTTCGCTCCACTTAACATGATCAAACCCTCCACTCCACCTTATATTAGGTACCTACCATTTCATTTGTACAAAAAGGATCAGGTGAGTGATCAAGGACCATTATGGCCCTTTTGTTTAAAGAAAATTTATACATCCCTTATTTATCCCAATTTTACACCACAACCTCATTAAAAAACTGTTATTACACATCATAACACAATTCTGGGTATAGCATGTTTAAAGGTAGATCCAGAATATATATAGATTATATAAAAAATTACGATACATAAATAGTCAATTTCTATATAATCTTCACTTTTTGGTTTGGATATCATAGTTATTTAACTAACATGGTTTCTGCTGTGGACCCCAACAGTAGTGAAATTAACCCATTGCATGCGGGAAACCCCTAAAGGGGTACCTTGGCAAACACTGCAGGCCCAGATCATACGCGGCAGAATGCGGCGTCTGATCAGGGCCTGCACTATTTGCTAACAGAATTTTCTGTCAAAATTAGAATAAAAACGAAAAAATAGGCCTGACACCCTTTACAAGATAAATGGACTTGTCCAACATATAGCAATGGAAGAGTCCACCCGCATACAATGGGTTCAGAGTTTGTGGTGTACCTCCTTTATTATTTAGTATTTTGATTAACCTGCAGTGGCTGTGTAGAACAAATGTTCGTGGTCCTAAGGGTGTTGAGCTATTGAAGTTTGGGTGTATATAAACTATAGGATTACCATAGCAATTAGTTGTGACATCCCAGGTTTTGAATAACATAAATGAGTGGTGTCCCACCTCTATATGTTAATAAGTCTGTATGATGAACAGCCCTCCAAACCTACTTCATATAAAGAAAACTGCAGTTGAAAGTGGTATAAATTATTTTTCTTATTTCTGCTCCAAGACATAAGTTGTGGTTACTCATTATACCCCCGGCATACAAAGTATGCTATGGGGGTATATAGTTTTCGTCTTGCCGTTCTTCCGTTCATCCTTCCGTCCGTCCCTGTGTCCGCACCAACAAATGTATAGTTAGGTGGCTATGTAAATGGACAGAATCAATGTAAGTCTATGGGATTTATTCCGTTAGACACCGAAAATACTTCTTTTCTGTGGCTAAAAGTAGCCACTTAAGTATCAATCCTGCCAAAAATAGCCACATAAGTATACATCCGTGAGAACCTCCGTCTTTCCGTCCGTCCATCCTTCCATCTGTTAACATTTTGGTTAAAGTTTTGCGTTAAAGTTTCTAAGAGATTGTAACCTTGAGGTCAAGGTCACAGACTTAGAAATTTTACATTTGGTTAAAGTTTTGCGTTAAAGTTTCTAAGAGATTGTATCTTCTGAACCCTTTGATAGATTGAGTTAATACTTACACTGAAGTTACATACTGGTCTAAAGATTTCATTGATGCACGTCCCACCCCCACAGTGACCTTGAGGTCAAGGTCACAGACTTTGAAATTTTACATTTGGTTCAAGTTTTATGACAAAGTTTATAGATGCCTGTATGTTCTAAACTCTAAGACAAATTCAGTTGATACTTGATTCAGTGTTGCATAGCAGTCCAAAGTTTTCGTGATGCATGTCCCTTCCCACCCATGGTGATCTTTACCTCAAGGTCATGGACTTAGAAATTTTACATTTGGTTAAAGTTTTATGACAAAATTTATACATGTAGATGCCTGTATGTTCTAAACTCTAAGACAAATTCATTTGATACTTGCATTGATGTTGTATACCAGTCCAAAGATTTCATTGATGCATACTCACCCTGCTGCTTCAGTAACATTGATGCCCCCACCCATTCAGTAACTTTGATGCCCTCACCCTCTGGGTCCATTTAGAAATTTTATGTTTGGTTGAGCTTTTACAAGTATATTTATAGATTCTTATAGCTTCTTCACTTCTTCATTCATATTACATACAAGCTCGAAAGATATATCAGAGGGTGGCGCTGGCCGGTGGTATACGTGACCCACTGGTCGCTTTCTCTAGTTAGAACTGTTCTAATGAACACCATCAACCTATGTTTTGAGTATTAATAAAAAAAATATCACAAATTTTCATCAGCAAAATAACGATTTTGTAGATAAGAAAGTATGCACTATGTCACAGGGATGTTTTTTCTTAATGTTTTCGAATAACCTTACTGTGGCTTCATTATTTCCAGATATCTCCATGGTAACCAGATCACTAATATTACCAACAATGACTACTGCAACATGACAAGTCTCCAATACTTGTACCTCACTGGCAACAGTTTGACCGACACAGGTATTGATGATGATGCCTTGGCTTGTGTGGCTACTCTAGAGTATCTGTAAGTACCATTGGTTAGACTCTTCATTATCTTCAAGTACCATTGGTTATACTCTTCAGTATTTGTAAGTACTATGAGTAAGACTTAACTATCTGAAAGACATCAATATCTGTAAATGAAATTGGGTAGACTCTTCAGTATCTGTAAGTACCATTGGTTAGGTTAGACTCTTCAGTATTTATAAGCGCTGTTGGTTAGACTTCATTATCTGTAAGTCCTATTGGTGAGACTCTTCAGTATCTTTAAATGAAATTGGTGTACTCTTCAGTATCTGTAAGAACTATTGGTTAACCTCTTTAGTATCTGTAAATGAAATTGGTTAGACTCTTCAGTATCTGTAAGAACTATTGGTTGACCTCTTTAGTATCTGTAAGTGAAATTGGTTAGACTCTTCAGTATCTGTAAGAACTATTGGTTAACCTCTTTATACCCCCGCAAACGAAGTTTGAAGGGGGTATATAGGAGTCAGCTTGTCGTCTGTCGTCGGTCCGTTACAAAAAACTTTAACATTGCTCATAACTTCCTTATTCTTTGACCAATTTCTTTAATATTCACACACCACACACCTTGCCACTAGTACTTAAGATTGATATACACAAACCTGACCTTGACCTTTACGATGACCTTCCTCAAGGTCAAATACTTGTAAAAATTTGTCTGACAACGCATGCGGGGGTATAATTGGCGCCCGTTAGGCGGCAGCTCTAGTTAGTATCTGTAAATGAAATTGGTGGACTCTTCAGTATCTGTAAGAACTATTGGTTAACCTCTTTAGTGTCTGTAAATGAAATTGGTTAGACTCTTCAGTATCTGTAAGTATATTGGTAAGACTCATCAATATCTGTAGGTATCATTAGATAGACATCAATATCTGTAAATGAAATTGGTTAGACTTTTCAGTAAGTGTAAGTACTATTGGTTAGACTTCATTATCTGGAAATACTGTTGGTGTGACTCCAGTATCTGTAAATGAAATTGGTTAGACTCTTCAATATCTGTAAGTACTTTTGGTTAGACTCTTCAGTATCTGTATATAAAATTGGCTAGACTCTTCAGTGTCCGTTAGTACCATTGGTTAGATTTAAGTTTCATTGGTTAGACTTCAGTATCTGTATATGAAATTGGTTAGACTCTTTAGTATCTGTATATGAAATTGGTTAGATTCCACAGTATCTGTAAGTACTATTGGTTATACTCTTCAGTATCTGTAAGTACTATGCGTTATGCTCTTCAGTATCTGTGAGTTCTATTTGTTAGCTCTTCAGTATCTGTAAGTACTATTCGTTAGGCCATTCAGTATCTGTGAGTACTATTTGTTAGCTCTTCAGTATCTGTAAGAACTATTTGTTAGGCTGTTCAGTATCTGTGAGTACTATTCATTAGGCTCTTTAGTATCTGTAAGTACTGTTCGTTAGCTGTTCAGTATCTGCAAGTACTATTCGTTAGGCTCTTCTGTATCTGTAAGTACTATTCGTTAGCTCTTCAGTATCTGTAAGTACTATTCATTAGGCTCTTCAGTATAGATCCTGATCAGCTGGCTTCCGATGAACCTGCTGGTCTGGATCTATACTGGTTTCAACAAAGGATATATCCGGGTTCAGCATGGTGATGGTTATGTTCTTGGCCTAATTTTCTCTGATACTAAAATGAAATGTCCTCAGCTTACTATGTGCTTAACCCATTGTATGTGGGAAACCCTTAGAGGGGTACCTTGGCAAACAGAATGCGACGTCTGATCTGGGCCTGCACTATTTGCTAACAGAATTTTCCATCAGATATAATTATACTAGGGACAAAAGATAAGGGAACCCTCAAATTCAAATAGAAAGAAGCAAAACTTCAATGTCACAGGGAAGGTTTATATGCAAAGGGGATCAGTATCTGGTCCATGCACCACAAGCATTGATGCATACACGACACCTTCTGGGCATGCTAGTCATTGTGCACCAAAGAAACGACATTTAGGGGGCAAAAAATGTGGACAGTTTGACACTTAGGTATATATTCGTGAGTCCAAATGGACTTTATTCCGTAATTTTGGTACTTAAGTGGCAAAAATTCGCTCTTAGGTGGCTTGCCAAATCCCCCGATATGTCGCTGATTGAGCACATTTGGGATATCTTGGGTCGCTGTGTGTGCAACAGACCGCAGCGTTATAACAATCTGCAACAGCTTGGCCTAGCATTGCACGAAGAATGGCCCGATATGTCGCTGATTGAGCACATTTGGCATATCTTGGGTCGCTGTGTGTGCAACAGACCGCAGCGTTGTAACAATCTGCAACAGCTTGGCCTAGCATTGCACGAAGAATGGCGACGGATACCAAGGGAGATAATCCATTGCACAATCACTAGCATGCCCAGAAAGTGTCGTGCATGCATCAATGCTTGTGGTGCATGGACCAGATACTGATCCCCCTTTGTATATAAACCTTCCCTGTGACATTAAAGTTTCGCTTCTTCCTATTTGAATTTGGGGGTTCCCTTATTTTTTGTCCCTAGTATAGAATAAAAATGAAAAAATAGGCCTGACACCCCTTACATGACAAATGGACTTGTCCAACATATAGCAATGGAAGAGTCCACCAGCATACAATTGGTTAATGTCCTTTACATAACAAATCTTAAGTATGTGTCCATGTCCACCAACAATTTGACAAAGACAGGCATTGATGATATATTGCCTTGGTCTGGATCACTATCGGGACTTAGAGAAATAGATTGGGCTGCATGATGCTTCCACGCGGAGCTGAAGCTGACCAAACATGAGTACTGGTAAACCGCTTAGAAAGTCTATAAGCGTGCCCAGGGAAAAAATGATGCTTGTCAGACGGTCCAATGCATAAAAGCCTTTTGGTTTCATTGGGCGGCAGGGCTTAAGATGTCATTTCATCTCAGTGTCGGGTAAAAGTCCCACAAAATTGGAAGCAGCGTCTCCAAACTGACCTAAATAGTGTTGACGGAGACATTAAACGTCAATTCAAATAAACATATCCACTCTCCAGTTTCTGTTAAGTACAGTTGAGGTAGGTGAAAAATGGTGATTTGTTTAATGAGTTGTATCTGTTCACATTCGATGGTACAAAAAATGTGCAACTTCATGGTTTGATCAGTGAAATGGCATGTATGACCTGCAAAAACCTATATCAACCTGCAGGAGCAAATTCTTTCCTGTAATAGAATTTGCTCCTCATTTTCTCTTCAGGAGCAAATTCTTTCCTCTAAAAGTAGACTCTTTTTTGATAAGGGAGACAAAAATAGTATGAGTTTCCTTCCCATATCCAGTCCCTTTAACCCTTTTTGTACCAAATGGAATCTTCCTCCTTATATATAGCAGGAGTCCATTTCAAAATTTAGGGGTGTCAGGTTATGTTTTCTATAAAAAAATTGAAAATGACTGAACTTTATGCAAACAGCCTGGGCCTCCATTGGTACTGTTTGCAAATTTCCCGTTTTGGGGTTTTGGATGGATGAGCATTTACCGAAAGCCCTCTTTATACTAACATTTCATTTAGTGACAAAACTTGTTACAAAGACAATTTCAATGAAACAATTCATTTAGTGACAAAACTTGTTACAAAGACAATTTCAATGAAACAATTCATTTAGTGACAAAACTTGTTACAAAGACAATTTCAATGAAACAATTCATTTAGTGACAAAACTTGTTACAAAGACAATTTCAATGAAACAATTCCTTAGTTCAAGCTGGGAATGGTTAATAGAGATATTCAATAATATTGTATTTATGACTCCAAGAAACAAGTGTTGTGGATTTTTTTTCGAATCGCCTCAGTGAGGCGATTCTAACAAAAAACCACAACATTCGTTTCTTGGAGTAACTGAGGGACAAGTCCCTTTATTACCTGTTGTATTACTGCTTATTCAGTTGGGCAACAGGGCTTGAGATGTCATTTTATCTCAATGTTGCGTAAAAGTCCCACAAAATTGGAAGCAACGTCTCCAAAATGACCTATACAGTGTTGATGGGGACATTAAACCTCAAATCAAACAAACAAACTGCTTATTCAGATTCTTTATTATGCTAACTCTTCTCTTGCTGTTCACGACAAGCACTATCTTTGGAAACAGTGTAGATCCAGATCAGATGGCTTCTGCAGATGCCATCTGATCAGGATCTACACTGTTTGGCATTTGGTTTATGAATTTGTAACAATAAATTACATAAAGTAATTTGAATGGTTGATAGACAGAAATGGGTGTGGCTTAGATGAATATTCAGCAAGATAAGGGTTAATGTGTAAGAGAACAAATACTGTCGTTATAACGAGGGTCCTCTGTGTATCGATTATGTTTCAGGGATGTTTCAACCAATCTGATCCAGTATGTTCCAAAGGCATTTACAGGAAGTGATGTCATGCCTGCAATATCGACAATCCTCATGAATGAGAATAAAATAACGTTTCTGGAGGCGGGCATATTTTCGAATCACACAACTTTAGCACGACTGTAAGTATGAAAGATTTTTAAATATAGTAAAATTCCTACATTATGACCACCTTTGGGACTGTTCAAAAGTGGTTTTTAAGACCACCTTTGAACAGTCCCAAAGGTGGTCTCTGACCAGAGGACACTATTTGCAGAAAACACTAAGAAACAACAGCTGTAGCCTACTAAATAAGCTTTTAAAAGCAGAATTAGTCTTAACTTTAGGTGGTCTTAATAGCGCAATTTCACTGTTTATGCATTCATCAGGGAGCTCAGTATAGGAATAGTTAATGATAACTTAATTGTGTTGTATGTTTTTGTCAGTCTGCCTGTAGATTGTAGCAGCATAGGCAGAACAGAAATATATTTATTGTATTTACCTTATGTATTCAGAAAGACATGATCTAACAGTGTAGACCTAGATGAGATACTGCAGAATGTGAAATCTCATCAGGGTCTACACTGTTTGCCACTCTTCGGGCTATTCATAGACACAACATTGGGTAGTAAATTGTACTTGTTCACATTTTAGAACAAGTATGGTAAGGAGGTGAGGTGTCCGAATATTTAGTTATAGCCCCGCTTTGAAAAAGTGGGGGCTATATTGGGATTGGCTTGTCCGGAATTCCGTCTGTCTGTAATTTGTCCGGAATTCCGTCTGTCTGTCTGTCTGTCTGTCTGTAATATTTGATAGTGGGTACTTTGTTACCGCAACTCCTCTTACAGTTCTAGGTCAATCCTTTTGAAACTTTACAGGTGTTTTCATATAGGTCTGAAGATGTGCATATTCTTTTTTCATTATCCTTAAATAATTTTTTTCACTTATTTCACCTTTTTTAACTTAGACAATTTTTGAGATCTACTAATGTTAAAATGTATAGGGAGTAGCTACCTTGTGACCACAACTCCTCTTACAGTTCTAGGTCAATCCTTTTGAAACTTTACAGGTGTTTTCATATAGGTCAGAAGATGTGCATATTCTTTTTTCATCATCCTTAAATAATTTTTTTTCACTTATTTCACCTTTTTTAACTTAGACAATTTTTGAGATCTACTAATGTTAAAATGTATAGGGAGTAGCTACCTTGTGACCACAACTCCTCTTACAGTTCTAGGTCAATCCTTTTGAAACTTTACAGGTGTTTTCATATAGGTCTGAAGATGTGCATATTCTTTTTTCATTATCCTTAAATAATTTTTTTCACTTATTTCACCTTTTTTAACTTAGACAATTTTTGAGATCTACTAATGTTAAAATGTATAGGGAGTTGCTACCTTGTGATCGCAACTCCTCTTACAGTTCTAGTCAATCCTTTTGAAATTTAACAGGTGTTTTCATATAGGTCTGAAGATGTGCATGTGCTTTTTTCATTATCCAAAACCTATTTTTTAACTTAGACTGTTTTTCAGATCTAATAACGCGAAAAGTCTATAAGGCGTAGGTACCTTGTTAGGGATTTAACCCTCTCACAAGTCTTTACCTTTAATTCATGAGTCTTTCTCCTCTGACAGTCTATAGCGGGGCTATAGTCAGATCCTCTGACAGTTCTAGTTTTGTTTGATTTGAGATTTAACGTCCCCGTCAACACTGTATAGGTCAATTTAGAGATTTTGCTTCCAATTTTGTGGGACTGAGATGAAATGACATCTCAAGCCCTGTCGCCCAATGAAACCAATAGGGTTTATAAGCATGGACGGGCAGACTCGCACCGCTTTGCCTGGGCAGGCTTAGATCCTCTAAGCGGTTTACCAGTACTCGTGTGTGGGTTGGTTTCAGCTCTGCGTGGAAACATCATGCAGCCAATCTATTTCCTCAAGGCCCAATGCGCGGGGGCTTCCAAATATTTAGGGTAAATACGGTAGTATGCAAGCAGTGATCAGGTTCACTGGAAGAAATATACCGTAATGATCCTAAATCTTGCCACAGTCCGGCCTAAGCAAACTGTGCAGACCCAGATCAGACTTCTCCTGAATTAGCAGTCTGTTCAGAGTCTACACTGTCTTTCTATCTGCACCTTTTGGATTCCATGCTGGATCATGAAAAAAAATTGTTAAAATCTCAGGAGAATTACAGCAAGTCCTCAAGGTGTCCAAAATTTTAGAATTTTTATGATAAGCACTGATAGCACTGAGGAATGATTGTCTCTGAGTGTAGGCTGGAAAATGGTGCAGAGATTGGACTTTGACTGTTATGTTTGACCCTTAAATTCCTGTATTTTATGCAAAGACTGTAAACTCTGATAAGACACTGCAACATGTAATGTCTGATCTGAGTCTACGCTGTGAGTGTACCAGCGTGGGAGACTAGTACATGTTCTATAGATAACCCTCCTTACACAGCACTCTGGGTCCAGTTGTTCAAACCATTGTAGCTTAACGAGCTCGTTAGTGGCCAAAATGTTAACTGCTCTAGCCAGTACCATATCTATTATAGTGGAATTTATGTTGTAAAAATGTGAGTAGCTTTTGCAAATGCAAAAGCTACTCACATTTTTGCAGCAAAAATATTAGCATATTGGCTGTATTGAATGAGGAAAGTTTTAAAGATATGTTAACTAATGGCATCATTCGTTTTGAACAACTCGGCCCAGATGTTACAACAACAAGAATAGCAACTCTGTAAATACAGTAAAAAATTCTAACAATTCGGACATCTTGAGAACTTGCTGTAATTCTCCTAAAATTTTAACAAATTTGTTTCACGATCCAGTAAGGTGTCTAAAAAGTGCAGACAGAATGGGAAACAGTCTAGACCTTGATCAGACTGCTCCAGCAGGATCTAGGTCTGCATTGTTTGCTTACAGTGTAGACCTTGATCAAACTGTTTCATCAGGAGCAGCCTGTCAGCTCCAATACTTAGGTTCATTACAAAAAATTTTCACTGACACCTCCAAAGCTGTGCCTCTTTTGTGGTTTATTATTGTCAGTGTATTTCATCTGGTAGTATTTTAATTTTGGATGGCAATTCAGCCATTTTTTGGGAAAGAAACTTCTACTTACATTTAATTATAATGCTGTGGCTTTATGGGCATTCTTCTTTCCCTTTGATGTCTTGGATGGAATGTGTAAGGTAATTATATTGGTTCCTGATCATTGCCTTCACTACCATTTTGTATATTTTTCTGTTTTCAGTGAGTTAGACAATAATGGAATCATAGCTATAGAAGATGGGGCTTTTCCTGACAGTATACTACAACTGTAAGTTAATAGTAATATTTTAACCCTCACCATGCTGAATCAGATATATCCTTTTTTGAAAACAGTATAGATCCAGATCAGCTGGCTTTTTCAGAGTCAATGTTATACATATAGCTGTCTTTTCATAGGTCTCTGACATCACAACAAAAAGAAAACTGCCGCTTCACAGAACCATTACCTAGATTTCGTACAAATCAGTCATAGTCACATGGATATAAGTGACATAAGCTACTGTGCTTAGTAGATTTTGGTCGACTGACAATTGATGAAGCCAAACAATTTGGGTTTGCTTTTGGATAACACACCTTTTTTGACAAAGTGCATTGTCTCATATATCCAAAACTGAAAGTTTTCAGATGAAAATTTCCTATGATTTCCTTATTTTTACCCCAAACATAGATTATGTTACATTGTACTTTGAGTGAGTGAATGTTTGAGTTTTACGGCTCACTAACAGCTAAAGTCATATAGAGATGGCATATATCGATCAGGCTGTGGTATCGAGTACCCACAATCTCCGATTTGGAGCAGAATTAAAAAGAATAACATACCCTAGTAAATTCCAGATTTCTGAATCTAAAGTGTGTTTACAGGGATTTGTAAATATGATGATTATGGCACTCATTACATGTACTTGTAAAGTTGATGAAAAGGGAATATGTATTTACATTCTCAACGCATATAAAGATAACCTCTATAGCTAGCTACTGGGAAGCAATGCTGTTCATACTTCAATGCATCACGCTTACAAGTCCGTGAAATGAACACCCCCTTACACCCCACTTTATATAGAGAAAACAAGGGTTTACGGGGGAATACATTATTTTCTTTATTTCTGCTCCTAGACATAGGTTGTGGGTACTCGTTAGAACCGCCTCAATGAGGCGGTTCTAACAAGCACCCACAACGTATGTTTTGAGTATAAATGAGGATAATATCACAGATTTTCATCAGAAAAGTAGCCTTTTTGAAGATGTGAAAAATGCACTGTGTTGCACGGGTGTGTTATCGTAATGGAATACATTGACTCATGCAGCCCTGTCCTTCAGTGATTTGAGAAATAGATTAGGTTGCATAGTGCTTCTATGCAGAGTTGAAACTGACTGCACATGAGTACTGGTAAACTGCTTAGAAGGACTAAGCCTGCCCAGGTAAAGTGGTGCGAGTCCCACAAAATTGGAAGCAACATCTCCAAAATGACCTAAATCAAATAAACCTCAATTCAAACTAACAAAATACTCACACAATGTCAATAACATAAAAATAAACAATCATTCTCTTCAATATGATTGGATGATGGCGATGTTATGGTGCCAATGATGCTGTTCTGCTATTCATTATTACACAGTTTTGGATATAACATGGTTTAAAGATGATAACAAAAATGTATAGATTATATAGAAAAAATAAATGGTCATTAGCTCGTCTGTTTTTTGAAAAAAAACTTTCGAGCTATTGTCATCACTCCGGCGTCTGCGTTGTCGTCCTACGTCGTCCTGCGTCGTTCCAAAAAAACTTAACCTTGGCTATAACTTAAAAAGTATTAGACCTAGCCTCATGAAACTTCATACACACACTCATCATCACAAGAGCTACATTTTGACCAAGGACCATAACAACATTGTTGATTTTGGCTGAATTATCTCCCCTTTTCCAATTTTTTTCTGAAACACATTTTTTGCTCTCATTTTAATACTATTCACAACAGAGCCTTCAAACTTCACATGAATGTTCCTTGGGACAAGACCTTTACAGTGATACCACACTTTTTGATCTGTGACCGTGACCTTTGAACTTTGACCTATTTTTCGAAAATTTAACCGAAAACCTTAACCTTGACCATATTTCCAAAAGTATTTGGCCTACCTTCATGAAACTTCATACACATACTCACCATCACAAGAGCTACATTCCCTACAAGTTTTATAACTCCATCTTGCAATTTGATTGAATTATCTCCCCTTTTCTCTCCGTTTTTTTTAAATTGTTTTTGTCTCTTATTTCAAAACTATTCATAACAGAGCCTTCCAACTTCACATGAATGTTCCTTGGGACAAGACCTTTTCAGTCATACCACGCTTTTTGACCTGTGACCTTGACCTTTGAACTTTGACCTATTTTTCGAAAAATTAACCAAAAAACTTAACCTTGACCATATTTCCAAAAGTATTTGGCCTACCTTCATGACACTTCATACACATACTCACCATCACAAGAGCTACATTCCCTACAAGTTTTGTAACTCCATCTTGCAATTTGATTTGACTTAGAACTTTTGTTTTCTAAAAGAAACTACAGACGAGCGTTGGCACCCGCTTGCGGTGGTCTTGTTTTGCTTTATTATCTATACATTTTTGTTTTAATATAACACAGTTGTATGACTAACATGTTTTCAGCTTCGGACCCAACAGTAGTGTTATAAAGTCGAAACTTCAGTGGCTCGAACACCTTTGGGACCTCGAAAATCTGTTCGAGTCACGGGTAGTTCGAGCCACTAAGGTTACTCTCAGGAGGCACAACGAGATACTTTTAGACATCTTTTCGGTGTTCTATAATGAAAATGTATGTTGTGTGTACTCATTAGAATCACCTCATCGAGGCGATTCTAATGAGTGCACACAGCATACATTTGCAAGATAAAAGACTCAAATCTCCTTAATTATCCCCCACTATTTCTTATATAGAGGATTTCGCTAGGGGCTCAAGAATGGGTTCAACACATCCCTGGTAAACGAGCCATCGGTGTTCGAGCCATCGAAGTTCTACTGTATTTGAAACCATCTTGTTGAATGTATGATGATCGGTATGAACCCTTTAAATGCCATTTACAACAATTGTCATCTACTGGTTACTTTATTTTTGCAAACAGTGTGGACCCAGATCAGACTGCTTCTGAAGGAGCAGTCTGATCAGGATCCACACTGTTTACCTGTATGCAAAAATATATTTGAAAAGTTTGCAAGACTCGCAGCAGAAGACATAAACAGACGACATTTTCAGATGCAGCTTTTCATGGCATTATAAGGGTTAATGGTTATGGTCTTTAAGGTAAAACAGTTCATGGTCTTCCAAAAATAGATTTTGATCATTTAACCCTTGTCCTGCTGAATATTTAACTATGCCATACCCACTACTGATTATCAGCCAATCAGACTACATGATGCAAATTATTGCAGCAAATTCATAAACCGGATGGCAAACAATGAAGATCCTTTAGAAGCCATCTGATCTGGATCTACATTGTTTGAAAGATAAGGCACATCCGGGCTCAGCAGGACAAAGGTTAAATTTATTTCCAGTGAATTAGACAACAACGAGTTCCGTTTTCTGCACCAACATCCATTTGCTAACCTCCAGAACCTGATGACTCTTCACCTTGGAAACAACAGAATTAACTACCTCCCAACGACGGCTTTTGAGAACTGTACATCTCTTTCAGGGCTGTAAGTATTGGACTTGACCTCCAAAAATCTAGAGCAGATTGTGATCTTGTTTTTCAACTTCCAACTTAGAAGACGGCCCCCGCCCATCGGGGCTTGAAGAAATATATGGGCTGCATGATGCTTCCACGCAGAGCTGAATCCGACCTGCAACCGAGTACTGGTAAACCGCTTAGAGGATCTAAGCCTGCCCAGGCAAAGTGGTGCGCACGAATTGGACCGTCCATGCTTATAAATCCTATTGGTTTCATTGGGTGACAGGGCTTGAGATGTCATTTCATCTCAATGTCGGGTAAAAGTCCCACAAAATTGGAAGCAACATCTCCAAAATGACCTTTAAAGTGTTGACGGGAACGTTAAACCTCAAATCAAATCAAAACCAAATTATAAGAAGATGAGGGGGCATATTTGGTTGGGTCTGTCTGTCCACACTTGCATGTGGTCAAGAATGGTTAGAGCTAGAATCATGAAATTTTGTATATAACCTATGCATAAAAGATTTGTGGATCCAGATTTTTTTTATGCCTCCACCAAGAATTGGGGAGGGGCATATAGTTTTGCCCGTTGTCCATGCATATGGATGTCTAAACGTAACACTTTGTAGTACTATTCTAGTCTCCGCAACTCCTCCTTCAGTAGTTGATGCAGGGCATTGAAACCTGCAACACGTTTCAGAAATGCATTGAACATTTGCATAAAGGAATTAAGATTTTGATCCAGCCCTTATTGCAGAATTATGTCCCTTTGAATGAACATTTTGGTGATATGTATAGCATATGAGGTTTAATAGTACTGTTTGTGTCCCCACAATTCCTCCTACAGTATTTGATTCAGGGCATTTAAAATTACAACACTTCAAACATGCAGTGAACATGTGCTTAAAGGAAACAGGGTTCTGATCCAGCTTCTTATTGCAGAATTATGTCCCTTTGAATGACAAACATTTTGGAAATATTTGTAGCATAGGAGATTAAATAGTACTGTTCGTGTCTCTGCAACTCCTCCTACAGTATTTGATGCAGGACATTGAAACTTGCAGCACAGTTTAGACATGCATTGAACATGTGCATAAAGGAAACAGGATTCTGATCCAGCCCATTATTGCAGAAATTTGCCCCTTTGAACGACAAACATTTTGGCAATATCTGTATCATAGGAGATTAAATAGTACTGTTCATGTCGACAGCAACTCCTCCTACACTATTTGATACAGGAAATTGAAAATCGCAACACAGTTCAGACATGCATTGAACATGTGCATTAAGGAAACAGGATTCTGACCCAGCCCCTTATCGCAGAACTTTGTCTACTTGAACGACTTAAACATTTTGGCTATATGTGTACCATAGGATGTAAAATAGTACTGCTCATGTCTCCATAACTCCTACAATAGTTGATGCAGGCCATTGAAACTTGCAACACAGTTCTGACATGAATGGAATATTTGCATACGGGAAACAGGATTCGGATCCAGTCCCTTATTGCAAAATTATGTCCCCTTGAACAACTTAAACATTTTGCCCATATGTTTTTGGTGAACTTTGCAGTTTCTAGTTTAGTTAGCATGTGTGCCTGTCTCCTTGATATGTCAAACAAATTACTCATCTAGTGTTGGACATACTCTAGTTAGTTCTATTTTCCCGTCAATATTCTCCATGCCAAGTTATTCCCCCTTTTCCTCCATTTTTGACTTTAGCATTAACAACAGATGATGGATACTGTGCACGCACACCTCTTACAGTTTTTAGCTCACCTGACCGAAGGTCATGGTGAGCTTTTGTGACAGTAAGATGTCCGGCGTCGTCGTGCGTCGTCCGTCGTCCGTCGTCCGTCGTGCGTAAACTTTTTCTTGTGAACACACTAGAGGCCACAGTTTTGGTCCAATTATCATCAAACTTGCTCAGAATGATAATCATGACAATATCTCGGTCAAGTTCGAATTTGGGTCATGTCGGGTAAAAAAGTAGGTCAGTAGGTCAAATCATAGAAAAACCTTGTGAACACTCGAGAGGCCACAATTTTGGTCCAATCATCATCAAACTTGCTCAGAATGATCATTGTGACAATATTTTAGTGAAGTTTGAATATGGATCATGTCGGCTTAAAAAGTAGGTCAGCGGGTCAAATCATAGAAAAACCTTGTGAACACCCTAGAGGCCACAATTTTGGTCCAATCATAATCAAACTTGCTCAGAATGATCATCATGACAATATCTTGGTCAAGTTCGAATATGGGTCATGTCCGGTCAAAAAGTAGGTCAGTAGGTCAAATCATAGAAAAACCTTGTGAACACTCTGAAGGCCACTGTTTTGGTCCAATTATCATGAAACTTGCTCAGAATGACCATTGTGACAATATTTCAGTCCAGTTCGAATATGGGTCATATCGGGTTAAAAAGTAGGTCAGCGGGTCAAATCATATAAAAACCTTGTGAACACCCTAGGGGCCACAATTTTGGTCCAATCTTAATCAAACTTGCTCAGAATGATCATCATGACAATATCTCGGTCAAGTTTGAATATGGGTCAAATGGTTCCGGTCCGTTGCACATCTAGGTCACAGGAGCCAAAAACAGATTTTTTTCACCCAAAACTTAAAAAATCTTCTTCTCTGAAACCACAAGGCCCAGGTCTTTGTTATTTGGTATGAAGCTTCATCTAGTGGACCCCTACCAAGATTGTTCAAATTATAGTGCTGGGGCCAAAAATGCCCCCGCACGGGGGCCCTTTGGTTTTACATAGGCTTATATAGGGAAAATCTTTAAAAATCTTCTTCTCTGAAACCACAAGGCCCAGGACTTTGATATTTGGTATGAAGCTTCATCTAGTGGACCCCTACCAAGATTGTTCAAATTTGAGTGCTGGGACGAAAAATGCCCCCGCCACGGGGCCCTTTGGTTTTACATTGGCTTATATAGGGAAAATCTTTAAAAATCTTCTTCTCTGAAACCACAAGGCCCAGGTCTTTGATATTTGGTATGAAGCTTCATCTAGTGGACCCCTACCAAGATTGTTCAAATTATAGTGCTGGGGCCAAAAATGCCCCCGCCCCAGGGCCCTTTGGTTTTACATAGGCTTATATAGGGAAAATCTTCAAAACTCTTCTACTCTGAAACCACAAGGCCCAGGACTTTGATATTTGGTATGAAGCTTCATCTAGTGGACCCCTACCAAGATTGTTCAAATTATAGTGCTGGGACAAAAAATGCCCCCGCCACGGGGCCCTTTGGTTTTACATTGGCTTATATAGGGAAAATCTTTAAAAATCTTCTTCTCTGAAACCACAAGGCCCAGGTCTTTGATATTTGGTATGAAGCTTCATCTAGTTGACCCCTACCAAGATTGTTCAAATTACAGTGCTGGGGCCAAAAATGCCCCCGCCCCGGGGCCCTTTGGTTTTACATAGGCTTATATAGGGAAAATCTTAAAAAATCTTCTTCTCTGAAACCACAAGGCCCAGGTCTTTGATATTTGGTATGAAGCTTCATCTAGTGGACCCCTACCAAGATTGTTCAAATTTTAGTATTGGGACAAAAAATGCCCCCGCCACGGGGCCCTTTGGTTTTACATGGGCTTATATAGGGAAAATCTTTAAAAATTTTCTTTTCTGAAACCACAAGGCCCAGGACTTTGATATTTGGTATGAAGCTTCATCTAGTGGACCCCTACCAAGATTGTTCAAATTTTAGTGCTGGGACAAAAATGCCCCCGCCACGGGGCCCTTTGCTTTTACATTGGCTTATATAGGGAAAATTTTTAAAAATCTTCTTCTCTGAAACCACAAGGCCCAGGTCTTATATATTTGGTATGAAGCTTCATCTAGTGGACCCCTACCAAGATTGTTCAAATTATAGTGCTGGGGCCAAAAATGCCCCCGCCACGGGGCCCTTTGGTTTTACATAGGCTTATATAGGGAAAATCTTTAAAAATTTTCTTCTCTAAAACCACAAGGCCCAGGACTTTGATATTTGGTATGAAGCTTCATCTAGTGGACCCCTACCAAGATTGTTCCAATTTTAGTGCTGGGGCCAAAAATGCCCTGCCCCGGGGCCCTTTGGTTTTACATAGGCTTATATAGGGAAAATCTTTAAAAATCTTCTTCTCTGAAACCACAAGGCCCAGGACTTTGATATTTGGTATGAAGCTTCGTCTAGTGGACCCCTACCAAGATTGTTCAAATTATAGTGCTGGGACAAAAAATCCCCCCCTGCCACGGGGCCCTTTGGTTTTACATAGGCTTATATAGGGAAAATCTTTAAAAATCTTCTTCTCTGAAACCACAAGGCCCAGAACTTTGATATTTGGTATGAAGCTTCATCTAGTGGACCCCTACCAAGATTGTTCAAACTATAGTGCTGGGGCAAAAAATGCCCCTGTCCCGGGGCCCTTTGATTTTACATAGGCTTATATAGGCAAAATCTTTAAAAATCTTCTTCTCTGAAACCGCTAGGCCCAGGTCTTTGATATTTGATGTGTAGCTTCATCTAGTGGACCTTTGACAAGATTGTTCAAATTTTAGCCTTTGTTGATGTTTGGTATGAAGCTTCACCTTTACGACCTCCCTCAACATTATGTACATTAAAGCCCTGGGGCCAATAATGGCCCTCTCTGGGGCCCACTTGTTACACTATGGATCAGGTGAGCGATCCAGGGCCATCATGGCCCTCTTGTATACAAATAAGTTTGAAACTTTGCAGGCCCTGTGTCATGGTCAGTAACCATTTGTTATTTCGTGTGTGGTCATATCA
Source organism: Lucinisca nassula (assembly GCA_963580285.1). Classification (NCBI taxonomy): domain Eukaryota; kingdom Metazoa; phylum Mollusca; class Bivalvia; order Lucinida; family Lucinidae; genus Lucinisca; species Lucinisca nassula. The sequence goes on along the minus strand of OY757021.1, from coordinate 68,227,858 downwards.
TGACAAGGTGAGCTTTTGTGATCACATTTTGTCTGTCCTCCGTGCATTTGTGCGTGGGTCCGTTTGTAAACAATCTCAAATAAGTATATCTCTGATACCCCACGGCCAATCTTGGTCAAATTTCACGAGAAGCATCATCAGGTAGGGGAAAAGGCTGCATATGGTTCCTTATCGGATTGGAACTCTGGTTGCCATGGTAACATATAGCTCCCATAGACTTACAATGGGAAAATTTTAAAAATCTTTTTCTCTGAAACCACAGGGCCCAGAGCTTAGATATTTAGCTTATAGTAAGGTCAAGTGGTCACCTACATAAATCCTGCCAATCATACCCCAGGGGTCCAAATTGGCCCCACCCCGGGGCCCCTTAGCTCCCATAGACTTATAATGGAAAAAAAAAAGCTTCAAAAATCTTCTTCTCTGAAATGATGAAGCACAGTGCTTAGATAATTAGTACGTAGCAACATAAAATAGTCACCTACATAAATCCTGCTAGCCATACCCCTGGGGCCAAAATTGGCCATATAAGGGAAAAACTTCAAAAATCTCTTCTCTGAAACCACAGGGCCCAGAGCTTAGATAGTTGGCATGTAGCAACGGCAAGTGGTCACCTACATAAATCCTGCCATTCATGCCCCTGGGTTCCAAATGGGCCACGCTCCGAGGCCCCTTAGCTCCCATATACTCATAATGGAAAAAAGCTTAAAAAATCTTCTCTAAAACTATGAAGCACAGGGCTTAGATATTTAGAATCTATCAACATAAAATGGCCATCTACAGACCAGCTACCGGTAATAACCCATATTTTATTTTTCTCCGCAGTAATAGGCCTTTTTTTCTTGGAGAACAAGCGAGAAATTTCTCCGAGAAGAAAAAAAAAAATCGCGTTTCAAAGCGGTTAATTTCTCAGGGAAACGCCGCGAAAGGAGCAGTCTCTATAAGGCTGTTTTCATGGCCACAACCGATTTCCTTTAAACTTTGTAGCTTCAAATTGGTACATATTGACTGTCTAATGGTGAATTTTTAGACTCTTTGGTTCACTGGTGTTTGCTGTATACACTATTAAAGTGGGTGGGGTAATGTCACCCCATCAAGGGTATACCAACAAAAATGCTATTAATTTTGTTCAAAGTGCATGCCTGGAGGCGATGTTTGCCATATGATTACTACCCTTTTAGGCATAACAGCCGGTGATAACAGTCTTATAAATATCAAACAAGAGAAGAGTTTATACGCGCTTGTATGTTGTACCCAAATATCAGTAATTTTTATCACCCAACTTTACGAAAAACCACAACACCTTTACAGTTTTCAACTTATTTCAAAGATCTTTCATAATTATAATGTTGATGTAATAGTCATTCTAGGTATATGTCAGAATTGTTGTTAGTTCATAAAACTTAAAGAGTTACACGCTCCTGAAATTGGATTTTACCCATTTTTTAAAATCGGAGTGCATTTGTCCGTTTGTAATACTCACAACTTCATTTGAAAGTGAATAAACCGATTCCATGTAAATATTATTAAATAGATGTGGACAAGGAAGTCATTTGATTTAATAGTGCATGCTAGTATTTCTTTTTTCTTTTTTTTTTTTTTTTTTTTTTTTGGTTATTTATGAACTCTTAATTTCCAGGTGCAAATGGAACATTTGTCAACTGTCAAACATTTTTGACCACCAAAGCAGGCTTTGCTCATGTTGTGGAACCTCATTTTAGACTGATACTGTGCTTAAATATAAGCCTGTATGGTCTTGCGACATGTTTAAGAATTTGTTAATTTACTGATAGTCCTCTGAATCGCTAGATGTACTCCATGTGTCAACAGCAGCATCAAAAACAAAATCAATATGTTCCCGGCTTGGTTTTGCTTCACTATTTCCTGTTTTATTCCGGTAATATCCCAAATACCAGAGAACAGAAGCCACATGTGCGCAACATCTCACGGTACGAGCTCCACTTCTGCACTCACGATACCATGCATCAAGTGTTTGGGTTCAGTCCTTGTGTATATTCAACCCACATGTTATATGTTTTATTAGACGTGTGGCGAGAACGTATCTGTGCTTTGAGAACACCATCTTCTTCTTTGTGTGCCATTATCTCATATGATCCATTGTCGTCAAAATGTTCATCTGTGTAGGATTTGGCTTGTTTCAGCTGGTAAATACATAGTTTCAAATCCCTGAGTTCATCCTCAGTCATCTCTGGGAAATTCTCAAGTTTCTCATCATCGATATTTTCCCAAATAACCCGTTGTTTATCCCAGCCATTTTTGTCGCGCCTGTTATTAGCATGGCACGATATAGGCGCCCGGTTTTCCGTCCGTTCGTTCGTCAAGGCTTCAACATTTGCGACCACCCTAGCGTTCACCCTAATGGTCAAGTTTATTTCTCAAGAACTATAAGAGCTTCATAAATGATACTTGGTACAAACTTGTATCTGGGGATGACAACTTACATGAAAGCATCCATATTTGACCTTGACCTACATTTCAGGGTTCACTGACTTTGTAAAATATTGCGACCACCCTAGCGCTCACCCTAATGGTCAAGTTTATTTCTCAAGAACTAAAAGAGCTTCATTAATGATATGTGGTACAAACTTGTATCTGTGGATGGCAACTTGAATGCAAGCATCCATATTTGACCTTGACCTACATTTCATGGTTCACTGACTTTGTAAAATATTGCGACCACCGTAGCGTTCACCCTAATGGTCAAGTTTATTTCTCAAGAACTATAAGAGCTTTATTAATGATACTTGGTACAAACTTGTATCTGGGGATGGTAACTTTAATGCAAGCATCCATATTTAACTTTGACCTATATTTCATGGTTCACTGACTTTGTGAAATATTGCGACCACCCTAGCGTTCATCCTAATGGTCAAGTTAATTTCTCAAGATTTATAAGAGCTTCATTAATGATATTTGGTGCAAACTTGAATCTGGGGATGGCAACTTAAATGCAAGCATTCATATTTGACCTTGACCTAAATTTCATGGTTCACTGACTTTGTAAAATATTGTGACCACCCTAGCGTTCACCCTAATGGTTAAGTTCATTTCTCAAGAATTATTAGAGCTTCATTTATGATACTTAGTACAAGTTTGCATTTGAGAATGGGATCTTATGAGCAAGCATCTATGTTTGACCTTGACCTACATATCATGGTTCGATGACTTTGCGCCCCCCCCCCCCCCCCCCCCCCCCCCCCCCCCCCCGGCGCGAAAAAGCCTTCGGCGGAATTCTTGTTACAACCTTATCCTGCAGCTTATTTGGAGTTTTTGCTAGGGCCATCATTCTTCTAGCAATTACTTTGCCTGAATCTATGCTTGTTACCAAAGTAGTCTAAATGCATTGCACAATGAGCAAACAATCCTTACATAGTCGCCAACATATGGTATTTGACTATTGGGCATTGTGTTGCTATGGGCTTTCCACTTTTTAATTCTCCTATTAGCTGACTCGACAACCCATCTCACCTTTGTAACGAGCCTTGACTCATTCGCCTCTTCTGTCGTATGTTGCTTTTGATTTTGTTTTTGTTCGATTTGAGGTTTAACGTCCCCGTCAACACTGTAAAGGTCATTTTGGAGACGTTGCTTCCAATTTTGTGGGACTTTTACCCGACATTGAGATGAAATGACATCTCAAGCCCTGTCGCCCAATGAAACCAATAGAGTTTATTAGCATGGACGGTCCGCCTCGCACCGCGGTTCCTGGACAAGATTAGATCCTCTAAGCGGTTTACCAGTACTGGTGTGCGGGCCGGATTCAGCTCTGCGTGGAAGCATCATGCAGCCCATATATTTCTTCAAGCCCCTATGGGCGGGGGCTAAATGTTGCTTTTGAGATTTGTTTAGGAAGTGAGGCATATGAGATTTGATTCCAAAATCCTTTAGTATATCTATAGCATCCCTGAAGCCGCGGTCTACAACGAGAACATCATCTTCTTCAAACCAGTCAGTAATACTTTCTGCATTAGTCTTTAACATGTGTTCGGTAATCTTAGCATCTGTGTTTTTCCCATCTGCAAGAAATGGTCCCAGCACAGTCAAAATGTAACCATCAGTGGCCACAAGCATCATAGGTTTCAGCAAAGGCTGTCCTTTATGTACGGAATAAGATCTTCTCTGAAATGAGTAGTTTTCACTCTTCTCAATATATATGTATGTTCCATCAGCCACTGTGATTGCAACATCAGAATTTGAATCCCCAAATAGGACATTTGCAAAAGTTGATGTATGATTCAGGGATGTTAGAGAAATACTAAAGAGTTATGAAATCAATTCTCATATGCTTCACTTCCTAATCAAATCTCAGAAGCAATATACGATTGAAGAGGCGAATGATTCAAGGCTGGGTACAAAGTGAGATAGGTTGTTGAATCAGCTAATGCGAGAATTACAAAGTGGAAGGCCTTAGCAACAAAATATCCAATAGTAAAATACCATATGTTTGCGACTATGTAAGAATTGTTTGCTCGTTTTGCAATGTGTTTAGAACCACAAGGACTGAACCCAATCACTAGATGGTACTGTTAGTGAAGAAGTGGTGCTCGTACCGTGGGATGTTGTGCTCATGTGCTTGCTAGCATGCACTATTAAATCAAATGACTTCTTTGTCCACATCTATTTGATTATATTTGCATGGAATTGGTATATTCACTCTCAAATGAAGTTATGAGTACTACAAACGGATAAATGCACTCTGATTTTAACAAAATGGGTAAAATCCAATTTCCGGGGCAGGTAACTTTAAAGTTTTATGAACTAACAATTATTCTGACATATACATAGAATGACTATTACATCAACATTATATTTATGAAAGATCTTTGAAATAAGTTGAAAACTGTGAAGGTGTTGTGGTTTTTCGTAAAGTTGGGGAATAAAAATTTCTAATATTTGGGTACAACTTACAAGCGCGTATAAACTCTTCTCTTGTTTGATATTTATAAGACTGTTATCACCGGCTGTAATGCCTATAAGGGTAGTAAGCGTACGGCAAATATCGCCTCCAGTCATGCACTTTGAACAAAAATAATAGCATTTTTGTTGGTATACCCTTGATGGGGTGACATTACCCCACCCCCTTTAATAGTGTATACAGCAAAAACCAGTGGACCAAAAAGTCCAAAAATTCACCATTAGACAGCCAATATGTACCAATTTGAAGCTACAAAGTTTAAAAGAAATCGGTTGTGGCCATGAAAATAGCCTTATAGAGACTGCTCCTTTCTCCGCGAACATCGCTTTTTCTCGGAGAAAGCCAATTAGTACAGGTGAAGTCATTCACGGTGTTTCTCCGTGAAATCTGCGTATACCTACATGTATATTTGTTCATGTGCATGTATTTTTTTCATGCATTAAAATTTGGTACACAGAGTTTGAAGCATATGACGAAATGGATGTTCTTTGTACGAAGATGGACAACTCTAGCGATCGTAAAGTATGATTTTGATCCGGTTGGAATCATAATGATTTGCATCTTATGCACTTTACAACGCAGTATGAACATGATGAATGTTTTCTGTATTCCTTTTTTACTGTTGTGTAAACGCTTCATAAATTGAAAACTGTTGATTTTCTATCGATTCACCATATTGGGTGTAAATTATTTTTTTCTCAAGTAAATACTTTAGAAAAATCAAACTCAATGTATATAATAACGGGGATCCTGCCTGTACATGTATATGTGGGCGCTGATCTCACTCTACATTTTGGATGATCTTTTTCTTACACTGCGAGTAATTAAACATCACTGATGCTTACATTTAAGTTCACATGGAGGCCCACTTGTGTTTCTTGCCTTTTAAATTCAATTTTGCAAACATGTACATTAACCCATTTCAGACTGGAAACCCCTAAACGGGTACCGTGGCAAACAGTGCAGGCCCAGATCAGACGCCGCAGAACACGGCGTCTGATCAGGGCCTACACTGTTTGCAAAAAGTTCAGCCATTTTCCTAATAAATTTTGAAGAAAACACAACCTGAAACCCCTAAATTTTGAAATGGACTCATGCTATATATAAGGAGGACGATTCCATTTGGTACAACAAGGGTTAATATGGGGAAATTGCGGGGCAAACATTCTAAGGCTGCATATAATCTGATCTCTAACTTGGAGCAGAACTACAAAATTATCCAAGATCATCAGCGAAGTTTGTACAGACATGCAACCACGGTATCTTGTTAAGTCTACTGTACACCCCGAAGGTAACTGGCCCCGTGTCCTAATGGGTAAGAGCGCTGACGCTTAACCCATTCAGTACCAGATACCTCTAAAGGGTGACTTTGGCAAACAGTGCAGGCCCAGATCAGACACTGCAGAAAGCGGCGTCTGATCAGGGCCTACACTGTTTGCACAACGTTAAGCAATTTCCCGAACAAAATTTTTAAGAAAAAAAAACAACCTGATACCGCTAAGTTTCAAAATGGACTCCTGTATATATAAAGAAGAAGATTCCATTTGGTACAAAAAGGGTGAATCATCGGGGCATTAGGTCTCTCCGCTGTGGTTTGCGCCTCGCTCGGGCTTCAAATGAGACGCCAAGATCTGCTACAGAAGGTGGTCTTACTCCGGTTTTAGCTCAACTCTGATTAGCGGTCCGTTTGAAATAAGGGAAATAATCTTGAAATTGCCGTAAATCTACTAAACACCCCAAGGATAATGGGCATCCTTAAAGCGCTGACACTCATTAGGACTCTCACTGCTGTGGTTCGCACCTCGTTCGGTTCAAATTCTGCAATGTTGCAAGTTGAGCGCGGTCAGCTCGAAATAAATGAATTTGACCTGACATCATGAAACCACACCTGGGCAGGCTTAGATCCTTTAAGCGGTTTACCAGTACTCGCATGCGGGTCGGTTTCAGCTATGCGTGGAAGCATCATGCAGCCCATCTATTTCATCAAGCTGAGCTTTTGGTAAATGTCACACATCATTATATGGTGTCAATAACCTACATGTACGACTCATTATGAGAGCTCGCCTATTCAAATATATTGTAAAATTTTACCACTAAAAACGGAAAATTTTCGGATAAAAAATCTGGCATTTTTTCATATTTCTACTCAAGATTTTGGGTGCACTTCAAAAAGACTCGGCGAGGCGGTTCTAACGAGAACCCACAATCTATGTGAGCAGAAATTAGATAAATAATGTATACCCCTGTAAACCCAAGTTAAAAGTGGGGTTTAAGCGGGTAACAAATAAATAGGCGTATTTTCTTGATGTGAATAAAAATTGTCATGAGACTTTTAAAAAGGGATTACAAAGGAGAAATAAATTACTAAAATGAAATTGTGTAACATGAAAGAATATTATGATTTAACAATGACTCCCATTTGCCTTCTTTTACAAAAACAACGCCAAACAAACGAAGAAATAAACATTAGCCGAAAAATTTCACGTAAGCCCAGTTGTATTTTTTTCTCCGCGAAATGCGGGTAATTTATTTCAATGAAAGCAATCGGTCAAATTTTCGCCGAGAATCTCCGAGTATTTTCTCTGTGAAACCGGGAGAAATTTCAGGGAAACAAAAAAAATGGGTTATTACCGGTAGCTGGTCTGTACATAAATCCTGCTAACCCTGCCGCTGGGGTCAAAATTGAAACCATAAGGCCCAGAGCTTAGATATTTAGTATGTAGCAATGTCAAGTGGCCGCCAGCATAAATCCTGCCAATTATGCCCCTGGGATCCAAAGTGTCCACACCCCAGAGCTCTTTAGCTCCCATAGACTTACAATTGGAAAAACTTCAAAAATCTTCTTCTCTGAAACCACAAGATCTAGAGCTTAAATATATAGCATGTAGCAATGTCAAGTGGTCACCAACATAAATCCTGGCAATCATGCCCCTGGGGTCAAAATTGGCCACGCCCTGGGCCCATTAGCTCCTATAGACTTATAATGGAAAAAAAAAACAACTTCAAAATCTTCTTCGCTGAAACCATAAGTCCCAGAGCTTAGATATTTAGTATGTAGCAACAGGAAATGGTCACCTTAATAAATCCTGCCAACCATGCCCCTTGGGTCAAAACTGGCCACGCCCATGCACCCATTAGCTACCATAGACAGGTAAAAAAACATGTCTCGCCTTTCTTCACAGTTTCTTTTTTTTTATAAACTTCACTTATGATTTTCTGGTACACAGGCGAGGGATACAGGGCCATTTGGCCCTCTTGTTATAATGTTCATTTCTTCTTCCAGAGACTTGCAGAACAACAACATACCCCAGTTACGACAGGCCCATTTTGCCAACTGTCCTCTGAGTGGCTCTATCTCATTTAGCTCTAATGATATTGGATGGATTGAAGATGGGACCTTTGCTAATATTACCAGTCTTAGTAGCCTGTAAGTATTCTGCTGTTGATTTTCTTTCCTTTTCTTACCCCTTATCATTAACCCTTAACCTGCTGAATATTTATATATGCCACACCCACTACTGATTATCAACCAATCAGATTACTTGATGCAAATTATTGCAACAAATTCACAATCTGAATGGCAAACAATGCAGATCCTGATAAGATGACTTCTTCAGAAGCCATCTGATCTGGATCTACATTGTTTGAAAGATAAGACATATCTGGGATCAGCAGGACAAGGGTTAAGACTGGTAACATCACGTGAACAAGTCTGTGGAATGAACACCCCTCTAGACCCCACATTTATAGAGAAAACTGGGATTTATGGGGGTAGAACATTATTTTTCTTATTTCTACTTCAAGACATAGGTAGTGGGCACTCATTAGAACTGCATGAAAGAGGCAGTTCTAATGAGCACCCACAACCTATGTTTGCAGTAGAAATAAGAAAATATCACAGATTTTCATCAGAAAATTAGCCATTTTGAAGATACAAAAGATTGCACTATGTCGCACTGATGTGTTGTCGTAATGAAATCTACTTGTTCACTTACCATGGTGAGTGCCTTATGCTAGAGAATGAGTGAAAATTTTGCCTATTCCCTGTGAAGTTTTCCAGACTGTACTTGCCCTTGGTCATGCAAGAAGAGCAAAAGTTTTGAAAGCTCCATTTATGATCTGTTGTAAATTGCAGTTTGTGTTCTTTGTGTACATAAAACACAACCTTTTAATAACACTAGTTTTGGCCCTGCAAAGACTGATCATACTGCATATCATAATTTAGGATATAAATGACAAATTTAATTTCGAAAGTCAAACTTTAAGGTTAAAATGTTTTGAAATGATTGAAACTACCACTTAATTCAAAATTCCATTTAAACAACTTGAAAAGTCTGTAGTAGCTAAACAACAGTTCTATGTTAAAACAAAATGTGTAGAATACACCACAGCCTCTTTAATAACACTATTAATGAGGTCCAAAGCAGAAACCATTTTAGCTAAACAAACATGTTATATCCAAACAAAAAGGTATAGATTATATAAAAAAATGACCATTTATGGTCTTTTTCTATTTAATCTACACATTTTTGGGATATAATGACCCTCTAGGTCATTTTTGTCGCGCCTGCTATTAGCATGGCACTATATAGGCGCCCGGTTTTCCGTCCGTTCGTTCGTCTGTCCGTTCGTCAAGGCGTCAACATTTGCGACCACCCTAGCGTTCACCCTAATGGTCAAGTTTATTTCTCAAGAACTATAAAAGCTTCATTGATGATACTTGGTACAAACTTGTGTCTGGGGATGACAACTTACATGCAAGCATCCATATTTGACCTTGACCTACATTGCATGGTTCAATGACTTTGTAAAATATTGCGACCATCCTAGTGTTCACCCTTATGGTCAAGTTAATTTCTCCAGAACTATTAGAGCTTCATTAATGATACTTCATACAAACTTGTGTCTGGGGATGGCAACTTACATGCAAGCATCTATATTTCACCTTGACCTACATTTCAGGGTTCACTGACTTTGTAAAATATTGCGACCACCCTAGCGTTCACCCTAATGGTCAAGTTTATTTCTCAAGAACTATAAGAGCTTCTTTAATGATATTTGGTACAAACTTGAATCTGTGGATGGCAACTTCAATGCAAGCATCCATATTTGACCTTGACCTAAATTTCATGGTTCACTGTCTTTGTAAACAATTGCGACCACCCTAGCGTTCACCCTACTGGTCAAGTTAATTTCTCAAGAACCATAAGAGCGTCATTAATGATACTCTATGCAAACTTATATCTCGGGATGGCAACTTAAATGCAAGCATCCATATTTGACCTTGACCTACATTTCATGGTTCACTGACTTTGTAAAATATTGCCACCACCCTAGCGTTCACCCTAATGGTTAAGTTCATTTCTCAAGAATTATTTGAACTTCATTAATGATACTTAATACAAGCCTTTTATGCAAGCATCTATGTTTGATCTTGGCCTAGATGTCTTGGTTCAGTGACTTTGCGCCCCCACAGGTGCGACATAGCCTTCGTCGGAATTCTTGTTCTTATTATGTACACATTTTTGTGATCCATCTTGAAACCATGTTATAGCCAAACTGTGTTATAATGAGTCATGTTGTAACAAGGGTATGGTGTTTTACCTAAACAATTTTGGTTTCCAGCTTTTATCCAACATCTAACAGGAGGATAATTTTGAAGACAATAATTGGTAATAATTCTGTGTACTTGTCCAGCAATAAATTGACAAGTCTTCCAACAGGAGGATACTTTCAAGACAAAAATTTGTAAAAACTCTCTGTATTTCACCTTCTTGTGATTTGTTCAACACATTAGGAAACCATGCCCATGTGAAAAAATGGCACCCAACATGGTGTCAGAAATGACAAATATTAGATAAAAATTGTAACATCTTTCTTATTTCTGCTTTCAACATAGATTGTGGGTACTCGTTAGTACTATTGTTTTTGAACAAAAATAAGGCAAATAATATATACCCCAGTAAACCCCACTTTTCTCTATATAAAGTGGGGTTTAGAGGGGTCTTGTTATCATGATGAATAAATTGACAAGTGTTCTAAAGACAACCATTAGTAATGACCTTGTGTACTTCTTCTTTCAGTGATCTGTCCAATAATAAGCTGACATTTGAGCCAGCGCATGACAAAACCTACAATTAGACCCGTGCTATGGTCGAAGACTCAGTTCAACCAGCTCTTCAGGTCAGTCTGGTTGGAGCATTCTTTTGTTGCCCTATGAATAGCTCAGAGGCTATAGAAGGCTCAGGCGAGCAGCGAAGACTCTGATCAGACTGCACTGATGCACAGGCTGATCTGAGTCTTGGCTGGTCCCACTGGCCTTATTGTAGATTTTGTCGTGTGCTGGCTTATTAGTCTTCTAACAGTGTGGATGGGTTGGAGTTGAAGACAATTATTGGTAATAAAGATACGTACATGTACTTTGTCTTTCAGTGATTTGTCAAACAATAAGCTGACAAGCCTTCCAACAGGAGGAGACTTTGAAAACTTGACTGTCGGCAGTAGCCTTGACCTCTCCAACAACAGGATTAACTATCTGCCTACTAATTCTTTCAAGAACCTGGTTGTTGGACAGAGCCTGTATGTATATGGCAACATTTTTATTTATAACACTCTTGTCGGGGTCAAAAGCAAAAACTGTATTGCTTGGATAATTGTGTTATTTCCTGATGAGGGAGGCATCACATGTATGTATGTCAAATGGAGTGATTACACTGCTAGAAAGCACTTGACAACAATGCAAAATAAAGTACAATCACAGAACTGTTTTGAAATACAACAAAGCATCATTAAAAGAAAAAGACCACAACCACCGCATTAGGATCGTGGCAGCACAAGCTACTGTGGAGGTGGGTGGGTGTGTGTGTGGGGTGGGGGGGGGGGGGGTGCTTATAGACCTATTACTGCCAACAATCCTTCAACCTAGTTTCAGGTGTAATTATCCCAATATATATATTTGGTTTCCATTAACCCATTTAGTACAGGAAACCCCAAAACGGGTGGTAGCCTGGCAAACAGTGCAGGCCCAGATCAGACGCCGCAGAATGCGGCGTCTGATCAGGGCCTACACTGTTTGCAGAAAGTTCAGCCATTTTCTTAATAAGTTTTGAAGAAAACACAACCTGTCACCCCTAAATTTTGAAATGGACTCCTAATACCTGTGATAATATTTTTAACTGAATGAGGGAGATTGGCCATTGGGATGAGGGAGATGTAAAGAATATATAGGGAAATTCTCAGTTCAAATGAGGAAGACTCCAAAATTTTACTAAAATTTAGCATAAATAGGGAAAAAATTAGCACCAAAATGAGGGAATCTCCCTCCGGATGAGGGAGGTATCACAGGTATGACTCCTGCCATATGTAATGAGGAAGATTCCATTTGGTACAAAAAGGGTTAAATACACAACCATTAGGACAAACAAAGAAGAGCCCTATGGGAAAATCTGACAAAGCTACATTTTAACCGTGTTGCGAGGTGGACCGTGCATGCTAATAAACCCTATTGGTTTCATTGGGCGATAGGGCTTGAGATGTCATTTCATCTCAATGTCGGGTAAAAGTCCCACAAAATTGGAAGCAACGTCTCCAAAATGACCTTTACAGTGTTGACGGGGACGTTAAACCTCAAATCAACAAACCAACCAACATTTAGAATAAACACAATTAGAACCACTGCTTTAGGATGGTGTGTAGCGAGAACCACTGGGGAGTTTAAATCGATTCAATGGGCCAAACCTTCATTCTAGGTTTTAATATTATTTACAACATACAAAATAGTTGGTCCACCTGAGCTTACTAGCTCAATCAATAGACCATCACAGAATAACATACATAGAGGATCTTACATGAGTGGTCATGTATTATTGAATTTATTAAACGAGTTGAGGAAAAGAGATAAAAAGCTCGGCAACCGAGCATTTTATTCCTTTTCCTTAACTCTTTTAATAAATTCAATATTCATGTACATGAGCACGAATGCAAGATTCTATTTATCATATGACATTTAAAGCGCATTTTATTCACGATTGAGTAAAAAAATGTCAACATTCCGCCATTAGTAAAGCGACGTTGTTAAGGACGCCGTACATGTAACGTTATGGGATGTATCTACCTAATTTGCATATTTAATCCACTAGTGGATTATCGAAAATATTACATGGCATTATTACACTCTCAGACGCGACGTCATATGATAAAATTTAGAAGAAACTGAAATACAAATCAAATAGAATAACCGTGATGAATTAAAGATGAGGGCTTGTAGCTTGTTCCACACACTATAAGCTGGAGCTAAAGAAGACCACTATGTAGGCCACAAAGAAACTTTGCTGCTCATTCGTGTTATAAAGCACATTTTTCATAGCAAGGCTCACTGAATATTTGTTTTATTCCAGGCAACTTTCAAATAACCAGATAACGAGGGTTGAGCCACGAGCTTTTGATGGCATAACTACCCAAAGTCTTGACCTTCAGAGCAATCCTTTACGAGAAGTATGGACAAACTCGTTCAAGCATTTGACATTGTCTGGGGATCTATATCTAAATGGGCTAGAGTATAAGAAGGTACCGCCTCGATGCTTGAATAGTGTTTCCGCAAGGACAATATACATGAATGGTGGTGGGATTGAAACGATTGAATCAGAAGCTCTGTATGATGTCACTGTTACAAACGATGTGTAAGTATTACCCACAGTGCAACTGGTTTAATTATGGTAGATTTCTTTAACCGGCACTGGGGATTGCTCTCCCTGCACAGGGGGCCTCCAGTTAACGCCCCTGATCTGAAGGATGGCCCACTCTATGACATTCATCCCTGCAAATGATGCCAGTGGAGTGTGTTCGGACACCAAAATTATCACCGCCATCGGGTATTGAAGCAGGTGCCTCTAGCATCAGAGGAAGTGCGCTAACTACTGAAATATCATTGCTATCATGCCTTGAACCAATCAGATTACTTGATGTAATTCATTCCTACAAATCAAAAACTGAATGCCACACTGTGTAGATTGGCCCCCGCCCATAGGGGCTTGAAGAAACATATGGGCTGCATGATGCTTCCACGCAGAGCTGAATCCGGCCCGCACACTAGTACTGGTAAACCGCTTAGAGGATCTAAGCCTGTCCATGAACCACGGTGCGAGGCGGACCGTTCATGCCAATAAGCCCTATTGGTTTCATTGGATGACAGGGCTTGAGATGTCATTTCATCTCAGTGTCGGGTAAAAGTCCCACAAAATTGGAAGCAATGTCTCCAAAATGACCTTTACAGTGTTGACGGGGACGTTAAACCTCAAGTCAACCAACCAACCAACACTGTGTAGATCTTGGCGACTGTACTGCTTTCTATGGCATCTGACCTAGATTAGATCTACACTGTTGGCCTAGCCCAGTACATGAGGCTAGTCCAGGCTGTACAGCTAACCTTTTGTACACAGCACTCTGGGGCCAGTTGTTCAAAACTTACCAACATCTTTAGTTAACGTATAGTTAAAACTTTGATCATTAAATACACCACAACCCCTTTATAACACTGTTAATGGGGTCCAAAGATGAAATCATGTTAATTAAACCATCTGTTTTATATCCAAACAAAAATGTATAGGTTATTTAGAAAAATGTCTATATACATTTTTAAAAGCAGCGCTTCACTTTTGTCCAATACGCTTGACGTTTTTTCCTGTCCCTTCGTGGGGCCTCTTTCATCTTCCTGCGCAGCCGTCGATTGACCCGAATTCTGTTCCATGTTTGTCTCAACTGGGAAAGTCTGCAAAATTAATGAACACGAACGTAAGTTCGACAATGTGGGAAACCCGTTTCGGGAATATAAATAAATTATCTGCCTCCTTTTACTTCACTTTTATTTAGTTTATTTATTTATTTCCGAATTTCTTATTTTCTATATCATAAGCGGTGCATAAATTATGCAAAAATTATATTTACAGCGCTGGTTCCCAGCGATAACTCGGCATCGTATGCTACCGCAACAGAAATCCGGAAATAGTCAGGTTCAAGGTCGTTCAATCGAGCATTACATAAATATCTGAATTTAGCTATTGGGTTTTTCCCCCAAGTAATTTATCAATGTCGGCATGTCACCGTAACAAACAAACCCGTAGAAATCGAACAAATGTGTCGAAGTAGGTGGTGTTTCGCCAGAGCCATACATATGTATGTGTAAGATAGGATAAGGATGGTAGGTAACTTACCCCGTAACTGTTCCAGGGCAAAGCATGAGTGAACTATAAATAGACGCTGCAACACGCCGTTCTTTGTCTACCTATCTATCTATTTATTTTGTTATTATTAATATGCCGTTTCGGCAGTAAGTAAAGTCCGTTTCGGACTACAAATTTACCATCCTTCCGATGACTATCGGGGACTTCTCATGCAAGTCTAGGCACCATTTATTGGTTTCTAAATGCAACTAATATTTCCGCCATTCTGACGGAAATTCGGCGGTGCCATTCGTTTCGCAGACCGCACGAAAATAGTTGTAAATACTGAACTCCATCACTTTTGATAGAGGCACTTGTGGTGCGCTGAAAAAGATATATTTAAACGAATATTTCATACCTAATTGTACTTAAAATCTCCCTAAAATTAAACTTTATTTGTACATTTTTGAGCTCTGGAAAAACATCAGACCAACTTTGGAACTGATAAGCCTCGTTCTGATTTTGGATGCTGACTTAGCTACGTCATCTCTGTGGGGTCCACTGAAGGGTTATGCAGTTGATAAAATCTATACATATTTGGGGATCCATCTTGAAACCATATTATATCCAAAATCATGTTATAACGAACAGTGTTGTATTGAGGCTTTGGTATATGGCAGATATACAATTATTTTTGAAGAAAAATTTGAGCAGCTTTAAACTGTTCCCATTTTTTCAGCAAAAATAATACTACATTAGATTTGTCCTTACCAGAACAGTTAACATTTTGACCACTAACAAGCTTCAGTAGAACTTTGATGGCTCGAACACCGATGGCTCGTTTACCATGGATGCGTCGAACCCATTCTTGAGCCCCTAGCGAAATCCTCTACATAAGAAATAGTGAGGGATAATTAAGGAGATTTTAGTCTTTTATCTTGCAAATGTATGCTGTGTGTACTCATTAGAATCGCCTCGATGAGGTGATTCTAATGAGTACACACGGCATACGTTTTCATCATAGAACATCGAAAAGATGTCTAAAAGTATCTCGTTATGCCTCCTGACAGTAACCTCAGTGGCTCGAACTCCCCCTGTCTCGAACAGATTTTCGAGGTCCCAAAGGTGTTCGAGCCATTGAAGTTCGACTGTAGTTAAGCTAATGATGCTTTGAACAACTGGGCCGGGCCCTGATATCACAGCAACAAGCTTAAGACTAGCTTGGCTATAAATAACTGTTATCTGAATTTTCTTACAAATTCTACACCACAACCTCTTTATAACACTATTAATGGGGTGCAAAGCAGAAACCGTGTTAGTTAAACAACCGTGTTGTATCCAAACAAAAATGTATAGATTATATAGAACAATGACCATTTCTTTATAAACTATACATTTTTGGGATCCATCTTGAAACTGTATAATATGCAAAACTGTGTTATAACGAACCATGTTATAATGAGGTTGTGGCATATTTGCACAGTTTATTAAACTAATTCATTAGTAGATTTGGATTAATTGATTTAGAGGTTAACTGTATTAAAAATTTCATTGGGCAGGTAAAGTGTCTGTGTTACGGTCAGAAACTTCGTTTTAGGGCGACCCATTAGCCAGCCCTAAAATGTAATTTGCGACCATAAAACTGACAAGTTACCTCTCTAAATTACAATTATCAATACAGTTATATCCATTCTAATGCACTGGTTTAGGCATTTAGTTAAAAATTATACTATTTTGCTGAAAGCTGCAAGCTCTGCGAGCTGCATTAACCCATTGTTGGCAGGAAACCCCTAAATGGTTATCTTGGCAAACAGTACAGGCCCAGATCAGTCACCGCAGAACTTGGCGTCTGATCAGGGCCTGCCCTATTTGCTAACATAATTTTCCCTCAAAAATAGAATAAGAACAAAAAGATGAGCCTGACACCTTTTATGTGGCAAATGGACTTGTCCAACATACAACAGTGGAAGAGGCCACAGTATACAATGGGTTAAACCAAATGCTCATTACGAAAACATGCCAATACAAAAACACTGTAAACTTTACTGCCGAACAAATGAACATTTTAAGCTGAAAAATTGTGATATACATGTATAACTTATTTCTGCTCAAAATATAGATTTTGAGTACTCGTTTGAGCTGCCTCATCGAGGCAGTTCTAACGAGTACCCACAATCCATATTTTGGAGCAGAAATAAGAAAAATAAGGTTTACCCCTGTAAACCCCAGTTTTTACTATAAATAAGTGGGGTTCAAGGGGGTCAAAATTATATAGGTGTGTTTTTGTGATTTACCCAATGAAAAGTGAGGTTACATGATGACGTCAGGCTTCCAAGAATATACTGTCACAAATTTTTGATGTTATCCAATCAGAAGCATGTTACCTATGCAAATGCATTAGAATCATCTTTTTAACCTCTTTCCTGCTGCATAATAAATTTAGCCACACCCATTTCTGACTTTGAACCAATCAGATTACATGATGTAATTTATTTTTACAAATTCACAAACTGAATTCAAACACTGTCAATCCTGATCAGATGGCTGATCATGATCTACACTGTTTGCAAAGATAGGGGTTGTCGTGAACAGCAGGATAAGGGTTAATGCACAGAACTGTTAACAAAGTATATTTGATGTTTCAGACACATTTTCGATTATATTTCAGTGATTTATCCAGTAACAACCTTGAAACCATAGAGGGGTCAATATTCGGAGGTGTGTCAAGTGTTGGCGAGGATTTGTTCCTTCAAAATAATAATCTAACTGGTATTAGTGGTGATGCATTTGAGAACGTCGTGTTGACCTACATTTGGTTGTCAGACAATCTACTGACGATTTTTCCAACAGCCTTATCAGCTCAAAATCCACAAAGAATGTAAGTAATACCCATCGCCTTACAAATTGAAATTTTCTTTTGCCACTGACTAATTTGTGATATTTTCTTTTATTAGCTCAGCTGTTTTCGAAGAAAACGACAAGATATTGTCATAGCTCTGGCGTTGTCGTCGTGCAAAAACTTGGACATTATGTAATATCTCTGTCATTACTGAACATATTTACTTGAAACTCGGACTAGTTGTTCATTATGAAAAGGGGCTGAAGCCGAGCGTTGGCACCCGCATGTGATGCCCTTGTTTTTTTATACTAAGCAGTGAAATCAATGCATTTCTAAATTAAGACAGATAAAAATATTTTCACATTGTGAAAAATGTTTGACCATGTAATTTTCACAGTAGCAGCTCGGACTACAATTTTGGTAAGTTTTTCGTATAAAATAAAAAGAAAAATAATGTTTTGATAAATACCAATATTACATTGAATGTGTTGAAAAAAATTTCATCAAGTATGTTGAAACACCAGATACTTTCACGAGTGGGAAACATGTTCTGAACACCTTTTCATTTCCTGTACATCGCCAAAGTCACTTATATTTTCTGTTTTTTTTTTTTGTTTTTTTTTGTTTTTGATAAATACTAAAAAATATTTCCTTGTGTGTTGAAAAGATCAGAATTTTCACTTGTGCTTTGCACTCTTGAAAATTCTGTGTGTTTTCAACACTCTCGATGAAATAATTTTGGTATTCATCTAAAAAAAAATATCTTGTATATATGTATTTCTGACAGTTCCCTAGCTGAAAAAAAATCCCTGTCTCCTATGGGATTAGAACCCAGGCTGCATGGTGAAAGACCATTGCTCTACCTCCTGAGATAAAAAGTTAACTACATTGGGTTAACAAGTCCATGAAATGATGACCCCTCTAAACCTCATTTTATATTGAGAAAAGTGGGGTTTACAGGGGGTATTCATTACTTTCCTTATTTTTGCTCAAAAACAAATATTGTGGGTACTCTTTAGAACTACCTCACTGATGTAGTTCTAACAAGCACTCACAATCTGTATTTGGACTAGAAATAAGAAAGTTATCAAATTTTCACCTGTGACATTGACCTACTTTATCATACCTTTTCAACCGTTTGAGATAGAGCCTTCATATTTGGCATGTAGGTCCCTTGTGACAAGGGCTTTCTACTCATACAAATTTTGATCTGTGACCTTGACTTGTGACTTTTAAAGAAAAAATTGACCTCGGCCCGGGGACATGTTCCTGTTTCACAGGAAAGAAATTGTTTTACTTTACAGCTACTTGGCCAATAATCTACTGGAGTTTATTGCTGACGGATCATTTGCTGGGATGTCAGGTCTTCAAACACTAGATATGAGTGGTAACCAACTAACATCAATACCAGCTGGTCTGCTCGATGACCTCACTGGGCTGCAGTACCTGTAAGTACTCATTCTGGTCACACCGTAATGATCCTAAGTATTGGGACACAAACAGTGCAGCTCCAGATCAGACTGAAGGAGCAGTCTGATCAGGATCTTCACTGTTTGCCATTCTGTCTGCAATGCTTGGACTCCTTGCTCGATCCTGAAAGAAATTTGTTAAAAGTTTAGGAGAATTACAGCAAGACCTCAAGGTGTCAGAATTTTTTGGAATTTTACGGTATTTGCAAGTTTTTTGTAAGTTATCTGGTCAGACAAAAACCAGCCTCACATTAAGAAAACATGCCTATTTTAATATATTGACAGTTTTACCACCAAAAATTGAATATTTTCAGATAAAAAATTCCGATATTTTTTGTATTTCTGCTCAAAACATACATTGTGGCTAGTTGTTAGAACCACACGAGGCAGTTCTAATGCGCACCCACAATCTATGTTTTTGAGCAGAAAAATGAGAAATAATATGAGCCATCACATGACAAAATCTACAAGAAGTCTTGAATGACTAGCGAAGACTCAGATCAGCCTGCATCAGAGTCTTCGCTGGTTGCATGTACCTACATAGGTGTGTTTTCGTGATGATCACCTACACAGACTAGCAACTGTCGCGAAATATTTGATGCTAGAATTGAGCCAGCGCATGACAAAACCTACAATAAGACTGGTGTGACTACCACAGACTCAAATCAACCTGCGCACCCATCCACTATGACAAGACCTTATGCTTATGTCTCTTTGCATAGATATTAGCCTATAGTAGGTAAATGAGATCAGTGAAGACTCTGATCAGACTGCACGAATGTGCAGGCTGATCTGAGGCTTCGCTGGTCGCTAAAGACTTCTTGTAGATTTTGTCATGCGCTGGCTCAGTTAGAATTATTATACTTTTCAAGCCATTAAGGTGCTGATCCGACACATATACTTGCAAACAGTGTTTGTTTTTGTTTGATTTGAGGTTTAACGTCCCCGTCAACACTGTAAAGGTCATTATGGAGACGTTGCTTCCAATTTTGTTGGACTTTTACCCGACATTGAGATGAAATGACATTTCAAGCCCTGTCGCCCAATGAAACCAATATGGTTTATTAGCAAAGACGGTCCGCCTCGCACCGCGGTTCCTGAACAGGCTTAGATCCTCTAAACGGTTTACCAGTACTAGTGTGCGGGCCGGATTCAGCTCTGCGTGGAAGCATCATGCAGCCCATATATTTCTTCAAGCCCCTATGGGCGGGGCCTTTGAACAAGTGTAAGAGCAATATTGATATGTCATTCGTTACGCTAATAACACATTTTGAAATTGCAAATCACCAAGGACTTTTATGGAAATTACCGGTTCGGCAATTTACGTATTTTTAGGCGAAATCTGGCTGGACCGATTTTGATTCTTCACTTTCTCAAGCCCTGTTGCAAACAGTGTAAAAGGGGTGTTTGAAAACTATTGCAAATGCAGAGTATATCATAAAAATCCTAAAAATTCGGACACTGAGGAACTTAACGTAGTTCTTATTAAAATTTTAACAAATTTGTTTCATGATCCAGCAAGGAGTCCAAAAGGTGCTGATGGCATGGCAAACAGTGTAGACCCTGATCAGACTGCTCCTTCAGGAGCAGTCTGATCTGGGTCTTCACTGTTTGCTTAGGCCTATCAGTCCCAATACTTAGGATCATTAAGGTACTGGAAAGCACGGGATTTACTTGTACAAAACCAATAAGGAAAGTGATGACTACTGATCACTGTTTATTGTGTATTAAATACACTTTAAATCCACTAACCCATTTTTAGCTCATCTGTCACATATTGTGATCACATTTTGCCCATCATGCGTGTGTGTGTCTGTGCATCCATGTGTAAACAATTTCTTCAAACAACCTCTCCTCCTAAACCACTGATTGGATTTTGACTGAACTCCACAGGAATGATCCAAAAGTGGCCTCCTTTCAAAGTTTTTATGCCCCCGCATCATATGATGCTGGGGGCATATACTTTTTCGTTTTTCCGTACGTGCGTACATGTGATCCCGTAACCTCAGGTTAAGGTTTTTGTAACAGGTAGAGCCTGAACTTTTAGAACTCATATTTTCCTAACCATTTGATGGAACTGGTTCGTCTTCGGTATGATGATAGATATAGGTCCAAAGTTTTATTAAGCAATACCCCCACCCATGCCTGTGACCTCAATGTCAAGGTCACAGACTTAGAAATGCTCAATGTTAAAGACTCAGGTTAAGGTTTTTGTAACAGGTAGACCTGAACATTTTAGAACTCATATTTTCCAAACCATTTGATGGAATTGGTTCATATTTGGTATAATTATAGATATAGTGCCAAAGTTTTATTCAGCGATACCCCAACCCATACCCATGACCTCAAGGTCAAGGTCATTGACTTAGAAATTTTCCATGTTAAAGACACCAGTTACAGTATTTGTACCTGGTAGAACCTGAACTTTTATGATGGCTTTGGTTCATATGATGATAGATATAGGTACAATGTTTTATTCAGCAATATCCCCACCTATGCCTATGACCTCAAGGTCAAGATCACAGACTTAGACAATTTTAATGTTAAAGATTTTAAAGAGCTCAAATTTTCCAAACCATATTATGGATTTGGCTTATATATGCTATGATGATAGATACAGGTCCAAATGTTTATTTGGCAATACCCCCACTCATGCCTATGGCTTCAAGGTCAAGGTCACAGACTTAGAAATTGTTAATTAGATATTTTAAGAGTTGATATTTTCCAAATCTTGCGATGGATTGAGTTTATATTTGGTATGATGTTAGATACCTGTCCATTTTATTCAGCGATACCCCCACCCATGCCCATGAGCTCAAGGTCAAGGTCACAGACTTAGAAATTTTTAATTAGATATTTTAAGAGTTTATTTTTTCCAAATCGTATGATGAATTAAGTTTATATTTGGTATGATGATTGATACTGGTCCAATACCCCCATCCTTGCACGTGCCCTAAATGTCAAGGTCACAGACAAAGAATTTTTTTATTTAAAGTTTATAAGAGCTCATACTCACCAAACCATATAGATTTGCTTCATATTTGATATGATGATAGTTACAGGTCCAAAGTTGTATATACCCCCACCCCGGACCTCAAGGTCAAGGTCACAGACTTAGTCTTATTATGCTTTTAAAGTTTTAGAGCTCATATTTATAGATTGGCTTCATATTTGGAATGATGATAGATACAGGTCCCAAGTCTCATTCACCCATACCAATGACCCTGCCCATGACCTCAAGGTCAAGGTCACACACTTAGAAAATTTTGTTGCAACATGGATTTTCGGGGTGAGGCGGGGCCCTTGGCGGGGGCATCTGTGCTGTCTGGACACATTTCTAGTTAATATAGTGCAATGCCAATCATTAGAACTGCCTCAATGAGGCTGTTCTAACAAGTACCCACAACCTATGTTTAGCGGCTGTTGGAACTCATCTAGAACCGCCTCATTGAGGTGGTTCTAACGAGTACCCACAACCTATGTTTAGCCACCGCCCATCGGGGCTTGAAAAAATAGATGGGCTGCATGATGCTTCCACACAGAGCTGAAACCGACCGTACACGAGTACTGGTAAACTGCTTAGAGGAACTAAGCCTGCCCAGGCAAAGCATTGCGAGTCGGACCGTCCATGCTTATAAACCCTATTGGTTTCATTTGGTACAGGGCTTGAGATATCATTTCATCTCAGTGTCTGGTAAAAGTCCCACAAAATTGGAAGCAATGTCTCCAAAATAACCTAAACAGTGTTGACAGGGACATTAAACCTCAAATCAGTCAAAAACCCACGAGCAGATATAAGAAAGAAACATGTGTACCCCTGTGAACCCCAGTTTTCTGTGTATAAAGTGGGGTTTACAAGGTGTTCATTAAGCAAACTTGTTAACTTAATGATGATATATTTCTTTCTTTCAGATACCTGGACAACAATTTGATAGAACAAATAGAAGATGGGGCACTGGATAACCTGGCCAGTCTGTACTATTTCAGTGCACCAGACAACTTGTTGACTCATGTACCATCATTTGCTACGAAGCCAAACCTGGATATTGTTCTTTTAGGCTCAAATAACATTGAGACTATAGCTGATTCTACTTTTGCCAACACACCATCACTCGGTTATCTGTAAGTATATTAGCCCATTTTGTACCGGAAACCCCAAAACGGATAGTTTACAAACAGTGCAGACCCAGATCAGATGCTGCAAAATGTGGCATCTGATCAGGGCTGCACTGTTGGCAATTGTTTTGGCCAATTTGCAAAAAGTTTTTGAAGAAACCACAACCTGACACACCTAAATTTTGTAATGGACTCCTCCTATATATATAAGGAGGAAGATTCCATTTGGTACAAAAAAGGGTTAAACATCTTTTTTGACACAATTATTGTTATATGGACCCAGTTGTTCAAAGCTATGCACCATCTGATCAGGGCCTGCTGTATTTGCTAACAGAATTTTCGTTCAAAAAACAGAAAAACCCTACAGAGGACCCTAGTTATAACGACGATATTTGTTCCCTATTATTGCACCGTTATAAAGAAATCGCAGTTAAAAGGAATCTCAGTTAGGAGTATAATAAGTAGTAAAAAGCCTTTCCCCACTCCGAGGCAATTCTAACAAATGTCTATAACATTTGTTTCTTGGAGTATTAGATTACAAGACTCTTTCATGACTATGCACACACGATTTGTGCATTCCAACCCTAGGGAAGCTCACATCGCTCAGAACCGAAGCTAAGCCTTTAGCTTAGTAGTCATTCCATTTAAATTGACGTTAAAACAAGTTTTGCTGTTATAACGAATGTTGGTATAAAGAGGGTTGACTGTATATCATTCATCTAAATTCTTGAGCAGAGAACATTTTATATTTATTTGTTTTCTTCAAAATTAGGCTTGACATTTAATGTACATTGTCCGTCTAGCAGACAATTTACTTAAAATGGCAAGCATTGTTTTCTCTCAATGCTATTAGCTGTAGTTGCGATTGTCATTGAAACTGCCCCTGCCCATCGGGGCTTGAAGAAATAGATGGGCTGCATGATGCTTCGACACAGAGCTGAAACTGACTGCACACGAGTACCGAAAAACCGCTTAGAGGATCTAAGCCTGTCCAGGCAAAGCGATGTGAGTCAGACCGTCCATGCTTATAAACCCTATTGGTTTCATTGGGTGACAGGGCTTGAGATGTCATTTCATCTCAGTGTCAGGTAAAAGTCCCACAAAATTGGAAGCAACATCTCCAAAATGACCTATACAGTGTTGATGGGGAAGTTAAACCTCATATCAAACAATCAAACAAACAACTGACATTGACAAATCCAGATCTGGTTCATGTGAGTCAGATACTATCAAATCATGCAATCCAAATGAGTTTATGAGCATCAAAATATTTTTATTTTACTGTCTTTATAGGTACCTCGGGAACAACCCTCTTGGTTGCTACTGTCAACTCGTTGACCAGTTAAATGAAATCAGAACTGCAGTGAGGTCAGGAGAGTGTGAATATCCTAGTGCTGTGGATGGAATCACTCTGGCCATCAGCACTGAATTATTTACAACCTATTTTGGCAACAGTGTTAATAATGCCACCCTATATCAGTGTAGTAAGTAGAAATTTTTATCTCAACCTCTGGCACAAATATCTCACTCTTGGTATATGAACTACACATATGTTTATTATTATCATTTTTATCATTAGGGTTCTCACTGCTGTGGGTTGGAGCCTGGCTCGGGTCACATGTGAGACGTCAAGTTCGGCAACGGAAGGTCAGGTGGTTTTTCTCCGGGCAATCCAGTTTTTGCCCACCTCTGATAAGTGATTGGCTCGATATGAGTGAAATAATCTTGAAAGGGCCGTAAAACCAAAACCCAAATTATTATCATTTGTTTCCAGTTTAGGTTGTTTGCAGGCAAAGCAAACAGGCATTCTGTTGAATAGTTCTTTGATTATTAGCAGTAGGTAAGAAAATTTCTTCTCTTAAGGCTGTAATGCATATACATAACTAGATTTTGACTTTCAGATTTTTACTTGTCACAAAAATGCCTTAGTATAGCCTTTGGTGGAGATTTGGTAAAGCCTTTGGTTGAGATTTAGGCTAGTCTTTTGCCACCACGAAAACATGCCTATAGAATTTTAACCCTGTTGAACCCCACTTTTATTAGCTCACCTGTCACATAGTGACAAGGTGAGCTTTTGTGATCACTTTTGGTCCATCCGTCCGTCCGTGCGTCCGTCCGTCCGTAAGCAATTTCAAATATGTATATCTCTAATACCCCATGGTCAATCTTGATCAAATTTCATGAGAAGCATCATCAGGTAGGGGGAAAGGCTGCATAAGGTTTTTGGGCTGATCAGATTGGAATTGTGGTTGCCATGGCAACATATAGCTCCCATAGACTTACAATGGGAAAAAATTAAAATATCTTCTACTCTGAAACCACAGGGCCCAGAGCTTAGATATTAAGCATGTATTAACAGCCAGTGGTTACCTACATAATTCCTGCCAATCATGCCCCTGGGGCCCAAATTGGCCACGCCCCGGGGCCCCTTCGCTCCCATAGACTCATAATGGAACAAAAAGCTTCAAAAATCTTCTTCTTGGAAACCACAGGGCCCAGAGCTTAGATATTTAGCATGTAGCAATGGCAAGTGGTCACCTACATAATTCCTGCCAATCATGCCCCTGGGGTCCAAACGGGCCACGCCCCGGGGCCCTTTAGCTCCTATAGACTCATAATGGAAAAAAGCTTCAAAAATCTTCTTCTCTGAAACCACAGGGCCCAGAGCTGAGGTATTTGACATGTAGCAATGGCAAGTGGTCACCTACATAATTCCTGCCAATCATGCCCCTGGGGCCCAAATTGGCCACACCCCGGGGCCCCTTAGCTCCCATAGACTCATATTGGAAAAAAAAAAGCTTCAAAAATCTTCTTCTCTGAAACCACAGTGTCCAGAGCTTAGATATTTAGCATGTAGCAATGGCCAGTGGTCACCTACATAATTCCTGCCAATCATGCCCCTTGGGTCCAAATTGGCCACGCCCCGGGGCCCCTTCGCTCCCATAGACTCATAATGGAACAAAAAGCTTCAAAAATCTTCTCCACGGAAACCACAAGGCCCAGTGCTTAGATATTTAGCATTTAGCAACGGCAAGTGGTCACCTACATGAATCCTGCTAATCATGCCCCTAGGGTCCAAATGGGCCAGGCCCCGGGGGCCCCTTAGCTCCCATAGACTCATAATGGAAAAAAAACTTCAAAAATCTTCTTCTCTGAAACCACAGGGCCCAGAGTTTAGATATTTAGCATGTAGCAAGGGCAATTGGTCACCAACATAATTTCTGCCAATCATGCCCCTGGAATCCAAAAGGGCCACGCCCCGGGGCCCCTTAGCTCCTATAGACTCTTAATGGAAAAAAAAGCTTAAAAAATCTTCTTCTCTGAAACCACAGGGCCCAGAGCTTAGATTTTTAGCATGTAGCAATGGCAAGTGGTCACCTACATAAATCCTGCCAATCATGCATGTGGGGTCCAAATGGGCCACGGCCCGGGGCCCCTTAGCTCTCTAAAACCATAAGGCACAGATTTTGTTTGATTTGTGGTTTTACATCCCCGGCAACACTGTATAGGTCATTTTGGAGATGTGTCTTCCAATTTGGTGGGACTTTTACCAGACATTGAGATGAAATTACATCTCTAGCCCTGTCGCCCAATGAAACCAGTAGGGTTTATAAGCATGGACACCCCTTTGCCTGAGCTTAGATATTTAGTATGTAGCAATGTCAAGTGGTCTCCTACACTAATGATTTTCTGGTACACAGGTGAGCGATATAGGGCCATTGGGCCCTCTTGTATGGTAAAACTGGGGTTTTAAGTAGTATACCTTACTTTTCTTATATCTGCTTTAAAATATAGATTAGGAATAATCCTGGATGAGGTGGTTCTAAGGAGTACCTACAATCTATATTTTGAACAGAATGAAGAAAAATATCACAATTTTTCATCTTAAAATTTTTCGTTTTTTCGGCCGTAAAGTTTACAATATATTGTATAGGTGTGTTTTTGTAATGCAGACATTTGGCATAGCCTTTGGCAAAGATTTGGCATAGCCTTTGGCAGAGATTCAGCATAGCCTTTGGTGGAGATTTGGTATAGCCTTTGGCAGAGATTTGGCTGAGATTGGCATAGCCTTTGGTGGAGATTTGGTATAGCCTTTGGTCTTGATTTGGTACAGACCTCGGCAAAGATTTGGCTTAGTCTTGGCAGAAATATTGAATAGCTTTTGGCAAAGATTTGGTGTAGCCTTCGGAGGAGATTTGACATGGCATTTGGTGTGAGATTATAGCCTTTGTTGGATATTTCATATGACCTTTGGTGTGAGATTTGGTATAATCTTAGGCAGATATCTGGTATAGCCTTTGGCTGAGCTTTGGTTGTGATTATGCATAGCCTTTGCTGGAGATTTGGCATAGCCTTTAATTTGGATTTGATATGGTTATTGGCATAGATTTGGAATAGCCTTTGGTGTAAATTTGGCATAGCCTTTGGCAGAGATTTTGCATAGCCTTTGGATGAGATTTGGCATAGCCATTGGCAGAGATTTAATATGGCCTCTAGTGGCTTTTGATGGAGATTTGCATAGCCTTTGATGGAGATTGGGTAAAACCTATGGTGAAGATTTGGTAAAGCCTTTGAAAGAGATTTGGCATAGCCTTTGGCAGAGATTTGGCATATCCTTTGGTGGAAATTTGGCAGAGCCTTTGACAGAGATTTAATATAGCCTTTGGTGGGGATTTGGCATAGCCTTTGACAGAGATCTGGTAAAGCCTTTGGGGGAGATTTGGTATAGACTTTGGTGGATATTTGGCATAGCCTTTGGCAGGGATTTGGTATTGCCTTTGGTGGAGATTTGGTATAGCCTCTGGTGGAGATTTGATATAGCCTTTGTGGGAGATTTGCCATAGCCTTTGTCAGAGAATTGGTATAGCCTTTGGTGGAGTTTTGGTGTAGCTTTTGGGGAGATTTGTTATAGCCTTTGGTGGTGATTTGGCATGAGGAGACTTGGCATAGCCTTTGGCAGATATTTGGTATAGCCTTCAGGGCAGATTTGGTATAGACTTTAGTGGATATTTGGCATAGCCTTTGGCAGAGATTTGGTATAGCCTTTGGTGGAGATTTGGTATAGCCTTTGGTGGAGATTTGGTATAGCCTTTGTCGGAGATTTGGTACAGCCTGTTGTGGAGATTTGGTGTAGCCTTTGGGGAGATTTGGTGTAGCCTTTGGTGGAGATTTGGTCTAGCCTTTGGGGGAGATTTGTGTAACTGGGCAGAGATTTGGTATAGCTTTTGATGTAGCCTTTGGTGGAGATTGTGGTATAGCCTTTGGCCGAGATTTGGCAGAGGTTTGGTATAGCCTTTGGCAGAGATATAGTATAGCCTTTGGCAGAGATTTGGTATAGCCATTGGGGAGATTTGGCATTGCTATGGCAGAGATTTGGTATAGCCTTTGGAGGCGATTTGGCAGAGATTTGGTATAGCCTTTGGCAGAGATTTTGGTATAACCCATAGCTTTTGGCAGAGATTTGGTATAGCCTTTGGCCAAGATTTGGCAGAAATTTGGTATAGCCTTTGGCAAAGATTTGTTATAGCCTTTAGAGGAGGAGATTTGGCATAGCCTTTGGTAGAGATTCGGTACAGCCTTTATGGAGATTTGGTATAGCCTTTGGCAGAGATTTGGTATAGCCTTTGACAGAGATTTGGTATAGCCTTTGACAGAGATTTGAAATAGCCTTTGGTGGAGTTTGGCATAGCCTTTGGCAGAGATTTGGCATCACCTTTGGTGGAGATTTGGTATAGCCTTTGGTGGACATTAGGTATAGCCTTTTGTGTAGATTTGGCAGAGATTTGGTATGCCTTTGGTGGAGATTTGACATAGCCTTTGGCAGAGATTTGGCATAGCCTTCGGCAGAGATTTGGAATAGCCTTTGATGGAGATTTGGCAGAGATAGGGAATAACCTTTGATGGAGATTTGGTATAGCCTTTGGGGGAGATGTGGTATAGCCCTTGGCAGAGATTTTGCATAGGCTTCGTGTACTCATTAGAATTGCCAGGAGGCATAATGGGGTAAATTTTGGGACATCTTTTCGGGCAAACTTAGACCTCCTAAGTAACTTACCAGTTTTAAAATTTGGTCGGTTTCAGCTCTGTACTGAAGAACCATGCAGCCAAATCTATGTCTTCAAGCCCTGATGAATGGGGGTGGAGAGTGTGTGGGCGGCAACACATTTTGCTCTATTGATAGAACATGGTCCTGTTGTTTAAAACATAGTTGAAGTTATGAAGTCAATACTGGTGCAAGTGTAAGATGTTCTAACAAAGGCAGTATCAAATAAACTGGGGCCAGTTGTTCAAAGCATCGTTAGCTAAATGAGCTTGTTAGTTAGTGGTCAAATTGTCAACTGTTCTAGTAAGTTCAATACCTTATACTCTGGTATTTTTGCTGCAAAAATGTGAATAGAATTTGCATTTGCAAAAGCTACTCACATTTTTTCAGCAAAAATATTAGCATATTTTCCATATTAAAAGATCAAAGTTTTAACAATATGCTAGCTAATGACATCATTTGTTTTGCACAATTGGCCCTTGTTGGTAGTTTGATGCTTTTGCCATGATATTAACCCATATACACTGTGAACGATAATTAGATTCTAAGTCTTGTGTCACTGGGGCGTCCAGCTGACATTGGCTTACAGTTTGGCAAGCCCTGCTGTCCTTGCAGTTGGTAAGGGTAGAGGGAGATTGTTGTTACCCTTTCAGTTTCTACACTTCCATTCATTTTCCTTTTTCTCCCCTGACCTTCATTTTCATCAGTACTACTGTCTCTTTTCTCTGTTTCTCTGAAAGATGGCACAGAATGACCTACAAGGGTTGACATGTCATTAAACCCTAACTCAATCAATCAAAAACCCATGCGTTTTGATTTCCCTTATTGCATTAAATTATTGCATATTTGATATTCTGTATAGCTGGTGAAAACATCGGAGGGACAGCTAATTCTGGCACAGAGATTGAGGTGACATGGGACCAACCAGCTAGCCTTTACATAGAACTAAACAGTACAGCAGGCTCAGCACCAGCACTGAATGGAAGTGTGTAAGTAAAGTATAGTTAAGTGGAAGTGTGAAAGTAATGTATAGTTAAGTGGAAGTGTGTAAGTAATGTATAGTTAAGTGGAAGTGTGTAAGTAAAGTATAGTTAAGTGGAAATGTGTAAGTAAAGTATAGTTAAGTGGAATTGTGTAAGTAAAGTATAGTTAAGTGGAAGTGTAGGAGTAAAGTATAGTTAAGTGGAAGTGTGTAAGTATTTTATGGTTAAGTGGAAGTGTGTAAGTAAAGTATAGTAAAACTTCATTGACTCAATTTACCACGGCTGCATTACGAAAACATGCCTTTTCAAATATATTGATAATTTTACCACCCAAAAATGAAAATTCATAGACCAGGCAATTCTAAAAAGTACCCACAATCTGTGTTATTGAGCAGAAATAAGAAAAATAATGTATACCACTGTAAACCCCAGTTTGACTGTATAAAAGTGTGGTTAAATGGGTTCAAAATTATATAGGCTTGTTTTCGTAATGGATTCAAACTCTTAATTGAGTCTGTGTAAAAGTTCTTCCAGTGACTCAAAAACCAATTACTCATTTACAAGGGCTGATTCAAACTCGTAATTGAGTCTGTGTAAATGTTCTTCTAGTGACTCGAACACCAATTACTCATTTACCAGGGCTGATTCAAACTCATAATTGAGTCTGTGTAAAAGTTCTTCCAGTGACTCAAACACAATTACTCATTTACCAGGGCTGATTCAAACTCATAATTGATTCTGTGTAAAAGTTCTTCTAGTGACTCAAAAACCAATTACTCATTTACCAGGGCTGATTCAAACTCATAATTGAGTCTGTGTAAAAGTTCTTCTAGTGACTCAAAAACCAATTACTCATTTACCAGGGCTGATTCAAACTCGTAATTGAGTCTGTGTAAAGGTTCTTATAGTGACTCAAAAACCAAGTCAAACTTGTAATTGAGTCCATGTAAAAGTTCTTCCAGTGACTCAAACACCAATTACTCATTTACCAGGGTGGTTCTAATGAGCACACACAACCTATTTATGTTTGTAGTATAAATAAGAAAAACATCGACAAAGGGGCCAGTTTGGAGATGTTAAAAAAATGCACTTTTTCACATGGATGTGCTATTGTCATGCTGAGCAAAATGCTTCCCAGAAGCTGTTGTCTACATCAACAAGTATCGCTCAAAATACTATACTTTATATCTTTACAGCTCCTACACTGTAACATGTATAAGTGTATCAGCTGCCACCCTCCAGGACACAGTGTCTGACACAGATGCCTCTTCTGGGTCGACAAGCTTCTCCAAGACCTTCAGCACTGGGGTTGTTGCTGGGACAACCTATGAATGTTCTGTCCAGTTGACAAAGGCGGGCTACACTAGTGCTAAGAGTCCACCAGTTATAATTATAACTCCAGATGCAGCAGGTGGGTCACATGTTTTAGCTTCATCATTAGCTGAGGATTTTTATAACACAGTAATTTGAAGATCATCAAAACTGGGTTTACTATAGTCTTTCAAAACGCTGTGAGACATGACTGATCTT
This sequence comes from Lucinisca nassula, assembly GCA_963580285.1. Lineage (NCBI taxonomy): Eukaryota > Metazoa > Mollusca > Bivalvia > Lucinida > Lucinidae > Lucinisca > Lucinisca nassula. The sequence continues at coordinate 68,195,788 of OY757021.1, read as the reverse complement.
TTGAATTTGGACTAGTCCGTGTTTTAGGTAAGTCGCCTTCAGTTGGTATTTTACAGTGGGAGATATAGAGATTATCATATGGCATTTTTCATATCATACCCCATATCAGCCCGAGACTCCCATATCAACCCGATGGCCGAAGACCCGAGGACTGATATGGATCGAGGGCTGATATGGGGTATGATATGAAAAATGCCATATCATAATCTATTTATCATACATTTCACTTTTAAAAGAATTCGTTCAAAATAAATGTATTAATTGCATCTGCCTAATATCAACGTTACAATGAGAATCTCATTATAGCCCCGCTTTGAAAAAGTGGGGCTATATTGGATTTGCCATGTCCTTCTGTCATTCCGTAATTCCGTGATTCCGTTAATTTGTGTTGGCTCCATAACTTTGTATCTGCTTAACATATTTTCATGAAACTTCACACAAATGTTAAACACCATAAGACAATGTGCAGAGCGAAGGAATTATAACTGTGGATTGCCTACTTTTGGAGTTATTGCCCTTTGAACATTTTCCGTAATTCCGTAATTCCGTGATTCCGTTAATTTGTGTTGGCTCCATAACTTTGTATCTGCTTAACATATTTTCATGAAACTTCACACAAATGTTAAACACCATAAGACAATGTGCAGAGCGAAGGAATTATAACTGTGGATTGCCTACTTTTGGAGTTATTGCCCTTTGAACATTGAAAAATGGCAATTTTAATTGTGTCCGCTTCATAACTCGAAAACCGTTTGAGATATTTTTAGGAAACTTCACACAAATGTTAAGCACTATGAGACAATGTGCAGAGCGCAGGAACCATAACTCTGCATTGCTTATTTTTGGAGTTATTGCCCTTTGAACATTGAAAAATGGCAATTTTAACAGTGTCCGCTTCATAACTCGAAAACCGTTTGAGATAATTTCATGAAACTTCACACAAATGTTAAGCACTATGAGACAATGTGCAGAGCGCAAGAACCATAACTCTGGTTTTCGTATTTTCTGTGTGTCTGTCTGTGTGTCTGTCTGTGTCTGTTAACAATTTTCGTGTCCGCTCCATAACTTTAAAACCCATTCACATATTTTCATGAAACTTCACACAAACATTAAACACCATGAGATGGTGTGCAGAGTGCAGGAACCATAACTCTGGATTGCCTAATTTTTGAGTTATTTCCCTTTGAATATTGAAAAATATCAATTTTAGCCGTCTTTGCTCGATAACTCAAAAACCGTTTGAGATAATTTTATGAAACTTCACACAAATGTAAAGCACCATATTACGTGTGCAGAGCGCAGGAACCCAAACTCTGGATTGTCTACTTTTTCAGTTATAGGCTTTTGAATATTAAAAAATGGCAATTTTAACTATGTCCGCTCCATAACCGTTTCTGATATTTTCATGAAACTTCAAATAAATGAAAAGCACCTTGAGATGATGTGCAGAGTGCAGGAACCATAACTCTGGTTTGCCTACTTTAGGAGTTATTGCCCTTTGAACATTTAAAAAGGCAATTTTGACTGTGTCGGCTCCATAACTTACAAACCATTTGAGATATTTTCATGACACTTCACACAAGTGTAAAGCACCATGAGACAATGTGCAGAGCGCAGGAACCCTGACTCTGATTTGCCTACTTTAGGAGTTATTACCCTTTGAACATTGAAAAATGGAAGATGAAATTTAGTATAAACATGGACATTCTGGTAATGTATCATGCTCATTGAAATGAGGGACAAGGGCTCACAACTCTTAGAGTTTTTCCAGATAATGTAAAATTTTCAACAGTTATTTCTTGTTCATAACTGTTTTCTCTGCAGCTTAAATAACTTTCTTCTCTGACAGCGCTGAAGCGGGGCTATAGTCAGATCCTCTGACAGCTCTAGTTATCTTCGGTCTAGCTATGTAATTTAAGAGATCCAAAAGTATGTCAGCAATCCACTGCATCGTTCTTTTGCCCATTTTCCTCTCAAATTCGCTGCGCCGTGCCATGTTTTTTTTTTTTGCCAAACAGTTCGAACAGACGAAAATACTGCAAATTGCAAATGGCGTCCTGAACAACATATGCGAAATGCCGCACAAGGAAGAACGCCGCGGGTTCCGAATAGGGTGACGTCAGAGGTATGATAAAGGCTTAGGGATGCGATAAAGGGTTGTGATATGGATTTTTGGGGTATGATAAAGCCCATGCGATATGGCAGCATGTGCAAGCGTGATACGTGCATTGGTGTCACGTTTGTAACGCATATTCAAAAACTAAGTATTTTATACTAAATGTATGATAAACAGTTTTACTGAGATTGGTACTGCATCATACTTAGGTACCACTTGTCCACTACTTCTACATGATGGCATTATCAAAAAGCTTATTTATAATTTTAAAATCCTGTGAAAATAGAAATCCGAAACCTACTTCCCCTAAAACATGGAATAGTCTTGCCACGCTTGAATGTTGAACTCTCAAAGGTTGTTGATAAACTATAAAGGTTGTCTCAATGGAGATATGGTCTAAATGTTTTGTTACACACAAACAAAAAATATCTCTATCTACTATCATAGCAATTTTTTAAGAAAGAACACAGTGTTCTGTATGAGACTTCTTAATGTGAGCAGATTTGGTATCACCATCTTTCAAAACAAGGCTATCGCTGAGCAATGTTGGCAAGCAAGCAGGGAACCAAATGGTACAGGGAACCAAGCAAATAAGTATGTAATGTCAAATATTTTTGCTTCTCAGTGTTTAGTTAAACATTAAAATCGCAATGAAATGTGACTTCTTATAGAGTTGAGTCTATTTCTTCTTCGGTTTCAGATTTTCTTTCTTTGTATTTTCTTTACTCAGTTTCTTCTAGTAAGAGACCACCTTCGGGACTGTTCAAAAGTGTTCTGTAAGACCACTTAAAACCACTTTTGAACCGTCCCAAAGTTGTCTGAATTTAGAAACTTTACTGTATATGAAGAAAATGGCATCACGAAAGATTGCCCATATAATCTGACCTCTTTGAACCCCATTTTTATATAGTAAAACTGGGGTTTACAGGGGTAAACCTTATTTTGCTTATTTCTGCTCAAAATATAGATTGTGGGTACTTGTTAGAACCGCCTCGATGAGGAGGTTCTAACGAGATTCCACAATCTATATTTTAGTACAGAAATAAGAAAAATAATGAGTACCCAAAATCTATATTTTCAGCAGAAATAAGAAAAAATCACAATATTTCATCTTAAAATTGTCGATTTTTTGGCGGTAAGTTTACATTGTATTTGTATAGGCATGTTTTCGTAATGGTATATAAACATACATGTACTACCACTGCAGTTAGTTGAACTGCCACTTGGTATTACATTCAGCATACCTGTGATAACTTTTTGAACTGCAGGCGGGAGATTTGCCATTGTGATGGGGGAGATGTAAAGAATATATAGGGAAATTCTCAGTTCAAATGAGGGAGACTCCAAAATTTTATTAAAATTTAGCATAAATTGGGCATAAATTAGCATCACATCACAAAAATACCGCTATATAATTTTGACCCCTTTGAACCCCACTTATATATAGTAAAACAGGGGTTTACAGAGGTAAACCTTACTTTCCTTATTTCTGTTCTAAATTATAGATTTTGGGTATTCGTTAGAACTGCCTCATTGAGGCGGTTTGAGGCGGTTCTAACGAGTACCCATAATCTATATTTTGAGCAGAAATAAGAAAAACATCACAATTTTTCATCCTAAAATGTTCATTTTTTGGGTGGTTAAGTTTACAATGCATTTGTATAGGCGTGTTTTCGTAATGAAAATGAAGGAGTCTCTCTCCTGATGAGGGAGGCATCACAGGTATGATTCAGATAATTTGCATCACACTCACCACTGCATCAGGTCTGAGAATTTGATCTGGAAACATTAACTGAACATGTTGCAGTGTGGCAAATCAAATCTGTACTACAAACAGTCTTCTATATTCTAGGTAGTCTTAATAGTTGCATTTCACTTCGTACATAGTCTTAGAAAACTGATTCATGAATGAAAATTAACTGTTACTGAGAAAAGGATGTACATTGCTCTAAGATTGTCTATGATTGTCCAGCATCAGTGTGGTAAGATTAACCAACCAGCTCAATCTTAACCCTTATCCTGCTGAATATTCATTTACGCCACACCCATTTCTGTCTTTCAACCAATCAAATTACTTGATGTAATTTATTGCTACACATTCATAAACTGAATGCCAAACAGTGTAGATCCTGATCAGATGGCTTCTTCAGAAGCCATCTGATCTGGATCTACACTGTTTCCAAAGATAGGGGTTGTCGTGAACAGCAAGATAAGGGTTAATTTCGTTGGCTTGGCTGTTAAATTCAAAAACAACATTTGATACATGAAGGCCAGTTGAAGGCCAAATAATAGTCTTACAAAGAGGTTTTAGGGTTATTTGTTAATTTGTTAAATACTGATGTTACTTATGTCTCTTTATGCAAGGCGGAGGAACAGCAGGTTTGTATATGAGCATCTGTTGGCTTGCAGAAATATCCTTAGAAAGTGCTTTCCTACTCAAAACACAGATCGGTAATATCAAAGGCTATCGGGGGTGGGGGGGGGGGGGGGGGGGGGGGGATATGCAAATTCTTGATTTCTTGTCACCTTACAATAACACTTCCATGTGAAGAAAATTACCACAAATTGCATATGAGCCATTGCATGACAAAACCAATAGTAAGACGAGCAAATAACAAAGACTCAGATTAGCCTCAGCATCCAACAGTCTGGACAGATATTTAACTGATCACATAGACTTTCTGTACCGTAAGGGCCATAATCCATGGAGACATATCTTCTCATATTTGGTGGCTGTGCACGCTACTCTGACCCATTGCTGGTTGCACATCTTATTATAGGTTTGTCATGCATTGGCTCATTTATATTGATTTCCAGCTGATCTGAGTAGATATTAGGAATGGATACTTTCAACAAACTTTCTGCTATTTTTCTCAAAGGGAGACAACTTTCACGAATTCCTGTCTGCTTTAGGGTAACCTGAGACCCTCCAGAAATTGGACATACTCTTAAAGGAAAGATTTTTTTAAAGGAAATAATTTGCTACTCAAAAGCAAAGGGTACAGCTGATTTGTTAAAGAGTTTTTTTTCCTTGAATGAATATCCATATCTGTATGTTCTTAGGTCATTTTTGCAAGCCATAAGCTCTTTTGGTTAAGTAAAATTATTTTCTAGCTTATAAATACAGTATAGCTCCAATATTTCGTGTTCCGATATTTCACGATGTCCAATCTATCGCGGTCGCGCCGTGGATCCCGTTTTTTTTCCCCTTAAAAATTCATAATAAAAAAAAAATAGAGTTTTAAGTTGTTAAAATTTATTTAAAACTAGTTTAAACAGCGTTTGACTTTTCCCGCCCAGCGTCTGCTATTTGGGGCCAAAACATAACCATTCACGAGATCGCAGAAAAGTCCTTTTTTTATGCAAACATCTACCGTTAGATGTAGCTAATTGTCGGAGGAGCGATTAATTCATTTAAATCATTTTCACATTGATTGTGGATTAAATTTTATGATTGGAGGATAAATGCCAATTAGAGACATAGCTTGACCATATTTTCACACCTTATCGACACGCACCGCAGGGTGGCAATTATATGACAGGGATTAACAATAGTGTCATACCTGAACCGTAAAAAATACACAGATGGTTTGTCTCTCAATTCACAGTGCAGCAGTTATTGCGATTTACTTACTGGTCTAGTTTTACCATATTTAAGGACTCAAAAAGACTGACAGTTGTAGACAATTTTTTTTACACTTGCCCGAAATCTAAACACAATAAAATGATAGTTTTGTTGTTGTATAGTTTTTCGGCCCGTGGTAGACGTTAAATAATTTTTTTCCAACCGCTACTTTTAATGATTCTGAGATCTGGCAAGCCAAGGGAAACAACTAGAATTGCTTTAGCACTTAGCACTTATGGTAGATGCGCCCCTTGGCCGTCAACGTTACGGACAACCAGGGGAACCCGCAAATCCAAATTGGCGTCCTGTTTTGACATTTTAGCAATCACATGTTTTCAGACGCAGATTTTCAGCTGTTCTCGAATGTAAGTTAATTGGTAGACATAGTCCCCTTTGTTTGTTCTGTCACTGAGTAATTCTGAACCTACTTTAATGGTGAAATACGGCCACTAGCATTACTGACAGCCATTAGTGTGGATTGATAACGGTATCTCACCAAACTATCACCGCGACTTGTATTGGCATCTCGGCAAACTACCGCGACTTATATCGCGCTCCGACCACATCGCGGTTTTCGGGCTATGGACCTCGACTACCGCGATATATTGGAGCTATATATACTGTACATATTTTGTCTATTGGTGCTATGTACTGAGGGATACTGAGATCTATTATTGCCTATATTTACATTCTCTGTGCATTTCAGAAAACTCCTTTATTTAACCCATTGCATGCGGGAAACCCCTTAAGAGGTACCTTGGCAAACAGTGTAGGTCCAGATCAGACGCCGCATATTGCAGATCAGACGCCGCATATTGCAGCATCTGATCTTGACCTGGACTATTTGCTAACAGAATTTTCTATCAAAAATAGAAGAAAAACGAAAACGTAGGCCTGACACCCCTTAAATGACAAATGGACTTGTCCAGCATACAGCAATGGAAGAGGCCTCTAGTAAACAATGGGTTAATTATTGGGATGCAATGTTGTTCATACTTCAATGAATACATTGACTCGCGCGACGTCACATGATCATTTAGTGACATTAAAATAAACTCTGGTTCTTTCCAATTTATGATTGGACGATGGTGATGGCATCGATAGGAAAACTATGCAATTGTTATGAAATGAAATACACAGAAAAATTACATCCCTAAAGTCTGCCCCCACCCATTGGGTCTTGAAGAAATAAATGGGCTGCATGATGCTTCCACACAGAGCTGAATCAGTCCTCACATGTGTACTGGTAAACCACTTAGAGGATCTAAGCCTGCCCAGGCAAATTGGTGCCAGTTGGACCGTCCATGCTTATAAACCCTATTGGTTTCATTGGGCGATAGGGCTTGAGATGTCATTTCATCCCAATGTCGGGTAAAAGTCCCACAAAATTGGAAGCAGCATCTCCAAAATGACCTATATAGCGTTGACAGGGACGTTAAACATCAAATCAAACAAACATCCGTGAAGTTGCTATCAGTTTCAAGGAAAGCACCTCTGCCCATCACAGCTAAGAGAAATAGATTGGGCTGCATGGTGCTAAATATACTCAGAGCTGGAACAGACCGAACATTTGAGCACTGGTAAACTGCTTAGAAGGTCACACCATCCCAGGAAAGTAGTGCGAGTTGGACCATCCCTTAAACTTCAGCTGTGTCTTTGGATGGTAGGGCTTGAGATGCCATTTCATCTTAATGTTCGGTGAAAGTTCCACAAAATCATAAGCAGTGCCTCCTGAATGACAGAAATTCTGGGACATAAAATCTCAACACAAACAAAGAGAAACAAGATAAACAATGTTGACGTTCCACATAAGGGGCTAGAAGGAGTAAGCCAGTAATGCATTGAATTAAGTGGATCCGGATGAGGCATCACAGGCTCAATCCTTCTGGTGCCTTGGCATGGGATTTCCATGTTTTCTACATTTTTAACACTTAAGACACCGAGAAAAACAAAATCTAAAAATGTCGTCTGCTTATGTCATCTGCTGAATCTTTTTCCAAACTTTTGAAAAATATTTTTGGAAACAGGAAAACAGTGTGGACCCAGATCAGACTGCTCCAACAGGAGCAGTCTGATCTGGGTCCACACTGTTTGCAACAATGACTTTTAAAGTAACCTGCAGATGACAAAGCAGACGACAATTGTCTTGTTTGGCATCTTATGGGTTAAGTATGGTTGATTGACCAAATTTCATGTGCCTGGGGAATTTTTGATACTCTTTTATGGGATACATGATATGTTATAATGTATTTATATGATTTATGGTATATATTAGCTCTTAAAGCATGAGACACATGTAGCAGACATCATGTGCAAAGTACATGTATTTGTATCTATTCTTAGAAAGAATATAAGACTGCACTATACAAGTGAATGGTCTGCCGGGTGGATGATTCACATAAAGTAAGCCTTATTTTTTTCTGAGAAAAAAAAAGGAATTAAATTGTCATCTGCTCTAGAATTTACGTTGGTGCTTTAAGAGTTGATTTGGCGGGCATTCCATGGTGGTTTTGATAATGTATCATTTTTATTATGCTTTTGGGTTATTTTGTACACCGCAACCTCTTTATAACACTCCTGTTGGAATCCAAAGCAGATACTGTTTGTTAAATACTAGTATTATAGATGTATGTTCAAGCAAAACTGTATTGAATGCATAGAAACATGACCATTTACCATGAAACATACCATTTACCAAGTATTGGGACCGACAGGCCTAAGCAAACAGTGCAGACCCAGATCAGACTGCTCCCACTCACGGGCTACACTGTTTGCCATTCCATCTGCACTTTTTGCACTCATTGCTTGTCAGGTCGTGAAACAAATCTATTAAGATTTTAGGAGAATTACAGCAAGTCCTCAAGGTGTCCGAATTTTTTGGATTTTTTCTTTATACATGTATTCATTTTTATACGCCCGTTTTGAAAAAACGGTCGTATTATGTTATGGGGTCGGCGTCTGTCCGTCCGTCCGTCCATCCATCCGAGCGCATCCGTGGGCACATGTTGGGTAGACATAAGTTGGGTACTTGCCGTTTATTCCGTTGTTGTCCAAGAAAAGTAGCCAGTAGCCTGTTGGGTATTTTGTTGCTTGTTGGGTATTTTTGAATGGGAAAATTAACACTGTAGTACCCAACAAATGTCCATCTGTAAGAACGTCCGTCTGTGCGTCCGTCCGTCCGTAAACTTTTCGTTTCCGGATAACTCCTCCTACAGTTTTCATCCGATCAAGCTGAAACTTGGTAGGTAGTAAGACCATGATGTGTAGATGTGCGTAAAGTTTCGAGAATCAACGGCCGCCAAATATTAACAGAGTTATGCCCCTTTGAAATTTTTGTAAACATTTTCGTTTCCGGATAACTCCTCCTACAGTTTTCATCCGATCAAGTTGAAACTTGGTAGGTAGTAAGACCATGATGTGTAGATGTGCATAAAGTTTCGAGAATCAACGTCGGCCAAATATTAACAGAGTTATGCCCCTTTGAAATTTTTGTAAACATTTTCGTTTCCGGAAAACTCCTCCTACAGTTTTCATCCGATCAAGCTGAAACTTGGTAGTTAGTAAGACCATGATGTGTAGATGTGCGTAAAGTTTCGAGAATCAACGTCCGCCAAATATTAACAGAGTTTTGCCCCTTTGAAATTTTTGTAAACATTTTCGTTTCCGGATAACTCCTACAGTTTTCATCCGATCAAGTTGAAACTTGGTAGGTAGTAAGACCATGATGTGTAGATGTGCATAAAGTTTCGAGAATCAACGTCCGCCAAATATTAACAGAGTTATGCCCCTTTGAAATTTTTGTAAACATTTTCGTTTCCGGATAACTCCTCCTACAGTTTTCATCCGATCAAGCTGAAACTTGGTAGTTAGTAAGACCATGATGTGTAGATGTGCGTAAAGTTTCGAGAATCAACGTCCGCCAAATATTAACAGAGTTATGCCCCTTTGAAATTTTTGTAAACATTTTCGTTTCCGGATAACTCCTCCTACAGTTTTCATCCGATCAAGCTGAAACTTGGTAGTTAGTAAGACCATGATGTGTAGATGTGCGTAAAGTTTCGAGAATCAACGTCCGCCAAATATTAACAGAGTTATGCCCCTTTGAAATTTTTGTAAACATTTTCGTTTCCGGATAACTCATCCTACAGTTTTCATCCGATCAAGCTGAAACTTGGTAGGTAGTAAGACCATGATGTGTAGATGTGCGTAAAGTTTCGAGAATTATCGTCCGCCAAATATTAAGAGAGTAATTTCCCTTTGAAATTTTTGTAAACATTTTCGTTTCCGGATAACTCCTGCTACAGTTTTCATCCGATAATGCTATACCCGTAAGTGCTCGTTTTTATGTGTTGTAAATAACTGATGAGATTAATTCTAGTTCTAAGCTGTCTGCTGTGGAAAGAGCAATACAGGGAAAAGGAAGAAAGCTCTGTGATGCCCTAACTCTGGCTTGGCACTGTGCATGCTCTTCTTGCATTTGCTGTCACCCATTGAAACTTGAAAAATAGTTCCACCATCAATGAATACTGTTTTCAGGTTTCAGTCTACCAAATATGAATTTGCCACGGGCGTATAATGCCCCGCTTGCGGAGCTCTTGTTTTTCTGTTGGTATCTAAATTAAATCTATACATCATTGAGATCCATCTATAATCTGTGTTATATCAAAAACTGTTATAATGAACAGTGTAATAAAGAGGTTTACATGTATTTTGGCTTTTAAAACTACATCTGAAAATGTTGTCTGCTTATGTCGTCTCCTAAAATTTTTTGCAAACCTTTTTAAAAATATTTTTGCGTACAGGCAAACAGTGTGAACCCAAATCAGACTGCTCCTAGAGGAGCAGTCTGATTTGGGTCCAGACTGTTTGCAAAAATGACTTTTAGAGTAACCAGTAGACGACAAAGCAGACGACAATTGTCGTGATTGGCATTTTATGGGTTAAGATATTTATGTGGTGTTGGAATATACATATATTATAATTTTTTCATGTCTTTGGGTGAATGGTTGCCACTCCAATGGAGGATTTATAATTTTGCACAGTACAATAATATGTCTCTTTTTGTGTTTATGGGGTGCCAGGGTAGGGATGGAGCTACTTTTTAACACATTTTATCCGAAAAGAATCTTCCCTGCTATATATGACAGGAGTCAATTTACGAAACATTTAAATGTCAAGAGTTATTTTTAGAGCTGAACTTTTTGCAAACAGTGATGGCAGTGATCAGATGCTGCATTCTATAGCATCTTATTTCGACCTGTACTGTTTACCAATGTCCCAATTTGGAGTTTTGTCCTGAACCGTAAGTTGAATTGAGCTGAAACTTGGGGGAAGGCATTTTGGGCAACATGGAGATTCAGAATTGCTGCAGTCATTCTGTTCTGGAAGTCTATCATCAAACTTGCTCAGAATGATCATCTCGACAATATCTTAGACAAGTTCGAAAAATGTGTCATGTTGGGTCAAAAAGTAGGTCAATAGGTCAAATCATAGAAAAACCTTGTGAACACCATAGAGGCCACAGTTTTGGTCCTATCATCATCAAACTTGCTCAGAATGATCATCTTGACAATATCTTGGTCAAGTGTGTATATGGGTCATGTCGGATCAAAAAGTAGGTCAGTAGGTCAAATCATAGAAAACCTTTTGAACATACTAGAGGCCACAGTTTTAGTCTGATTATCATCAAACTTGCACAGAGTGATCATCTTGACAATATCTAAGTCAAGTTTGAATTTGAGTCATGATGGGTCAAAAAGTAGGTCAGTAGGTCAAGTCATTGAAAAACCTTTGAACACACTAGAGGCCACAGTTTTGGTCTGATCATCATCACACTTGCTCAGAATGATCTTGACAATATCTTGGTCAAGTTTCAATATGGCTCATGTCTGGTGAAAAGGTAGGTCAGTAGGTCAAATCATAGGAAAACCTTCTGAACACACTAGAGGCCACCAATATTGGTCGGATCATCATCAAACTTGCTCATAATGATCATCTTGACAACATCTGGGTCAAGTTTGAATATGGATCATGTCGGGTAAAAAGTAGGTCAGCATGTCAAATCATAGAAAAATGTTGTGGGCACTCTTAGAGGCCACAGTTTTGGTCCTATTATCATAAAACTTGCTCAGAATGATCATCTAGACAATATTTCAGTCAAGTAGGTCAAATCATAGGAAAACCTTCTGAACACACTAGAGGCCACCAATTTTGGTCGAATCATCATCAAACTTGCTCATAATGATCATCTTGACAACATCTGGGTCGAGTTTGAATATGGATCATGTCGGGTAAAAAGTAGGTCAGCATGTCAAATCATAGAAAAATGTTGTGGACACTCTAGAGGCCACAGTTTTGGTTCTATTATCAGAAAACTTGCTCAGAATGATCATCTAGACAATATTTCAGTCAAGTTCAAATATGGGTCATGTCAAATCAGAAAGTAGATCAGTAGGTTATTTTGTCATAACTTTTGAACCGTTTGAGATAGAGCCTTGATATTTGGCATGTGGGTTCCTTGTGACAAAGCTTCCCACTCTTACAAAAAAACATTTGACCTATTGCCTTGACCTGTGACCTACTTTATCATAACTTTTGAACCATTTGAGATAGAGCCGTCATACTTGGTTCAGCATGTATGTTCCTTGTGACAAGGTTTTCCCAACCATACAAAAAATTTGATCTATGACCTTGACCTTTGACCTACTTTGTCATAACTTTTGAAGCATTTGAGATAGAGCCTTTATATATGGCATGTAGGTTCCCTGTGACAAGAGCTTCCTTTTCATACATAAAATGATCTACGACCTTTACCTTGACATGTCACCTACTTTGTCATAACTTTTGAACTATTTCAGATAGAGCCTTCATATTTGGCATGTATGTTTCTTGTGACAACGTCTTCCCACGCATACAAAAATTTTGTCCTATGACCTTGACATTTGACCTACTTTGTCATAACTTTTGAAGCATTTGAGATAGAGCCCTCACATTTGGCATGTATGTTCCTTGTGACAAGAGCTTCCAATTCATACAAATATGACCTGTGACCTTGACCTTGACATGTGACCTACTTTATCATAACTTTTGAACCATTTGAGATAGAGCCTTCATATTTGGCATATATGTTCCTTGTGACAAGGACTTCCCACTCATACAAAACTTTTAACCTGTGACCTTGACCTTTGACCTACTTTCTCATAACTTTTGAACCATTTAAGGTAGAGCCTTCATATTTGGCATGTTCTTTGTGGCAAGGGCTTCCCAATCATACCGAAAGTTCTGACTTGTGTCCTTGACCTTTGACCTGCTTTGTCATAACTTTTGAACCATTTGAAATAGAGCCTTCATAATTGGTTCCTTGTAACTAGGGCTTCCCACCCATATAAAAATATAACCTGTGAACTTGACCTGTGACCTTCTTAATCATAACTTTTTAACAATTTGAGATAGAGCCTTCATATTTTGCAAGTATGTTCCTTGTGACGAGGGCTTCCCACCCAAACAAACATTTTGACCTGTGACATTGACATTTGACCTACTTTATTATAACATCTGAACCATTTGAGATAGAGCCTTCATATTTGGTATGTATGTTCCCTCTGGCAAGGGCATTCTACCCATACAAAAATTTGACCTGTGACATTGACCTTTGACCTACTTTGACAAAACTTTTGAACCATTTCAGATAGAGCCTTCATATTTGGCATGTAGGTTCCTTGTGACAAGGGCTTCCCACCCATACAAAACTTTTGACATGTGACCTTGACCTTTGACCATTTTTTTTAATCATAACTTTTTAACCATTTAAGGTATAGCCTTCATATGTGGCATGTATGTTCCTTGTGACAAGGTCTTCCCACTCAAGCAAAAAATTTTGACCTGTGACATCGACATTGATCTTTGACCTATTTTATCATAACTTTTGAACCATTTGAGATAGAGCCTTCATATTTGGCATTTATATTCCTTGTGACAAGGGCTTTACATCCATACAAAAAGTCTGACCTGTGACCTTGACCTTTGACCTACTTTATCATAACTTTTGAACCATTTGAGACAGAGCCTTCATATTTGGCATGTATGTTCCTTGTGACAAGGGCTTCCCACCCATACAAAATGCTTGCCCTGAGACCTCGACCATTGACCTACATTATCATATCTTTTGAACCTTTTAAGATAGAGCCTTAATATTTTGCATGTATGTTCCCTCTGACAAGGTCCCTTACTATATTACCTACCATTTCATTTCTACAGTGTGGACTAGGTGAGCGATTCAGGGCCATCATGGCCCTCTTGTATGCCATAAGAGTTGTCCAAATAAATTTCATAATACATGTATATCTCAGCATGACACAGCTAAATTTTGAAAAGGACTCTTGTTTTCCATTCAGTAAAAATGGGTTAAAATGTATTCAGTATGCTGAATTTTCGTCTTTCTCCCTCTGCAAGGTGAAAATATTTAATAAATGTATTTTTGTTCACAATCTGAACTTCACATACATCTACTAAATTAACCCTTGTCCTGCTGAGCTGTCTTATCTTTCAAACAATGTAGAGCCAGATAAGATGGCTTCTGAAGAAGCATCTGATCAGGATCTTCATTGTTTGTCATTCAGTTTATGAATTTCTTGCAGTGATTTGCATCAAGAAATTTGATTGGTTGATAATCAGTTGTGGGTGTGGCATGTTTAAATATTCAGCAGGTCAAGGGTTAAAACATATGTTTTTCTTTATTTTCATTTTTACATAACGATTTACATTATTTTTGGTATGTATATTCTATTATATATATTTATTCACATTTTGTTGTGTGATGTCCCTGAGATTTCACACATCACTAAGATAACATCCTGTGAGAGATCACAGGAGCTTGACCTATTACAATTAAAGGGTTCATCTCTATGTTTCTATAATAGAAACGAAGGACGGACACTGTTTCAGAGATCGGTTGATTTTTATGCGAATATATTGCACATTAATTAAATGTTTTAACCCTGCATTTCGACGGAGCGATATGTAGATGTAGAGATTTTCGAATGAAAATCATCGGACTTTTGAAACAGTGTCCATCCTTCATTTCTATTGTATAGAAACATAGGGACAAGCCCTTAAAAGTTTATTACGTCAAGCTCCTGTGTTAGAGATGTTCTTTTTTCTGATGAAAATTTGGAATATGTTTTTAACCCATATACATGTATGCCTAGCGGCTCTTTTTTGGGACATTGGCAAACAACGCATACTCAGATCAGACGCCACAGTACGTGGCATCTGATCTCGGTCAACACTGTTTGCTTAAAGTACATAACTTTTTGTAGAACTTACTCAAAAAAACAACAAACCTGGCACTCCTATAATTGGACATGGACCACTCCAAACTTATTGGGTGGGAGATTCCATTGTCATATATGGATTAATCTGTATATTTTTTGGATTCATCTGTAAACTGTTTTATATCCGAAATTTCATAATGAACTGAGGTAACAGAGGTCCATTTGTATAGGTTATGGCTACCTCATTGCTTCTGAGAAAATTTCAATAATTGTGCACCATGATTTGTTATTAATCCATTAAAATGATGTTTTTGTGCTAACTATGGGTAGTGAATTCCTAGCTGTTTACAGTTACCAAATATTACATTTTTCTAGGGTGTATAAAAGCTCAGTCAGTGCATGGTGCTGTGTGACTCAGAAAGCTATGGCTGTTGATGATAGACTTTCACACAAAAGCATAGAGAAACCACTAAAATTCTTTACCTTTATCCTGCTGAATAAATTAATTTTCAGGATCTACATTGTTTGACAGTCACTTAATGAATTTGCAGGAAAAAATTACATCATGTAATCTGATTGGTTCAAAGTCAGAAATGGGTGTGGCTAATCTGAATATTCAGCAAGAGAAGGGTTAAAATAACACTTTTGTCATTCAGTTCTTGAAAGAAACACTCTTCAGATAAAGCATTTACATCAATGACTTATATGTGCCAGCCCCCATCTGGGCTTTGAGAAATAAACTGAGCTAGATGGTTCTTCCACACATAGCTGAAGCCAACTGAACATACGTACTGGCTAAGCCTGCCCAGGAAAAACGGTGCAAGTCGGACCATTCCTTAAACCCTGGTGGTTTCTTTGGGCAGTGGGACTTGAGATGTCATTTCATCTTGTAGTGTGTACCGGGTCGTCCACGAAGTCAAGCAACCCGGTCACCCATCCAGGTACTAATCGCGGTCTCCGTTGCTTAACTTCGTGAATAAGCCAACCACTCTACCTGCATCGCTAAAAGAGCCGGCTCCTACAGCAAGGCTGTAGAAGTGGTATTTATCCATAACCGTTACATTTCTCCCCCTCATCTCTTGACTTCGTCCCGAAGTCACACATGCCTTACAAGGCCAACCCGAGGGCAGAGCCTATGCAACAACCCAGCAGCACTGTTTCTATCCCACTGCTGCCACCAATGTAGCGTGTACCGGGTCGTCCATGAAGTCAAGCAAGGCGGTCACCCATCCAGGTACTAATCGCAATCTCCGTTGCTTAGCTTCGCGAATAAGCCAACCACTCTACCTGCGTCCCTAAAAGAGCCGGCTCCTACAGCAAGGCTGTAGAAGTGGTATTTATCCATAACTGTTACATTCTCATTATGCCCCCAACTTTTTCAACTTTGAAAAAGTTGGAGGGGCATATTGCTTCTGGTTCGTTCGTCCGTTCATCTGTTCGTCCGTCCGTTACGCTTTTGATGCATAGCATAACTAAAGAACCGTGTATGCTAGGGTTTTGAAATTTCATATATGGATTCCTCATGGAAAATTAGCTGAAGCGTATTTTTTTTCTCGTCCGGATTATGTCTCTTTCAAGAGTTATTGCCCTTTGAAATTTTTTTAATAAAATCTTGTCAGCAAGATATCTAAAAAACTATTGGAGCAAGAGCCTTGAAAGTTGGTGATTATATTGGTGGTGATGAGTACATGAACTGATTAACTTTTGACAAAATTCCGAAAAATACTTTGTGAGTTATGGCCCTTTGTCATTTTGGTAATTTGTGCCCATTGTAATGTATGCTAAAAGTGATGCATAGCATAACTTTAAAACCATGTATGCTAGGGTTTTGAAATTTCATATATGGATTCCTCATGGAAAATTAGCTGACGCATATTTTTTTCTTGTCCAGATTATGCCCCTTTTAAGAGTTATTGCCCTTTGAAATTTTTTTAATAAAATTTTGTCAGCAAGATATCTCAAAAACTATTGGAGCTAGAGCCTTGAAAGTTGGTGAATATATTGGTGGTGATGAGTAGATGAACTGATTAACTTTTGACAAAATTCCGAAAAATACTTTGTGAGTTATGGCCCTTTGTCATTTTGGTAATTTGTGCCCATTGTAATGTATGCTAAAAGTGATGCATAGCATAACTTTAGAACCGTGTATGCTAGGGTTTTGAAATTTCATATATGGATTCCTCATGGAAAATTAGCTGACGCATATTTTTTTCTCGTCCGGATTATGCCCCTTTTAAGAGTTATTGCCCTTTGAAAATTTTTTAATAAAATCTTGTCAGCAAGATATCTCAAAAACTATTGGAGCTAGAGCCTTGAAAGTTGATGAATATATTGGTGGTGATGAGTAGATGTACTGATTAACTTTTGACAAAATTCCGAAAAATACTTTGTGAGTTATGGCCCTTTGTAATTTTTAGCTCGTCTGTTTTTTGAAAAAAAACTTTCGAGCTATTGTCATCACTCCGGCGTCTGCGTTGTCGTCCTGCGTCGTCCTGCGTCGTTCCAAAAAAACTTAACCTTGGCTATAACTTAAAAAGTATTAGACCTAGTTTCATGAAACTTCATACACACACTCATCATCACAAGAGCTACATTTTGACCAAGGACCATAACAACATTGTTGATTTTGGCTGAATTATCTCCCCTTTTCCAATTTTTTTCTGAAACACATTTTTTGCTCTCATTTTAATACTATTCACAACAGAGCCTTCAAACTTCACATGAATGTTCCTTGGGACAAGACCTTTTCAGTGATACCACACTTTTTGATCTGTGACCTTGACCTTTGAACTTTGACCTATTTTTCGAAAATTTAACCGAAAACCTTAACCTTGACCATATTTCCAAAAGTATTTGGCCTACCTTCATGAAACTTCATACACATACTCACCATCACAAGAGCTACATTCCCTACAAGTTTTATAACTCCATCTTGCAATTTGATTGAATTATCTCCCCTTTTCTCTCCGTTTTTTTTTTAATTGTTTTTGTCTCTTATTTCAATACTATTCACAACAGAGCCTTCCAACTTCACATGAATGTTCCTTGGGACAAGACCGTTTCAGTCATACCACGCTTTTTGACCTGTGACCTTGACCTTTGAACTTTGACCTATTTTTCGAAAAATTAACCAAAAAACTTAACCTTGACCATATTTCCAAAAGTATTTGGCCTACCTTCATGAAACTTCATACACATACTCACCATCACAAGAGCTACATTCCCTACAAGTTTTATAACTCCATCTTGCAATTTGATTTGACTTAGAACTTTTGTTTTCTAAAAGAAACTGCAGACGAGCGTTGGCACCCGCTTGCGGTGCTCTTGTGGTAATTTGTGCCCATTGTAATGTATGCTAAAAGTGATGCATAGCATAACTTTAGAACCGTGTATGCTCAGGTTTTGAAATTTCATATATGGATTCCTCATGGAAAATTAGTTGACGCGTATTTTTTTTCTCGTCCGGATTATGCCCCTTTTAAGAGTTATTGCCCTTTGAATTTTTATGCCCCAAATCTTCGAAGAAGTTGTGGGTGCATATTGGTTTTGCCCTGTTCGTCCGTCCGTCCTTCCGTCCTTCCGTCCTTACGTCCGTCCCACTTTTTACTGCATAGCATAACTTTAGAACCATGGGTGCTAGGTTTTTGAAATTTCATATATGGATTCCTCATGAAAAAATAATTGACCCGTGTTTTTTTTCTCGTCAGGATTATGCCCCTTTTTTGAGTTATGCCCCTTTGCAAAAAATACTATGAAATCTTGTAAGCAAGATATCTCAAAAACTGTTTGAGCTATTGCCCTGAAACTTTACATGCTGGTTGGGGATGATGAGTAGATGAACTGATTAACTTTTGAAAAAAATCCGAAATTTTTTTCTTGAGTTATGGCCCTTTGAAATTTTTCGCGTTTTAAGTTTGTAAGCAAGATATCTAAAAAAACTATTTGAGGTTTTTCCCCGAAACTTCACAGACTTGTCGGGGATGATGAGTAGATGAACTGATCAACTTTTGAAAAAAATCCGATTTTTTTTTCTTGAGTTATGGCCCTTAGATTTTTTTCGTGTTTTCAGCTTGTAAGCAAGATATCTCAATAATTGTTTGAGCGATTGCCCTGCAACTTTACAAGCTGGTTTGGGATGATGTGTAGATGAACTGATTAACTGTTGAAAAAAAATCCTATATTTTTTTCTTGAGTTATGGCCCTTTGAAATTTTTCGCGTTTTAAGTTTGTAAGCAAGATATCTCAAAAACTATATGAGGTTTTTCCCCAAAACTTCACAGACTGGTTGGGTATGATGAGTAGATGAACTGATTAACTTTTGAAAAAAATCCAATTTTTTTTTCTTGAGTTATGGCCCTTTGATTGTTTTCGTGTTTTCAGCTTGTAAGCAAGATATCTCAAAAATTGTTTGAGCTATTGCCCTGAAACTTTACAGGCTGGTTGGGGATGATGAGTAGATGAACTGATTAACTTTTGAAAAAAATCCGAAATTTTTTTCTTGAGTTATGGCCCTTTGAAATTTTTCGCGTTTTGGCGTCCTTCCGTCCTTCCGTCCTTACGTCCGTCCCACTTTTTACTGCATAGCATAACTTTAGAACCATGGGTGCTAGGTTTTTGAAATTTCATATATGGATTCCTCATGAAAAAATAATTGACCCGTGTTTTTTTTCTCGTCAGGATTATGCCCCTTTTTTGAGTTATGCCCCTTTGCAAAAAATACTATGAAATCTTGTAAGCATGATATCTCAAAAACTGTTTGAGCTATTGCCCTGAAACTTTACATGCTGGTTGGGGATGATGAGTAGATGAACTGATTAACTTTTGAAAAAAATCCGAAATTTTTTTCTTGAGTTATGGCCCTTTGAAATTTTTCGCGTTTTAAGTTTGTAAGCAAGATATCTAAAAAAACTATTTGAGGTTTTTCCCCGAAACTTCACAGACTTGTCGGGGATGATGAGTAGATGAACTGATCAACTTTTGAAAAAAATCCGATTTTTTTTTCTTGAGTTATGGCCCTTAGATTTTTTTCGTGTTTTCAGCTTGTAAGCAAGATATCTCAATAATTGTTTGAGCGATTGCCCTGCAACTTTACAAGCTGGTTTGGGATGATGTGTAGATGAACTGATTAACTGTTGAAAAAAAATCCTATATTTTTTTCTTGAGTTATGGCCCTTTGAAATTTTTCGCGTTTTAAGTTTGTAAGCAAGATATCTCAAAAACTATATGAGGTTTTTCCCCAAAACTTCACAGACTGGTTGGGTATGATGAGTAGATGAACTGATTAACTTTTGAAAAAAATCCAATTTTTTTTTCTTGAGTTATGGCCCTTTGATTTTTTTCGTGTTTTCAGCTTGTAAGCAAGATATCTCAAAAATTGTTTGAGCTATTGCCCTGAAACTTTACAGGCTGGTTGGGGATGATGAGTAGATGAACT
This sequence comes from Lucinisca nassula, assembly GCA_963580285.1. Lineage (NCBI taxonomy): Eukaryota > Metazoa > Mollusca > Bivalvia > Lucinida > Lucinidae > Lucinisca > Lucinisca nassula. Next base: position 68,175,341 of record OY757021.1, on the reverse strand, counting down.
GATTAACTTTTGAAAAAAATCCGAAATGCTTGCTTAAGACAGGTTGCTCGCTTAATAAAGGTGGCCACTAAGACAAGTTTGACTGTATCTCTAAAACTGTATGAGCTATTATCCTGTAACTTAAAAAACTAGTAGGGGGTGATAAATAAACGACCTGATTAACTACAGCTTTTCTTGTGTAATTTCAGCATTACAGCCACATAAAAACAAGATATCTCAATTACTGTTAGGGACAAGCAGTGTTAGGGTCAAGCAGTTGGGGGCATTGTGTTTCATAAACACTGGCTCTAGTTTTTAATAAAATTTTGTCAGCAAGATATCTCAAAAACTATTGGAGCTAGAGCCTTGAAAGTTGGTGAATAGATTGGTGGTGATAAGTAGATGAACTGATTAACTTATGCAGAAATTCCTAAAAATACTTTGTGAGTTATGGCCCTTTGTCTTTTTGGTAATTTGTAAAAATTTTTGTCATCTTTCTAGCGCCTACATTTCTTCACCAATTTCAATATAACTTCACACAAAAGTTTCTTATAAAAAAATCTCGAGCGAGTTCGACTTTCAAGGTCATGACCTCAAGGTCAAGGTCACTGTGGCTATTTTTAGAAAAACATTGTCATCGCTCTAGCGCCTACATTTCTTCACCAATTTCAATATAACTTACCACAAATGTTCCTTATAAAAAAATCTCGAGCGAGTTTGACTTCAAGGTCATGACCTCAAGATCAAGGTCACTGTGGCTATTTTTAGAAAAACTTTGTCATCGCTCTAGCGCCTACATTTCTTCACCAATTTCAATATAACTTCACACAAATGTTTCTTATGACAATATCTCAGCGAGTTCGACTTTCAAGGTCATGACCTCAAGGTCAAGGTCACTGTGGCTATTTTAAGAAAAACTTTGTCATCACTCTAGCGCCTACATTTCTTCACTGATTTCAATATAACTTCACACAAATGTGCCTTATGACAATATCTTGAGCGAGTTCGACTTTCAAGGTCATGACCTCAAGGTCAAGGTCGCTGTGGCTGTTTTTAGAAAAACTTTGTCATTGCTCTAGTGCCTACATTTCTTCACTGATTTCAATATAACTTCACACAAATGTTCCTAATGACAATATCTCGAGTGTGTTCGACTTTCAAGGTCATGACCTCAAGGTCAAGGTCATTGTAGCTATTTTTAGAAAAATTTTGTCATCGCTCTAGCCCCTACATTTCTTCACTTTCAAGGTCAAGGTCACTGTGGCTATTTTTAGAAAAACTTTGTCAATGCTCTAGCGCTTACATTTCTTCACCAATTTCAATATAACTTCACACAAATGTTCCTTATGACAATATCTCAAGCCATTTGGACTTTCAAGGTCAAGGTCACAATGGCTATTTTTAGAAAAATTTGTCATCGCTCCTGCGCCTACATTTCTTCAACGATTTTAATATAACTTCACACAAATGATCCTTATGACAATACCTCGAAAGAGTTCGACTGTCAAGGTCAAGGTCACTGTGGCTATTTTTAGAAAAACTTTTTCATTGCTCTAGCGCTTACATTTTTTCACCAATTTCAAAATCGATTCACACAAATGTTCCTTATGACAATATCTGTAGCGAGTTCCACTTTCAAGGTCAAGGTCACTGTGGCTATTTTTAGAAAAACTTTGTCATGGCTCTGGCGCTTACATTTCTTCACCAATTTCAATATAACTTCACACAAATGTTCCTTAAGACAATATCTCGAGCGATTTCGACTTTCAAGGTCAAGGTCACTGTGGCTATTTTTAGAAAAACTTTGTCATCGCCCTAGCGACTACATTTCTTCACTGATTTCAATATAACTTCACACAAATGTTCCTTATGACAATACCTCGAGTGAGTTTGACTTTCAAGGTCAAGGTCATTGTAGCTATTTTTAGAAAAAACTTTGACATGGCTCTAGCGCTTACATTTCTTCACCGATTTCAGTACAACTTCACACAAATCTTCCTTATGACAATATCTCGAGCTATTTCGACTTTCAAGGTCAAGGTCACTGTGGCTATTTTTAGAAAAACTTTGTCATCGCTCTAGTGCCTACATTTATTGATGGATGTTAATAGAACTTCACACAAATGTTTCTTATGGTAATATCTTGAGTTGCTTTGACTTTCAAGGTCATGACCTCAAGGTCAAGGTCACTATGGCTATTTTTAGAAAAACTTTGTCATTGCTCTACCGCCTACATTTATGATTTTAATCTAACTTCACACAAAAGATGCTTATAATAATATCTTGAGCAAGATCTACTTCGCGGCCATGGCCTCAAGTCAAGGTCCCTATGACTATTTTTAGAGAAATATTGTCATCACTCTAGAACCTACATTTATGGATGGATTTTTAAACAAACTTTACACAAATGTTGCATATGATAATATCTCAAGCAAGTTGGACTTTTGCCATTACAGTGTTTTCCACACACGAAGTTGTCTTGTGCGAGGGGATTTGTATCGCATGCGATGCCTTGTTTTTTTTTTAATAAAATCTTGTCAGCAAGTCCATATCTTGAGAACTATAAGAGCTTCATTAATCATTCTTGGTACAAACTTGCATCCAGGCATTGCAACTTCAACGCAAGCATCCATATCTGACCTTGACCTATATTTCATGGTTCCATGACTTCGTGAATTATTGCGACCACCCTGACTTTCACCCTAATGTAAGAGTCCATTTCTCGAAAACTATTAAAGCTTTTTAAATTATAATTGGTACAAACTTGCATCTAGGAATTGCAACTGCAACGCAAGCATCCATATTTGACTTTTACCCATATTTCATGGTTCACTGACTTTGTGAATTATTGCGACCACCCTGACTTTCTATCTTATGTAAGAGTCCATTTCTCAAGATCTATTAGAGCTTCATTAATTGTATTTGGTACAAGCTTGCATTTAGGAATTGACACTTCAATGCAAGTATCCATTTCTGACCTTGACCTACATTTTTGGTTCACTGACTTTGTAAAATAGTGTGACAACCCTAAGTTTCACCCTGATGTAAGAGTCTGTTTTTAAGAGTTTCATTGATGATACTTGGTACATGCTTGCAACTAGGAGTGAAATTTTTATGCAGGCATCCATATTTGACCTTGACCTAGATTTCATGGTTTGGTGACTTTGTGCCCCCACAGGCACGACATAGCCTTCGGGGGAATTCTTGTTGTATGTTTTTGAGTCTTTAACAATATTTGTTGAATATTTTGCCATCTAAGGACAAGCAAAGGTTGGGGGCATTGTGTTTTACAAACACCATTTCTAGTTGTAATTGTAAGGTGAAAATCCCACAAAATTAGAAGCAACGTCTCCAAATTGACCTAAATAGTATTGACGGTGTCATAAAATGACAACACAAACAAATACACCACAATCGCATTATAACTTGGTTTGTTATAACATGGTTTTGGATATAACAAGGTTTCAAGATGGATCCAAAAATGTTATAGATTATGTAGAAAAATGACCATAGTCATTTGTAGAAAAATGACCATAAATGGTCATTTTTTTCTATATAATCTATAACATTTTTGTTTGGATATAACACGGTTGTTTAACTAACACTATGTCTGCTTTGGACCCCATTAAGAGTGTTATAAATGTGGTGTAAACAATGACCTGCATAATCAAAGCACTGAAAACACTGGTATGTCAACTGTCTCTTTTTGTAGGCTGGGAAAATTACCCTGAACTGAGACTTAAACCTTCTCTTGCTGAATATTCAGTTTAGCCACACCCATTTCTGACTTTGAACCAATCAGATTACTTGATGTAATTTATTCCTGCATTTTCATAAATTGAATGTCAAACAGTGTAGATCCTGATCAGATGGCTTTCTTCAGAAGCCATCTGATCTGGATCCACACTGTTTGCAAAGATAGGGGTTGTCTTGAACAGCAAGATAAGAGTCAAACTGTTTTGTATAACCCTTAAATTCCAGTATTTTAAGCAAAATATGTTGACCATGATCAAAAGCCACGTTATTGCATCTGATCTGCACCTGCACTATTCGCCAATGACAAAGGAAATAAGCCCCAAGTTCAGATTTAGGGCTCTAACATCAATGTTCGAGTTTTCAGTAGTACGAGATGACCAAAATGTACGAGATGAAGTCGAATGTAGCTTTTGTATCAAATATTTAAGTGTATATGTTTTTATTACATTTTCAGTAGTGATTTACTGAGATTTCTCAGTGAATTATAAATCTATAGTTCACAGTGTGAATTATTTCATTTTGAACGTTTTGACGTCATAATTGCTAGGCGACGTTGCTGACGTCGTTTGTAACAACAATAACAATAGTTGACGTTTGGCGGAAAATCTGATAAACTCATAGAAATCAGACTTCAATTTTCCTGTCCATTTGACGTTTTTGAGGAAAGACCTGCAACATGAAGATAAAGTATGATTTTCTTGATAATACAGTTCTACTTTCATGACATTGTTGTATCTGTATTTCAAGCACATGATAATTTTTGCATTGAAATGAATACAAGATGGTGACTGATTTTCAAACTAAACCACGCCCCCTGAAATCCATGCCCTGACTGAAACCATTTAGGTTGAAAATCAGAACGGTTGAAATTGAAAATCCTAAGGTAAAACACGAATGGAAATGTAATAAATAGTTTATTTTGTTGTTTTGATTGATTACAGAGAAATAATTCACTCGTGTTCTAAGGCTTTCCTGTAAAAAACTTGTTCGCTATCGCTCACTCGTTCTTTACTCGGAAGCCTTAGAACACTTGTGAATTATTTCACCGTAATCGATCAAAACAACCAAATCAACTCTATATAATGTAAATATATGTCACAAAAGTAAGTTATTTACCTATGACGAATGAAGATCACAGGGTCACAAGCAAAGTTTTAAGTGAACCCATTTGATTTTCTTGTAACCTATGTTGTTCATACTTCATTAAACATTTAAACAGTTGCTGGCATTTTAACCCTAATCCTGCTGTTCACGACAACCCCTTTCTTTGCAAACAGTGTAGATCCAGATCAGATGGCTTCTGAAAAAGCCATCTGATCAGGATCTACACTGTTTGACATTCAGTTTATGAATTTGTAGGAATAAATTATATCAAGTAATCTGATTGGTTCAAAGTCGGAAATGGGTGTGGCTAAACTGAATATTCAGCAAGATAAGGGTTAATATTTATGAGCAGGACAAGTATGGATGACATAATTATAGCTCCAGATAAGGCAATTTTTTCACCAGAAAAGTACTGATATTTTTCTTATTTCTGCACGAAAACATATGTTGTGGGTATTCATTAGAAGCGCCTCGCCGAGGCGCTTCTAATGAATACCCACAACATACGCTTTCTTGCAGAAATAAGAAAATTAAATATGTGGATACCGCCTCTTATCGGGGGCTACTGGTATGCATGATAATGCCAGGCCAAGGCTATAGTGAACTGTGTTGAAACAAGATTTCTATGTACAGTCCAACCTATATTAAGCAAGCACCTAAGAGATAATCAAAATTTGTTTGTTTAATTAAGACAGGTGATTGCTTTATGCAGGTGGATTTTAATGCATTTTCCATTTTCAGGAAACAATAACATGCTTGCTTAAGACAGGTTGCTTGCTTATTAGAGGTGGCCACTAACACAGGTTTTACTGTATATATGTGTATTTTTCAGCTCCTCCAGTAACTGCTGGTCCGAGTGACATAGAACTCGACATCTTGTATTACGACTTCAGTGAGGCTCACACAGACTTTGATGATATTGGCTACATCATTGTCGGAACTCCTGCCTACGTTGCGAGTCCGTACGGAGCTTGGCTTTCAATATCTAGTTCACCCACTACAGATACATTTTCACAGTGGTATCGCTATAACAATGGTATAAACTATGAAATCAGTGATACAATTATTCTCGAAGCACAGACTGGGACAGTGAAAAGGTAAGTTATTTTTTGCTGTTTTGGAGTTAAATGGCCCAGTCAACACTACTCAAACGAGTGCCCACAATCCATGTTTTTGAGCAAAAATAAGAAAAATCATGTGTACCCATGTAAACCCAAGTTTTACTATTTAAAAGCGGGGATTAAGGGAGTCAAAATTAAATAGGCATGTTTTCCTCATGAACATAGATATTTCTAAATTTTTAGAAAAAAACACACTTGTGAGAAATCATACATGGTAAGAATATAAAAATATGAAACCATACAGTAAAATTCCTGTATAAAGACCACTTTTGGGACTGTTCAAAAGTGGTCTTTAAGACCACTTTTGAACTGTCCCAAAGGTGGTGTCTGACCAGAGGTCACTGTATGCAGAAAACTGAAAGAACTAGAATTACGCAGTCGATGGCAAGCCATCGCATATCCCCACGCTTCCCCGCAGGCCCCACCCCCTGGGCCATCCCCTAGGGGTGTTTGACCCGAGGGGTAAAATTTTGATTGTGATGTATTCTACTCATCATGCCGTTCGATTTAATATGCTACACGACCATGTTCTGAAAACTTTGATTTTTTATCCCCAAGGTGCCCCACCCCTGGCCACACTTCCAGGGGTAGGATCAAAATTCCGAAAGTGTTATGCACTCCCCAGACCAAAGTTTTATCAGTTCCCGAAGTTTCAAGTTTCTATCTAAAACGGTCTAGGAGGAGTTATCCGGTAACAGTAATGTATTGGGGTAAAGGGGTCAAAATCAGTTTTTGATCTCTGGTGACCTCAAAATTGACCCCAGGGGTCAAATTTTGGTTGTAATGTTTTCTACTCATAATGCCGTTCGCTTTGATATATTACACGACCATGTTCTGGAAATTTTGATTTTTGACCCCCGCGGACCCCACCCCCTGGGCCCACCCGTGGGGGTGTGATCAAAATTCCGAAAAAGTCATGCACTCCCCAGACCAAAGATCTATCAGTTCCCAAAGTTTCAAGTTTCTATCTATAACCGTCTAGGAGGAGTTATCCGGTAAGACGGACTTACGGACGTACGTACGGACGACGAAGACCATTAAAATATCCCCACTTTTTCTTCGAAAAGCGTGGGGATAAAAAAAAAATCTGCAGCCTTCTAAATAAGTTTTTGAAAGCAGAATTAGTCATAAGTTTAGGTGGTCTTAATAGCGAAATTTCACTGTATATGTAACAATTTTGTTGCACCTGTATTTGTCAGGGCACGGCGTAGAGATTTTCTGACCATTTGTATGTAAACTGGGTGTTTGTTTGTTCAGTTATTCAGCTGTCAGTATTTGTGCCAACCCTAAAATCAGCCCTTGCCATCACGTTAACAAGTCTGTGTCATAAACACCCCTTTAAACCCCACTTTATATAGAGAAAAACTTGGGTTTACAGGGGTACACATTATTTTCCTTATTTCTGCTTCAAGACATAGGTTTTGGGTACTTGTTAGAACCGCCTCAACGAGGCGGTTCTAACGAGCACCCACAATCTATGTTTTGGAGTAAAAGTAAGAAAAATATCACAAAGTCTCATCAGAAAAGTAAGCTTTTTGGAGTTATGATAGAATGCTTCATGTTTTTGTTTTTTTATGTATTGGAGCTTAAAGGCCCAGTCAACACTATTTAGGTCATTTTTGACCAATCAGTTAACCTATCCATAATTTTCCTGGGCAGGCTTATATGTTACTGGTTAACCAGTACAGTGCACATTCTTTCGCCAGAAACTGACAACTGCCCTTCTTGAATCAGCGACAAGAATGCTCTGTGTCACACGGATGTATAATAAGGGTATTCAAGTCAGGTTTAGCCCCACAGGCTTGGCATAGTTCTACACTGCTCATATATTCTTTTTCTAGGTTTTCATCAGATGCCTTTTTCCCAGTAGATGGTTTGGGCTATCAGGCCGAGTACCAGCTGGATTGTTCCAACACCTATCACAACTTTGGGTAAGTAAAAACCCTCAAGCACTGCAGAGAATTCTACAGCAGATGCCAGTCTTTTTTTATGTCCCCCCGAGAATCTGTGATTCGGGGGGCATATAGTATTTGCCCTGTCTGTCTGTTTGTTTGATTGATTGTCTGTCTGTCCATCACAAAAACTTTAACCTTGATCCTAACTTCAAAAGTATTTGACCTAGCCCCATGAAACTTCACACACTTATTCACCATCCAGGGCTTTAGATAAGACTGCGTGCCGCGTAAATTACAAAAAAATATTTGGGAGGATACTCCTTTTTTTCAAATCTGTTGCTTATCAGGTAGGAAAAACAAATAAGCATTATGCATTTAATTTTTTTCGAGAGCGTATTTTGTTTTTTCCGCGTCAAAGAAAACAGGAGAGGATATCCAAACGAATTGAGTAGCGTCCCTTTGTTTCGGTCAATGATTAAACCACACCAAATATTGTAGCATAAGCCGATCGGTAAACGGCGGAAACCTTGTCCTTGTTGCTGCGACTCCGAAAAACGGCATACACCACCTCGATTACCATCTTTACAACCCATTCTAAACCGAAAGTAGCGTGAATATTGACAAAACATGAGACGAGGACGACCTCCAAAACAGCCTACAAAAAGGGCTGAAAATAATTCAGAGACAATCCTTAAGTTATATGATCAGGAGCCTATCTCTGCCACACTTGTTGTGAAAAAGGTCCTGACATATTTTTGACCCAGTAACTGATTCTGATTGCCTGTAAGGAAACACGATGGGTCCCACGATCGAAGGGTGGAAGAAAATAAATATCCATGGACAATATATGATGAAATTGAGAATATGGTTTGGAAAAGGAATACAGTTTAAAGAATATGAGTTTCCCTCCATATCTTTGACAATAAAGTGAAGCTCATATTCTAATTATGTCTCCCCCGAAAATTTTTTTTTCGGAGAGACATATTGTTTTTCCACCGGGCATCTGTCTGTCCGTCTGTCCGTCTGTCTGTCTGTCCATCTGTCACACATTCGTGTCCGCTCTGTAACTTGAAAACCATTAGAGCTATCTTCACGAAACTTTGTATAAATATTAATCAGCATTAGACGACATGCAGTGCGCAAGAACTATAACTCTCGCATTTATACTTTTTGAATTATCTCCCTTAGAAGTTTGTTGGTATGTATATATGTATGGGCAAATCGTGTCTGGTCAATAACTTTCTTATTTTTTGATGGATTATAAAATTACTTGTTAGAAATATTAACAACCATAAAACGATGTGTGGTGCGCATGAGGTAGGTCTGTACCTCAAAGGTCAAGGTCATACTTAGAGGTCAAAGATCAAAAAAGGGGCCTTTTTTTCGTATTTGGTCAATAACTTTCTTATTTTGAAATGGATTTTAAAATTACTTGTCATAATTATTAACAACCATAAGACGATGTGTGGTGCCTATGAGGCAGGTCAGTACCTCAAAGGTGAAGGTCATACTTAGAGGTCAAAGGTCAAAAAAGGGGCCTTTTTTTTCGTATTTGGTCAATAACTTTCTAATTTTGAGATGGATTTTAAAATTACTTGGCATAATTATTAACAACCATGAGACGATGTGTGGTGCACATGAGGCAGGTCGGTACCTCAAAGGTCAAGGTCATACTTAGAGGTCAAAGGTAAAAAATGGGGCCTTTTTTTCGTATTTGGTCAATAACTTTCTTATTTTGAGATGGATTTTGAAATCACTTGGCAGAAATGTTAACCAATATAAGGCGATGTGTTGCGTGCATGACTCAGGTTGGTACCTCAAAGGTCAAGGTCACACTTAGAGGTCAAAGGTAAAAAAGGGGCCTTTTTTCGGGTTTTGTCAATAACTTGCTTATTTTTTAATAGAATTTGAAGTTACTTGACAAACATGTTAACTATCATGGGACGATGTGTTGCATGCATGATTCAGTTTGGTACCTAAAATGTCAAGGTCATACATAGAGCTCAAAGGTAAAAAAGGGGCCTTTTTTCGTGTTTGGTCAATAACTTTCTTATTTTTAGATGGATTTTGAAATTGCTAGGCAGAAATGTTAACCACCATGAGATGATGTGTTGCACGCATGACCCAGTTTGGTACCTTAAAGGTCAAGGTCATACATAGAGGTTAAAGGTAAAAAAAGAGCCTTTTTTGTGTTTTGTCAATAACTTTCTTATTATGCCCCCAACTTTGAAAAAGTTGGATGGGCATATTAGTTTTGGTTCGATCCGTTACGCTTTTGATGCATAGCATAACTAAAGAACCGTGTATGCTAGGGTTTTGAAATTTCATATATGGATTCCTCATGGAAAATTAGCTGACGCGTATTTTTTTTCTCGTCCGAATTATGCCCCCTTCAAGAGTTATTGCCCTTTGAAATTTTTTTAATAAAATCTTGTCAGCAAGATATCTCAAAAACTATTGGAGCTCGAGCCTTGAAAGTTGGTGAATATATTGGTGTTGATGAGTAGATGAACTGAATAACTTTTGACAAAATTCCGAAAAATACTTTGTGAGTTATGGCCCTTTGTCATTTCGGTAATTTGTGCCCATTGTAATGTATGCTAAAAGTGATGCATAGCATAACTTTAGAACCGTGTATGCTAGGGTTTTGAAATTTCATATATGGATTCCTCATGGAAAATTAGCTGACGCGTATTTTTTTTCTCGTCCGGATTATGCCCCTTCCAAGAGTTATTGCCCTTTGAAATTTTTTTTTAATAAAATTTTGTCAGCAAGATAGCTCAAAAACTATTGGAGCTAGAGCCTTGAAAGTTGGTGAATAGATTGGTTGTGATGAGTAGATGAACTGATTAACTTATGACAAAATTCCGAAAAATACTTTGTGAGTTATGGCCCTTTGTCATTTTGGTAATTTGTGCCCATTGTAATGTATGCTAAATAATGTATGCTGTGTATGCTAGGGTTTTGAAATTACATATATGGATTCCTCATGGAAATTGGGGAACACATATTTTTTCTCATCCAGATTGTGCTCCTTTCAAGAGTTATTGCCCTTTGATTTTTTTTATAATTATTTCCCCTTTTTACTGTTTAATAAGATAACAGGGAAATCTCATTTGCAAGATATCTCAAAAAGTATTCGAGCTAGAGTCTTGTTTATAGGAATACTGATTAGGTCCTTGGGGGAGAATACTTGATAATAGTATGTTGGAGTTATGGCCCTTTTCCATTTCTGGCCACTTAATTGTGTTTCTGTCTTGTAGCACATTATTTCAAAAAAAAAAATGTTTCAATAGGGAATGACTACTACATGACCTGAGAAACATTTGAAAAAACCCTGAAAAAATTTCTTTGGTTATGGCCCTTGGAAAATATGGAAATTAACTATTTAGAAGCAAGCATATGGTTGGGGGCATTGTGTTTTAAAAACACCATTTCTAGTTTCCATTATTTTTCAGCAAAAAATAAGGCTTGACATTTCAATCATCTGCTGGGCAGACACTTCACATGTAATGTCAAGCCCCATATTTGCTGGAAAAAAATGAACAACTAAAAATGCTGTCTGCCAAATGTGCTTAGGGTTTGAAGTGTTAAATTGGAAACCAAGTTGGAAGGCTGCATGTCCATTTAATTCTTTTCCTCCCACTCTTACTGTACACTGTCTGTTTTTATGACCCCAGCTTCAAGTAAGTTGAAGGGGCATATTAGCAAAGACAAAGATCAGCCTGCACATCTACAAGTCTGATCAGAGTCTTTGATTTGCACTCTATAGATGCCATTCCTGCAGGCACACAATGTTGACTCAACGTTGAATTAATGCTGAAACAACATTTTCACATTGATTCAACGTTGAATGACTGCTTGGCTATGCATTATGATAACACACCCTTGCGACAGTGCATTTTTTCGCATCTCCAAAATGGCAACTTTTTTGACGAAAATCAGTGATTTTTTTTCTTCTTTATTCTGCAAACATAGGTTATGGGTGCTCTTTAGAGCCCCTTCATCCCTCATTGAGGTTAAGCCCATTTCATATAGGGAAAGTGGGATTTACATCATTTTTCTCATTTTGTCCCAAACCCATAGTTTGTGGGTGTTTGTTAGTTTTGTTTGTTGGTTTGTTTAACATCCCCATCAACACTGTAAAGGTCATTTTGGAGACGATGCTTCCAATTTTGTGGGACTTTTACCCGACATTGAGATGAAATGACATCTCAAGCCCTGTCGCCCAATGAAACCAATAGGGTTTATTAGCATGGATGGTGTGCCTCGCACCGCGGTCCCTGGACAGGCTTAGATCCTCTAAGCGGTTTACCAGTACTAGTGTGCGGGCTGGATTCAGCTCTGCATGGAAGCATCATGCAGCCCATATATTTCTTCAAGCCCCTGAGGCAGTTCTAACAAGCACCAACAATCTATGTTTGATGCTGAAATAAGAAAAATATCAAATTTTTACCAGAAAAAATGTCTGTTTTGGAGCATTGAAAGAATTTCACCATGTCACACAGGTGCATTTTCCGAATGCTTAGTGGGTATACCAGCTGACCTGATGGTGTCTTCGCTGAGTCAGAGCTCATGCTCAAAGAAGTGCGTTTACTTGTTGCTATCCATACAGTAATACACCACAACCTGTTTATGACACTGTTCATTATGACACAGTTTTTAGCTTACCGTCCATTGTCATCGTTGTCGTCGTCGTTGGCTGTGTCGTCGTCGTCTGTTCACAATTTCCTTTAAACAACATCTACTCCTAAACCACTGGATGAATTCTTACCAAACTTAGCAGAAATGTTCTTTGAATGGTCCTCTCACAGAGTTGTTCAAAGAATTCCATTCCATGCAGAACTCTGGTTGCCAAGGCAACAAAAAGAGGAAAATAAGAAAAAACCTTAAAAATTCTTCTTGTCTGAAACCAGAAGGCCCAGGCCTTTGATATTTGTATGAAGCTTCATCTAGTTAAGAATCTCTTGTCTGAAACCAGAAGGCCCAGGTTTCTGGTATTTGGTATGTAGCTTCATCTAGTGGACATCTACCTGAAGAAATACTGGTACTTAAAAACCTTCAGTTCTATAACCAGAAAACCCTGACATTTGATATTTGGCTTGTAGCTTCAGACAGTGGACCTCTGCCAAGGTTGTGCAAGTAATACCTCTGGGGTCAAAACATTTACACAAAGTCTTAAAGCAATTTACCATGTGAAACTTCAATATTAAGTATGCAAATCTCTTAGCTCAGGTGAGCGATATAGGACCATCATGGTCCTCTTGTTGATATGATATGGTTTAAAGATGGATTCCCAAAAATGTATTGATTATACAGAAAAATGACCATAAATGGTCATTTTTCTGTATAAGCTATACAATTTTATTTTGACATAACACAGCTGTTTAACTAACAAGGTTTCGGCTTTGGACTCCAAGTCTTATTATAAAGAGGTATGTGTGCACATGGATATTTGAATTATTTCATATACCCTAAAAATGTCAACCATGACTACCGTAAAAGTCCTAAAAATGGGGACACCTTGAGGACTTGCTGTAATTCTTCAAAAAAAATTTAAACACATTTGTTTCAGGATCCAGCAAGGAGTCCAAACTATGCAGATGGAATGGCAAACAGTGTAGTCTCTGATCAGACTCTTCAGGAGCTGTCTGATGTGGGTCTGCATTGTTTGCTTAGGCCTATCTGTCCCATTACTTAGGATTATTAACATATATATAGCTAGCAAACATTATAGGTAGCAACTTGCTGTAAACTATAAATTATGAACTATAAAGCCCTGACTTTGAAAACTGTAACCATTTCAACCTTGGCAAACAGTTTACATCCAAATGAGGTGGCTCATGATGAGCCGTCTCATCAGGGTCTATGGTGTTTGTCATCCTGTTAATGAATTGACAACTAAACACATGAATTGACATGTTCAAATTTAAAAATGTAATCAGCTTCAGAAACTTAGCATTGAAAGGGTTGAAATTTCTGTACACTTTTGCTAGACTCCTTAAGGCCTACACCACAACCTCTTTATAACACTATTAATGGTATCCAAAGCAGAAAGCCTGCTTTTTAAACAACCATGTTATATCTAAACAAAAATGAATAGATTTTATAGAAAAATGACCATTTATGGTCATTTTTCTATATATTCTATACATTTTTGAGATTTTATAGAAAAATTTGGTCATTTTTATGCCCCCGCCATTCGAAGAGTGGTGGAAAGGGCATATAGCATTGCCCCTGTCCGTCCGTCCATTTGCCCGCACCAACAAACGGATAGTTAGGTGGCTATGTAAATGGACAGAATCAATGTAAGTCAATGGGATTTATTCCGTTAGACACCGAAAATACTTCTTTTCTGTGGCTAAAAGTAGCCACTTAAGTATCGATCCTGCCAAAAATAGCCACATAACTATCCATTTGTAAGAACGTCCGTCCGTGCGTCCGAAACTTAAACGCAGTCAATAACTTATTTCTTGATGGATTTTAAAATTACTCGGCAGAAATGTTAACCATCATGCCACGACGTGTCACATGCAAAACCCAGGTCCGTACCTCCAAGGTCAAGGTCATATTTAGAGGTCAAAGGTCAAAAAAAGGGTCCGAAACTTAAACGCAGTCAATAACTTACTTATTTCTGGATGGATTTTGAAATTACTTTGAAATGTTAATCATCATGGGAAGAAGTGTCGCATGCAAACCCAGATCCGTACCTCCAAGGTCAAGGTCATACTTAGAGGTCAAAGGTCGAAACTTAAACGGAGTCAATTTTATTTGGCAGAAATGTTGGCCATCATGAGACAACCTGCCTCACACAAAACCAAGGTCCTTACCTCCAAGGTCAAGGTCATACTTAGAGGTCAAATGTGAAAAAAAGTGTCCAAAACTTAAACACGATCAATAACTTTCTATAGATGAATACAAACATAGACATATTTTCAGGCGGGGGCCTCCGTGTCCTATGGACGCATTTCTAGTTCTTTATAATCTATTTATTTTGGGGATCCATCTTGAATTCATGTCATACACAAACCATGCTATAACGAACAGTGTTATAACAAGGTTATGGTGTAATTGTTATTCTTTTATCCCACAGGTTCACAAGCGTAGTACGGACAGGTCTTCAGTTTAGCGGAACGGAAAAGATTACTGTAGGGGGTGGGGAAGCTGTGTGGCTGTACATTAACAAAGTTCTAGTGGTTGAGATTGTGTCAGATGGTTCAGGATCACCTGTTTGTCACAAGATTGATCTTTCTCCAGCGGCTAATTCAGGTACAACACAACCTCATGGAAATGCCATTTTCCCAATGCATCCTGGGTATTTTTTTCAGCAGACGACATTTTGAAATATTTTTTCTTTTTTTCTCCCAGAAAACAGGATTTGACATCTCATGCAAATTGTCTCCAATTCCATGGAGACAATTTGCATGAGATGTCAAGTCCTGTTTTCTGGGAAAAAATAGGAAAAAGATCAACAATTTGTCGTCTGCTGAATTAGCCCAGAGAGTGGTGAATGTTAAAGGGAATGGATACACTTTCAGGGGAGGCAACTCTGAAAAATACTTCTGTCTCACCTGTTGACAGGGGTCATCTCACCTGTTGACAGGGGTAAGCTCTTAAAGGGATGAATTTGCTCCCGAGGAGCCCATTTTATGGCCATTTTGTTATACAGTCTATGTGTATTTTGGATATGTATCTGTCACAAGTGGTTATTTCATATGAATTTTATGAAAAGATCTCTGTCGTGTTTCTTAAATTTCATATGAAATGGCCACATGTGTAAGATTCTGTTTATCATATAATGATTTTAATTCAGATTTTATCGCCGAAGAAGTTAAAAGTAAACATAGGATGGTGTCATGATGTTATGCGCCAGTAATCATGTGTTATATTAATTGGATTTTTATGACATGACATTGTTTGTTTGTCTTAGAGTTAACGGCCCAGTCAACACAATTTTAGGGCATTTTTAGCTCACCTGTCACGTAGTGACGAGGTGACCTTTTTGTCCGGCATGCGTGCGTGCGTCCGTGCGTGCATAAACTTTTTCTTCAAAGGACATCTCCCCCTAAACAAGTGAATGGATTTTGATATAATTTCACAGGAATGTTCCTTGGATGACCCGCTTTCAATATTGCCTAAATCATTCCACTCTGTTAAACAAAATGGCCGCCAATGCTAAAACTAGAAAAACCTTTAAATGACATCTCCTCCTAGGCAAATGGCCCGATTTGAAAATAAATTAACAGGAATGTTCCTTGAGTGACCCTCTTTCAAAATTGCCTAAATCGTTCTGCTCCATTAAACAAAATGGGCACGAGAGCTAAAGATAGAAAAACCTTTAAATGACATCTCCGCCTAGGCAAATGGCCCAATTTGAAAAGAATTTCACAGGAATGTTCCTAGAGTTACCCTCTTTCAAAATTGCCTAAATAGTTCTGCTCCGTTAAACAAAATGGCCGCCAGAGCTAAAAATAGAAAAACCTTTCAATGACATCTCCTCCTAGGCAAATGGCCCAATTTGAAAATAATTTCACAGGAATGTTCCTTGAGTGACCCTCTTTCAAAATTGCCTAAATCTTACGCTCCGTTAAATAAAATGGCCGCAAGAGCTAAAACTAGAAAAACCTTTAAATGACATCTCCCCCTAGGCAAATGGCCCGATTTGAAAAGGATTTCACAGGAATGTTCCTTGAGTGACCCTCTTTCAAAATTGCCAAAATCGTTTTGCTCTGTTAAACAAGATGGCCACCAGAGCTAAAAATAGAAAAACCTTTAAATGACATCTCCTCCTAGGCAAATGGCCTGATTTGAAAATAATTTCCCAGGAATGTTCCTTGAGTGACCCTCTTTCAAAATTGCCTAAATGGTTCCGCTTAGTTAAACAAAATGGCCACCAGAGCTAAAAATAGAAAAACCTTTAAATGACATCTCCTCCTAGGCAAATTGCCCTATTTGAAAATAACTTCACAGGAATGTTCCTTGAGTGACCCTCTTTCAAAATTGCCAAAATCGTTCCACTCTTTTAAACAAAATGGCAGCCAGAGCTAAAAATAGAAAAACCTTTAAATGACATTTCCTCCTAGGCAAATGGCCCAATTTGAAAATAATTTCCCAGGAATGTTCCTTGAGTGACCCTCTTTCAAAATTGCCTAAACTGTTCCGCTCTGTTAAACAAAATGGACACCAGAGCTTAAAATAGAAAAACCTTCAAATTCCACTACAATGAAAAATAGCTTCCAAAGATAAAAGTCTTTGGTCCACATCTCCTTAAAGCAGTGAATCCTTCATTTCCATAAGCTTTGAAACATCTTGGATTCAGTTGAGTGATTCAGGGCCATCATGGCCCTCTTGTTGTTTACCTATCCACACTTTTCCTGGGCAGGCTTATAGGCAAACAGTTAATCAGTACAGTACACATTCTTTTGCCAGAAACTGACAACTGCCCTTCTTGAATCAGCGGAAGGGAGAGAACGATTGTCTTGGAGAGCGGGCCTGATGAGCCTAGGACAGGTCCATACCTTCTCAACTTCCTTATCTTTACTGTAGTGAGGAGCTCTTTGTGAGGGCCAATCAATGCCCGAACCAGACAGCAGACCTTTTCATTAATCATGTAGTCCTTGTAAGAGATGTTAAGGATCCTTTTGGGCCTCAATGGGGGCTTGAAGACATAGATGGGCTGCAAGATGCTTCCACGAAGAGCTGAAACTGACCCGCACACGAGTACTGGTAAACTGCTTAGAGGATCTAAGCCTACCCAGGCAAAGCGGTGCGAGTCTGTCCGTCCGTCCATGCTTATAAACCCTATTGGTTTCATTGGGTGGCAGCACTTGAGATATCATTTCATCTCAATGTCGGGTAAAAGTCCCCCAAAATTGGAAGCAACTTCTCCAAAATGACCTTTATAATGTTGACATTAATGTTAAACCTCAGATCAAACAAACAAATATTGTAGTGAAGAGCTTTTTGTGAGGGCCAATCAATGCCTGAACCCGACTAGCATCTCATCTCTAGAGCTTGAATTCTTTTCTACAGTTTTGCTGTCATTAATACAGGCTCCATTGCAATGACAAGTAAATGCAAAAGTACTTGGTGCAGAGCAATATGGTCCTGTCTTTCTAAATTAGTTTCCGCTTTGAAAGCCGGCCCCAGTAGCTCAGTAGGATGTCCGTCTGACTGGTGATCAGGAGGACTCGGGTTCGATACCTGCCGGGGTCGTCAACATTCTTTCATGGAGCTTGATCATGAAATCTTTTCTACAGTCATTCTCTCCCTTCTGCTAATTCAAGAAGGGCAGTTGTCAGTTTCTGGCAAAAGAATGTGCACTTTCATTGCGAAAACATGCTTATACAAATACATTGTAACCTTTATCGCCAAAAAAATGAAAATTTTAAGATGAAAAGTTGTGATATTTTTCTTACTTTTGCTCAAAATATAGATTGTAGGTATTCTTGAGGCGGTTCTAACAAGTACCTAATGTCTATATTTTAGAGCAAAATAAGAAAATATAGGGATCAACCATAGATTTTCATGCATTAACATTTGCCGGATCCCGAGGAAGCTGTTTGAACATGAGGCCGCTAGGCCAAATGTTCAAATATCTTCCGAGGGATCCGGAAAATGTTGATGCAAAGAAATAACCATGGATGATCGTTATTCTTGCATAACTTAAGAATCCGACAGCAAATATGGACTAAAACGCCCAAACGCTCCATATAAATTCCAGATAAACTCTTCAAATGCGACAGGCAAACCAAAATGGCGGCCAGTTCAGAATGTTGTTTACAATGACGTTGTTATGCAATGACGTCATCATAGAACCCCAAAACGCTACGTTCAGGGCGATAACGTCGCTCAACCTAACGAAAACAAAGCAAGGCCCGTCTTGTGATATCAAAAGCTCAAAATCCATGTTCAAACAGCACGCGAATTATTTGATTTGAACATGGTTTTTGCTGTTTGAGCACGGCTTTCGTTCCATTTGACAATGGCTTCAAACAGCCATGCGCATAGGTATTTATGCAAGAAATAAGGTTTACCCCTGTAAACCCCAGTTTTACTATATAAAAATGGGGTTCAAAGGGGTCAAATTATATAGGGGTGTTTCCATGATGGGGTTCTTAAAATGTTATTTACTAATGTGCTAACTTTCTAAGAATTTTTTGCATACAGGCAAACAGTGTGGACTCAGATCAGACTGCTAAAGGACTAGTCTGATCAGGGTCCATACTGTTTGAAAAAAAATGACTTTTGAAAATACCAGCAGACAACAATTGTCATGATTGGCATTTTATGGGTTAAAGAGGTTGTGGTGTAGAAAATACAGATTTACAGGGAAGACAACACCTGCTTTAATTTTGTTTTTGTTTGTTTGTTTGTTTGATTTGAGGTTTACCATCCCCGTCAACACTGTAAAGGTCATTTTGGAGACGTTGCTTCCAATTTTGTGGGACTTTTAACCCGACATTGAGATGAAATGACATCTCCAGCCCTGTTGCCCAATGAAACCAATAGGGTTTATAAGCATGCACCGTGGTTCCTGGACAGACTTAGATCCTGTAAGCGGTTTACCAGTACTAGTGTGCGGGCCGGATTCAGCTCTGCGTGGAAGCATCCTGCAGCCCATATATTTCTTCAAGCCCCTATGGGCGGGGGCGGTTTAATTTTGTATATGGAGGGATGAAAAAAGGGGATCTGCTCTCATTTTGAGCTGAAATAAGAAAAAATGTTTTATTAAGGTATGCTTGGGTCTTTCAGGAATTTTTAATGTGATGATGTTGTATTTTATCTTCTACAGGTGGTGGTAACATAATACCAGAAGTAGGTGTGATTTCTGGTGGCGTTTGCACTGGTTTAACTCCACTCTCAACGGGAGCTAACCTTGAATTAGAGGTACTTTTATCCCTTATCCTGCAGTTCACGATCACCCCTACCTTTGTAAACCGTGTAAGCTGAATAATTTAGCTTTGACACACCCATTTCTGACAGTCAACAAATCAAATTACTTGTCAAATTTGCAAACTGAATGACAAACAGTATAGATCCTGTTCAGATGGCTTCTCTCTGATCAGGATCTACACTGCGTTATTGTGGTGCAGCAGGATAAGGGTTAACCAAATATAATATTTCGCTTAAACCATTTTGCACCAAATGGAATCTTCAACATCTTATATAGTGCAAGTTTATTATGTCTCCCCCCCGAAAAAAATTTTTTCGGAGAGGCATATTGTTTTTCCCCCGGGTGTCTGACCGTCTGTCTGTCTGTCCGGGTGAACATGACAGGTTAGGGGCTAGTGTCCGGATTGGAAAACAGTAGCAAATGATTGAAAATGATTGGTAAATAATAGATTTATTCCGTAAATAAAAGGTTTTGGAGGTTAGCCCCTAAACCAAGCAAAAGAAAATAACAAAAGAAATAGCTCTTAAACCTGACATGTTGGAACGTCCGTCTGTCCGTCTGTCACACATTCGTGTCCACCCTATAACTTGAAAACCGTTCAAGCTATCTTCACGAAAATTCACATAAATATTAATCAATATTAGACGACGTGCAGTGCACAAGAACTATAACTCTCACTTTTATACTTTTTGAATTATTTCCCTTTGAAGTTTGTCGGTATGTATGTATGTATGGGCAAATCGTGTCCGGTCAATAACTTTCTTATTTTTAGATGGATTTTAAAATTACTTGGCAGAAATATTAACAACCATGAGACGATGTGTGGTGGGCATGAGGCAGGTCGGTACCTCAAAGGTCAAGGTCATTCTTAGAGGTCAAAGGTAAAAAAGGGGCCTTTTTTCGTGTTTGGTCAATAACTTTCTTATTTTTAGATGGATTTTGAAATTGCTTGGCAGATATGTTAACCATCATGAGATGATGTGTTGCATGCATGATTCAGTTTGGTACCTCAAATGTCAAGGGCATACATAGAGGTCAAAAGTAAAAAAAGGGGCCTTTTTTTCGTGTTGGGTCAATAACTTCCTTATTTTTAGATGGATTTTGAAATTGCTTGGCAGAAATGTTAACCACCATGAGACGATGTGTTGCGTGCATGACCCAGTTGGTACCTCAAAGGTCAAGGTCATACTTAGAGGTCAAAGGTAAAAAAGGGGCCTTTTTTGTGTTTGGTCAATAACTTTCTTATTTGTAAATGCATTTTGAAATTACTTGGCAGAAATGTTAACCACTATGAGATGTTGTGTTGTGTGCATGACCTTGGTTGGTACCTCAAATGTCAAGGTCATACTAAGAGGTCAAAGGACAAAAAAGGGCCTTTTTTAGTGTTCAGTCAATAATTTTCTTATTCCTGGATAGATTGTGAAATTACTTGGCGGAAATGTTAACCATCATGAGGTGATGTGTTGCACGCTAGGCCCAGGTTGGTAGCTCCAAGGTCAAGGTCATACTAAGAGGTCAGAGGTAAAAATAAAAAAAAATTTGTGTCCAGTCAATAACTTTTTTATTTCTGGCTGGACTTTTTAACCCTTTACCACTCAGAAAATTATCCAATACAGCATCTTAACAGAACACTGATATAGGTAAATCAATAACCAATAGTCCATATATGGCTGATAGGCCTGACAGTCTTATCTGAACAGAGATATTGGCGTTTTTGTGTGATTTTCACCCTTATGTTACAAAAATGATTATTTTAGTATTTTCTGTACATTTGACAATATTTACCGTATTCGGGCGTGTATTACCCGCAGTTTTTTTCCCTCAAATTACAGGCCCAAGTTCTGGGTGCGGGTAATCCGCCCGAATTATTTTTGGACCATTTTATTTTTACTTTTGTCAGCTGAAAATACGATGCATCTCACGTTATGCTCTATCCTTTTACGATTCCCGACATAACGTTTAATTGTCCACTCAATTTTACTTACACATGAGTAATATAACAATATTACTAGCAAGCCCGATTTTGTGAGTATTATTCCTAAAACTCTGATTTTAAACAAAATAAACAAGCAAGTTCAATGCGAACATCAAAGTTTTCGGGCATCCAAACTGCCGCCCACAAATCACCGCTAGTTTTTTTTTTCTGCACGCGATCGGTAAATGACGTCATCGTACCCAATGAACCACACACGTGTCTATTGTTTTATCTTAATGGGGCGTATCTGTCTCATAAAAAAATGTTTGGAAACCGGTAAAAGTATGCTCGCTAGCAAAACAGCGCTTTCCGTAAGCTCCGTGTCAATAACCAACAACAGAATACAGATGTGTTAACACAAAGAGTTCAACTTTTCTCGCCAAGCGTCTGCTATTTGGCGCCAAAACATAACCATTCACGCGATAGCAGAATAGTCGTAGCAACTCGTCTTAGGAGCAATTAAATAATTTTCACACTGATTGCGGATTAAATTTTATGATTGGGGAATAAACGCAAATTAGAGACATAACTTGACCATATTTACACACCTTATCGACACGCACCGCAGGGTGGCAATTATATGGCAGGGATTAACAATAGTGTCATAATTGAACCGTTATAAATCAATAAACAGTGTAAATCCAAATCAGACATCTGCGGCGTCTTTCTGAGGTGTCTGATCTGGGACTGCACTGTTTGCCGATGTCCCAAAAAAGAAACGTCTGCGGCGTCTTTCTGAGGCGTCTGATCTGGGACTGCACTGTTTGCCGATGTCCCAAAAAAGGGCCGCGGGCATATGTGGGTTAATAAATAAATAACAATGGTGAACAGGTAAAGTTTTTTCAACATTTTAATGCAAAATACATGCTTTCTGGTGATACTCGCACGCACGTGCATTTTCCCGCCTTTAGAAGACGGTCGCGCGTTCCGTTGTGTGCTACAAAAACTGGCCAAATTCTTACTTTTTCTCACTTACGCATCCACCAAAATTTCAGCAAATGTTCCATGCGGGTATTACAACAGTATAACAGTTTTCCCCCAGATTTTGGCAAAAAAAGGGGGTGCGGGTAGTACGCAAATGCGGGTAATACACACCCGAATACGGTATGTAAATGTAAAGTTTCTAGGAAATTAAATTTTCTTTCCAATGGTACTAAATTTATTATAGTTTCTCTTTGCGTTTTGAAAATATGAAGTGTCAAAGTAAGCAAAATATTTTCTTTAGCAAAAATTTCTGTTTTGGGTTGGTCAGAGAAAGTATTTTTAACCATCATAGCCCCAGAAAAGAGGGGGTATCCACGTATTATTTTTCTTATTTCCGCACAAAAACGTATTTGTAGGTAATCATTAGGGCATGTCACTGAGGGTCTTCCAGCAAGTTTCCATAACATACTTTTTATGCAGAAATAAGATCATGTTCATAAGTCTGTGAAATGAACATCTATCTGAACCCGGTATACATTATTTTACTTATTTCTGCACCAAGACCAAGGTTGTGGGTACTCGTTAGAACTGCCTCAATCGGCACCCACGACCTATGTTCTGAGTATAAATAAGAAAAATATAAAAGTTTTCAATGGAAAAGTAGCCATTTTGGAGAAATTAAAGAATGTGCTATGACACATGGGTGTGTTCTGTTTATGAAAAAATCAGTACTTTTGCATAAGATTAAAATAACTATTACAGCCTATCTATCCTTTTTTGAACCCCCATCCCCAACTTTACCTTTTTTTTTTTTAAATAAATGTATCAACCACCCCATATCCAGCTCACCCCAAAGAGCCGTCTCTGTATTTTTTTTTTTTTTTTTTATAAATAAGATTTGTTTGTTTGATTAGAGGTATAACATCCCCATCAACACTATTTAGGACATTTTGGAGATATTGCTTCCAATTTGGTGGGACTTTTACCCAACACTGAGGTGCAATGACATCTGATGCGCATGGTCATTGTACAGCGTCTGGTCTGGGTCTGTGCCATCGCATGTGCTGTCTACAACCCTGTAGACCCTGATCAGACGCCTTATAATATTTGTCTGGGCTCTGATCCCGATCTGCACTGTTTGCACCTTTGTGTTCTGTCTATTGTCATACAGACTAACGGGTGGATGACGTCAGGTTGATAGCTACTGGTCTGGGTCTGTGCCGTCTACAATCCTGTAGACCCTGATCGGACGCCTTATAATAATTTTCTGGGCTCTGATCCCGAACTGCGCTGTTTGCACCTTTGTGTTCTGTCTATAGTTATACACACAGACGGGTGGATGATGCCAGGCTGATCACTATATCCCCCGAACATGTTCAGACTAGGGATAAAAAACACCACCGTCGGCAATGAGTCCCTGATCAGACGCCGCATTACCTTTGTGCAGTGTCTTGTCCGGGTCTGCCCCGACCCATATGCCGTCTACAAACCTGTAGACCCTCATCAGACGCCGTTTAATAATTGTTAAAGTCTGATTCGAATCTGCATTGCTTGCATCTGTCTGTGGTGTCTACGGACGGACGGACATGTGAACGGACGCCAGACTCAATTTTGTTTGCGGACAGACGGACGCCAGGCTGATTGTTATATCCCCGAACCTATTTGGTCAGGGAATAAAAAATAAAACGCACCGGCGGCGGTCAGACCATGATCAGACGTCACATGGTCTGTGTCGTCGCATATGCCATCTTCAAACCTGTAAACCCTATCCAGACGCCTTATAATCATTGAATGGCGTCTGATTCAAATCTGCACTGTTTGCACCTTTGTGTTCTGTCTATTGTTATACAGACGGTTGAGTGGATGACGCCAGGCTGATCGCTATATCCCCCGAACATGTTCAGACTAGGGATAAAAACACCACCGTCGGCAATTAGTCCCTGATCAGACGCCGCATTATCGTTGTGTGGCGTCTTGTCCGGGTCTGCGCCGACCCATATGCCGTCTACAAACCTGTAGACCCTCATCAGACGCCGTTTAATAATTGTTAAAGTCTGATTCGAATCTGCATTGCTTGCATCTTTCTGTTGTGTCTACGGACAGACGGACATGTGAACGGACGCCAGACTCATAATTTTGTTTGCGGACGGACGGACGGACGCCAGGCTGATAGTTATATCCCCGAACCTATTTGGTCAGGGGATAAAAATAAAACGCACCGGCGGCGGTCAGACCATGATCAGACGCCGTATGATCATTGTACAGCGTCTGGTCTGGGTCTGTGCCGTCGTATATTCCGTCTACAAACTTGTAGACCCTATCCAGACGCCGTATAATAATTGTATGGCGTCTGATTCAAATCTGCACTGTTTGCACCTTTGTGTTCTGTCTTTTGTTATACAGACGGTTGGGTGAATGACGCCACGCTGATCGCTATATCCCCCGAACCTGTTCAGACTAGGGTTAAAAAAAACATCACCGTTGGCGATAAGACCCTGATCAGACGCCGCGTCGTTGCGCAACGTCTTGTCCGGGTCTGCGCCGTCTCAGATACCGTCTACATACATGTAGACCATCATCAGACGCCGTTTAATAATTGTACATCTGATCCGGATCTGCATTGTTTTCATATGTTTATTGCGTCTACGGACGGACGTTTGAACGGACGCCAGGCTCCGAACCTGTTCAGACTAGGGATAAAAAACACCACCGTCGCCGATATGACCCTGATCAGACGCCGCATAACCGTTGCGCAGCGTCTTGTCACTCATAATTTTGTGTCTACGAACGGGCGAATGAACGGACGCCAGGCTCCGAACCTGTTTAGACTAGGGATAAAAAACACCACCGTCGCCGATAAGACCCTGATCAGACGCCGCATAACCGTTGCGCAGCGTCTTGTCCGGGTCTGCGCCGTCTCAGATGCCTTCTACAAACATGCTGACCTCATCAAACGCCGTTCAATAATAGTACGGCGTCTGATCCGAGTCTGCATTGTTTGCATCTGTCTGTTGTGTCTACGGACGGACGGACATTTGGACGGTCGCTATATCCTCCAAACCTATTCGGTCGCGGAAAATAAAATAAAATGAACCGTCGGCGGTTGGAGCTGAATCAGACGTCGCGGCAATAATTGTGGAGGGTCTGATCCGTATAAGGTCCAAAAACCTGAAGACCCTGATCAGGTGCCGCTTAATAATTGCATCTGTTTGTCTGTTAACGTGTCGGCGGTGAGACCCTGATCAGACGTCGCATATTTTTTTTTTTTTTTTTTAGAAATTAATATTCATTAAAGGGGCTGAACCTATTGACCAATGAAAGGCCTTCTACCCATCTGTGGGTTTTATTGCCCTTCCGATGACCACCTGGGTACACTTTTGGGTACTGTTACGTAATTTATTGCGGCTCAAAGCTCGCACGCTCCGGGTGGCATCCGCTGTATAAACATTCCTAGGGTATCATAATCCCCAATTAACTAATTATCTTGAACCATAAATCCCTTGAATCTAACTGATTATACAGCGCTAATTGTCTTTACCTAAATCATGCAAATCATGCGCGACCGACACACAAATATTGCGTCATTCAGTAATTTTCCATTACGGCCGGGCAAGGTCATCGTGATTCAGTAGAAGAAACCCCTGGTGTGTTTGGTTGTAAATTACACAAAAACTTTGTATAGAAACATATTTGTTTTTTTCGCAAATATTGTTGGCAAAAGACCAAACTTAACATTAATAAACATCCGACGTTTTTATATTTAGGAAAAAGGTAAAAATAACGCGATTGATTTTGAGACACGGGCAAACACGTATTTGTTCAAATGGCGACACACGGGGATATACGTATCTGTACGTTAATCGATAAAGTCGTAAATATACGGGTCTGAGTGGTAATGGATCGAGTCGGGAATATACGTATCTGAGTGGTAAAGGGTTAAAGTAACCATGCAGAAATTTTCACCGTCATTAGACCATGAGTCATGTGCAAGACCAAGGTCCATACCTCCAATGTCAAGGTCATACCTAGAGGTCAAAGGTAAAAAAGGACAGTCAATAACTTCCTTATTCTTTGATGGATTATGAAATTTCTTCGCAGAAATGTTAACCATCATGAGATGATATGTTGTACCTCAAAGGTCAAGGCCATACTTAGAGGTCAAAGGTAAAGAAAGGGCTTTTTTTGTGTACAGCCAATAACTTTTTATTTCTCTGTGAACTTTTTAAAGTTACTTTGCAGAAATGTTCATCTTCATTAGATGATGTGTTGCACACAAGACCCAAGTCAATACCTCCAATGTCAAGGTCATACTTAGAGGTCAAAAACTGGGGAGACATCTGTGTTTTTGTAGAAAACAAATTCTAGTTTAAAAATATAGGGGTGTCAGTTTGTGTTTTCCTCAGTTTTTATTTGGACACTGACTGAACTTTTTGCAAACCTCGTAGGCCCCGATCAGACTGCAGAGCAGAACTGCTGTTTCTGAACTAGGCCTGCATTGTTTGCCACTTACCCATTCTGGGGTTCAGGTACAAAATAGGTTAATAGCTTAAACCATTTAGTATCAGAAACCCCAAAACGGTTAATAGGGAAACAGTGCAGGCCCAGATCGGAGGCCACAGAACGTGGCATCTGATCAGGGCCTACACTGTTTGCAATAAATTCATCCATTTTCCTTATTAATTTTGAAGAAAACACAACCTGACACCCCGAAATTTTTAAATGGACTCCTGCTGTATTTAAGGAGGAAGATTCCATTTGGTACAAAAAGGGTTAAATAGGTTAATAGCTAATTAAGACAGGCCCATTTACAATATAAGAGGTGCCCGGTTTATTTTATTTGTTGTATGTGTTATAACAGTTTCCCCCTTTTTAGTAAACAGTGAAAACACTGATTCTGTGGCATCTGATCAGGGTCTTCACAGTTTGCTAATGTCCCACTTTGTGATGTTCCATCCATTTGTTTGGTGTTTTTGAAGAATATTATTATGCACCCCAACTACCCTCGCCCTCCCATGCCAGAGGTGATGGGGCACATTTTGTGGACTGAAACTGAAAATGAAGATTTCCAGTATAAATTTCACAGACATAATTAGATTTGGATTTTTGCAGTTGTAGACCCTTTCCATGCTGCGTATTTCAGTATGTTAACTCCTTCACAATTTCCAGCCATTTGTGTTGCATGACTTTTATTATGCTCCCTGAAGAATTTCGGGGGAGCATATAGTCGCCGCTTCGTCCGTGCGTCCGTCCCACTGTTGTCTACGTGAATTCTCAGAAAATACTGGGCGGATTTCAATGGGTATTTTTAGAAAAAAACTTTGTCATCGCTCTAGCGTCGTCATTTGCTGATGGATTTTAATATAACTTCACACAAATGTTGGGTAGAATAATATATCGAGCACGTTTAACTTTCAGGATACTGGGGTCAAGGTCAAGGTCACCATGGTTATTTTTAGAAAAAAACTTTGTCATCGCTCTAGTGCCTACATCTATTGATGGATTTTAATATAATTTCACAAAAATGTTGGGTATGATAATATCTCGAGCAAGTTTGACTTTCAGGGTCCTGGGCTCAAGGTCTAGGTCACTGCAGCTATTTTTAGAAAAAACTTTGTCATCACTCTAGTGTCATCATTTGCTGATGGATTTTAATATAACTTCACACAAATGTTGGTTATGATAATATCTCAAGCAAGTTTGACTTTCAGGCTCCTGGGCTCAAGGTCAAGGTTTTAGAAAAACTTTGTCATCGCTCTAGCATCTACATTTGCTGATGGATTTTAATATAATTTTCGAACCCGTCTGATATTTTATATGCATGTAAAGGCACCCAATACAGAACCATACCTGAAGACAGTCCTATGAGGACTGCCTCTGTGTACGAGAGTAAGTTTTCAATAATTTGTATTAAACAGTTTTACCCAATTAATATAGCTAAACTACCACCCAGGATCTTGGGGTATGGTATTGTACCTGAAGACACTTCCTTTCATTTATTCTGACTTTTGTGTTGCTGATGTTTGTATGACAGTGCCATCAGGCAAGCTAATCTGTCCACCCACAGGTTTTGTTATACTCCATTTTGAAGTACAGTGAGTATACACATTATACTGCTCTTTAACTGGGATAATGTTTCCTGTTCTGACCATTGCACGTTCGAGGAGCATCCATCTTGAAAAACTTCAAAAATCTTCTTCTCTGAAACCACAGGGCCTAGAGCTTAGATATTTAGCATGTAGCAACGGCAAGTGGTCACCTACATAAATCCTGCCAATCATGCCCCTGGGGTCCAAATTGGCCACGCCCCGGGGCCCCTTAGCTCCCCTAGACTCATAATGGAAAAAAAGCTTCAAAAATCTTCTTCTCTGATACTATGAAGCACAGAGCTTAGATATTTAGTATCTAGCAACATAAAATAGTCACCTACAAAAAATCATGCCCCTGGGGTAAAATTGGCCATGCCGGAGCTCATCAGCTCCCATTGACTTATAATGGAAAAAACTTAAAATGGAAAAAACTTCAAAAATCTTCTTCCCTGAAACCATAAAGCCCAGAGCTTAGATAAAGCCCATAAAGCCCAGTATGCAGCAATGTCAAGTGGCCACCTACATAAATCCTGCCAATTATGCCCCTGGGATCCAAATTGGCCACACCCCAGGGCTCTTTAGCTCCCATAGACTTACAATGGGAAAAAACTTCAAAAATCTTCTTCTCTGAAACCACAGGGCCCAGAGCTTATATGGCATGTAGCAAAGTCAAGTGGTCACCTACATAAATCCTGCCAACCATTCCCCTTGGGTCAAAATTGGCCACGCCCATGGGCCCATTAGCTACCATAGACTTAAAATGAAAAAAAAAAAAAACAACTTAAAATGGAAAAAGAAAAACTTCAAAAATCTTCTCCTCTGAAACCATAAGGCCCAGAGCTTAGGTATTTAGCATTAGCAATGTCTAGTGGTCGCCTACATGAATTCTGCCAATCATGCCCCTGGGGTCCAAGTTGGCCAAATCCTGTGGCCCCTTAACTCCAATAAACTTATAATGAAAAAAAAGCTTCAAAAATTTTCTTCTCTGAAACCATGAAGTATAGACCTTAGATATTTAGTATATAGCGACATAAAATGGTTGCCTACATGTTTGCTTAGGCCTGTCTGTCCCAATACTTAGGATCATTACAGTAATGCTTAATACTGTTTCATGGCAGGTTGGTGAGGTCTACCATTTCGACTTGTTCCATGCTGAGACAAAGCTTTGCACGTCTGAGTTCCTGTTTGAGATCGAGGACACAGCCTTCATGACGGACCCCAATACAGAACTTCCTCTTGACTACCGTGTCCCCACTGCGGAAGATTTCTACGTAGATGATACTCTTGAGACGTTAATTTTGACGGACGTCTTTTCTGTTGGGCCGTTTGAAATTACTCTCTATGCAGGTAACTAACATTGTCTCATTACCATAACACACCCATGTGACATAGTGCATTTTTTCACATCTCCAAAATGGCTACTTTTCTGATGAACATTTGTAATATTTTTCTTATTTATTAAGGATGCTCACTCATACAACAAAAATATATATAGATACAACTACTTTTATTTATCTCCTTTTTCACATAGCTAATAAAACATTATTTCAATAAAACGGTGTTTTGTTGTCTGACTTTTCGGTCTCTTTAATATCTGGCAGTATGTGGACACCAAGTAGATTCAGGTCAAAGGGGGGACAAAGTGACAGCATATAACCTTGCTCGCAGGAAAACGGGCACCAAATTATTAAATTAGTTTGCACTCAAAATATTGTGCAGTCCAATTTTGAATTTTGAGTATTCCAAAATATGCGCACACTCCAAATGTGTGCTCCAAGATTTTGTAACATTCCAAAAATTGCACACTTCCTATAGTACGCTCCAAATATTGTGACATCCTGTTTGTACGCTCCACAACTTTTTAACATTCTAAATATTGCGCCCATCCTGTTTGTACACTCCAAATTTTGTAACAATCCAAATATTGCGCACATCCTATTTGTATGCTCCAAGTATTCCAAATATTGCATACATCTTGTTCGTACGCTTTACAATTTTTTAGCATTCTAAGTATTGTACACATCCTGGCTGTACGCTCCAAATTTTGTAACAATCCAGATATTGCGCACATCTTATTTGTACGCTCCACTCTATCCCAACTATTATGCACAAACTATTGTGCACTCCAATTTATGCACTCCCAACTAATCTTGACATTGAGCACTCCGTAATGTGCACTCCAAAATGCATCCCATGACAGGCATTCCATACCATCTTCTGCATTATGCAATGCATACCATGTAATCCATCCCATATTATATATATTCAAATAGCCCCGGCTGCACGTGCGAACCTTACTTATGACTTGCAATTTAAAAAATTTTTGAGTATGACCCTGGGGGGGGGGGGGGGGGGCACATTTTCTCAGGTTATGGCGAACCATTTCCATGAAGTAGATGCCACCCAGTTCAAGGAGAAGTTCTGAAAGAAACAAACTTCATCTTTGCTCCCAACAACCAGTACCCGGAATCTAGGCTCAAGAACAAATCCCCAGATTATGGTGAACCACTTCCTTGAAGGAGATGCCACCCAGTCCAAGTAGCAGTTCTGAAAGAAACAAACTTCAGCTTTGCTCCCAGCAACCAGTATTTGTAATCTAGGCTCAAGGCCTAAAGTTTCATTACAACCAATCAGCTGTCTAAGCAAAGCATCTAAGCAAACCCCCATTGAATGCTGAATTCCGCATTCCGCCTCGAAGCTCAGCTGCTTTAAAGTCAGTAGAATCACTCGGTGAAGGTGTAAGGTGGCCATGAACATAAGGTGGCCATTGAGTCCTCCATTTAAATTAGGACATGCCAGCCTCAGCACCAGGAGGCACCAAACAAGCCTGAAATCAAAAGAACTTAAGACAGTATCAGGTATTAAACTTCCTGGACTGCCAATTAGATCACAACGACAGCGGCGGGTGGGTGGGTTTTAGATTCCTCTTAAAAAAATACAACTTTCTTTTGCTGGATTTGAAAACGGAAAAGGAAGGTTTCCCTGAGTGAGTGAGTGAGTGAGTGTTTGAGTTTTACGTCCCACCAACAGCTAAGGTCATACGGAGGCGGGACCTCGGTTTAAAGACTCATCCGAAAGTCTGGAGAAGCCTGGGATCGATCCTGCGATCCCTGGTTTACAAGGCGAGTAGCGTAACCACTACACCACGGAGGCTTCTGAAGGTTTCCCTGAGCATGCGCAAGACGCCAAACCATAGTTTGGCCCTAAAGACGCTTGACTTCTGAATAACAAACACGGTGCAAGCGTCCAGTAACCTGGACCAACTGTCATGGTGGATGACAAGATCGAAATTGCGATCAGACATTGTTTAAACCTAAATAATGAGAGGTCAAGCCACCCTGGAGCTGCAATCATGACACATTCATGACAGTCCATTCAATTTGTTCGCACCAAATAAATGGGAT
This sequence comes from Lucinisca nassula, assembly GCA_963580285.1. Taxonomy (NCBI): domain Eukaryota; kingdom Metazoa; phylum Mollusca; class Bivalvia; order Lucinida; family Lucinidae; genus Lucinisca; species Lucinisca nassula. The sequence continues at coordinate 68,143,201 of OY757021.1, read as the reverse complement.
TATCATTTAGTTGATAATCCGTATTATCCTGCAAAATAGGTTATGGGTGATCGTTAGAACCACCTCGTAAAAGAGGCGGTTCTAAGGAGTACCCACAACCTAGTCTTGGACAGAAATAAGAAAAATGACATATACCCCTGTAAACCCCAGTTTTCTCCATATAAAGTGGGGTTTAGGGGGTGTTCATTATGTGATGAAATGTTTTAACATCATCCTGAAAAAAAATGTATTTCTGCCATTTTTGAACAGCAAAGGTGCAGATCAGCTTGCTCATCTGAGCAGTCAGATCAGCACCTTTATATTCACTATGATGATAGTACAAGAGCCCCCGCCAAGCGAATTTGTGTCTTCGAGCATTCCGTCATGACAAATTTTAACTGCGCAAGCCCAGCCATTCAGAGGGGCCAGGGATATGGCTTTCTGTCTGAAGGTTCCTCTTGATTCACTGCTTGTATGAGCACTGCTTGTATGAGCGAGCAGCGAAGGTTCTGGCGAGACTGCGCGGATGCGCAGGCTCGCCTGAACCTTCGCTGCTCGCATAGGCGATAAGTACCAAAATCGCTTGACGGGGCCCACAATACCTCTAGTTTCTATATCTTACATTTCAATACTCTTGTTAGTCTGTAGAAGCCTCTGTGATATAGTGGTTATGCAGGATCTATCCCTGGCTTCTCAAGACTTTTGGATGAGTCTTTAAACCGAGGTCCCATCTTTGTATGACCTTAGCTGTTGGTGGGATGTAAAACTGAAACACACTCACACACTCACTTGCTAGTCTGTTTAGCTAAGATTTGTTTGTTCATTTGATTTGTGGTTTACATCCCCATCAACACTGTATAGGTAATTTTGAAGACATTGCTTCCAATTCTGTGGGACTTTTACCAGACATTGAGATGAAATGACATCTCAAGCCCTGTCACCCAATGAAACCAATAGGGTTAATATGCATGAACCGTGTGACCCACACCACTTTTCCTGGGCAGTCCTAGAACCTCCAAGTGGTTAACCAGTTTTCCAGTGTGGTTGGATTCAGCTCTGTGTGGAAGCATCTTGCAGCCCAATCTATTCTTCAAGCCCCGATGGCCAGTGTAGCTAAGTAGGTCAGTTTGTGTATCAACTGGGTCCAGGTGTTTAAAGTCTTGTTAGCTTGACGAGCTCGTTAATGGTCATATTGTTAATTGTTCTGGCAAGTACAATGTCTAAAAGGGGGTCTTTCATTTGTGCCCACGCATGTTTTTTCTTTAAACTTTGTATATTAATAAGTCAGCATATGCAACCTATAAAAATGTATTTAATAAATTATATAAATCAAAGTAGGACTCAGGAGGCCACTCTAACTGACTCCCTCCATGAGCTGGTGTGTGTCTCTAAATAAGTGCGTCTTAAATCCTATGTTTTATTTGGTTTCAAGATCTGTGAACTGGATTGAATGTAGAACTCCATAGGCATTCCTTTGATACTAAAAAACTTTTTGAATTAATTAAAGTTTACATTTTCTGATAAAATAATTATCAAAAATCTCATTTTTTAATTAAAATTTTAAAAAATTATCAAAATTCAATCCCTAAGATAAATATGTTCTGGTCTTTGTCAAGATTTCATTTTCCTAGGAAAACTTGCCATATGTATCCCTTTTAGCTATGCCAAATTTCATGAAAATCCAAAACCGGTAACATTGTAGTTTTACACCTTTAATGGATGTAGGTCGTTTCTGCAAAATTTACTATTTCATTGAAATCATCCAAGAACCTTATAAAAAGGCAATTCGTAACACTTACAGTATAAAAATGATATTATACAAATCAAAATGAATACATATTGAGCTGATCTAGCTTAGAAACTATTAAAATATCATGAATTTCTGATATTTTCCTTTCAATAATACACTATGATCTATCCAAAATAGTAGATAGTAAAACACTAAATCAAAAGGTATTCTAATCAATAAATTAGACTTAACAATTATATTGCTTTTTTTATTAGCAGCAAAATTATTGTGAACATGCGCAACTTGATTTAATGGCTTTGCATAAGCCATGCTACTCAAATAGGTGTAAGGCAAGGTGATCCATTATTTTCATTTCCATACCAAGCTGGTATGCAAGGACGCAATGGTCCTTGGTATGTTGTTACTAGTAAAAATAGTTCTGTTGATTAATCCATGGCCAGATTAAGCCTTAGATATACTCTGTCTTTATGAACGCTGAATTATTATCCTAACAAAAAAGTTACAGTAATTATTTGTTAGTATTTCCAAAAATCGAAATGTTACTGATATTGAGTTTCTGTTGCAAAAGATATTATTGGTGGATGAGGCGCAGAATATTTGGTGTAAACAAAGCTGTCCCATGACGTAGAGAAATTTTGCTATTAGATAGGGAGAGAAACAGTTTCCTTCCTTATAGTACACATGCATTCATATGTCTCTTTTCTGCATTTGTATTGTAATTGTTGACGTTTCTTTAGTGTCTTATTTTTTCTATTTATTTTGTCAATATAGTGGTTAATGTATTGGAAGCGAGCTTTTAGTATTTTGTTCTGGTTGTAAAACTTTCAACCACTTCTTAAATGTTTCTGCTGAATGCAAGTTCACTGTTTTTTTTAAGCACTGTTCTTGCTTGTTTTTTGTTCATTAATAATTACCAGTACATTTATGTGCAATGCATCTCTCAGCTTAGAAAGAGCATTGCAGTGTTTGGACAGAAAATGCATCACAATGTATTTACTGAAAATAATTTAAAATCCTATGAGTAATGCGATAACTACTCACAGATTGAATAATTATTATCAACAGTTTAAATGCTTCTTGATATCTTACATAATGTGCTTTGTAATTACTGCAACAACTGCTGAGGTAGGTAAATGAAGTGAAAGACCTATACAAATATATAGACAACACAATCATGATCACATAGGTTTTGGAACACTGACAAATGTACGACCATGTGAATTCTAAAAGTAAATTCAAATTAGGAAGCCGTTTGATTTTGTTCATATGGGCTATACAAAACAAAAAAAAAAAAAAACAAAAAAAAAAACGATTGGCTAGTGCCTATGCAGATACAAATTCTGAAAACTTAATGTCCAGGAAAAGTAATCTCAAGTGTTATTGATTTTCCTTAGAGTAAACCTTTCTTTTTAAATGGACAGTTAGGGTAAAATAAACAAACAACAGTTTGACTTGAGAGTGATTTATCTCGAGTCGGATAACAAATCTGACAAAATCTGAAGCAACATCTAAAGTGACTGGTATGTTGTTGATTTGAATGTTAAATCTAAACATCACCTTAGCACCATTACCAAATTAGACAAGAAAACTGTGCACATGATTACATGGATGCGTTTGATGGCGTTTGTCATCAAAACCATTGCGGTATAGTTCTGTAGACAAAATAGTTTGTTCCATACGGGGCAAATTTACTGAAATGGCTGTTTTGAAATAATACTTATAATTATGCTATGAACTACTTACACAAACCATCCTATACTATCCAAATTGAAAGCAATAGTAAAGTATTTTTAAACAGCATGACCAAAACATGATAATCATATAAGTTCACATTTTGCTGAATCAGGACTATCAGTATTCAGTCTGTTAAAACATAATGTTTCCGGTCCTCAATTTCCATCAAAATTCATCAACATGTTCCTAACATATGTGGGTAGTTTTTATGCTAAAATGGTGTCTTGACAAAAATTGGAACATGGTAAATATGCATATAAAATTTTAATGAATACAAAAAAAAGAGCTGAAATATGGGGACACCATCAAAGAAAACTGAATGCCCAGCCACTATTACTAGACATATGAGGTCATTCATAGTATCAACTAACTCACCAATTATGGCTTTAATTCATAAAACATAGCAGCATTAGATATATGAAACTCTGAATACTGTAGACAAGTTTATATCAGAGTACTCTCTGTTGTGATAGAGACTTCATAAAATATGTAATAAATTTACTTCAGAAATGAAATTCAAAAGTGAATTCATCGTAATTATAATGGATATACCCATCGCAATTATTGTGGATAATTTAATCAAAATCCAAGCGTGGGCAGAAACCAATGCAAATTTCCTATACCTTGAAAGACCCCCTTTTGGTATTTTTGCTGAAAAAATGTATGTAGGTTTTTGCATACACATGTTGTCAGCAAATATATTACTATAATTGCCATTTTTTTTAAGGATCAAAGTTTTAACAATTTGTTAACTAATGATGCTGCTTGTTTTGAACAAATGGCCCCTGGTTACAAATACCAAGATAGATTTTCTTCTGACAAGGCTGATTCTGATGTCTTATGTGTATGGATGACTTTATGAACAAGGGTTTTCATTTATAGGGGTCATCCCTGCCATTGGCTCTTGCATTGTCTTTGCATCTGTGCATACTTGTAACTCCAGGTAAGGGAGATTCACAAGGATAATTAACTTGGGAATAGTTTTCCCTAATCATTGTTAGAAACCTGCGCGGTGGGTACTTGTTATAATGAGAGAAATAAGAGAACATCAGGAAAACACGCCTATATAACTTTGACCCCTTTGAACCCCACTTTTATATAGTAAAACTGAGGTTTAAGGGGTATACATTATTTTTCTCATTTCTGCTCAAAAACGTAGATTGTGGGTACTCGATAGAACCGCCTCATCGAGGCGGTTCTATCGAGTCCCCGCAATCTATGTTTTGAGCAGAAATAAGAAAAATATCACAATTTTTTATCTTAAAATTTCTAATTTTTGGCCAAAAAAATGGCAATGTATTTTTATAGGTGTGTTTTCGTGATGAAATATTATTTTATAATCATTGTTTCTCCCTCCAAATAGAAGTGAAGGCAATGATATGGAATCAATACAATTAACCCACAGCTGCCATCAGAGACACCAAAGGGAAAGAAACACAAACATGAAATAACCAGACCGTAATGGAAACATCAATAGCAGAAAGCCAAAAGGACAGTTATTTTCCCACAAAATGGCCAATAGGCTATCCAAAATAGTAAGCCTGCACAGGAACAGTGTGGTGAGGTAAACTGACTAGCATGACATGACCTTATTAGAGTTGACTGGGTCATTAAATTAAACAAACAAACAAATTTACAACATAGGTCCGCACCAACAAATGTATAGTTTGGTGGCTATGTAAATGGACAGAATCAGTGTAAGTCAATGGGATTTATTCCGTTAGACACCGAAAATACTTCTTTTCTGTGGCAAAAAGTAGCCACTTAAGTATCAATCCTGCCAAAAATAGCCACATAAGTATACATCCGTGAGAACGTCCGTCTGTGCATCCATGCATCCGAAACTTAAACGCAGTCAATAACTTCCTTATTTATTGATGGATTTTAAAATTACATGGCAGAAATGTTAACCATCCTGAGACGACCTGTCACGTGCAAAACCCAGGTCCGTACCTCCAAGGTGAAGGTCATACTTAGAGGTCAAAGGTCAAAAAAAGGCTACGAAACTTAAACGCAGTCAATAACTTCCTTATTTCTGGATGGATTTTGTAATTACCTTGAAGAAATGTTAACCATCATGAGACGATGTGTCATGTGCAAACCCAGATCCGTACCTCCAAGATCAAGGTCATACTTAGAGGTGAAAGGTAAAAAAAAATGGTCTGAAACTTAAACACAGTCAATAACTTTCTTATCTCTGGATGGATTTTGAAATTACTTTGCAGAAATGTGGAACATCAATAGATAATCTGCCTCACACAAAACCAAGGTCCTTACCTCCAAGGTCAAGGTCATACTTAGAGGTCAACTGTGATAAAAGTGTCCAAAACTGAAACACGGTCAATAACTTTCTATGGATGAATACGAACATATACATATTTTCAGGCGGGGGCGTCCGTGTCCTATGGATGCATTTCTAGTTTATGAATAAATTAGAGAAAATATTCTTTAATTCTCGTTGTTTCTCTCTCTTATCTGGACCTGTGTGTATTTATGTTATCCATGTTGTCATTAACATTTTTTCTAGGTAATGAACTGAGGCAGTTTGAAATCAAAGAGGACACAGTAGCCAATCATTTTACAGCGCCTGCTCCAGCCACACCCAACTACAGAACTATCATTGATATAGATGGAAACATACTGCAGTATGTTGGTAAGTAGATCCCTAGTTTAACCCTAATTCTGATGTTCTTGACAACCCCCTACTTCTGCAAACAATGTAGATCCAGATCAGATGGCTTCTGAAGAAGCCATCTGATCAGGATCTACACTGTTTGACATTCAGTTTGTGAATTTGCAGGAATAGATACCATCAAGTAATCTGATTGGTTCAAAGTCTTAATTATTCAGAGGGACATCACGTAAACACCCCTATATAATTTTGACCCCCTTGATCCCCACTTTAATATAGTAAAACTTGGGTTCACAGGGGTAGACCTTATTTTTCTTATTTCTGCTCTAAAATATAGATTGTGGGTACTTGTTAGAACTGCCTCAATGAGTACCCACAATCTGTATTTTGAGCAGAAATAAGAAAACTATCACAAATTTTTTTCGGCAGTAAAGTTTACAATGCATTTGTATAGGCGTGTTTTCGTAATGTTAGGGTTAACTGGCTAACTGTATATGTACACATGTGTAATCAAAGCACTAATAGCAAACACACGAAGTGTTTGCTTTACTATAGAGAGGCTGGAACAACATACTTAGGCACCCAAATCTCGCCTGGAATCTCGTTCAATTTCACGCGATATTCCGCCATCTTTACAGAGTTCATGAGAATTGTATTCACATCCAAAAATTGCTTCTCAAAATCAAAAGGAGTCAAGTCCCATTACAAAAGAAACACAAAAAGCGTCGAAATAATTTTAAAAGCCTTTTCGATGACCGCTGCATCAAACGCTGATGTTTGATTGCGGGAAAGTTTCGAAACTGCGTCGCGCGTTTTAAATGAATTGAAACGTACCGCTCTGAGCCGAAAATGTTAGCCGGTTAAAATCAAACACCGCGCTTGGACCAACGAGTTACCGGAGCATTTACCGGAATGGAAAGCGCTTCTCGTCTTGGCAAGCAATTACAACTTTTCACAAATTATTACTCGGATATAAGATAAAGCCCTGGGAATAGTAATATTTGGCTACCGTTGCATCAAACGCTGAAGTTTTGTCGCGGGAAAGTTTCGAAAAGTCTACGTCAAGCATTCAGATGAAATGAAACGTACTATACTGAGCCGAAAAGGTTAGCCGGTAAAATCCAGCACCGCGATTGGTCCCACGAGTTACCGGAGCATTTACCGGAGCTTCTCGGTTGGGAGGAAAAGCGCTTCTCGTCGGGCCAAGCAATTAAAACTTTTCACAAACACTCAGGGGTGTAGAATAAAGCCCTGGGAATAGTAAGAGCTACAATGAGCTATCTGGCTACCTGTGGATTTCTATCTTCCTAAGATTTACAAAATGGTGATAAGCTCCAAATCCATAGCATAACGCTAGTGCTTCAGGATACTTATGTGTCCATGCTGCAAACTTACTGAGTCACCCTATCTAATTTTCTTCCCATGAGGTGCACACAGGACCAACACTAAAGCATCATCAAACTAAGGTTATGTGCATATTGGCGGTGAAGCACAAACAATAGTTTTGGGTTTAATGACACGTCAACCCTGGTGGGTCATTTTGAGTCGTCTCACAGACAAAGGGACTAAAGAGATATAAGAGGTAGGAGAGGAGAAGATAGGTAGGTGGGGGACGAGGGAGAAAGGGGAAAATGAATAAAAGTGTACAAACAGAAGCAGTAACACCCCCCCCCCCCTCTATCCCTACCTGCTGCAAGGACAGCAGGCCTTGCCCAACTGTAAGTCAATATCAGTTGGACTCCCGTCACCTTTGCCTCACAACAGAGCACATCAAAACTTTTAAAACAGTTTTTATGTAGTTCAGGAAAGATCCCTTTTGAAGCCCTCGAGGATCTCAGATGTTACGAGCCAGGCGTAGCAGAAAGAAAAAGCAAACAAGCCTTTTGGAAAAATTTAACAAAATTTATTTACAAGTTACTTTTAACCTGTAGAAGTAAGAAAATTAAATGTACTTAGCTCTGTTACGAAATATCCTGAATGAATCTATTTTCCTTGATCCCACAGAATTCACAGTCCAAAATGAATAGTAATATCCTTTAACAATCCAACACAGAATTTAGAAATAACTTTCCTTATAAGCCCAAACATCAAACTCCAAAGTCTGACTCAATGAGAAAAATCAAGCTCTTTTATAGACCCTAAGATTTCTCTAGAACATTCCAGAGGGCTGTGGAATAAGATGAGGTAATTTTCTAAAACTAATGCAACCCAGAACTTTCTGGAAGGTTCTGAAGTACTTTTCCTTGTAAACATGTTGTTTACAAAAATGAAATTAATCTGTGACTCAGTTTTCTAGAATCTTCTATAAGAGGATTAACAAGATATTTATAGCACTATTAGGTCACAGTGGGGTGCAAGTGGGAATCAGAAAAATAAATTCTTATGCATAACACTCCCCCTCTTCGAGGAAAAGAAAGATTTATGTAATAAAGCTTTCTTTTGCTTTAAGAATAATAAAATATTGAGCATAGCATATAAAATTACATGTATCTACAATCCACTTTAGTAGGAAAGAAAAACACAACTCCTGACACTGCTCAAGCTCTTGAAAGGGCATCAGGGATAATGTTATCTCTCCCTCTGATATGTCTTATGTCTAAATTATACTCTTGTAGCATAAGACTCCACCTGAGCAACCGCTGATTTTTGTTTTTCATTTTATGTATGAAAGTCAGTGGATTGTGATCACTGAAAACAACAATCGGTGCAGTTGTAGGGGTAAGATAAACTTCGAAATGTTGCAGAGCAAGAATCAGAGACAAGCACTCTTTCTCTATGGTAGAGTAATTTCTCTGATGCTTATTAAACTTTTTGGAAAAGTAGCAAACTGGATGATCCATACCATTTTCATCTTCCTGCAACAAAACACTACCTGCACCTACGTCACTAGCATCTACAGCTAGCTTAAACTCCTTTCCAAAGTTTGGTGCTAAGAGAACTGGTTCACTCTTGAGTATGGCTTTAAGTTTATCAAAAGCATTTTGGCATATTGCATTCCAATGGAATTTTGTTCTTTTGCTGAGCAAATTTGTCAAAGGCTCAGCAATGACAGAGAAATTATTACAGAACTTTCTGTAATAACCAGCCATACCAAGAAATCGCATCAGCTGTCTTTTGCACGTGGGTACGGGAAAATTTGAGATAGCCTCAACTTTAGCATCAATGGGTTTCACATGACCTTGACCTACAACATGACCTAGAAATGTCAAACTTGCATGGCAGAATTCACTTTTAGCAAGATTGATTGTCAATTTGGCATTACTCAGTCTATCAAAGAATGCTCGAATAGTCCCAAGATGTTGATTCCACTGGTCGTTGTATATTATAGCATCATCGATATAAGCACTGCAGCCTTCCAGCCCTGCAATTACCATGTTTATTAAGCGCTGAAATGTTGCCGGAGAGTTTTTCGTTCCAAATGGCATGACTTTATAGTTAAATAATCCGTCTGGTGTTGTGAATGCCAAAACCTCCTTTGCTCTATCTGTAAGTGGAATTTGCCAAAATCCTTTCAGAAGGTCGAATTTCGTTATGTATTTGGCATTCCCGATGTTATCAATGCAGTCATCCATTCTTGGAATAGGAAAGCTATCTGTTTTACTTAAGGAATTAACTTTCCTAAAATCTGTACACATACGATATGTCCCATCAGGTTTTGGTACTAGAATACAAGGAGAACTCCATTCACTTTGGCTTGGTTCAATAAAGTCATTGTCTAATAGATACTGAACTTCTTCTTTAAGGTATTTTTGTTTCACAGGATTCATCCTGTATGGGTGTAGTTTTACAGGTTTAGACCCATTTATGTCCACATCGTGAAATATTTTGTCTGTCCGTGTTGGAATGTCAGGAAATAATTGTTCATATTCAAAAATCAGCTGTTTCAGTTCATTCCGCTGATTTGGCTCTAGATGTGACAGTTTCTGGTCAAGATTCCGTAGAATGTCAGAATTCTGAAGTTTTGATGATGTGGGATCCGACTTCACTGAATTAATATCCTCACAGTCATTGTCACATGAATTAAGTGGAACAGAGCTAACTAGATTGACTGATGGTAAAGATGTATTGTCCCTATCTATGTATTCCTTAAGCATGTTAATATGACATAGCTGCTTTAGTTTGCGCCTCCCAGGAGTGTTTATTATGTAATTTACGTCACTGATCTTTTTGTCTACAGTGTATGGACCATAATACCTGGCCTGCAACGATTTTCCTGGAATAGGCAAAAGAGCTAGTACCTTATCACCTGGTTTAAAATTCCTTTGTTTTGTCCCTATGTCATATAGCTGTTTCATTTTCCTTTGGGCTGACTGAAGATTGGTCCAAGCAGCCTCACAAGCTTTTGAAAGTCTAGTTTTGAAATCAGACACATACTGAAGTAAATTCAGGGAGGTGTCATCATTGGAGAGAAATTTCTCTTTGAGAAGTTTCAAAGGACCACGAACAGTATGGCCAAATACTAATTCAAATGGACTGAAGCCAAGAGATTCTTGCACAGATTCTCTAACAGCAAATAAAAGGAGATGGATGCCTTCATCCCAATCCTTCTCTGTGTCAAAGCAATATGATCTTATCATGTTTTTCAATGGTTGATGGAATCTTTCAAGGGCGCCTTGACTTTCAGGATGATAGGCTGATGACTTATACTGTACAATGCCAAGTTCATGCATTACTTGTTGAAATATTCCAGACATAAAATTTGAGCCTTGGTCTGACTGAATAGATTTAGGAAGCCCAACAAATGTGAAAAACTTCACTAAGGCCTTGACGATTGTCTTAGTTTTGATATTTCTTAGTGGAATGGCTTCAGGAAAACGTGTGGATGCACACATAATAGTCAATAGATATTCACAACCAGACTTTGTTCTGGGCAAGGGACCCACACAGTCTATAATTATTCGACTGAAAGGTTCATCAAAAGCAGGTATAGGCTGCAAATGAGCCTTAGGTATAGTCTGATTGGGTTTTCCTACCATTTGGCATGTGTGGCAGGACCTACAATGCTGAGAAACATCTGATTTTAACCCAGGCCAGTAAAAATGATTAAGAATCTTGTGATATGTTTTATTGACACCTAAATGTCCTGACATGGGAGTTTCATGTGCCAAGTTTAATATTTCCGGACGGTAAATCCGTGGAACAACTATCTGATGGTTGACAGTCCACTCGTCTTCTGCTGAGACGTCTGGTGGACGCCATTTTCTCATAAGAATGCCATTTTTGACATAATAACAGACTGGGACCTGAGATAATTCCTGCTCATCTAAAGCCCTTTCAAACAAAGGCGAAATTTCAGGATCCTTGTGCTGTTCTATAGCTAGTTGAGACCCAGACATTTTGTCATGCCCTAGATTGAAAGATGAGTTATTCTCATGAAAATCTGTCTGCTTATCAGGCAGGCTTGAAGACAGAGACCTTGTTATCTCGTCATTAAAAGACTGACCCAAAAAGGTATCAGTTAAATCAAAATCCTGTTTCCCATCAGTTTGCTTGGTCTTACGTGCCATCGCCCTTGTGACTGCACAAGATGGATAAAGATCAGGAATTTCCTGCTCAATGGGATCAGGTGGTTGATCAGTGCAAGGATTAGTAGTCAAAAGTGGGTTTACCACAACCTTATCTCCAGCTAAGTCATTGCCTAGCAACAAATGAACACCTTTAAAAGGTAAAGAAGGTCTAATACCAACAGCCACTGAACCGGATACCAAGTCTGATGACAAATAAACGTTATGAAGCGGAACATTAACAAATCCACATTCCACACCCTGAATAAGGACACTTTGGCCCAAAGAAGTCTTCTCAGAAAAAGGCAGAGTATCTGCAAGAATAAGAGATTGAGAAGCTCCAGTATCTCGTAAGATTTTAATAGGGGTAGGATGGGCATAACTGTCACCATTTAGTGACACAAAACCATCTGATAAGAATGGTTCATAAATCTCCATAACTGAATCAGTCTCAGATAATTTGATATCAGAAAGAGTTTCCTCCCTTACACAAGACTGTGGTTTTGGCCTTATAGAAGTCAAGCCTGTAGGCTTAAGTTCCTCTTGTCTTTCTCTTTCTTTCCTTCGCTTTAATTTTAAACACTCAGAGATCAAATGACCTGTATTTTTACAATAATAACAAACCACTTGAGATTGAGATAAGGGATTCTGGTCTTTGTTTTCACCAGAAGGTTTGGAAAAATTTGGTCTTCTGTTTTCACCAGAAGGTTTGGAAGGATTCTGGCTTCTGTTTTCACCAGAAAGTTTTTGCAAAGTACCAGATGTATGGCTATAACTACCAGAAGGATTACTGGGATAGAATCTTGGACCTGTCTGTGGATTATAAGGTTTTCGAGGATAAGGCCTGTTCACAAATGAGACTTTATGAGTCAAAGCATAATCATCTGCCAAACGAGAAGCTTCCTCCAAAGTTTCAACCTGTCTCTCATCGAGAAAAGATTTAATGTCTGAATTTATACACCGTTTGAACTCTTCAACAAGGACAAGCTGTCTAAGTTTGTCATGATCAGAGCCTACTTTTTTAGAAGAACACCACCTATCAAAAAGCTGTTCTTTGGTTCGAGCAAATTCTACATGGGTCTGGGACATTTCTTTTTTACAGTTCCTAAATTTCTGCCTGTAAGCCTCAGGGACCAACTCATATGCTTTAAGAATAAGCTCCTTAACCAGATCATAGTCTGAGCTTTGCTCGACAGTTAGCTGAGTATAAATGTCTCGAGCCTTTCCGACAACAACGCTTTGCAAAAGTAAGGTCCAATGCTCTTTTGGCCATTTTAAATTTTCTGCAACTTTTTCAAAATGCAAAAAATACTTATCTACCTCTTTTTCCTGAAATGGCGGAACTAATCTGATGTGTTTTGTGGCATCAAAGTAACTACCAGAGTCAAAAACAGGGGTAGGTTTCACCCTATCTTGACCCTGGAGTTCCATTTCCTTCATCTTTAATTGAAATTGCCATTTTTCTCTTTCTATTTCAAGTCGCTCTTCTTTTTCTAATTTTTCTTTCTGAAGGCGTTCCTCCATTTCTCTTTGTTTTTCTTCCTGTTCTAATTTTTCTTTTCGAATTCGTTCTTCCATTTCTAATCTTTCCATCTGCATTTGTCTCTGCATTTCTCTTTCTTTTTCCTTCTCTCTTTCTTCCATTTCTAATCTGAACTTCTCTAATTCAATTTGCCTTCCTATTTCAATTTGTCTCATTTGTAATTCAGTATGTGAAACCATAATGAGAGACAAAGCAGATGGATCGAAAAGTTCTTCATCAACAAAAAACTGTACCAAAATATTCTTAATTTCATGCTTCTTCATGCTTGTTTTGACAGCAGTGACCCCATAATGGGAAGCAATTTCTAGCAAATCTGTCCTTTTGGCCAGATTAAACAACTCCTGAGTAGGCTGAGCCAAAAAGCTTCTCAAATCAAACGACATGTTTGCTTTTTGTTTGTTTTATAAAGTATTTATGGAAATACAGATTGAGGTTAATTTGACAAAGTTTTTTTTTTTTTTGAAATGACAAGCCCAACGAGAATTTCACATGAAATGACAAGTACTATTTCACCTGAAATGACAGTTCACATGAAATGACAATCCCCTATATGCCTATAGGGAAATACCAATGCTGTGAAGCAACTGCAAAGTCTATTTGATAAGAAATGACAATTACCTGCGTCACATGAAATGTCGGTTTAAAAATGCTCAAATGGTTTTATCCCGGACGAGCCCCCAATTTCTGTTACGAGCCAGGCGTAGCAGAAAGAAAAAGCAAACAAGCCTTTTGGAAAAATTTAACAAAATTTATTTACAAGTTACTTTTAACCTGTAGAAGTAAGAAAATTAAATGTACTTAGCTCTGTTACGAAATATCCTGAATGAATCTATTTTCCTTGATCCCACAGAATTCACAGTCCAAAATGAATAGTAATATCCTTTAACAATCCAACACAGAATTTAGAAATAACTTTCCTTATAAGCCCAAACATCAAACTCCAAAGTCTGACTCAATGAGAAAAATCAAGCTCTTTTATAGACCCTAAGATTTCTCTAGAACATTCCAGAGGGCTGTGGAATAAGATGAGGTAATTTTCTAAAACTAATGCAACCCAGAACTTTCTGGAAGGTTCTGAAGTACTTTTCCTTGTAAACATGTTGTTTACAAAAATGAAATTAATCTGTGACTCAGTTTTCTAGAATCTTCTATAAGAGGATTAACAAGATATTTATAGCACTATTAGGTCACAGTGGGGTGCAAGTGGGAATCAGAAAAATAAATTCTTATGCATAACACAGAAGTGGCAATATTCTGTGAAAGACGGCCCTTAAGTGTGATGCCCATGCCGATGAAGGAGAGTTGAAGAAGATGTTGGTCCATATACTCCGGGGAGTATCCCCTACTGTTCATCACTTTTGGGTCGGAGAACCGGTAACCATGGATGTCCGCTTAGCCAAGAGATAGATGTAGACCATGCCTTCCATGCTTGTGCGTTTGCCGGCCAAGGTGCTGTATCACTTGGGAGGTAATGCTGGTTGTGTGGTAGTCATCCCTGACAAACCAAGTTGCTCGCCGTTACGCCGTATCGAGCTGCTGGATACTGTATGTGGGCCCCATACTGATGGGCATAATCCAGGATAAGTCTAATCATGGTCTCAACCATCATGCTTCAACATCTTCAGACCAGCTGGTTATCTCCCTTCTAAAGAAACGCCAGGCTGCTGTTTGCCGTTTTACAGGTGCATCAAAATGGATTCCCATGACATGTTTCTGAAATAAATGATGCCCAGGTACTTTAAAGTCTTTAAGATTGACAGTTCATGGCTGTGTATCTTTAACATGTAAGTTGCTCCAAATCTTCGGCCTTCACTTACATTGTCCATTTTTTACCCTGACTGTCGCACATTTGGTTGGATTGAGAAGACTTTTGCTGGTCCGTATTCCATTATAGGCATTGCTGTAGTCTGTCAAGATCCCTCTGAAGTGTTCAGTATAAGTCATGCTTTAGACCTCGTGATATAAAAGGCTGGCATTAGCAAAGAGGAGAACTCCAGGGCTAACTTTCTGTGGCAGATCATTTATGCATGGGCAGAACAACAAAGGTCTGAGCATGGCACCTTGAGAGACACCGGATACTGCTGGGGCAATCGTGGCAATCTGGCCTGTGACCAGGTCTGGATAGCCCCTGTTGGTCAGGAAGCTCTGGATCTACTGCAAGTGGATTATACAGTAAAATTCAGCCATTAAGACCACCTAAATTTAAGTCGTATTCTGCTTTAAAAAGCCTATTAAGTAAGCTACAGTTATTCTTTCTTTGTACTCTCTTTCTCTCTCTCTCTCTCTCTCTCTCTCTCTCAACTGCAATATGTCACACTTGACTATTACTTGCAGGTGTATAGACACTTGTGATTTTTAAGACACATGCCTAATTGGTAATTATAGAATTACGGTAAGGATCTTTAACCTGCATAGGGGATTATTCTTTCTGCTCAGGGAGTCTCCAGTTAACGTCCCGAACCGAAGGATGATGCACTTTGTGGCATTCATCCCTACAACTAAATTGCGAATGGAACATGTTCGGATACCAAACCGGGGGTGTCGAGGATCAGAGGCAGGTGCACTGACCACTGAGCTGCCACTACTGGTATTTTTGATGTTCTACACCAATATTAATAACCTAAGTCCTCCATAGGATACACTCTCAATAAAGATACATACTTGACCACTGTTGCAGTTTCAACTCAAACAAGGGCATCAAAAGTAAATAACACACAACACCATTGTTACCAGGCCTATAATGATGCCCTAAAGCATTTTTCTCCCAGAACTAATCATCAGTGGAATAGTATTCCCACGTCTGCGGTAGATGCCAAGACGGCAGAGAGGTTCAAATACCCGCAGAGGAGTTCAAAGACCGTACAGTATAGATTGGGACTCGGAGATACATGCCTTTTTGTATACCTCTGCCAATCAGATTGTAAATAGTTTTAAGGACCCATCCATCAACCTCCACCCGACCCGGCCCCACCCTTTTTGTTTAGCCAAATATGACCGACTCAGTATATGAAGATAGATAGGGGTGTAAATGAGTGTGTTTGCTCAAAAGGCAGTGCCTTTATTTCATATTAACACTGGTGGCCTCTGAGTTGAGGGAAATGAATACATCTGGTAGATTTTTTGGCCATTTTTCAAAGGGAGACAATTTTTGGGACTTCCTGTTTGGTTTTCTATAAACTTGAGATCTGTCCCTTAGGAAAAGGGTCTACTCTTAACAGAAAGAAATGAGGAGTAAATTCTTTAAAAATTCTTTCTTTTAAGAGTTTACTCCTATTGATATTGAAGACAAAAATACTTTTGAAGGAGTTGCCTCCCCTGAAGGTGTAAGTTGGAAAAAATTACCCTGAACTTGGACTTAGATTGTTTGGATTAACCAGTTTAATGTTGAAAAACACATTTCAGTGCTAGTGGGTCTTTTATTTTCATGGCACTGCCTTGAAACCCATATGTGCCAAGCATAAAATCATAGCTCCGGATAAGAGGAGGTTTCCACATATTATTTTCAGCTCAGCTGTCATGTAGTGATATGGTGAGCTTTTGTGACAGCTAGATGTCCCTTATGCATCTGTCAACAATTTACCTACAGAGACATCTCCTCCTAAACTGGTGAATGGATTTTGAAATAATTTTACAGAAATGCTCCATGGGTGACCCTCTACCAAAATTGACTAAATGGTTCCGGTCCACTGAACAAGATGGCTGCCAGAACTAAAAATAGAAAAAAAAACACCTTAAAACCCCATCTCCTCTTAGGCCACTGTCCCAGTTTCAAAATAATTTCACAGGAATATTCCTTTAGTGATCTGCTACCAAAATTGCCTAAACCGTTCTGCTTGGTTGAACAAGATGGCCCCCAGAGCTAAAAATAGAAAGCATTTTCTTATCTGTAAACAATATACTTAAAAGACATCTCTTAAATCAGTGAAGGGATTTTGAAATAATTTTACAGGAATTCTCCTTGGGTGACCATATACCAAAATTGCCTAAATGTTTCACTCTGCCAAACAAGATGGCTGCCAGAGCTAAAAATAGAGAAAAAAATCTGAAAAAACTAATGCCATCTCCTCCTAGGCCACTTGCCCAATTTGCAAATAGAAAATAATTTCACATGTTTAATGCTACAGGGCCTATCTAACTAATTTGCATATTTAATCCACTAGTGGATTATCGAATTTAATACATTCTCAGACACAACGTCATGTGATAGATTTTGATATCTTTCAGAATGCAATGCTACAACCAGTTCCACGCCGGCCAGCAATCCTGCAGATGAGACTTTCTCTATAACAACAAGTAATGCTTTATTCACCCTGAAATCTGAGCTTGACTATGAGGCGACAAAAGATTACTACTTTCTGATGACTGTCGTAGACCAGGGTATAACACCTATGCTTACTGGATCTATTGCTTTGAGGGTAAGCATCCCTTCTGTAACTGTTTTGTTAACCCTTGTCCTGCTAATCCCGGTTATGCCTTATCTTTGAAACAATGTAAATCCAGATCAGATGGCTTCTGACGAAGCCATCTGATCAGGATCTGCATTGTTTGCCAGTCAGATTGTGAATTTGCATCAATAATTTGCATCAAATAATCTGATTGGTTGATAATCAGTAGTGGGTGTGGCATATATGAATATTCAGCAGGACAAGGGTTAATACATGTATTTGTACAATTGCAATACAGTAAAATTCCACTTTTAAGACCACTTTGAATTAAGACAAATAATGATGTTAAAAGCATATTTAGAAGGTGTCCAGTGCATTTTCTTTGTGTTTTCAACAGCCAGTGTGCTCTTGTGGGATACCACCTTTGGGACTGTCCAAAAGTGGTCTTTAAGACCACTTTTGAACAATCCCAAAGGTGGTCTTAATATAGGAATTTTACTATACTTTTATTTTCAGATTTTTTGTTTTGTTCAAAAACCATAGATTATAAGGCAGCAAATGAGAAAAGGGTGCTTATTGCAAAGGCAGCCAGCAGAGGCCCAGGCAGAGCTGTGCATACTCTCCAGAGCCTTTACTGCAAGTAGACATGTAGACCAGACATTGACATCATGTTTCATGCTGTACTAATTGTAGCTGGCTGAACTTGTTGGCTTCAAATGTGTACAGTTAAACCAGGTCTGTCATAGTGACCACCTCTATTAAGCAAGCAACCTGTCTTAAGCATGCATGCTTTTGTTTCCCCATAAAAGAAAATGCATTAAAACCCAACTGTATTAAGCAAGCACCTGTCTTAAACAAGCACATTTGGATTATCCCTCAAGTGCTTGCTTAACACAGATTGGACTGCATTTGAAGAACAGAAATCAGACAGTGCAAAGGGTCTTTTTGGCTCAGGTTGTTGCAAGAATGAAGCTATCCAGACCGAAAGATCTCCAACCTGCTGCATTTAAGTGGCATATAGCTCGATATAAGGAGTAGTGCAGGATAATTTCGGGATAATATTAGAATCTTACATGGGTGTTAGGAGTGGATAGAAAAATGTGTCCGGAGAGTCATTGTCTGGCATCATGAGGATTGCAGAGTGATACCGGACAGTGATCCCAAGGGACAGCTTTTTCTGTCTTCCCCACACACTGATGTAAGATTCTTTTTCTTGCATGTAGTCACTTTGATTGTCGATGTCCACCATATTTTAATGAGAATAATGTAGCTTTTTTGACATCACTATACTTGCAATAACATCAGACTTAATGATGGTGTAAGTGACTTCCTATTCTACCAGTGCACATCAAACGTATGAAAATTCTCAATTTTTATCATATCACAGAGTAAGATAACCTGGGTAGGATAAGAATTTCTATCCCAGGGTTAATCCAGAATTTCCTTATCTGGTGTGCAAGAATATAAGCATCTTATATGGGTGTGAGGGGTGAATGGAAAAACACCCCTCACACCCATATAGGATTCTTTTTCTTGCATACCTTCCATTTCTATTGCGAATTTTTAATGCTGCTGTCACTTCCGACGTCCGCCATTTTGTGATGACACAACAGGAATGTTTAGTGACGTCATGCATGACCCCGCCGCGCATGAGGTTGTAATCAACCAGTGCATTTATCAAACACGCGATTATATTCGATTTGGGGTTGGAACACCAGGGTCAGAACATAAATTTCTATCCCAGGGTAAAATCACGGATTTCCTTGTCTGGTGTGCAAGAATGTTTCTTTCTTATTTCCCCATTAAAAGGCTTGCTGTTTGAACCATCTCACTGAGGCAAGTCTTGCAAGTATCCCCCACCTCACCAGGAGCCTACCCTCTTTGGATCTATGAAACCACCTCAAGAAAATCTGTACAAATTAGAATACAGAAGAATGATTTCTACGTAAACTAATTTTGAACTGTATTTGTTTGTTTGATTTTTGGTTTAATGTCCCCGTCAACACTGTGTAGGTCATTTTGGAGACGTTGCTTCCAATATTTTGGGACTTTTACCTGACATTGTAAGATGAAATGACACCACATGAAACCAGTAGGGTTTATAAGCATGGACGGTCCAACTCGCACCCCTTTGCCTGGACAGGCTTAGATCCTCTAAGCAGTTTACTAGTACTTGTGTGCGGTCGGTTTCAGCTCTGTGTGGAAGCATCATGCAGCCCATCTATTTCTTCAAGCCCCGATGGGCGGGGGGCTTTTAAACTGTATGGAATCTTTCATTTGATATATAGTAAGAATCCACTGATGTTTAGTCGAGTTATTTATAGAAATTGAAAATGGCAGAATTTTTGCAAACAGTGAAGGCCCTGATCAGACGCGTTGTCTGATACACCGCTTTCTGCAGTATCTGATCTGGGCCTTCACTGTTTGCCTGTTTCCCATTTTTGGGTTTTCCCATATGAAACAGGTTAAATTAACAGTTAATCTTAATCTGTCAAAAATGTTTGTTGTACATAACAACCTCTTTATAAAACTATTAATGAGGTCTAAAACAGGAACCATATTTGTTGAACATCTGTGTTATATCCAGCCTAAAATGTATAGATTATATAGAAAAATAACCATGAAATGAAGACCCCCGAAACCCCATTTATTGTAGAGAAAACTGGGGTTTAGGGCATATACATTATTTTTCTTATTTCTGCTCCAAGACATAGGTTGTGGGTACTCGTTAGAACAATGAGGCGGTTCTAACGAGCATCCACAACCTACGTTTGCAGTATGAATAAGAAAAATATCATAGATTTTCATCAGAAAAGTAGCCATTTTGGAGATTGAAAAAAAACGCACTTTGTCGCATGGGTGTGTTATCGTAATGTTTGGGATCCATCTTGAAACTGTGTTATATCCAAAATCCTGTTATAATGAACAGTGTCATAATGAGGTAGTGGCGTAGTAACAGAATTTATGTAGGAAATAGTTAAATTGATCAGTATTTTTTCCTTTCAGGTTCCTATCACAGATGTCAATGACAACTGTCCTGTGTTGAGTCCAACCTCTGTGACCTTGACCCCTCTACCTGTCCTAGTTAAGACACCTTTGGCGACATTCACCTCCTCTGATGCAGACTCTGGAGAGAATGCCAATATATATTATGTTGTGTCAGCTGTTACTGAGAGGTAAGCTTTATCTTCGTTCCTCACACTTTCATAAATTTCATCCTCTACCTCATCTAATCTAATGAGAATATTCAGTTTAGCCACACCCATTTCTGACTTTGAACCAATCTGATTACTTGATGTAATTTATTCCTAGAAATTCATAAATTGAATGTCAAACAGTGTAGATCCTGATCAGATGGCTTCTTCAGAATCTATCTGATCTGGATCTACACTGTTTGCAAAGCAAAGAGTTGTCGTGAACAGCAGGATAAGAGTTAAGCCAATCTGCTCATTTCCTCGATTCAGGGCTTCTGAAGACTTTCGGATAATTCCTTAAATTAAGGTTCCATCTCCACATGGGTTAGCTGTTGGTGTGACGAAAAAAGACGAAAAAAGACAATCACCACTTGTTCAGACAAGATAAGAAATTTCTGCCTAATTTCTCGTTTCATAAATTTAATATGAAATGACCACTTGTGTAAGAACATCTACAGGTATTTTTCTAATTAGTTGATTAACATAGCATGGAACTCACTCGGGTATATATAACAGTCAAATTGCAGTGGCTTGAACACCTTTGGGGGCCATTTTATTTGTTTGTTTGTTATGCCCCCCCCCCCCTCCCCGAGAATCTTTGATACGGGGGGCATATAGTATTTGCCCTGTCTGTCTGTTTGTCTGTCTGTCCCTGTCTGTTTGTTTGCTTGTTTGTTTGTCTGTCTGTCCATCACAAAAACTTTAACCTTGATCATAACTTCAAAAGTATTTGACCTAGCCCCATGAAACTTCACACACTTATTCACCATCACAAGGGCTACATTCTGACCAAGGGCCATAACTCTGTTTTCATTTTTGGCCGAATTATCTCCCCTTGAAATTTTGCAAAAACTCAGACATTGGCTCCCACGGGTGGATGGGGGGCTGGGGTGGGGGGGGGGGGTTGGGGGGGGGGGGGGGGGGGTGGGGGCAGCATTGGTCACCTATAGTGACAGCTCTTGTTTGATTAGAGGTTTAATATCCCAACAACAATGAAGGTCATTTTGAAGATGTTGCTTCCAATTTTGTGGGACTTTTACCCGACATTGAGATGAAATTCTAACAAAGGCGATTCTAACAAATATCTATAACATTTGTTTCTTGGAGTATTAAATTACAAGAATCTTTCGTGACTATGGATTTGATTGTGGGCATTTTTGATTAGCTCTTGACAGCTCTTGTTTTATTAGAGGTTTAACATCCCCATCAACACTGTAGGTCATTTTGGAGACGTTGCTTCCAATTTTGTGGAACTTTTACCCGACATTGAGATGAAATGACATCTCAAGCCCTGTCTCCCAATGAAACCAACAGGGTTGATAAGCATCCGACTCGCACCGCTTTACCAGGGAAGGCTTAGATCCTGTGCAGTCATTTTCAGTTCTGCGTGGAAGCATTATGCAGCCCATCTATTTCTTCAAACCCCAGAGGGCTGGGCCATAAAACATTTTTGAGATAGGGTTGGTTAGCACCACTGAATGTTAATTATTGCAACAGGCCAGGAGGCGTAATGAGGATGATGTTGGGGTATAAATAATCTTGTGTGTACACATTTGAATCACTCACCTCGTTAATGTGATTCGGATGAGTACACAGAACATGGAGGGTCTTACATGAGTTTTCATGCATTATTGAATTTATTAAACGAGTTGAGGAAAAGGGATAAAATGCGAGGCTTTGCGGAGTATTTTATCCCTTTTCCTCAACGAGTTTAATAAATATAATAATACATGAACATGAATGCAAGATTCCATTTATCATATAACATTTAAAACACATTTTATTCTCGATTCATAATTTAACAAATGTTAATATTCCGCTATTAGTAAAGGCGACGTCGTTAATCATGCTACATAAAAATTATGTACAGTTACAGGACATATCTAGCTAATTTGCATATTTAATCAACTAGTAGATTATCGCAAATATTACATGGCATTATTACATTCTCAGAAGCGACGCCATACGATAAATACATTTTCAAGATAAAATAGGAAAAAATATCACTGAATGATCCCTGAGAAGTTGCTACTGTAATGATACTGAGTATTTGGACAGATAGGCCTAAGCAAACAGTGTAGACCCTAATTTGACAGCTCCTAAAGAAGCAGTCTGATCAGGGCCTACACTGTTTGCCATTGTGTCTGTACTTTTTGTACTCCTTGCTGGATTGCAAAACAAATTTGTTAAAATTTTAGGAGAATTACAACAAGTCCTCAAGGTGTCCAAATTTTTAGGATTTTTACTGTATCAATGTATATATGCAGTTATCGGAAAACTCGCTAGGGAGTCATGAACCAGTTTGACTCGGCCATGATAACCATCCCTACATGTTTGAGTCATAGTTGACTTTGTTTTGACATGTTGACTCTACCCATTGTATACTGCTGGCCTCTTCAAATACAGAGGACCCACATTATAATGACAGTATTTGTTCCCTATTATTATGCCATTATTATGATGAATTTGCCGTTACACAGAATCCCAGTTAGGAGTATGATAGGTTATAAATGGTCTTTTTCACATCATTACTGCAAGAAACAAATGTTAAAGACATTTGTTAGAATCGCCTCGGTGAGGCGATTCTAACAAATAAAACAAATGTTATAGACATTTGTTATAATAGCCTCGGTGAGGCGATTCTAACAAATATCTATAACATTTGTTTCGTGGAGTATTAAATTACAAGAATCTTTCGTGACTATGGATTTGATTGTGGGCATTTCCAACTCGAAGTAAGCCCAAGTCGCCTGGAACCGATGCTAAGCCTTACGTTAAGAATTCATTCCATTGAAATTGTCGTTATAACGAGCTTTGCAGTTATTTGTTATAACGAGCTTTGCCATTATAAAGAATGTCAGTATAAAGAGGGTTGAGTGTATTATATGTTGGACAAGTCAATTTGTCTTTTAGAAGGGGTGTCAGGTCTATTTTCTTTTTGTTTTCATTCTATTTATATGGAAAATTAAATCCTGTTAGCAAACAGTGTAGACCAATATCAGTGTTTGATCTGGGTCTGCACTTTTTATTCATGTCTCTTTTGCCAGTTTCCAGGTAGGAATGTTTCATTGTTTGTTTGTGTTGAGGTTTTACATACCTGTCGACACTATTAAGGTCATTTGGACACATAGCTTCCAATTTTGTGAGACTTTTACCAGACACTGCAATGAAATGATATCTTAGGTCCTACTGACCATAGAAACTGCTATGATTTAAGGGATGGTCTAACACACACCACTTTTCCTGGCCAGGCTTAGACCTTCCAAGCACTTCACCAGTACTCAAAGGTGTGGTCATTTTCAGCTCTGTATGGAAGCCCAATCTATTTCACCAAAACCAAGTGGGTGGGGGCTCTCCAGGTAGAATGGGTTAATGAATTACAAGTTTTACATTTTCAGTCCACCTGTAGATTACAGCACAAACTTGAGTCTATGGTTTGATATATATCCGAATTATACAACCCTGAACTTTGAGGTCATCGCAGTGGACAATGGAACAGTCCCCATGGGAATGTCAGCAACACTGAATGTCACCGTTAGCAACACATGTGTGATGGATGTGCTGTTTGGTCCCATAGACTACAGGTTTATAGTGGATAACACAACAGGGGAAATGGTCCTGAGAGTTCCAAAATATTGGGTGTACTTATTTGGTGAGTACATAACACTTTCTTTCTTCCTTTCTTTCTTTCTCCAGTTTCGCCTAAACCGCGGGAGGGGACACAGACGGTGTACATTACATACACTCCAGTTTTGCAGGATGAAAGCCTACACAGTAATCATGTAATTACGGTAGGGTTCGTTAACCTGCACAGGGGGGCTCCAGTTAACGTCCCGATCCGAAGGACAGTGCACTTTATGACATTCATCCCTGCAAATGATGCCAGTGGAGCGTGTTCCGACACCTAAATTTTCACACCGCTGCCGGGGATCGAACCCGGGACCTCTAGCATCAGAGGCAAGTTCACTAACCGCTGAGCTATCATGCTCCACTACACTTCTATCATACGTAACAGGCAATGAATTTGGCATATGGGCAACCGTAGTAAAATCCATCTGACAGAACTGGTGGGTTATTTGTGCAAGTAGGGTGGGAAAAGGTCCTGAACAGGGACTTATACATTTTTGTTTGACCCATCAATTCTTGTACTTAAAGCAGATATTGTGGACCCTGATTAGATTCCGAATGCAGTGGTATCTGATCTGGGTATACATTACGAAAACATGCCTACACAAATAGCCGGCCTCGTTGGCTCAGTCGGATGCACGTCTGACTGGTGATCAGGATGCGGGTTCGACTCCCGCCGGGGTCTGCAACATTCTTTCGTGGAGATTGATCATGAAATCTTTTCTACGGTCATTCTCTCCCTTCCGCTGATTCAAGAAGGGCAGTTGTCAGTTGCTGGCGAAAGAATGTGCACTGTACTGGTTAACCGCTTACGTATAAGCCTGCCCAGGAAAGTGTGGATAGGTAAACTGACCAGCTCAAAAATGACCTAAATAGTGTTGACTTGGCCATTAAACTCCAATACAAACAAAACAAATGCCTACACAAATACATTGTAAATTTTACTGCTGAAAAAATGAAACTTTTGACATGAAAAATTGTGATATTTTTCTTATTTCTGCTTTAAAACATAGATTGTGGGTATTCGTTAGAACCGTCTCATTGAGGCAAATCTAACAAGTAACCACAGTCTATATTTTAGAGCAGAAATAAGAAAACATATGGTTTACCCCTGTAAACCTCCAGTTTTACTATATAAAAGTGGGGTTCAAGGGATCAGAATTATATAGGCGTGTTTTCATTATGTATGCCATTTTCCAACTTCACTAGGCATGTATGAGTTTACCATTTCAATAATGAAAAACACTTCCTGATACATCAGGTTCTTTGAATTTTTATTGCACTCTGTTTATTTTTAGTTAATTTTCCATGCAGTTTAACTTTATTGGTCAACAATACTCAAAAAGACAATAGCACAGAATGCATTTACGAAAACACGCCTATATTAATACACTGTAAACTTTAACACCGAAAAAAAAAAAATTTAAGATAAAAAATTGTGATATTTTTCTTATTTCTGCTCTAAAATATAGATTGTGGGTGTTTGTTAGAACCACCTCATCTCTGTAGATATGAGAAAAATAAGGTTTACCCCTCTAAACCCCAGTTTTAGTATATAAAAGTGGGGTTTAAGGGGTCAAAATTATATAGGCATGTTTCAGCCCCGCTCATCAGGGCTTGAAGAAATAGATGGGCTGCATGATGCTTCCACGCAGAGCTGAAATTGACCCGCACACGAGTACTGGTAAACAGCTTAGAGGATCTAAGCCTGCCCGGGCAAAGGGTGGCCCCTCCATGCTTATAAACCCTATTGGTTTCATTGGGTGGCAGGGCTTGAGGTCATTTCATCTCAGTGTTGGGTAAGAGCCCCACAGAGTTGGAAGCAAAGTCTCCAAAATGACCTCTACAGTGTTGACGGGGACGTAAAACTTCAAATCAAACAAACAAAAACAGGGTAAATTTAACGCAGAAAAAATGATAATTTTTAGATAAAATTTTGATATTTTTCTTATTTCTGCTCAAAATATAGGATGTGAGAATCCACAATCTATATTCTTACACATTAGAACAGCCTCACTAAGCAAAAATAAGAAAAATATAAGATTTACCTCTGTACCTCCTAGCTTTACTGTATTCAAATTGGTCAAAAGTATATAGGTGTGTTTTCGTGATGGATGTGCATCTTACCAAGCTACTAAGGCCAGATTTAGAAAGTATAAGTAGCCAGATTTAGAAAGTAAAAGTAGTCTCCATAATAAAAATAGATAAAAAAGTGTGCAAGAGATTAGATATACTTGGGTCTGAGATTATGAAACTTTTTTCATGCTCAACTCACTTGAGCACGAAATTTGTCTTGCTCATAAAT
Organism: Lucinisca nassula; assembly: GCA_963580285.1. Lineage (NCBI taxonomy): Eukaryota > Metazoa > Mollusca > Bivalvia > Lucinida > Lucinidae > Lucinisca > Lucinisca nassula. The sequence continues at coordinate 68,116,548 of OY757021.1, read as the reverse complement.
TTTAAAATGCCAATACATTATGATAACACAACCATGCGACAAAGTGCATTTTTTCACATCTCAAAAATGCCTACTTTTCTGATGAAAATCCCTGATGTTTTTAGCTCACCTGTCACATAGTGACAAGGTGAGCTTTTGTGATCACTTTTCGTCCGTCGTCCGTGCCTGTGTGCGTGCGTGTGTGTGTGCATACTTTTTTTCTTCAAATGACATCTCCTCCTAAACCACTGATCGGATTTTGACCAAACTTCACAGGAATGATCCTTAGGTGGTCCCCTTCCAAAGTTGTTCAAATGGTTCCGGTCCATTGCACATCTAGGTCACAGGAGCTAAAAATAGATTTTTTTAAACGAAAACTTTAAAAATCTTCTTCTCTGAAACCGCAAGGCCCAGTTCTTCGATATTTGGTATGAAGCTTCATCTAGTGGACCTCTACCGAGATTGTTCAAATTATAGCCAAAATGCCCCTGCCCTGTGGGCCTTTGGTTTTACATAGGCTTATATAGGGAAAAATTATAGCCCTGGGGGCCAAAATGCCCCTGCCCCGTGGGCCTTTGGTTTTACATAGGCTTATATATGGAAAATCATTAAAAAATCTTCTTCTCTGAACCCACAAGGCCCAGGTCTTTGATATTTGGTATGATGCTTCACCTAGTGGACCTCTACCAAGATTGTTTAAATTATAGCCCTGGGGCCAAAAATGCCCCCCCCCCCCCCCCCCCCCCCCCAGGGGGCCTTTGGTTTTACCTAAGCTTATGTAGCGGAAAGCGGAAATCTTAAAAACTTTTCTTCTCTGAAACCGCAAGGCCTAGATCTTTGATATTTGGTGTGAAGCTTCATCTAGTGGACCTCTTTCAAAATTGTTCAAATTATAGCCCTGGGGCCAAAAATGCCCCCACCCCGGAACCCTTTGGTTTTTCATAGGCTTATTTAGGGAAAACTGTTAAAAATCTTCTTGTCTGAAACCAGAAGGTCCAGGTCTTTGATATTTGGTATGAAGCTTCATCTAGTGGACCATTACCAAGTTTGTTCAAATTATAGCCCTTGGGCCTAGAATGTACTAGAGACACTAATTCTCAGGTGAGCGATTCAGGGTCCTCTGGGCCCTCTTGTTCATACTTTTACTGCAAACTTAGGTTGTGGGTGCTCGTTAGAACCGCCTCATTTTAACGAGTACCTACAACCTATGTCTTGGAGGAGAAATAAGAAAAATAATGAATACCCTTGTAAACCCCAGTTTTCTCTATTTAAAGTTGGGTTTAGGGGGGTGTTCATTTCACAGACTTGTTCACATGATGAATTGTTGGCATTTTAAAATTTATGAGCAGGACAAATATATTAATGTTCTGTGCTGATCTGTGCAGGAAAATTGTAATTTTATTTGTATTTTAATATTTATGAGCATTATAAATTTCATGCTCAGCTGAGTTGAGCATGAAAACAGTTTTATAACCTCAGGGCCTGGAATATTTTCTGCTATTTTGCAAGGGAAGCAGCTTTTTGTGATTTCTTGTTTGTCAGTTAAGCCTCTCTGACAATGGGTTCTCCTCCACAGAAAATTTCTCCCTTTATAAGTAGACACCTATTGAAGTGGGGGATAAATATATTTGTTGAAAGTGTTACCTCCCCTGAAGGTGTAACCATTCTCCTTAATATATCCGTACTTTTAATGGCTCTTGAAGAATGGAGTTTGGAAATATTTGCTGCTTTCTAGAACTTTGCTTTGAGGTGGTTCTTACAAACATCAATTATCTGCATTTTTCATCAGAACTTTTAACAGAATGATAAAGCATACCCCTTCAAATGCACTTCTTTGCTTTCTAGGCCATTCATTACATGGATTTTTATTGAGTCATCCATGGAGACATAATAAAAATTATTTATCATAAAATATTTTTACCCAAAATAATTTTTACCTTAAAATATTCTGCATACAAATATTTTGCTACTAAATATAATAACTTTTAAGGCAGAAAGGATACATTTGGCAGATTTTTTTCCACCATTTTTCAAATGGAGACAACTTTTGGGACTTCCTGTTTGCTTTTCTATAAACTCTGCCACACCAAAAAATGAGTCGTCTCTTAAAGGAAAGAATCTGCTTTCTTTTAAGAGTTGACCCCACATGACATGAGAGACAAAAATAGTTTTGCAGGAGTTGCCTCCCCTGAAGGTGTATTCATTCCCCCTTTAGGCAGCAAGGAAAATTGACATTACGATAACACACCCGTGCGACACTGCATTTTTCACATCTCCAAAAATGGCTACTTTTCTATGAAAATCCGTGAATTTTTCTTATTTATTCTGCAAAAAGAGATTGTCGGTGCTCATTAGAACCGCCTCATTGAGGCTGTTCTAACAAATACAAACAACCTATGTCATAGAGCAGAAATAAGAAAAATAATGTATACCCCCATAAACCCCAGTTTTCTCTATATAAAGTGGGGTTTAGTGGGTATTTATTTCACAGATATGTTCAAGTGATGGAAGCAGATGGTATTCCATTTTTTCTTATTTTTGAAAAAAAAATTAAACTAGACATTTCATATTGCATAAAATATCAAGCCTGAATTTTCAGAAAAAAAAATATTTGAACAGTTCACCTGTCATAATAATGAATGGTGATTTATGGTTTGAAATGTTAACCCATTTTGTACCGGAAACCCCAAAATGGGTACCCAGGCAAACAGTGCAGGCCCAGATCAGACACCGCAGAACGCGGTGTCTGATCAGGGCCTACACTACTTACATAAAGTTCAGCCATTTTCCAAATCAATTTTGAAGAAAACACAACCTGACACCCCTAAATTTTGAAATGGACTCCTGCTATATATAAGGAGGAGGATTCCATTTGGTACAAAAAGGATTAATGTACAAGTAAAGTTTTCCCTACATTGAGGATCTTGCACGAGTGGTCATTTCAGATGAAATTTATGAAACGAGCCTTGGGAGAGTTTCATAAATTTCATATGAAATGACCATGAGTGTAAGATTCTGTTTATCATATGATCATTTTAAATTGGATTTTATTGCCTTTAAATTTGGCATTTTTTTTCCACGAAAATGCATGGTTAACATGCACATCATCATGACGTTACTTAATCCTGCCAGAGGGCTATTACACGTGTGGTCATACGATTTTTTACACGACGTTATACACTGCTTATCAACGATGTCATATGATAATGCTAATTAAGTGATATACTGTCATTTCTCACAGAATGTAAAGCTCAAGTTGGCCTGGAGAATGGTAATGTCCTGGATTTCATGATGAATGCATCATCTTCCTTTGATCCGGAGAAGACAGGGCCTGGGAGAGCTAGAGTCAATCAGACTGAAAGTGAGTCTTTAACCCTTACGAAACCAAACACAATAATTGGCATCTGCTTTGTTGTCTGCTGGTAACTTTAAAAGTTATTTTTGCAAACTGTGGACCCAGATCAGACTGCTCCTGTAGGAGCAGTCTGATCAGGATCCACACTGTTTGTGTGTATGCAAAAGGTGTGTTTGAAAAATTAGCAAGATTATGTAGGAGACAACATAAGCAGACGACATTTTCAGTTGCAGTTTTGCGTTGGCATCTTTAGTGTTAAAAGTTCATTGTTCACAGTGTGGACCAAACTATTTGCCAGCATTCAAATACAGTAAAATTCCTATATTAAGACCACCTTTGGCACTGTTCGAAAATGGTCTCTAAGACCACTTTTGAACAGTTCAAAAGGTGGTCTCTGACTAGAGGAGACTGTATGCAGAAAACACAAAGAAAGAATAACTGCAACCTGCTAAATACGCTTTTTAAAGCAGAATTAGTCTTAATTGTAGGTTGTCTTAATAGCAGACTTTCACTGTATATGTTCGAAAAGTTTACACGAAGAAGCAGCAAAAGATGACATAAACAGACAACATTTTCAGATGCTGCGATGTTTCTTGGTGTCTTGAGGATTAACATCAAGTTTACATGTCTATTATGGTCTATGTGCTTTAAAAGTACCACACTGTATCAACCCTTGACCTGCTGAATATTCAAATAAGCCACATCCACCACTGATTTACCAATCAGATTACTTGATGCAAATCATTGCAACAAATTCACAATCTGAATGACAAACAATGTAGATCCTGATCTGATGGCTTCTTCAGAAATACAATACTTTGTAGGTCATTTTACAGTTGATCCTTCCGATTTTGTGGAACTACCGCCCAACGAAACCACTAGGGTTAAGGAACAGTCCATCTTACACCACTTTTCTTGGGCAGACTTAGACTACCGGTATATTAATGGTTTACCATTGCTCAAGTTTGGTCAGTTTCAGCTCTGTGGAAGAGCACCATGCAGCCCAATCTATTTCTCCAAGCCCCAATAGGCAGGTTCCAACAACAATTATGGTATCTACAGTTTATATTTTTAATAACAAGAGTAAAATATATCCCAAAATTGTAACCCATTTTTTTTTTTGGGGGGGGGGGGGGGGTGGTAGTTTTAGGCCTATGCAGGATTATTTTACTTTTATGAAGGTGATCATTAATCAGAGGTGGGCAAAAACCAGAGTAGCCAGAGAAAAAACACATGACCTTCCGTTGCAGAACTTGGCGTCTCACATGTGACCTGAGTCAGGCTCGAGCCACAGTGGTGAGAGACCAGATAATTAAGGGTCAGCACTCTTATCCAGTAGGCCATGGAGGCCCGGTCAACCCATTTTGTCCCATCTAATATTTAACAGGAGGTCATTTCAAACAAAATTAAGTACTGCCAGGTTGTGTTGTTTATAGAAAGGGGGAGTTCCAAATCTGCCCACGCACAGATTTTCTTGAAACTTCAATTGTTGTTTACTTGAGGACTATCAACTATATATATAACTTTGTTTCATTTGATAAATTACTATAGGTCTCAGGAGAGCTCCCTGGGGTAGTCCCCTGTAGAGGTCATACACACCTGTGAACTTTTCAGTCTTAAATCAATAGGTATGATTACTTTCAAATTTTGTTGCTTTGATTGGCAACAGAACTCTATAAGGATTAATCTAATATAAAAACTGTAAATGTTTCTATGTCTTTTAAATTTTCTTATAAATTTATTTACAAAATTTCTTCTACTTTTCATGAAAATTTATAAAAAATAAGATTTTCACCATAAGTATTAGATATGTTACTGATCTTGTCACCCCAAGATATTGCATATAAAATAGGCCACCTATATCCTCTATATAGCAAACAAATTTAAAAAAAGTCAGAAACCGGTAACATTGTTTTTTATTGCTAGATATGGGTTCAGGTCTATTTTTGTGCTAAAATCAGTTGCAATATAAGGCGACAAGAAATCCTTAAAGTGTATTCTTATTGTGTTTCTAATGACCATTTAGTGCCACCTTATCATACACAGCTTAGCATAGGCATTTATGTAATAAAAACTCTCCCCCACACACACACACATTACCCCCCACCAAAAAAAAAAAAAAAAAGAAGAAAAAAAAAGGCACTGTTTACAGACAGGAGTTTTGGTTTGACTTTTAAAAAGTAAATGAGAACATACATTAGCAAAGTATACAAGTTCAATCCAAACATTTTAAAGAGAAAAAATAAAATTCATTCATGCACTGTTCATGATGAAAGTTAGTGTTGACAGTATTGCAAAAATGATAATCCTCAAACAATTATATTATGGAACAATAGGAATAAGACAAGGTGTTTTGTTTGGTCTTTCTGTATATTTTTAAACCCTGCAATACAAAGACACTTGATGTCAGTAATACGCAATGACATATTGAATCTGCTTAATAAATTACTTTCATATTCCTTGATTTTTGTCAATAATTATTTTTGTTGTTGTCATTTTTACTTCTTTAAAATAAAAAAGCAGCCAATAAATTGCAAACTGTGAAGGAACAGACTGATTTTTCGATTTGTTCTAATGATTGATTAGGCCCCCGTCCATCGGGGCTTGAAGAAATAGATGGGCTGCATGATGCTTTCACGTGGAGCTGAAACCGACTGCACACGAGCACTGATTAACCGCTTAGAGGATCTAAGCCTGCCCAGGCTTATTAACCCTATTGGTTTATTGGGGGACAGGGCTTGAGATGTCGTTTCATCACAATGTCGGGTAAAAGTCCCACAAAATTGAAAGTAACTTCTCCAAAATAACCTATACAGTGGTGACGGGGACGTTTAACCTAAAATCAAGCAACCAACTAATGATTGATCGGTCCATGTGTTGGTAATTTTTTCTGACATCACTTGGTCAAAGAGACTCACACTCGGCTCCCCCACCAAACGTTTTGTGAGATCATGAAAACCATTTCCTGCATTTTTTCTAGGTTCATTATAACAGCTGCAAAAGTGTAAGCTACAATGTCTTAGTCTCCAAAATAAATGCAGAGCTAGTCACACTTTAACTAGTTGTAAAATTGGCATTTGGTATACACTTCCCTAAATGAAATAGATGGAAGGCAAGTAGCTGTAACTAATGCATTTGATAGCTGATATTATATTTAGCTGTTGAAATACCATTCGATATTTAGTCATCTATATGCAGTACTTGTCATCTATGTTAAGTTTTCTAGCTCTGTATTCATCAGTTTTTGAAAATGGCGTAAATCAGCTGTTAGCTGTACTATTAACATATTCTGAACCAAAATCTGCAGTTGGCTTTATACTTTTCTATAATACTGATAGCAAATATACTGTTTGCTCTTGTCTTCCTCTGAAATCGTTTGAAAGCTGAACTGAATAGTCTTCTTGATTATACTATTTCATGATACTAAAAAAATAACTGGTTGTTTTCTGGATCATATTTAAGAATACAAATAATAAAACTTTCTGACACTGATTTGCACAGCAGGCAATTTTATGTGTTTGTTTGTGGTTTAGTTGCGGGGGCATTGTTAGTGTGACAAAAGAGCCAACACACTTGTGTTTCCACATTGTCTACAGTAATCTGTGTATACAGCGGGCCAAAAGATCAGAAAATATTGTCTGTGTTATTATGACATACCTGGCTCAACCATAATAAAACATCATTACTCTTGGCCATTCAAGCAAGCTGTGTCATTCAGGTATGACAATCAGACTTTTCAAACTTTTTAAGTAGACTGCATCAGTTCAGAGAGTCAAGCGAAATTGTCTGGTTTACAGAACCATCCATTTTACTTGCCATTTCAACAATCTTCGTGATAATAATCTTCAGCAGGCTTTAGGATTACTTTAAATGCAAAAACGCCTGTTAAGAAATGAAATATTATTTTAATAAAATCCTATTGAAATGTTAATGAACACACGAAATTAATTGTGTTTTTGGTGTTCCCCAGGGTACCATAGATAATACAAATGCTGATTAAATGAGCTCATACTATACAATCAAGGTTTAAACATACATATATTCATGTGTATATATATATTGGTGAGCAATTTCTCGATTGAAAATGTTATACCATATCTACAATGGTTTGAAAAAAAAAATAAAAATCTTACCAGTACTATTCAATGTTCAAATTCAGTATGTTACCGGTCTAAGATTTTCAAGAAAGTTTGATAAAATGTGCTACACATATATGGGCAATTTTCATATTAAAATGATGGGGTGACAAGAACTGCAACAATGTGAAATAAAAAGTCAAACATACTCCAAAAGATTTTATGGTTGTGAAATCTGGGGTCTGCTCCATATGAAATTGATCATGGTCTGTGGAACTTCAACTGACCAATAGCAAATGTGATACAAAAATAATCACAAATGACTACTGCTATGTCTGAGAACAAAATAACTCCAAATTATAAGAAGCTGTTATGTATATATACACTTGTTTGAGGGTACCCCTATTTTCGGATGTGGAAATAAACAAAACATTGTAGATTTATAATGAAAACAGATATGAGGGTGAAATAGCTAAATAATGAACAGTCATTTACCAGGCATTATTTATGCACAATATTATGGAAATCTGTGCGTGGGCAGAACCCTATGAAAATTTACTATAGGCTGGAACTCCCCCTTTAAAAAGAAAACCATCTGATCTGAGCCAGCACTTTTTGCCAATGGCCCTTTTGTGGATTTTACTGTATAAAATGGCTTAATCACATTATATTAAGGGGAATGGGAACACCTGGCAGATTTTTCTGACATTTTTCAAAGGGAGATAACTTTCGGGACTTCCTGTTCGCTTTTCTACAAATCCTTTCCCACTGAAAATGGGGTCTACTCTTAAAGGAGCAAATTCTTTCCTTTAAGAGTTGACCCCTGTTGACATGGGAGACAAAAATACTTTTGTAATGGTTACCTCGCCTGAAGGTGTTCCCATTCCCCTTAATCTGTAATCTGCAGTCTCTTTATTCCTTGATGTTTTTCTCTACAGATGTGTACAGTAATCTAGCAGGAGCCTGGGTAGCTGGGACAGTTGATACAAATCAGTATGTAGAGGTTGATATGCTGGTTGATTACAAGTTCACGGTCATCTACATCCAAGGTCGTGATGAGGCCCCGGAGTGGGTGACATCTTTCAAAATTCAGTATTACGATGCTGACACTACTAGCTGGTTGGACTACACAGATGGTTCTGGACAAGATGTGAGTTTTTAGGAATTGACTGTTTTAGAAATATCAGCTCTAACTGTGATTTGTTGAGTAATAAATCACAGTTTGGAGGTCAGTTGTAAAGTTGATCAAATCACAAGCACGTAGTGCGAGTGATTTGTCTACTTACAACTGACCCACAAACTGTGATTTAGTACTTAACAAATCACAGAATACAGCTGATCTATTTCGATTGTAACACGCTGAAAATCGGCAATAATGTTGTTGTTTCCTTCAAAATCTCACAACCTTTCACCATTGTTAGAAGAAATTCCACTAAAATTATCAACTGAAACCCATGCATTTATATCCTTTTCTGACGTTTTCGATGCGAGAAAATTACATTACACCATCTGACGTCAAGGAAATCGACTAGTGACGTCATAAATTAGCAGTTTTTAATCACGTCACTCGTCATGCTCTTCTGAGTTGTGATTTGTTGCAGAATTAAACACAGTTATTTTCCATTGCCTATATATGCGTGCTGTGTTAGAATTGTCAATAGATCCATGGCAGGTTATGACACTACTAGCAGATGGTTCTGGACAACATGTGAGTTTTTAGGGATTGACTGTTTGTCAATAGACCCATGTCAGGTTTTATATACCAAAAGGCTTATATTGCTGGGGCCAGTTGTTTAAAGCATCGTTAGCTTAACAAGCTCGTTAGTGGTCATATTGTTAATTGTTCTAGCAAGTTTAATATTATTTAAATCTTTTTGCTGAAAAAATGCTCACATTTTTCAGCAAAAATATTAGCATATTTGCCATAATAAATGATCAAAGTTTTAACGATGTTATCTACGACGTCATTAGTTTTGAACTACTGGCCCCAGATGTCCATATGACTACCACTGACCAATAAAGTTAAACAGGAAAAGTAAAAAATGCATGAAAATTTAAAAAAAGGCCTAATGGGAATTTAGACTGCTTTGTTTAACTAACCGCCTTGTGCAAACTAACCCTTGTCCTGCTGAATATTCAAATATACCACACCCACTACTAATTATCAACCAATCAGATTACTTGATGCAAATTATTGCAACAAATTCACAATCTGAATGGCAAACAATGAAAATCCTGATCAGATGGCTTTGTCAGAAGCCATCTGATCTGTATCTACATTGTTTCAAAGATAAGGCATATCTAGGCTCAGCAGGACAAGGGTTAATATAATTTGTAATTTAACAAGTGAATAAGTGCATTCAAATTGGGATATCTGAATTTAAAATTGTCATTTGAGGAGGTAAACTTTACGAAAACACACCTATACAAATACATAGTAAATTCTACCGTTGAATAAATGAAATTTTTAGATGAAAATTGCAGTATTTTTTTATAATTCTGCTCAAAACAGAAAAAAAAGAAAATAAGGTTTACCCCTGTAAACCCCAGTTTTACTATATAAAAGTGAGGTTCAAGGAGGTAAACATTACGAAAACACACCTATACAAATACATAGTAAATTCTACCGTTCAATAAATGAAATTTTTAGATGAAAATTGCAGTATTTTTTTATAATTGTGCTCAAAACAGAAAAAAAGAAAATAAGGTTTACCCCTGTAAACCCCAGTTTTACTATATAAAAGTGGGGTTCAAGGGGGTCAGAATTATATAGGCGTGTTTTCATATTGTTTGCAAATTCCGCTAGCCCGTCACCATAAAGAAAATTTCTGACCATAAAACATGCATTTTTAGCTCGCCTGTTTTCGTAGAAAGCGACGAGGTATTGTCATAGCTCTGGTGTCGTCTGCGTCATAGTCATCTGCGTCGTCGTGCAAAAACTTGGACATTTTGTAATATCTCTGTCATTACTGAACATATTTACCGGTACTTGAAACTCGGACTAGTTGTTCATTATGAAAAAGGGAACTCATACCAATAGGTGAGGTAACCCTCAAAATATTTTTGGCACAGTTATGCCCCTTTTTTATGCCCCCGGAATCTAAGAGATTCGGGGGCATATAGTTTTTGGTCTGTCCGTCTGTTTGTCCGTTTGTCCGTCTGCAAAAACTTTAACATTGGGCATAACTTTTGAATGGTAATAGATAGAGCATTCATATTTCACATGTGTATACCTTATCACAAGACCTTTCCAGTGGTACCATAATTTTTGATCTCGTGACCTTGAACTTGACCTTTGACCTATTTTTTTCAAAATTTTTAAAAACATTAACATTGGCGCTGTCCGGGGGCATCAGTGTTTCACAAACACATCTTGTTGACTTAGAATTTTTGTTAAACTAAAAGAAACTGCAGCCGAGCGTTGGCACCTGCATGCGGTGCTCTTGTTGTAAAACTTACCACAGGCAGAACAAGCCTGACACACCTTTTAATTGACCACTCCAAACTTATCAGGTGGAGGTTTCCATTCTCATATATTTTACAGGTTAGACTGTACTGTCAAGTTTCGGATGGCTCAAACACCTATGTCTTGTTTTCCAAGGCTGTTACGAAACAGTTCTTGGGCTCCTTGGAAACATAACTGCAGATATAAATATATTTAAGATAAATTGAAGGAGAAATTTCAAATTTCATCTTGAAAATGTATGTTGTGTGTACTTATTAGAATCGCCTCAATGAGGCGATTCTAATAAATACACACAACATACCTTCTTTTTAAAGAAAATTGAAAAGATGTCCATACTATGCCTATTCATCTGACTCTGTGATAAACCCTCAGTAGCTTGAACTACCTCTGTCTCGAACACATTTTCCCATTCCCAAAGGTGTTTGAGCCATTGAAGTTTGACTGTACAGTAAAACCTCCACTAATGGTCACCTCTGTTTAGCAACAACCTTTCTTAAGCAGCCACAATAATTCCCCCATAGTATTTTACTATATATTTAACCTCTGCTCAGCAGCCACCTCTCTCATCCAGTCAGCAGCCACTTTACCAAATCTAAATCCCCTCTATTAAACAGCCAGAGTGAACTCAATAGCAAACAAAAATGGATGTGAAACTTCTGGTGTATTTATTTATTTCAAAATTTATTTTTCTCAAAACTACCATTGTGATATATGCATAAAAATAATATAAGCAAGTGAAAAGAAACATAAATGATGGAGAGGTGTCAGATCTCTCCACCATTTATTTTTCTTTTAGTACATCCATGTTGAGCTGTCTTCAATAATCACTATTTTTTGTCTGTCGATAACAAGCCATACATAATCTCAGACATTTCCCTCTGTTGAACAGCCACCTCCCTTAAACAGCCAGTTTTTTTAGTTTTCCCAGAATGGCTGTTTAATGGAGGTTACACTGTATATGCTTTTCTGTTTCATTTTCAGACCTTCCTTGGAAACACTGACAATTCAGCTGTGGTTGCAGTAGAGTTTGACCCAGCAGTTCTCAGTCAGAAAATACGAGTTAACCCACAGACATGGAATGGTGGTAACATTTCCATGCGAATAGAATTCTCAGGGTGTCCTCAAGCTGAACAACTGTACTGTAAGTTAATATTCAAATTGTTATTCCAGTGATCTTGAAAATGTAATTTGGCATCTTTTTAGATTGTGTCACAAATTTTCTTCAGTGACAATGTACTGTTGCTAAGGGTTCTGGTCATATGCGAGATTCAAAGTTCTGCAATGGAAGGTTAAGTGGTCCTTCCTCAGGTTCTTGATTTTTTTCCCACCTCTGATTTTGGGGCTTGCACTGTTTGGTAGTGGCCCTTTTTGGGGTTCCTCGTATTAAATATGTTAATGTGAATACATAAATTGAAGTCTAAAGGGCCTCTGTTGCCAAATGAACAAAAGCACTGACTCGTAATCATTATGTCTTTCACCAGTGTGAGACGCCAAGTTCAACAGAAGGTCAGATGTTTTTTCTCAGGGCAGTCCAGTTTTTGCCCACATCTGATCAATCATCCGCTCGAAATAAGTGAAATAATCTTGAAATGGCCAAAAAACCAAAAGAAGTCTAATGCATTCAGTGAAAATCTGTGTTAACTCTTATCCTGTTGTTCATAACATCAAGTAATCTGATTGGTTCAAAGTCAGAAATGGGTGTGGCTAAACTGAATATTCAGCAAGAGAAGCGTTAACTGGACAACTTGTAATTACAGCAGATTCAAAATATATAGATTATATAGGTCATTTTTCTATATAATCTATATGTTTTGCAAACAAGCTTTCAGTTCTGTTGTCTTCAAAACTATATAAATAAAGAATGTCAACACTGTAAATATTTCTTGCCCACCACACATCGGGGCTTGGAGAAATAGATTGGCCTGCAAGTTGTTTACATGAGTGCTGGTAAACGGCTTAGAAGGTCTAAGCCTGCACAGGCAAAGTGGTACCAGTCAGACCGTCAATGCATACGAGGACTGTTCAAATATGAATGCAAGTAGAACGTTTTCTCATGCACTAATGCGAAAATCACCTGGAAATAAATATCACAGCATAAAAAACATTTTACCTATACATTGATACCACACCTGTTAAAATCCGGTCACTTTAGCCACGTATATCGTTCGATAAACACTGTCTACTCTTGTATACTAATACAAAACATGGTTGGAAGAAGGTCAAAGTATGCCGTTGAAATACGGTCCTATATTAAGAATCGTTGTATTATTGGTATACGGTGCAAAGACATTTTTGATGAAATATGTTCGTTTATGGGCATAATGAAATGTCTTTTCCGACAGTTTTTCGTTGGTGTAAGAAATTCAGCTGTGGGCTAGGCTCAACAGAAGATGCACCACATGATTGTCGGCCGAAAAGAGCAACATCTGCCAAAATGGTTGCTAGACTGAAAGAAATAGTTGCTACCGATGCACGACACACCACTAGGCAAATAGCTAGTATGGTTGGCATCTCATTAGGAGCAGCTCATACCATTTTGAAACGGGATTTGAAAATGAGAAAGATCTGTGCTAGATGGATTCCCCATCTGTTGACAGATGAGCAGAAAAAGACACGTGTTCAGTGTGCCAAGAAGTTGCTTAAAAAGTTTCCAAATTACAATGCACGTCTTTCCCTAATGTCGTCACAGGTGACGAGACATGGGTTCACTTTTTTGAGCCAAAACTAAAGATTCAGAACAAAATATGGGCAACAAAGTATTGCAAAAGACCATGCATTGCAAAGCGGACCATGAGTGTCAAGAAGGTAATGTATGCCATATTCTTTTCAAATCAGGGCCCTGCTATTCAGGTTGCTGTGCCTAAAGGCAAATCTGAAGAATAAAGTTCTTTGAAAATTGAAGAAATATTTCAAAGAACGAAGACCCGCAACTGGTTTGGCCAATGTCAGATTGCTACATGACAATGCGTCATCGCACAAGGCGTTCATTGTGCAAGACTATCTGAAGCAAGAAAAGGTTGTTGAACTCCCTCACCCCCCGTATTACCCTGACCTTGCCCCGTGTGACTTTTTTTGTTCCACGGCTGAAAAAATACCTTTCTGGTCGAAAATATGTACAGCGCAAACACCTCGGTTCTGCAATATTCCAGTGCCTTCATAGTATACCTCGAAAAGACTACCAAAATGCATTCAATGATTGGATCAGAAGACTGAAAGTTTGTATATCTGTAAAAGGGGAATACTTTGAGGGGACAAGTTGCATTCATATTTGAACAGTCCTCGTATAAACCCTATTGGTTTCATTGGGCAACAAGGTTTGAGATGTCTGTTCATCTCAGTGTCAGGTAAAAGTCACACAAAAATTGGAAGCAACATCACCAAAAATGATGTAAATAGTGTTGAATGGACATTAACCAATTTTGTACTGGAAACCCCAAAACGGGTAGTTGGCAAAAAGAGCAAGCCCAGATCACACGCCGCAGAATGCGACATCTGATCAGGGCCTACACTGTTTGCAAACGTTCAGCCCGTTTCCAAATAAATTTTGTTGAAAAAGCAACCTGACATGCCTAAATTTTGAAATGGACTCCTGCTATATATAAGGAAGAAGATTCCATTTGGTACAAAAAAGAGTTAAACCGCAATTCAAACAAACTGTAAATATTTCCTGCAGTCTCATTGATTATCAGTCACCTGCATAAATTGATGATTATCCACAAATTTTTTTGCCAAATCCATACACTAACAAAGTGTTCTTGTTCCTGTCACGAAAACACGCCTATATAATTTTGATCCCTCCAACCCCACTTTTATATTGTAAAACTGGGGTTTACAGAGGCAAACTTTATTTTTCTTATTTCTGCTCAAAATATAGATTGTGGGTACTCATTAGGACAGCCTCATGGACTTTATTTTTCTTATTTCTGCTCTAAAATATAGACTGTGGGTACTAGTTAGAACCGCCACGACGAGGCGGTTCTAATGAGTACCCACAATCTATATTTTGAGCAGAAATAAGAAAAATTTACAATTTTTCTTATTAAAATTTTCGGGGTTTTTTTTGGCTATAAAGTTTTCAATGTATTTGTATAGGCATGTTTTCGTAATGTAAACCTCAATTCAGACAAAGAAACTGTAAATATTTCCTGCAGTCTTATTGATTATCACACCTGCATAAATTGATGATTATCCACAAATTTTTTTTTTGCCAAATCCAAACACTAACAGTTTGTTCTTGTTCACATCACAAAATCACGCCTTTATAATTCTGCCCCCCCCCCCCCTCAAACCCCACCTTTTATATAGAAAAACTTGGGTTAACAGGGGCAAACCTTATTTTTCTTATTTCTAAAATATAGACCGTGGTTACTGGTTAGAACCACATCACAATTTTTTTTTCTTAAAATTTTCGTTTTTCGGCGGTAAAGTTTTCAATGTATTTGTATATGCATGCTTTCATAATGTAAACCTCAATTCCAAAGAAACTGTAAATATTTCCTGCAGTCTCATTCATTATCAGTCACCTGCATAAACTGATGATTATCCACAAATTTTTTTGCCAAATACAAACACTAACAACGTGTTCTTGTTCATATCACGAAAACACGCCTATATAATTTTGACCCCCTTGAACCCCACTTTTATACAGTAAAACTGGGGTTTACAGGGGCAAACCTTATTTTTCTTATTTCTGCTCTGAAATATAGACTGTGGGTACTCCTTAGAACCGCCTCAATGAGGCGGTTCTAACGAGTACCTACAATCTATATTTTGAGCAGCAATAAGAAAAATATGACAATTTCATCTTAAAATTTTCATTTTTTTTTTTGCGGTAAAGTTTTCAGTGTATTTGTATAAGCTTGTTTTCATAATGTAAACCTCAATTCAAACAAAAAAACTGGAAATATTTGTTTCACTGATCATCAGTCACCTACACAAAATTTTTTGCCAAATCCCATCACTAACAATGTGTTCTTGTTCACTCATCACGAAAACATGTCTATATAATTTTGACCCCCTCAAACCCCACTTTTATACAGTAAAACGGGGGTTTACAGGGGCAAACCTTATTTTTCTTATTTCTGCTCTAAAATATAGACTGGGGGACTGTGAGGCGGTACTAACGAGTACCCACAATCTATATTTTGAGCAGAAATAAGAAAAATATCGCAATTTTTCTTCTTAAAATTTTTTTCAGGCTATAAAGTTTTCAATGTATTTGTATAGGTGTGTTTTCATAATGTAAACCTCACAATTCAAACAAAGAAACTGGAAATATTTCCTGCAATCGCATTGATCATCAGTCACCTGCATAAATCAATGATTATCAAAAAAAAATTGCCAAATCCCAACACTAACAATGTGTTCTTGTTCACTCATCACGAAAACATGTCTATATAATTTTGACCCCCTTGAAACCCCACTTTTATAATAAAACTGAGGTTTACAGGGACAGACCTTATTTTTCTTATTTCTGCTCTAACATATAGACTGTGGGTACTTGTTAGAACCGCCTCAATGAGGCAGTTCTCACGAGTACCCACAATCTATATTTTGATCAGAAATAAGAAAAATATCATCTGCTCTAAAATATAGACTGTGGGTACTTGTTAGAACCGCTTCAATGAGGCGGTTCTAACGAGTACCCACAATCTATTTTTTGAGCAGAAATAAGAAAAATATCACAATTTTTCACCTTAAAATGTTTGTAATTTCGACAATAAAGTTTACAATGTATTTATATAGGCATGTTTTTGTAATGATTTTAGATGATGTTAGCTGTGTTCGATGTGAGACAACTTACTATTGTGAGGGTGATGGAGAAATGAAGACATGTGGGCGATGTGAAAATAACACCGTTCCCTGTGACAGAGATCCTACAGAACACAGTTTTGGCTTAGCCTCTGAGTGTACATTCTGTCCGAATGGCTGGGTGAGTTATTTTTCTTGTAAAAAAATTATATCTGAAAAAATGTTTGTAATCTTGAAATTTAAATATGTTCTATAAAAGGGTTATCCTTTGGAAGCAAGGAACACACCACAGAACCGGAGAATTTGAAGTGTGCATGCTTTCTGGGCCTGACCAGCCAGTTGCAGCCAATTAGTCCTCATCAGCGACTCTCAGGAATTTTCAATATTCCACAATGGAATCAATGATCCCAAAGAACAAGAAAATATAAACTACACTATGATGTAGGGCAGGGAGACTTTTTACAACCGCCAGACATTCCCAAACATCAGCTGTGGTGACGTTAAATATGTTCTATAAAAGAGTTATCCTTTGGAAGCAAGGAATACACCACAGAACTGGAAAGTATGGAGTGTACATGTTTTCTGGGCCAGACTAGCTAGTTTCAGCCAATTAGGCCTCAACAGTGACCCTCAAATATTTTCAAACTTCTACAATGGAATCAATGATCCCAAAGGACAAGAAAATATAAACTACACTATGATGTAAGGCAGGGAGACTTTTTATGGCCGCCACACATCCAGATAATGTTACTGAATTTTGATACCACATGACATCAGGAAAGTTTTGTCCCATGATAAAGTTTTATAAAAAATTAATTGTAAAACAAACATTCACCAAGAAAATGAATACGAGTTAACCCACAGACATGGAATGATGGTAAAATTTCCATGCGAATCAAATTCTCGGGGTGTCCTCAAGCTGAACAACTGTACTGTAAGTTAATATTCAAATGGTTATTCCCGTGATCTTGAAAATGTAATTTGGCATCTTATTAGATTGTGCCACAAATTTTCAATAGTGACAACATACTGTTGCTATGGGTTCGTGCTTTGCTCTGGTCATATATGTGATTCCATGATCAGCAATGGAACGTCAAGTGGTCTTTCCTCAGGTTCTCAGGTTTTTGCCCAACTCTGATTTTCAGGCCTGGACTGTTTACTGGTGTACCTTATTAAAGAATACATAGATTGAAGTCTAACAGGCCTCCTTGGCCTAATGGATAAGAGTTGATCATGAAATCTTTCCTACGGTTATTCCCGTGATCTTGAAAATGTAATTTGGCATCTTATTAGATTGTGCCACAAATTTTCATTAGTGACAACATACTGTTGCTAAGGGTTCGTGCCTTGCTCTGTTCATATATGTGATTCCATGATCAGCAATGGAACGTCAAGTGGTCTTTCCTCGGGTTCTCAGGTTTTTGTCCAACTCTGATTTTCAGGCCTGGACTGTTTACTGGTGTACCTTATTAAAGAATACATAGATTGAAGTCTAACAGGCCTCCTTGGCCTAATAGATAAGAGTTGATCATGAAATCTTTCCTAGGGTCATTCTTTCCCGTCTGCTGATTCCAGAAGGGCAGTCGTCAGTTTCTGGCGAAAGAATGTGCACTGTACTGGTTAACCGCTTATGTATAAGCCTGCCCATTGAAAAGTGTGGATAGTTAAACTGACCGGCTCAAAATTGACCTAAAATAGTGTTGACTGTGTTGTTAAACTCCAGTACAAAGTAACAAATGATTCCTACTGAAATTCTTGTGCAGTTAAATCCAATTTTAACCCTTATCTTGCTGTTCATGACAACCCCTATCTTTGCAAACCATGTAGATCCAGATCAGATGGCTTCTGAAGAAGCCATCTGATCAGGATCTACACTGTTTGGCATTCAGTTTAAGAATTTGTAGCAATAAATTACATCAAGAAATTTGATTGGTTGATAGACATAAATGGGTGTGGCTAAGATGAATACTCAGCAAGATAAGGGATAATGATTATATGATAAAAAATCTTACACTCATAGTCATTTCATATGAAATTTTTGAAACTAGCCCAAGGTTAGTTTCATAAATTTCATATGAAATGCCCACTCATGTAAGGTCCTATATATCTATAATCTATATTATCACAGCTATGCAGCGATGGTTATGCTAGACCTTGTGAGAAGTACCATTATGTAGAATCCTGCAACTCTACCTATTGTCCAGCCTCTGGTACACACTGTGAGCCTGGGTACTCGTGTCTGGATGGTAGACGAACCATATGTGATCCTGGAAGTTTCTCCGATGGAAATGTTGGTAAGGCTAAAGTTATAATTCTACCACTATTTCTATAGCAGCTGGTCTCAGTGGCCTGTTTGGGAAGGGCAGTTGTCAGTTGATATAAGTTCAGACATGTTAAGTTTTAAAAATAAAAATGAGGGAGACAGCGTTTTCGAGGAGGATTTGCGAGTGCCAAAGGTGTGATGTGATGGTGGCAAGCTCTCAGGATAGGTTAGAAAATGGTGCATTCTGAGAGCTTTTTGAACATTTTTTTTTGTTTATTCTTTACACTCCTGTTCATGGATAAATAACTAATAAATATTTTTAAAATCATTTCCTTGGGAAGATACCTACAAACTAACACCTAGCCATACCAGTGCCCCCATCCCCCCACCCCTGTCCCAGGTGTATAATGCTTCAGCACAAGAGCATATCTTATCATTTATGCCAAGATAGGTCACAATAAAGTAGGCCAATTGATTCTATATTCCAAGGGCCATCCGATAAACAAAGTTTCAGAAGTGTAGCTCCAATAGTTTAGAAGATATTGCAAAATAATACTTTTTGACCTTTGACCTTGGGGTCATGTTGAGGTCAAAGTCACACCAAAAGTAGCCCAATGTGTTCTTTATTCCAAGGGCCATCCAATAAGCAAAATTTTAGAAGTGTAATTCCAATAGTTTAGGAGATATGGCAAAGTCATACTTTTTGACCTTTGACCTTGGGGTCATGTTGAGGTCAAGTTCATGCCAAAAGTAGCCCAATTCAGTCTATATTCCAAGCGCAATCCAATAACCAAAGTTTCAGAAGTGTAAATCCAATAGTTTAGAAGATATGGCAAAATAATACTTTTTGGCCTTTGACCTTGGGGTGATGTTGAGGTCAAGGTCACCCCAAAAGTAGTCCAATTTATTATATATTCCAAGGGCCATCTAATAAGCAAAGTTTCAGAAGTGTAACACCAATAGTATAGGAGATATGTCAAAGTCATACTTTTTTACCTTTGACCTTGGGGTCCTGTTGACGTCAAGGTCATGCCAAAAGTAGCCCAATTCATTCTATATTCCAAGGGCCATCCAATAACCAGAAAAGTTGCAAAGAACATTCTAATTGATAAACAAAATTTCAGAAGTTTAACTCCTAATGTTTAGAAGATACGCAGAAGTCATACTTTTTGACCTTTGACCTTGGGTTTATGTTGAGGTCCACCAATAGTATTCCAATGTTTCTATATTCCAACAGCCATCCAATAACCCAAGTTTCAGAAGTGTAACTCCCATAGTTTAGAAGATATGGCAAAGTCATACTTTTTACCTTTGACCTTGGGGTCAGGTTTAGGTCAAGGTCACAACAAAAGTAGCCCAATAAATTATATATTTCAAGGGCTATCCAATAACCAAAGTTTCAGAAGTGTAGCTCCAGTAGTTTAAAAATATATCGCAAAACAATACTTTTTGACCTTTGACCTTGGGGCATGTTGAGGTCGAGGTCACACCAAAAGTAGCCCAATATATTCTATATTCCAAGGGCCATCAAATAAGCAAAGTTTCAGAATGTAAATCCAATAGTTTAGAAGATATGGCAAAGTCATACTTTTTGACCTTTGACCTTGGGGTCATGTTGAGGTCAAGGTCATGCCAAAAGTGGCCCAATTCATTCTATATTCCAAGGGCTATCCAATAACCAAAGTTTGAGAAGTGTAACTCCAATAGTTTAAAAGATATGGCAAGCTAATACTTTTTGACCTTTGACCTTGGGGTCATGGTGAGGTTAAGGTCACCCTTAAAGTAGCCCAATATATTCTATATTCCAAGGGTCATCCAGTATCCAAAGTTCCAGAAGTGTAACTCGAATAGTTTAGGAGATATGGCAAAATCATACTTTTTGACCGTTGACCTTGGGGTCATGTTGAGGTCAAGGTCACGCCAAAAGTAGCCTAGTGCCATCTACATCTCTTGCACTATCCACTGGCAAAGTTTGAAAAGTGTACCTTAACCGGTTTCAGATGAGATCCATACATACATACATACATACATACAGACAGACCCACTGACTGTCAGACATTCGACTCTGACACAAAAACAATATACCCGATTATTCTTCACAAAAGCGGGTATAATAATCAAAGGTTTCGATCAAGTTTCAAGCACAACAACTTTATTCCCCTCCGACTTTTAAGTGCGAAAATACAGTAGATAATACTGTAGTTGTCACGGTCAATAACTGTACTTTTTCAAGTTCAAACTAATTGCAGGCAGTTCAATTAGCAATTAAAGATACAGATAGTTATATAAACTTGACACGCATGATTAACACAAGCTGCAGCCAATATACTCGAAAGATCAAATGTGGCAGGTTAGCGAGAAAAGAGAATAAAGAATGTAGATTAGTTTATAATTTAATGATCCAGCCACAAGACGAGGACCCCTCCATCCAAAACTTTCACACCCGCTCAACAAGCAAGTTCAAGGCAAACATCAATGATCTCCACCACCAAAATCGCCATGAAATCCACCGTCAACAATCAGTAGCTACCGTTTTTCTGCACGCGATCGGAAAATGACGTCATCCCACCCCAGCAACCCCGCATGTGTTTAATGTTTAATTGTTTTATTTTAATGGGGCGTAAATGTTTGCAACCGGTAAAAAAATATTTTCTCGATAGCTAAACGATTGTGGATAGAGCTGGATAGGGAATGGTGCCTTCCACAATTCTCGACTTATCCCGGGAAGCTTCATGTCAATCGCCAACAATAGCATACAGATGTGTTTACACACATTAAAGTGTTTGACTTTTCCCGCCAAGTATCTGCTATTTTGGCGCCAAAACATAACCATGCACGAGACAGTATAATAGTCTGTTTTTGTTGTGCATACATTTACTGTTAGATGTAGCTAAACATCTTAGGAGCGATTACATCATTTTCACACTGATTGTGGATTAAATTTTATGACTGGGGGATAAATGCAAATGAGAGCCATAACTTAATCTTATTTTCACACCTTGTCACGCAGAAGATTGTAGGCTTATCGACAGCACCGGAGGCTTGTGTATACAGTGTATTAATAGAATAGACTGGTCCGTGACAAATACGTTCGGCGTTTATAACACGATTCGGTTAACTAACATGGTTTGTTGGTTGAAGAAATTAACCGTTATGATTTACTTTTATTTTGCAATCACTTCAAGAAACGGCTGTTTTCATTTGTTAATGCTGATCTACAGGTGTGGAACCGTGTTTTAATCCCCAATAATACTGGACAGTGCACTAATTATTATCAGTATAATTATTATCACGGATTAACTCGGATTTTTCTGCTGGTTTGCACACACGAAAATACAAGCGCAGCTTTTCAAAAATTTGCCCCAAAACGGTATTTTCATTTTTCCGGGAGTTTTATCCTGAATTTCATGAGGCGTGAGAAAAACTATTTTTTCGGGAGTCTCCCGCGATTTTCGGGAGACTTAACATGTCTGTAAGTTAAAAGAATGTGTAATGTGCTAGTTTTCCATCCATCCATCCATCCAACCCACCCACCCACCCATCGATCCTTCCATCCACCCATCCATTCCATCCATCTATCCATCCATCCATCCATCCATCCATCAATTCCATCCATCCATCCATCCATCCATCCATCCATCCATCCATCCATCCATCCAACCCATCCATCCATCCATCCCATCCATCTATCCATCCAACCCATCCATCCATCCCATCCATCTATCCATCCAACCCATCCATCCATCCCATCCATCTATCCATCCATCCATCCATCCATCCACCAAACCCATCTATCCATCTGTCCACCCACCCTATCCATCCATCCATCCATTGTTTTACACCACAACCTTTTAATCCTTCAAAAACTAATCTTGACTAGCAGACAGAATTTTCAAAGAAGTTAGGAAAATAAAATGTTATGCTCTATCCCTTTACAAAAAAGAAAAAAGATTTTCGTCTGCTTTGCAGTTTTCATGTCAGGTGAAGATTAATATCAGTATTGCTGGGATCGGGTGCAAAGTAATTGTTTATCTTAATTATGAGTGATCTTTTTTCCTATAAAATCTGTACAGTTTGCAATTTTATGGTTGATTGTTTGTCATTCAACACAGAGTTACTATAGCCACAGTAGATTTAATAATAATAATAAATAATAATAATAATCGACTTTATTTTGAGAGGGTAACACATTTAGTTACAAAACTAATCTTCCATGAGGCCCTCTATTATATACATATATTACAGTGATTTAAGAAGAAGGGCTGATAAACACAGATAGACCTGAGTTTAGCATGGTCTCCTTACAACATTGCACCCTGTGTGGATAATGTTATAAACAGACTGCACTGCACTGCACTTGATCATGGCAGGTGCGCATCAGGAGGTCTCTATCTATGTTTGTCCCTTTATGACATACATACACAATTTATAAAATATTCAACTTTCAACCAGAGGCACTTATGTACAAGTATGCAGACACACATACATACACATCCAGCAATCTTTAGTAGTTTTTCTTAGAAGATTAACAGTATGATATTATAAATTGAAACAAATAGCAAAAGACTAAGTTGTTGGTCCTAGAATCCATTTTATAAATTGAGAATGAAATATATTTATATTATCAACTGATCTTAAGTTCGATGGTAAGCAGTTCCAAATGATGGGTCCAGAATAGGTAATACTTTGTTTGAAAATTTCTTTATTAGGTTTTGGAGTGATGAATGTATGTCCTTTAGCTGAACGTAGTTGTGGCTCATTTTCATTAATGGTTTTTTTCTGAAACATTTCACTAACATATTGTGGAATTCCCCCCATTGAGATCTTGTACATAAATTTTGCTTTTCTGAGGTATAACCTATCAAAAACAGATAATATTTTGAGATCCTGCATGCTTTCCAGTATGTTTTCAACATTATAATCTAAAATTATTTTGCAAGCTCTTTTTTGAAGGCGAAATACTCTGTTCAAATTCATTTGAGAAGTGCCACCCCATACAATATTACAATAATCAATGTGTGGCTGTATATATGTTTTATAAAATTGAATTCTGTGATCTCTTGACAAAAAGGTTTTAATTCTAGACAAGAGCCATAAATTTGAAGCTATTTTTTTGCATATTTTGTCAATATGATGTGTCCATGTCAGATTATTGTCTATCACTACTCCAAGAATTTTGTCATTTGAAATCATATTCAAATCAACGGTGTTAAGGGTTAAAGACAGTTCTTCAGTTGTTAAGGTGGCACGTTTCTGGTGTGTGGTTATTAGCATTGCTTTTGTTTTGTTTGTGTTGATGATCATGCCATTGCACTTGCACCATTTTGCTAAACTATCTAGAGCCATTTGTAAAGATCTTTGAATTTCTTCAGGAGATTTAGCAGATACATATAATGTTGTATCGTCTGCGTACATGTCTGTGTTAGATGATTCAGTAAATAGCGGTAGGTCATTGATAAATAAAAGAAAGAGAAGAGGGCCTAAAATTGATCCCTGTGGGACTCCGTCAGTAATGATTTCATCATTTGACAGAGTATTATTTAAGGATACTTTTTGCCGTCTGTTGTTTAAGTATGAAGAAAACCATGATACTGCAGTAGATGATAATCTATAATGCTTTAGTTTTTTGAGTAGCACTGCATGATCTACAAGGTCAAATGCTTTTTTAAAATCAACCATTATTGCTCCAGTTAAGAATCCTTGATTAATGGCTTCCAGCCAACGACAAACCATGCCTACTAAGGCAGTTTCGCATGAATGGTTAGGTCTAAAACCGGACTGGGTTTTTTGAAGTAATTGATACTCTGTTAGGAAATTCATCAGTGAGTCATGGATATGTTTTTCTAGAACTTTTGAAACTACAGGAAGAATTGAAATGGGCCTGTAGTTGTTTATATCATCTTTTGGACCACTTTTGTGTAAAGGTGTCACTTTTGCTTCCTTCCATGTATCTGGAAATTGTGATTTTTTTATACTTTGATTGCATATATATGCAATAGAATCAGCAATAAAAGGAGCTGCCATTTTGAGTAGACGAGGTCCAATATAGTCACATCCTGTGGCTTTTGTAGTATCAATATTTTTTAAGAACTTTGTTATTTTTTCTTTTGAAATTTCAGGAATTGTAAAGAAAATGTCTTCTGGAACTTTGCTACTGCAGAAAGTTTCCAGTTTATCAAAATTAGAAGTCTGGATAGGTTCTTTTAAGTGTGAAGCAACTGAGACAAAAAATTTATTGAATTCATTGACAATTTCATTACTGTCATTAATTTCTTTGCCATCAACTCTTAGAGATACAGTTGGGTCTTTAGGCTTCTTATTTACACCAATTTCTTTAAATAGTTTCCATACACTTGCAGGATTATTGTTGTTTTCTTGTATAATAGCTGTATACTGAGCCTTTTTTGACTGTTTAATTAGGTTCGCAACTCTGTTTCTCCATAGTTTATACTGGGCCTCATCATTTAATGATTTATAACGATCTCTTGTCTTTATTGCTTCAATTATATCAGATGTAAGCCACTTTGGTTGTTGATTATATTTAACCCTATGTTGTTTAAGGGGGAGGTGCCTATTAACTATTTCCATAAACATAGTTGACCATGTATCTAAAATGTCATTTGCATCATCAAATACTTTAATGACATCCCACGGGGCAGACTGAAGTTCGTTCAAAAATTCTTCTTCACTGAAATTTCTAAATGATCGATATGAAATCGTATAGTGTGATGATTTAGGGAGAGAACAATTAGTTTTTCTTGTGAGAAAGATAGGAAAGTGGTCACTTATGCCTATTTCTGGAACACTGATTGAACTTATGTTTTCCTCATTATTACAGTATATATGATCAATAAGTGTTTGGGAATGTGTAGTTTTTCTAGTTGGAGAGGTCACTTTTTGTTTAAGGCCAAATGGTTCAATGTATTCCAGCCAAGCTCTTTTAATATTTTCATTTAAAAGATTTCGTAGTTTATGTCCATGTGGCTGTCACTCATGTGTCGGGTTTGGCAAACAGTGTAGACCCAGATCAGATGCTGCAGAATGCAGCATCTGATCAGGGTCTACACTGTTTGCTTAGTGTAGACCCAGTTAAGATGCTGCAGAATGCAGCATCTGATCAGGGTCTACACTGTTTGCTTAGTGTAGACCCAGTTAAGATGATGCAGAATGCAGCATCTGATCAGGGTCTACACTGTTTACTTAGTGTAGACCCAGCAGCATTTGATCAGGGTCTACACTGTTTACTTACAGTACAGGGGCCAGTTGTTCAAAGCATTGTTAGCTTAACGAGCTCATTAGTGGTCATATTATTAACTCTTCTAGCAAGTACAATATCGTAAATTTTGGTATTTTTGCTGAAAAAATGTGAGCAGCTTTTGCATCCGCATATTTGCCATATTTAATGATCAAAGTTTTAATGATATGTTAACTGACGACGTCGTTAGTTTTGAACAATGCAACTGGGCCCTGGAATTAAAGGGTTAAACAAAACAGTCTAAGTCCCCGTTCAGGTCCATTTTTTCCAGCCTACACTCAGAGACAATTCATCCACCAGTTGATTCCACACAGAGCTGACACCGACCACACACGAGTACTGGTAAACCGCTTAGAGGATCTAAGCCTGCCCAGGCAAAGTGGTGCGAGTCGGCCAGTCCATGCTTATAAACCCTATTGGTTTCATTGGGTGACAGGGCTTGAGAAGTCATTTCAGTCCCACAAAATTGGAAGTAACATCTCCAAAATGACCTATGCAGTGTTGACGGGGACGTTAAGCCTCAAAACCGTCCACCAGTTCTGTTAGTGCTTTGTATTGTGATATCTCTCACTTGTAAATAGTGTATCCAAAGAAGTGCATAATATTATAGGAATCAACCAGGGTTTTTCATGCATTAACATTTGTCGGGTCTTGAGGAAGCTGGCAAATGTTCATCACGAGAACTCACCTATATAATTTTGACCCCCTTGAACCCCACTTTTATACAGAAAAACTGCGGTTTATAGGGGTTATCCTTATTTTTTTTTTTCTGCTCTAAAATATAGATTGTGAGTACTTGTTAGAACCTCCTCGATGAGGCGGTTCTAACGAGCACCCACAATCTATATTTTGAGCAGAAATGAGAAAAATAACACAATTTTTCATCTTACAATTTTCGTTTTTTCGGTGGTAAAGTTTGCAATGTATTTGTATAGGCGTGTTTTCGTAATGAATGCCATGAAATAACCATGGATGATCGTTGTTCTTGCATAACTTACGATTCTGACAGCAAATTTTTACGAAAATGCCCAAAAGATCCATATAAACTCCATAGAAACTCTTCAAATGCGGCTGGCGAACCAGCATGGCAGCCAATTCAAAATGTTGTTTACAATGACATTGTTACGTAGTAACCATCTGACACCATCATAGAACCCTAAAACGCTAGGTTCAGGGCCATAACATCACGTCGCTCAATGTAATGTAAACAAAGCAAGGCCAGTCTTGTGATATCAAAAGCTCAAAATCCATATTCAATCAGCACACAAATTTCATGATTTGAACATGGTTTTTGCTGGTTGAGCACGGCTTTCGGTCCATTTAACAATGGCTTCAAACAGTCATGCGCATAGATATTTATGCAAGAAAATGCTATAAATCCAGTTTTTTTCTATTGGCCCAATTACAGGTCTGCAGTCAGCTGTTTTAGCAAGAGAACAAAAGCCTGGGGTCAGTACAGCTAGCCAAGGACCTGCAACTAGGCCAATAGCCATCCGGAAGAACTAGAAATACTACAGTAAAACCTGTCTTAGTGGCCACCTCTATTAAACAAGCAACCTGTCTTAAGCAAGCAGGCATTCAGTTCCCCAAAAGGGAAAATGCATTAAAATTCACCTGTGTTAAGCAAGCACCTGTCTTAAGCAAGCACTTTTTGAATATCCCATAGGTGGTTGCTTAATACAGGTTGGACTGTACTAGGGCCTCAGTGAGGCAATTCTAATGAGTACACACAACATACCTTGATTTTAAAGGAAATCAAAAAGATATCCCTGTTATGCCTCAAGATCTGAAGATGTGATTAACCCTGATCCTGCTGTTCATGACAACCCCTACCTTTGCAAACTGTGTAGATCCAGATCAGATGGCTTCTGAAGAAGCCTGATCCTGCTGTTCATGACAACCCCTACCTTTGCAAACTGTAGATCCAGATCAGATGGCTTCTGAAGAAGTTTTAACCTGCTGTTCATGACAACCCCTACCTTTGCAAACTGTAGATCCAGATCAGATAGCTTCTGAAGAAGTCTTATCCTGCTGTTCATGACAACCCCTACCTTTGCAAACTGTAGATCCAGATCAGATGGCTTCTGAAGAAGCCTTATCCTGGTGTTCATGACAACCCCTACCTTTGCAAACTGTAGATCCAGATCAGATGGCTTCTGAAGAAGTTTTAACCTGCTGTTCATGACAACCCCTACCTTTGCAAACTGTAGATCCAGATAAGATAGCTTCTGAAGAAGTCTTATCCTGCTGTTCATGACAACCCCTACCTTTGCAAACTGTAGATCCAGATCAGATGGCTTCTGAAGAAGCCTTATCCTGCTGTTCATGACAACCCCTACCTTCGCAAACTGTAGATCCAGATCAGATGGCTTCTGAAGAAATCTTATCCTGCTGTTCATGACAACCCCTACCTTTGCAAACTGTATATCCAGATCAGATACACCCGTAGCTTCTGAAGAAGCCTTATCCTGCTGTTCATGACAACCCCTACCTTTGCAAACTGTAGATCCAGATCAGATGGCTTCTGAAGAAGCCTTATCCTGGTGTTCATGACAACCCCTACCTTTGCAAACTGTAGATCCAGATCAGATGGCTTCTGAATAAGCTTTATCCTGCTGTTCATGACAACCCCTACCTTTGAATACAGTGTAGATCAAAATCATATGGCGTCTGAAGAAGCCTTGTCCTGCTGTTCATGACAACTCCTACCTTTGCATACAGTGTAGATCCAGATCAGATGGCTTCTGAAGAAGCCTTATCCTGCTGTTCATGACAACCCTTACCTTTGAATACAGTGTAGATCCAGGTCAGATTGCTTCTGAATAAGCTTTATCCTGCTGTTCATGACAACCCCTACCTTTGAATACAGTGTAGATCAAAATCATATGGCGTCTGAAGAAGCCTTATCCTGCTGTTCATGACAACCCCTACCTTTGCATACAGTGTAGATCCAGATCAGA
Source organism: Lucinisca nassula (assembly GCA_963580285.1). Lineage (NCBI taxonomy): Eukaryota > Metazoa > Mollusca > Bivalvia > Lucinida > Lucinidae > Lucinisca > Lucinisca nassula. The sequence continues at coordinate 68,087,443 of OY757021.1, read as the reverse complement.
TGGCTTCTGAAGAAGCCTTATCCTGCTGTTCATGACAACCCCTACCTTTGCATACAGTGTAGATCCAGATCAGATAGCTTCTGAAGAAGCCTTATCCTGCTGTTCATGACAACCCCTACCTTTGCATACAGTGTAGATCCAGATCAGATGGCTTCTGGAGAAGCCATCTGATCAGGGTCTACACTGTTCGACATTCATTTTGTGAATTTGCAGGAATAAAATACATCAGTAATCTGATTGGTTCAAAGTTAGAAATGGGTGTGGCTAAATTATTTATTCATGTGTGGGATAAGGGTTAACCATGAGTGGCTCAAACAAAATTTCATGGTCCCAAAGGTGTTTGGGCCATTGAAGTTTGACAGTAACTTTGACACAGTGTGCTGTCAAATTTCAGTATGTCAAACACCAAAGGACTGGAAGTTTTGGTTTAAGATAACAGTAGCTTGAGTTAAAAGGCATTGAAATCTAATTAACCCTTATCTTGCTGTTCAGGACAACCCCTATCTTTGCAAACAGTGTAGATCCAGATCAGATGGCTTCTGAAGAAGCCATCTGATCAGGATCTACACTGTTTGGCATTCAGTTTATGAATTTGTAGCAATAAATTACATCAAGTAATGTGATTGATTGATAGACAGAAATGGGTGTGGCTTAAATGAATATTCAGCAAGATAAGGGTTAACATATAGCAAAACTAAAACATCATTTTCTCCTTTTTTTTTTTTATTTTTAATTTTCTCAGAACACTGCCAGTCCTGTGCCCCAGGGACATACCAGAACCAGTCCGGTCAGTCCAGCTGTATAAACTGCCCCACGGGCTACTTTAGTGCTCAGGGAATGACAGAGTGTAGCCGATGTGAACCCGAAGAGTTCTCCCTCAATGATGGTAGCGGATGTGTGACCTGTGCAGATTCAACGGAGTGTCCCTGTTTATTAGGAGATGTCGGGCCATGCCACAGTATGGACAACTGCCTAAACCATGGTGGAGGATCATATGTTTGTCAAGCATGTCCACCAGGTTTTGAGGGGGATGGTGTCATATGCACTGATATTGATGAGGTACTTTTATCAGCAGCTATGTTCTGAACTTTAAGGTGAATGAATGGGCATCTGCTATAAAGTGGGTAAGAGGACTGTCTCTTAATCATTAGGTCTTTCACCACTGTGGCTGTAAGCCTCGCTCGGGTCACTTGTGAGATGCCAATTAAGCTCTGCAAAGGAAGGTGAGGTGTTTTTTCTCCATGTACTCTGGTGGTTTTCACTTCCTCTGATTAACTGCTGGGCAAAACAGGTCAAAGAAATACAGTAAAATTCCTGTATTAAGACCACCTTTGGGACTGTTCAAAAGTGGTCTTTAAGACCACTTTTGAACAGTCCCAAAGGTGGTCCGTGACCAGAGGACATTGTGTGCAGAAAACACAAAGAAAGAATAACTGCACCCTTCTAAATAAGCTTTTTAGAGCAAAATTAGTCTTAATTTTAGGTGATCTGAATAGCGGAATTTTACTGTATTAGAAATCGGCCCTGATAGCTCAGTTGGTAGAGTGTCCGCTCCGGGGAACGGGAGGTCACGGGTTCGATCCCGGGCCGCGACATACCAAAGTTGTAAAAATGGTACTAGCTGCTCCTCGCTTGGCACTCAGATTTACGGGGAAGAGCTAGGACTGGTCGATCCAGTGTCAGGATAATGTGACTGGGTGTTGTATCATGTAATGAGTCTGGGATATGATACTTCAGTGAGGCAGCACTATAAAAGTGAGCATTGAGCTCCCTGTCGCAACCAGACACCGTCGTGATATGACTGAAAAATTATTGAAAGCGACGTTAAACCCGAATTCACACACAATACTGTATTAGAAGGATATGGCCTTAACCATAACCAAGGAGTAGGGGAGGAACAATCTTTTATTTCTATGTTTAAAGAAAGGTTTTTTGATACAGAGATTCAAAGCTGGAGATATGAAATTGAAGACATGACTAAACTTCGAACTTATAAATTATTGAAAGAAAACCTAATTTGCAAAGACTGTTTCAATGAAATAGATATAGCATCATACAGAAAATATACATGTATAGTTCGAACAAATTGACCTGAGACTGGTGAGCTCTATTAACATAATTTCACACCCGACTGAATGCACCTAAAACACCACACACACACACACTAGCCTTTGTGTTATGCTCATAAAGAAAAGAATTTATTTTCTTGTGGGCAAGTTTTTCCCTTGAAGAGTAGACCCTGATGAGAAGGTTCTTTCCTGTTGTTGGGCTAAAGGGTGATAAGCATCTGTTTGAAACAATTTCCTTAGGGATCGAGTCAAAATACTTTTGAAAGGGCATGCAGTCTCCTCTGAAAAGGTAAACATACCCCCATGAAATCAGAAACGTTTGACAACAATCGAGCCATTGAACTTTTGAAATAGATAACAAGGCTTCCTGGCCATCTTCAATTGTTTTTTTTGGTTCTAACTTGTTCGCATCACATGAACAAGTCCATGAAATGAACATCCCCCTAAACCCCACTTTATATAGAGAAAACTGGGGTTTATGGGTATAAATTATTTTTCTAATTTCTGCTCCAAGACATAGGTTGTGGGTACTCGTTAGAACCGCCTTGAGGCGGTTCTAACAAGCACCCACAACCTATGTTTAAAGTATTCACTGACTTTCATCAGAAAAGCAGCAATTTTGGAGATGTGAAAAAATGTTCTGTGTTGCACAGGTGTGTCATCGTAATGTTCAAATATACCTGTATGATCATCAAAGCTCCATATAAGGAGTAGAAGTAAGGATAATCAAGTAATAATTAAGCCGGCACATAACAATCCTACAATAAGACCTGTGTGACCAGCACAGACTCAAATCCACCTGCGCGACCATCCACAATGACAAGACCTTATGCTTATCTCTCTTTGCATAGATATTAGCCTATAGTAGGTACATGCGATCAGCGAAGACTCTGATCAGACTGCGCGAATGCGCAGGCTGATCTGAGTCATCGCTGGTCGCCCAAGACTTCGTGTAGATTTTGTCATGCGCTGGCTCAATTTTGTTTGTTTCGTGTTTATTTCCTCTTGTTTATTTCTTGACAACCCTATATTTTTTATTAAAACTCTTTCAAACTTCTTTGGCCATAAAATCCAATTTAAAATTGTTATATGATAAACAGAATCTTACACTTGTGGTCATGTGGAGAGTGATAGCTCAGTGGTTAGTGCACTTGCCTCTGACGCTAGAGGTCCCGGGTTCAAACCCCGGCAGTGGTGTGAAAAATTTCGGTGTCCGAACACGCTCCATTGGCATCATTTGCAGGGATGAATGTCATAAAGTGCACAGTCCTTCGGATCGGGACGTTAACTGGAGGCCCCCTGTGCAAGGAGAACCATCCCCTGTGCAGGTTAAAGAACCCTACCGTAATTACATGATTACTGTGTAGGCTTTCAGCCTGCAAAACTGGAGTGTATGTAATGTACACCGTCTGTGTCCCCTCCTGGGGTTAAGGCGAAACAGGAAGAAAGAAAGACAAAGAAATGTCTTATGAAATTTATGAAACACACCAGAGGTATGTTTTGTAAATTTCATGTGAAATGACCACCCATGTAAGACCAATGTATCTTTCATTTCAGTGTGCTGTTCACAACCCCTGCTTTAATGCCCGATGTTTTAACACAGAGCCGGGCTACCAGTGCTATGAATGCCCAGAAGGTTTCATTGGGACGTATGAGGACGCCTATGCTTACAATGTTCATCTGAGGGTGTTCCTTTACTCAAATCTTGTGTACTCTAATTACACATATCAGACATGTGACGACATTGACGAATGTGCTGTGAATAACGGTGGATGTGATCCCATGATGCCTTGTGTTAATACAGTGGTAAGTTAGCGATTCTTTTAAAAGTTACCACCCTTTTTTATAACAAGGAATAGAGCCATGTCATGCAATTGTGTCTAAGCATCGTTAGCTTAACGAGCTTGTTAGTGGTTAATTAGTTGACTGTTCTAGTAAGTACAATATCTAATACTCTGGGTTTTTGCTGAAAAATATGTAAACAGCTTTTGCAAATGCAAAAGCTGTTCACATGTTTTTCAGCATAAAAATTAGTATATTTAATGATCAAAGTTTTAACAATATGTTGATTCGCCCCCGCCCATAGGGGCTTCAAGAAATATATGGGCTGCATGATGCTTCCACGCAGAGCTGAATCGGCCCCCAAACTTGTACTGGTAAACTGCTTAGAGGATCTAAGCCTGCCCAGCAAAGCGGTGCGAGTTGGCCCGTCCATGCTTATAAACCATATTGGTTTCATAGGTTGGCAGGGCTTGAGATGTCATTTAATCTTAATGTCGGGTAAAAGTTCTTCAAAATTGGAAGCAACGTCTCCAAAATGACCTTTACAGTGTTGATGGGGACGTTAAACCTCAAATCAAACAAAAAAAAAATGCAATTGTGTCTTATTGTATGACACATTCAGGGTCCAGTTGTTCTAAGCACAGTTAGGTTAACGAGCTCGTTAGTGGTTAATTTGTTGACTGTTCTAGTAAGTACAATATCTAATACTCTGGGTTTTTGCTGAAAAAATTGTAAGCAGCTTTTGCAATTGCAAAAGCTGCTTACATTTTTTTCAGCATAAATATTAGTATATTCGCCATATTTAATGTTCAAAGTTTTAACAATATGTTGACTAAAGACATCTTTTGTTTGCTAACTACATTATTAGTTTTGAACAACAGGTCCCTAGATTTAAAATTTAACCTACCCAGGAATACAACAAAAATCAAAGAATTTTCTCATGTTTAATGTGCACTGATTGAATAGGATGTCATGTAGGCAGTTATTTAAGTTTACATTACTGCATGTAACATGACATCTCTAAATGTAACAGAGTTGTCAAAACAAATGGAGGATGTCATTAATCAAAATGATTGTTAGGGCCCCGCACTGAAAGTGTGGGTGCCCTATAGTAATCACTCTGTCCGTCCGTCTGTCTGTCTGTCCGTCCGTCTGTCCGTCTGTCCGTCCACAATTTTTTTTATCCTCCATAACTTTTTATTATTCCTGGATGGATTTAAATATTACTTGGCATCATTCTGTCCGTCCGTCTGTCTGTCTGTCTGTCTGTCCGTCTGTCCGTCTGTCCGTCCACAAATTTTTTTATCCTCCATAACTTTCTTATTCCTGGATGGATTTAAATATTACTTGGCAGAAATGTTAACCATAATGTGATGGAGTGTTGCGCGCAAGACTCAGGTCCGTACCTCAAAGGTCAAGGTCATACTTAGAGGTTAAAGGTCAAAAAAGGGTCTTTCCTGTGTCCAATTAATAACTTTGTTATTATTCCTGGATGGATTTAAATATTACTTGGCAGAAATGTTAACCATAATGTGACGAAGTGTCACACACAAGACCCACAGCCGTACCTCAAAGGTCAAGGTCATACTTAGAGATAAAAGGTCAAAAAAGCGTTTTTTTTATTGTGCCCAATCTATAACTTTCTTATACCTGGATGGATTTAAATATTACTTAGCAGAAATATTAACCATAATGTGACAGTATGTCACGCGCAAGACCCAGGTCCGTACCTCAAAGGTCAAGGTCATACTTAGAGGTGAAAGGAAAAAAAAACGTCTTTTTTAACATCAACATTTTCCTACTCCTCTGATAGCGCTGCCGGGGCCCTAGTCAGTTTCACTGACAGCTCTAGTTATAAATCTATGCTCAGAAGTAAAAGGTATGCAAGAGAAAGAACCTTACATGAGTGTTAGGCCTAGATGGAAAACTCTATCTATTGGGATCACAGTCCAGGGCCAGACAGTGACCCTCTGGACAGATTTTTCTATCCACACCTTACTCAATCCATTGTAAGTTTATTTGTAAAACAATACAAACCTCATTAGTCTCTCAGTCCATGCATGGTCAGGGCCCCCACCCATTGGGGCTTGGAGAAAGAGATTGGGCTGCAAAATTGGTGCTTCCAATTAGAGCTGAAACCAACCGCACATGAGTACTTGTAAACTGCTTAGAGGGTTTCAGCTTGCCCAGGCAAAGTTGTGCAAGTTGGACTGTCCATGCATATAAACACATTGGTTTCATTGGGCTGCAGGGCTTGAGATGTCATTTCATCTCAATGTTGGGTAAAAGTCCCACAAATTTGGAAGGAACATCTCCAGAATGACCTAAATAGTGTTGACGGGGATATTAAATCTCAAATCAAACAAACAAACAGTCCATGGTCATGGCAACATGAGATATACATAATTTGTCACAGTAACAAGAAGATATTTGCACAGTGAAGACTCAGATCAGGCTGTGCTTCCTCAAAGTGTGATCAGTCTTTATTCTATGCAAAATAGTTATTCACCTCCATTTGAAAGCTCAGTCACATGTACCTTTGTCTTTGTACCACTGTCTGGTGTTCAGGAGGTTGCACAATATCTGCCAGGTCAGCAATTCTTTCGTGGAGATTGATCATGAAATCTTTTCTACGGTCTTCTCTCCCTTCTGCTGATTCAAAAAGGGCATTTGTCAGTTTCTGGCAAAAGAATGTGCACTGTACTGGTTAAAGATAAACTGACCTGCTCGATATGACCCAAAACAGTGTTGACTGGGCCGGTTAATCAGTTAATTTTGACAATTCATGTACTCTTAAAGAGGGTTATATTGGAACAAATATGCCTTCTGTTTTCTTGCTTATTTTGAAATACCTGTGTTTTATAGCAGGGCAGTTTTATTCTGTGATTTATGTATCTATAAACAGTGTTATATACGAAACCCTGTTATAACGAACAGTGTGTTGAAGAGGTTAAAGTGTGCCTATGTTTTATTACAGGGCAGTTTTTACTGTGATTTCTGTAAAGATGGTTATATTGGTACAAATGTGACAGGCTGTTACCTGGCTAACTTCTGTATATCCGGGGCACATGATTGTAATGCTGGAGCAAACTGTATTTACCTGGGACCGGGACAGTATAGGTGTGAGGTAAGTACACCAAATTTCCGCTATTAAGACCACCTAAAATTAAGACTAATTCTGTTTTTGAAAGCTTATTAGCTCGGCTGTTTTCGAAGAAAACGACGAGGTATTGTCATAGCTCTGGCGTCTTCTGCATCATCGTCATGCAAAAAACTTGGACATTTTGTAATATCTCTGTCATTACTAAACATATTTACTTGAAACTCGGACTAGTTGTTCATTATGAAAAGGGGAACTCATACCAATAGATGAGGTAACACTCAAAATATTTTTGGCACAGTTATGCCCCTTTTTCGACTTTGAATTTTTGTTTTCTAAAAGAAACTGCAGCCGAGCATTGGCACCAGCATGCAGTGCTCTTGTTTTGAACGTTTCTGTTGTTCTTCCTTTGAATATTCTGCACCCAGTGTCATCTTGTAAGTGACCACCTTTGGGACTGTTCAAAAGTGGTCTTTAAGACCACTTTTGAACAGTCCCAAAGGTGGTTTTAATATAGGAATTTTACTGTATTACATTCAGATAACTTACCAAGGTGAAAAGTTACTTTCTCAAACACCAATGGCTATGAGACCAAGACATCCCTGTGTTTGCTTGCTAGTGGCGAAATCTGTACCACATGTGCATCCATACGGGACAGCTCTAACATGACATTTGATGTCATAACATTTCAATTAATCTGATGTCTGCTTTCCCTGTTAGCAATGTTTGGTGCTGAAACAACAGTTCAGAAGTACAAATGTCCATAACTTAAGGGGAATGGGAACACCTGGCAGAATTTTCTGCCATTTTCCAAGGGGAGACAACTTTCAGAACTGCTTGTTCGCTTTTCTATAAGACCTGTTCCACTTAAAAAATGGTCTACTCTTGAAGAAAAGAATTTGCAAAGCCTTAATTGCTTGGGTATTTGCTTTTTTTTAATCAAATCAAAAGGAACACTGAGACTCTGAAATCAAATTCCTCAACTTTGTAAAGTTTTTTTGGTTCAGTCTTTTTTTCCTCCAGCTTCCCTGAAGGAAAAGGCTGCAAGCAATCAAATTGTCTGGCCTCCACCCATCGGAGCTTGAAGAAATAGATGGGCTGCATGATGCTTCCACGCAGAGCTGAAACTGACCCGCACACGAGTGGTAAACAGCTTAGAGAGGATCTAAATATGTTCTATAAAAGGGTTATCCTTTGGAAGCAAAGAATACGCCACAGAACTGAAAAATATGCAGTGTACATGTTTTCTGGGCCAGACTAGCTAGTTTCGGCCAATTAGGCCCAGGCAAAGCGGTCCGAGTCGGCCCATCCATGCTTATAAACCCTTTGGTTTCATTGGGCTGCAGGGCTTGAGATGTCATTTCATCTCAATGTCGGGTAAAAGTCCCACAAAATTGGAAGCAACGTCACCAAAATGACCTTTACAGTGTTGATGGGGACGTTAAACCTCAAATCAAACAAACAAACAATCAATTTAGTAAAGTTTTTTGGTTCAGTCCCAGCAGGGTCATGATGTAATTGTGACATCACATCAACGTTGGTACAACATCATTACCTTTATGCAATGTCACATCAATTTTGGTGCAACGTCAAGGTCCGACGTTGATTTGACGTTGCCCTAGGGACGTGTGCCTGCTGGGGTCTTTTTTTCTCCTGCTTCCCTGAAGAAAAAGGCTGCATTCAATCAAATTGTCATGTATAGATTGCATGTAAGAAAACGAATGGATCATTTTTGTTCAGTGGGAACAGGAAATTGCAACCTTAGGGTCCAGTGGTCATGCTGTAAACTCTGCAGTGCCTCGTTTTGAGGCAGTTTTAACAAGTACCCACAGTCTGTATTTTTGAACAAATAATTAAAATAATGTATAAAATTTCACTTTTCGCTATTTAAATTGTGGTTGAGAGGGATGTTCATTACACAGACTTGTTAACCTTATGAAATATCCAATTGCCAACACCATTTGATATGAAGGCCGGCCTCGGTAAGCTCAGTCGGATGCGCATCTGACTGGTGATCAGGAGGACGCGGGTTCAATACCTGCAAGGGTCGGCAACATTTTTTCGTGGAGATTGATCATGAAATCTTTTCTACAGTCATTCTCTCCCTACCGCTGATTCAAGAAAGGCAGTTGTCTAGTTCTAGCGAAAGAATGTGCTCTTTTCTGGTTAACCACTTACGTATAAGCCTGCCCAGGAAAAGTTTGGATAGGTAAACTGACCGGCTCAAAAATGGCCAAAAATAGTGTTGACTGGGCCATTAAACTCCAATACAAACCAACAAACCATTTGATATGAATGAGCAGGATAATTGTTACACTCTGCTGAGTTTAGTTTGAACAAAAAAAGAGTTGTTACTTGGATCTAGGAATTATTCTTTGTTATATTTCAGTGCAAGCCAGGTTATGCAGGCAATGGAGAAGTGTGTGGTCTAGACTCGGATAATGATGGCCTGCCCGATGTCGGAATATCTTGTACTGAATGGGGATGTGCTAAGGTAGGATATTCCTGTCATCACGCAAACACGCCTATATAATTTGACCCCCTTGAACCCCACCTTTATATAGTATCACTGGGGTTCACAGGGGTAAACCTTATTTGTCTTATTTCTGCCCTTCATCTATATTTTGAGCAGAAATAAGAAAAATATCATTTTTTTTTTATATTTTTTTTTGTCAATAAAGTTTACAATGCATTTGTATCGGCATGTTTTCGTAATGGCTGCAGTTCGAGGTTTTTTAACCCTTGTCCAGGTGAATAAACTAATTTTGCCACATCCCTTTCTGTTTATCAGCCAATCAAAATACTTAGTTTAAACTTTATTTCTTTTTGTTTATAAATATTACACGTAATATGAGTGATACAATACACAAAGCACAAACATGTCAATATATACAAAATGGGATTCAGAAGAAAGTCATAAGAATTGTGTAATCTGTTTCCCATTGGGTACTCTGACTGAAGCATCACTATATATGTGTACACACATGATTAAGCAGTTGTTACTAACATGGATTAAGAGAATATTATAGTGCGAACAATTTAACCTTAGACTGACCTTTATGCAAGGAATAAATTAATAATTGTTATCGCCTGATACGCCGGCTTTCGTAAACTTCTCGTGAATTTTCGGCATCATGTAAATAGTGGTCCATTTACCGTCCTCTATGTATTGTATAACAATATTGCCAAAATCGGAAGACAACGAGGACAAATATATGCATTCAGTCGCGTGTGAAATTATGTTAATAGAGTTCACCAGTCTCAGGTCAATTTGTTCGCACTATACTAGAGTGAAAATCAATACATGTATAACAAATGATATGCTATGCTGCTGCTTGGCTGGGGACCGTGGGGGTGGGGCGGAGGGAGCAACGGTGATGACACTGGTATAACGCTCACTAGACATCTCGATTTACATCAAGTAGGGTGATAGTCCTTATTCCAAAGTTTTTCTACAGGTGAAAATTTCTATATTAAGTGTCTTACTAAACTCCGTTCAGAAAATCTGAATCATCGATTTTTTCGTTTCTTCCTTTAAATACTCATTTTAGCCCATACATCACTATGGGAAAGTTGAAGACCTCACCCTCCGATTTCTCCAACAAGTCGTATGCCTCTGCGACAGTCAGGAAATGCTGTGATTATTTGGAGAAAATTGCAAAACAAAGAAATGAGTGCACAGACTAAGTCCATTTGACGATGATTGTCAGGTAAAATAATAAATATTCAAATCCATGTGATGCACTTTATAAATAGATATGCAATTGCGACACACCTTATATTCGAATGGCTAGATAGAGGTTCACTAGGAACGGGGAGTCACTAGCGCGATGTGCTGTCAATAGTCGTCAAAAAGAATTATACCGATATCAGATGTGTTGTCACAGCTAATGATTTTCCATGGAGTGATCGTGCAAATTAAACATAGACGCCCTTGTAATGTACAAGAGCAGTGACCACTTCTATATATGGTTTAAAAGGGTGTGGCGAACCTGTCAGAATGTCTTAGTCTGTGAAAGAAAATACAGATTTTGCAATTTTCTCCAAATAATCACAGCCTTTCCTAGCTGTTGCAGAGGCAAACGACTTGCTGGAGAAATCGGCGGAGGGTTAGGTCTAAAACTTTCCCGTAGTGATGTATGGGCTTAAATGAGTATTAAAATCGAGAAACGAAAAAAACGATGATTCAGATATTCTGAATGGAGTTTAATTACTATTGAATTTTGAATCTGCGGCTTTGAATGATAAATTCTTGCACAGACAACATAATAGTTTTGTTTTGTTCGTATGTCAAGTTTGAGTCGCCGAATAGTAGAGTATTCAATGTTGGGTCACAAAACTCAGAGATACTATCGAGAATCAAAATACTTGATGCAATCTGTTCCGCCAAATTCTCAAATTGAATGACAAACAGTGTAGATCCTGATCAGATGGCTTCATCAGAAGCCATCTGATCAGGATCTACACTGTTTGGCAAGGTGGGATGTATCCTAGTTCAGAGGACAAGAAACACATCACGAAAACGTGCCTATATAATTTTGACCCCCTTGAACCCCACTTTTATATTGTAAATCTGGGGTTTCAGGGGTATACCTTATTTTTCTAATTTCTGCTCTATATTTTGAGCAGAAATAAGAAAAATATCACAATTTTTATCTTAATTTTTTTTTTTTTTTTCGGGGGTAAAGTTTACAATGTATTTGTATAGGCATGCTTTAATAATGAGTGCTTAAGCCTCAGATAAGAAGTAGGAATGCGGAGAATTAAGGGATAATTTTCCATATTAAATTTGCTTGTTTAGATATGGGTCTCCGTGGCCTAGTGGATAAGAGTGCTGACTCTTAATCATCAGGTCCCTCACCGCCGTGGTTGAGCCTGACCCGGGTCACATGTGAAACCCCAGGTTCTGCAACGGAAGATCAGGTGGTTTTTCTTCAATTACTCCAGTTTTCGCCCACCTCTGATTAACGATCTACTCGATGTGAGTGAAATAATCTTGAAAGGGCCATAAAACCAATACCAACAAGAATTGCTTGTTTAGCTTGTTTATAATAGGAACAGTTGTTGCATTTAGTTGTTAGAATTGCCTCAAGCAATTACCCACAACGTATGTTAAGTGGAAACCTAAATTTGCTATTATTGGTTGTGTGGTAAACATAAAATGTCTTTGGACCCCGACAGTAGTATAATAAGAAAGGAGAAATATTCCCAAATTTGCCTCAATACTCCTCATTATCTGGAACAATGTATGACAGACATATATAGAGACCTTTATTATACCTCATTAATATTCATGAGCTGTTTAAGAATTCTGATTGATCGAGAGCATGCCATGAGCAGGTCCACCAACCAAAGATCATGTTATCCTGTAATATTCCCCTCTGATGTCACTGCTCAAAAGTACAAATGCACTGGTAGTTGGGTGCACTGTTAGAATTCGGTATAATAAAAGATTTGTTGCTCTTATGTGAGGGGAATATGACATTTTGTTCATCTGAGCAGGTAATATTGCTCTTGGGTGAGGGCTTGTATGAGGGGAATATGATGCTTTGTTCACCAAGCAGGTTTTATTGCCCTCGGGTGAAGCTCGGGTGACCAAAATGCCATATACCCTTCTCACAAGGGCAACAAATGAATGGTTTGTAAAGTCTATCAGTTCACACTGATGAATTTAGTCATATATGCCTAGCATCAGTTATTACTATTATTTTTAGCTCACCTGGGTCGAAGGCTCCAGGGGAGCTTATAGTATAGTTGGTCCTCCGTCGTCCGTCCGTCGTCCGTCCACACTTTTTAGCAGCTATATCTCTGCAACCTGCAGGCTGATCCCAATCATATCTCATCTGTAGCATGCCTCTGGTGGGGCATTGATGAAATAAACTTTTTTTCGAAATCGCTCAAAAACTTTGGTTGCTATGGCTATCACAAGTTCCCATAGACTTACAATGGGAAAATGCTTGTCATCACCGTAGCGCCTTCAGTTTTGATTGGATCTTTCTGAAACTTATACGTAAGGTGGCTGGGGATAAAATCTCGGATGAGTTCGAAAACCGACCCAGTCGGCCCATTTATCGTAGAGTAACGTACCTTTGATTGCTGAAAATGCTGATTTTTGACCTTGTCATCACCGTAGCCCTTTCAGTTTTGATCAAATCTTTCTGAAACTTATATGTAAAGTGGCTGGGAATAAAATCTCTGATGAGTTCGAAAACCAGCCAAGTTGGCCCATTTATCACAGAGTAATGTCCCTTTGATTGCTGAAAATGCCAATTTTTGACCTTGTCATCACCGTAGCCATTTCAGTTTTGATCGAACTTTCTGAAACTTATATGTAAGGTGGTTGGGGATAAAATCTCGGATGAGTTCGAATACCGGCCAAGGTGGCCTATTATCATAGAGTTAGGTCCCTTTGATTGCTGAAAATGTCGATTTTTGACCTTGTCATCACCGTAGCCCTTTCAGTTTTGATCGGATCTTTCTGAAACTTATATGTAAGGTGGTTGGGGATAAAACCTCGGATGAGTTCGAATACCAGCCCAGGTGGCCTATTTATCATAGAGTTAGGTCGCTTTGATTGCTGAAAATGTTGATTTTTAGCTCACCTGGGCCGAAGGCTCCAGGGGAGCTTATAGTATAGTGGGTCCTCCGTCGTCAGTCCGTCCGTCGTCTGTCCACACTTTCGAGCAGCTATATCTCTGTATCCTGCAGGCTGATCTCAATCATTTCTCATCTGTAGCATGCCTCTGGTGGGGCATTGATGACATAAACTTTTTTTTGAAATCGCTCTAAAACTTTGGTTCCTATCATAGGCTATGGCAACCACAAGGTCCCATAGACTTACTATGGGAAAATGCTTGTCATCACCGTAGCGCCTTCAGTTTTGATCGGATCTTTCTGAAATTTATATGTAAGGTGACTGGGGATAAAACCTCGGATGAGTTCGAAAACCGGCCAAGTCCGCCAATTAATCATAGAGTTACGTCCCTTTGATTGCTGAAAATGCCCATTTTCGACCTTGTCATCACCGTAGCCCCTTCAGTTTTGATCGGATCTTTCTGAAACTTATATGTAAGGTGGCTGTGGATAAAATCTCGGATGAGTTCGAAAACCGACCAAGTCGGCCCTTTTATTGTAGAGTAACGTCCCTTTGATTGCTGAAAATGCTGATTTTTGACCTTGTCATCACTGTAGCCCTTTCAGTTTTGATCGAATCTTTCTGAAACTTATATGTAAAGTGGCTGGGGATAAAATCTCGGATGAGTTCGAAAACCAGCCAAGTTGGTCCATTTATCACAGAGTAACGTCCCTTTGATTGCTGAAAAGCCGATTTTTGACCTTGTCATCACTGTAGCCCTTTCAGTTTTGATCGGATCTTTCTGAAACTTATATGCAAGGTGGCTGGGGATAAAGCCTCGGATGAGTTCGCATACTGGCAAAGGTGGCCTATTTATCATAGAGTTAGGTCCCTTTGATTGCTGAAAATGTTGATTTTTAGCTCACCGTCACGTAGTGACGAGGTGAGCTTTTGGGATCACTTTTTGTCCGTCGTCCGTCGTCCGTGCGTCCGTGCGTGCGTGCGTGCGTCCGTCCGTCCGTAAACAATTTCTTTAAACGACATCTCCTCCTAAACCACTGATTGGATTTTGACCAAACTTCACAGGAATGATCCTTAGGTGGTCCCCTTTCAAAGTTGTTCAAATGGTTCCGGTCCGTTGCACATCTAGGTCATAGGAGCCAAAAATAGATTTTTTTCACCAAAAACTTAAAAAATCTTCTTGTCTGAAACCACAAGGCCCAGGTCTTTGATATTTGGTATGAAGCTTCATCTAGTGGACCCCTACCAAGATTGTTCAAATTATAGTGCTGGGACCAAAAATGCCCCCGCTCCGGGGCCCTTTGGTTTTACATGGGCTTATATAGGGAAAATCTTTAAAAATCTTCTTCTCTGAAATCATAAGGCCCAGGTCTTTGATATTTGGTATGAAGCTTCATCTAGTGGACCCCTACCAAGATTGTTCAAATTGTAGTGCTTGGGCCAAAGATGCCCCCGCTCCGGGGCCCTTTGGTTTTACATGGGCTTATATAGGGAAAATCTTTAAAAATCTTCTTCTCTGAAACCGCAAGGCCCAGGTCTTTGATATTTGGTATGAAGCTTCATCTAGT
Organism: Lucinisca nassula; assembly: GCA_963580285.1. Classification (NCBI taxonomy): domain Eukaryota; kingdom Metazoa; phylum Mollusca; class Bivalvia; order Lucinida; family Lucinidae; genus Lucinisca; species Lucinisca nassula. Next base: position 68,072,329 of record OY757021.1, on the reverse strand, counting down.
GGACCCCTACCAAGATTGTTCAAATTATAGTGCTGGGGCCAAAAATGCCCCCGCCCCGGGGCCCTTTGGTTTTACATGGGCTTATATAGGGAAAATCTTTAAAAATCTTCTTCTCTGCAACTGCAAGGCCAAGGTCTTTGATATTTGGTATGAATCTTCATCTTATGGACCCCTACCAAGATTGTTCAAATTATAGTGCTGGGGCCAAAAATGCCCCCACCCCGGGGCCCTTTGGTTTTACATGGGCTTATATAGGGAAAACCTTTAAAAATCTTCTTCTATGAAACCGCAAGGCCCAGGTCTTTGATATTTGGTATGAAGCTTCATCTAGTGGACCCCTACCAAGATTGTTCAAATTATAGTGCTGGGGCCAAAAATGCCCCCGCCCCGGGGCCCTTTGGTTTTACATGGGCTTATATTGGGAAAATCTTTAAAAAATCTTCTTCTCTGAAACTGCAGGGCCCAGGTCTTTGCTATTGGGTATGAAGCTTCATCTAGTGGACCCCTACCAAGACTGTTCAAATTATAGTGCTGGGGCCAAAAATGCCCCCGCCCCGGGGCCCTTTGGTTTTACATAGGCTTATATAGAGAAAATCTTTAAAAATCTTCTTTTCTGAAACTGCAAGGCCCAGATCTTTGATATTTGGTATGAAGTTTCATCTTGTGGACCTCTATCAAGATTGTTCAAATTATAGCCCTGAGGCCAAAATTGCCCCCGCTCCTGGGCCCTTTGGTTTTTCATAGACTTATATAGGGAAAATCTTGAAAAATCTTCTACTCTGAAACCACAAGGCCTAGGTCTTTGACATTTGGTATGAAGCTTCAGCTAGTGGACCTCTACCAAGATTGTTCAAATTATAGCCCTGGGGCCACAATGCCCCCGCCCCAGGGCCCTTTGGTTTTACATAGACTTATAATAGAGATCTTCTTTGAAAATCTTCTTCTCTGAAACAACAAGGCCCAGGTCTTTGATATTTTGTTGTGTAGCTTCATCTAGTGGACCTTTGCCAACATTGTTCAAATTATAGTCTTTTGTTGATATTTGGTATGAAGCTTCACCTTTTTAGACCTCCCTCAACATTATGCACATTATAACCCTGGGGTCAATAATGGCCCTCCCCGGGGCCCACTTGTTACTCTATGGATCAGGTGAGCGATCCAGGGCCATCATGGTCCTCTTGTTGACCTTGTCAACACTGTAGCCCCTTCAGTTTTGATCGGATCTTTCTGAAACTTATATGTATGGTGGCTGGGGATAAAACCTTGGATGAGTTCGAAAACCGGCCAAGTTGCCCCATTAACTATATAGTTATGTCCCTTTGATGGCTGAAAATGTCAATTTTTTACCTTATTTTTATTTTTTACCATAGCCCCTTCAGTTTTGATCAAATTTTTCTGAAACCTATATGTAAGGTGACTGGAGATAAAACCTAGGATGAGTTTGAATACCAGCCAAGTTGGTCCATTTATCATTGATTTACGTCCCTTTGATTGCTGAAAATGTCAATTTTTGACCTTGTCATCACCATAGCCCCTTCAGTTTTGATCGGATCTTTCTGAAACTTATATGTAAGGTGGCTGAGGATAAAACCTTGGATGAGTTCGAAAACAGGCCAAGTCAGCCCATTTATCGTAGTGTTATGTCCCTTTGATGGCTGAAAATGTTGATTTTTGACCCTGTCATTACCGTAGACCCTAGAGTTTTGATTGGATTTTTCTGAAACTTACATGTACAGTGGCTGGGGATGAAACCTCGGATGAGTTCGAAAACTGGCCAAGTCGGCTCATTTATTATAGAGTAACATCCCTTTGATTGCTAAAAATGCCAATTTTGACCTTGTCATCACCGTGGCCCCTTCAGTTTTGATCGGATCTTTCTTAAACTTATATGTGAGGTGGCTGGGAATAAAATCTTGGATGAGTTTGAATACTGGCCAAGTCTGATCGGATCTTTCTGAAACTTACATATAAGGTTTGGGAATAAAACCTCAGGTGAGTTCGAATACCGGCCAAGTTGGCACATTTATCATAGAGTGACGTGCGTTTGATTGCTGAAAATGCCTATTTTCGACATTGTCATCACTGCTGCCCCTTTAGTTTTGAACGGATCTTCATGAAAATTACAAACTAGAGCGCGCAGTCGATGGCAAGCCATCGCAAATCCCCACGTTTTCTCCAGAGTAGGTCAAAATTTGACCTTTTGACCCCTCCCCAGGGCCCCTGGGGGCGGGGACAAAAAAATGTGCTCTTGCGCAAGCCATTCATGTAAGCAACTCGCATACCAAATTTGGTTGAATTCCGGCTAACGGTTTAGGAGGAGATAGCCGGACAGACGGACAGACGGACGGAGGCGATTGCAATATCCCCACTTTTTTTGAAAAACATGGGGATAACAAGGAAGTCAGGCAGAAAGCTTGGAGGAGTTTGAAAACTCTTGTTTTTGAACTTGTCATCACCATAGCCACTTCAGTTTAGATCGGATCTTCTTAGCAAGTCAGGAATAAAAGCTTGAATGAGTTTGAAAACCAGTGAGGTCGGCCTGTTTATCATAGAGTTACATTCTACTTGATTTTCAGAAAATCCTGTATGAAACGTTTCGCCCGTAATAAAGGCGAAATTTTTCTTCTATTTTGACCGGAAATTTGCCCTTTTTACGCTTTTGAAACTTAATGAAGATATATAAGCTTCCGGGCGAAATCTTGGCGTAATATTGGGGCGAAATATGCAAATTAGACGGAATTCTGCAAACGTTTACGGGCGAGATTCAAGAACGCCTCCGGGCGGAATCCCAATAGGTTCCGGGCGGAATCACAATAGGTCAACAGAAATCCGCCCGGAATACTTTGATTCCGTCCAGGGCATAAAATATTCGTGTGTCGCCATTTCAGTAAGGGACGTAACTGTAATTGACCCTAATGCAATAGAATGTTGTACTTAAAGCTTTGTCCAGGCACTATGACAGATATTATTATTATTATCATTATTATTATTATTTTAATAGTATTATTTCTATCTTTATATTATTATTATTGAAATCTACAAAATATGCAAATGTTTACCGGCCCCGATAGCTCAGTGGTAGAGCGTACCCTTCGGGAATTGGGTTCGATCCCAGGCCGTGTCATACCAAAGGCCTGAAAAATGGTACTAGGAGCTCCCTTGGCTGACGCTCGCATTATCAGGGGTAGTCCTAGGAAGATAAATGAAGGCAGGTAAGTATTTGTTAGAGAATACTTTGTTTGTGGCAATAAAAGCTCTACAGAGCTTATGTTATTTGTTTCGAATATGCGACCTTTATCTTCATCTTTGTACAATGTTGGCCTGTTATTAATCGTGATAGATCAATTAACATTAAATTTGTTGAGCATATTTATTTTACTTATCAGTTCAACCACGTGATAGGCAACAAGAAATATCAATTGGGGTAATTATCTTGTTAGCAGGGTGCATATAAAGGCAATTATTCTTTCAATGATGAGTAGAGCAATTACCCTAATGGTCATATTTATTGGAAAATATAGGCTTCAGCAAACAATGTAGTCCCAGATCAGACTGCTCCTTAAGCAGGGTCTACACTGTTTGCCATTCCATCGACACCTTCTGGACTCTTGCTGGATCGTGAAAAACAAATTTGTTTAAACTTTAGAAAAATAACTGAAAGTCACCAAGAACCAATTTTTTTTTTTTTTTTTACTGTACTGCTCACTTTTCACGATGCTAGGATCAAACGTTTAAGTACCTTCAAGCCCCAAATACATAAAGAAAGGAAAGGTACATGTAAAATATATAAATTTATAAGAAATATTAAGTTATATCACCCATTGGTAATTACGGACGAGGAAAATCTCACACCATTTACATAGTCTCAAAGTAAAGTTTATCATCCAGTTACAAACTTGTGTTATTTAACGCTCGTGGAGCGTGATAGCTCAGTGGTTAGTGCACTTGCCTCTGATGCTAGAGGTCCAGGGTTCGATCCCTGGCAGCGGCGATAAAATTTCGGTGTCCGAACACGCTCGACTGACATCATTTGCAGGGATGAATGTCATAAAGTGCACCGTCCTTCGGATCGGGATGTAAACTGGAGGCCCCCTGTTTTTGTTTGTTTGATTGATTTGAGGCTTAACGTTCCCGTCAACACTGTAAAGGTCATTTTGGAGACGTTGCTTCCAATTTTGTGGGACTTTTACCCGACATTGAGATGAAATGACATCTCAAGCCCTGTCGCCCAATGAAACCTATAGGGTTTATTGGCATGGACGGTCCGCCTCGCACTGCGGTTCCTGAACAGGCTTAGATCCTCTAAGCGGTTTACTAGTACTAGTGTGCGGGCCGGATTCAGCTCTGTGTGGAAGCATCGTGCAGCCCATATATTTTTATGCCCCCAACTTTAAAAAAGTTGGGGGGCATATTGCTTCTGGCTTGTCCGTCCGTTCGTCCGTTCGTACGTCACGCTTTCTTGTGCATAGCATATCTTTAGAACCGTGTATGCTAGTGTTTTGCCCCCAACTTTAAAAAAGTTGGGGGGCATATTGCTTCTGGCTTGTCCGTCCGTTCGTCCGTTCGTACGTCACGCTTTCTTGTGCATAGCATATCTTTAGAACCGTGTATGCTAGTGTTTTGAAATTTCATATATGGGTTCCTCATGAAAAAATAGTTGACCCGTATTTTTTTTATTGTCCAAATTATCTCCCCTTCTTGAATTATTTCCCCTTTAATTAAATAACATAGAATTCTCGTTAGCAAGATATCTAAAAAAGTATTTGAGCTACAGCCTTGATATTTGGTATAGTGATTGGGACTAAGGAGGAGATTACCTGATTAAATTTTCAACCAATTCTATAAAATTTTGTTAGAGTTATGGCCCTTTGTAATTTTTTGCCACTCAATTGTGTTGCTTTCTGGTGCATAGCATATCTTTAGAACCGTGTATGCTAGTGTTTTGAAATTTCATATATGGGTTCCTCATGAAAAAATAGTTGACCCGTATTTTTTTTCTTGTCCAAATTATCTCCCCTTCTTGAATTATTTCCCCTTTAATTAAATAACATAGAATTCTCGTTAGCAAGATATCTCAAAAAGTATTTGAGCTACAGCCTTGATATTTGGTATAGTGATTGGGACTAAGGAGGAGACTACCTGATTAAATTTTCAACCAATTCGATAAAATTTTGTTAGAGTTATGGCCCTTTGTAATTTTTTGCTACTCAATTGTGTTGCTTTCTGGTGCATAGCATATCTTCAGAACCGTGTATGCTAGTGTTTTGAAATTTCATATATGAGTTCCTCATGAAAAAATAGTTGACCCGTATTTTTTTTCTTGTCCAAATTATCTCCCCTTCTTGAATTATTTCCCCTTTAATTAAAAAACATAGAATTCTCGTTAGCAAGATATCTCAAAAAGTATTTAAGCTACAGCCCTGATACATGGTATAGTGATTGGGACTAAGGAGGAGACTACCTGATTAAAGTTTCAACCAATTCTATAAAATTTTGTTAAAGTTATGGCCCTTTATAATTTTTTGCCTCTCAATTGTGTTTCTTTCTGGTTCTTCTAAAATTTCAGCATTGCAGCCAAATAAAAAATAGATATCTCAATTACTGTTAGGGACAAGCAGTGTTAGGGTCAAGCAGTGTTAGGGTCAAGCAGTTGGGGGCATTGTGTTTCATAAACACTGGCTCTAGTTCTTCAAGCCCCTATGGGCGGAGGCCCCCTGTGCAGGGAGAACCATCCCCTGTGCAGGTTAAAGAACCCTACCATAATTACATGATTACTGTGTAGGCTTTCATCCTGCAAAGACTGGAGTGAATGTAAAATACACCTGCCTAGAATGCGCGCGAGGGCATATGGCACTGTATATAATATATAGAAAAAAAAAAAAGAAAAAACCTTTGACAGCCTTCATACCCTATCTGAAATGAGAGGCTAAAATTAACTACCAGATGGCTAGCCATTCCTTTGTGGGTTGGCTTGCTTTCCGGTACGAGCAGTTTTGTAGGCTGGTCGCCAGGTACGGACGGGCAGACTTACACTGGTCGTCCGCTACCGGCCGGCTAGCCAGACTGCCTAAAAGAATTTGCTCCTTGGGAGCAAATTCTTTCCTTTTAGAACAAGCCCCCCAAAACAAACAAAAACAAGTTTATATTTAAAATATATGTGATATATAATATGCAAATAACTAGTTAACATATTATGGTGTTACTCTGACGTCAACTTTAGTGTCTGACAGAACAAATATTTTGAATATGATCGCGAAAACATATGTCAATGTAGCAAATCTGCAACTGTGCCATTCATACGACATACATTTAAAAAGATTACATACTGGTTGATTTTGAGATTACTTTGTCGTTTTTTTTCTGATGCGTCATATTTACTAAAACACTCACAATGTGACATTATACGCCCGTTTTGCAGGTTTCTTCAATCTTGACCTTCTACCGGAAATCGAACATGGCGCCTGATTTCAAATATGTAAATACATGTACACAACTATTAGCTTTCAAAAAAAGCTTGAGTCAGTTGCGAATAATGTCTAATTACTAAATACCAACCAATTGTTTTTAATTTAATAATTATAACATCATGTAGAAGTGACAGGTATAAAGTAGGTGTACTACGCCTAGAGGCTCGAGCCGGCGGTAGAGTGCCTGTCACTCCGGTCGGTACATATGATGCATGCAAGTAAAGTTCGCATACAGGTTGCAAAAAAGAACAAAAATGCAACGTAAAACGACGTTGAGATTAAGACGTCTAATTGACGTTTGTTCTGACGTCTGTTCAACGTCTAATCATTACGTCTGGCTGACGTCAGGATATGACGTCTAATCGACGTTGTTTTTTGGTTATATGACGTCGTGACCAAAATCCAACCAAGATCTGACGTCAAACGGACGTCATGTGCCTGCTGGGAAGTGAATCTATACGGCGGACGACGCAGGTACGACGGAGACAGGGTGATGACAATAGCTCACCTTGAGCACTTGTGGCCGGAAACAAATCAGGTGAAAAACATATGTTTCGTATTTTTAGAACAGCCTCGATGCGGTTCTGATGAGCACCCACAATCTGTCTCTGAGTAGAAATAAAATGACTTACCCGTATACCCCTATAAACCGCAGTAGTAGATAAACGTGGGCAAATAGGACCATTGGCTTCACGCGTAGAAATATTCACACCAAACATCGGCATACGAGACACAGCATACAATACTTTCCAAAGTCGAGTAAGCCTCCGTTCACCCAGTCCAACATTACCAGAATTGAAAGGCTTCAAAGAAGAGCTGCTAGATTGGTCAAAAATGATTACTTATCATATAGATGTGACCCAGACGCTAGATGAGCCCCGCCAAGCGAATTTGTGTCTTCGAGCATTCCGTCATGACAAATTTTAACTGCGCATGCCCAGCCATTCAGAGGGGCCAGGGATATGGCTTTCTGTCTGAAGGTTCCTCTTGATTCACTGCTTGTATGAGCGAGCAGCGAATGTTCTGGCGAGACTGCGCGGATGCACAGGCTCGCCTGAACCTTCGCTGCTCGCATAGGCGATAAGTACCAAAATCGCTTGACTGGGCCCAGATGATCTTGGGTGGAGATCCTTGGAACAGAGACGTGCTGATGCACGCCTCATATTGTTCTACAAGATAGTTTATGGCCTTGTCAAGATACCACTGCCTTATGGCCTTGTCGAGATACCCCTGCCTCCATATATCTGCCACCGAAACAGAACCACTAAGCACACGCATCCAATGCAATTTGTACAAATTCCTACTACTGCCAGTTACTACAAATAAAGTTTCTTTCCTTTGGTTGCTATACAGTTTACAGTTGAATTATCTACTGTCTCGGGCTGTTGTGTGCTCTGGTCTCGATTCCGTCAGATCAGTCATATGCACCCTCCATCATCCAATGCTATGAACCATGATGTAAATAGTGAGTATGCTACAGTACCTATTTACTTATTTGCATTGGAAAAAGCAACTCGCATTTTCTTATACAGCAAAATAAAAGTAAGTGTACATGCCATAATTGATGATTAAAGTTTTAACAATGCATTAATTAACGCCATCATTAGTTTGAAAAAGTTGAAACAAGATGGTTTCCTTCAAAAAGGAATTCAATACCTGGGTTAGCTTTTTTTCTAATAAGTAATTTAGGTCGTAGTACCAAAGCGTTGATCTAAAATCATCAATCCATAGACAAATGGCAAATATTAATGTTCAGATCAACAGACATTGACTCCAGAAGAGTGTAATCAGGCGTCCTAGGATAGTAAGCATTACTTGGTAAGCAAGCTTCGCCCACCATGCCTAGCGACCTGAACGAAGAAATGGAGTAAATGCCAAGAAGGGTATGTCCGAGATTTTGGAAGTCTTCCTATGGCTTACTATTGGCAAACACATCAGAAATTATAAAAAATTCTTTTTACTAAATGCCAGGAAGTCTGCAAATCCTCATTATTTTATAGTCAACGAAACATATTTGTTTACATATCATAAAATAGAAAGTAATAATGATGTTCGTGTTACATAACAAAAAATCTAGTTTCTAATTCTAGATTTCATTATTTTCAATGCTGGTCACATTCAAATTTTGTTTCCTTTGACAAGTAGTAATGCATAGAAATTCAATAGGCACATTATTTCTTTAAATCGGAGACTTGAATGTCAATGGTATATTTTTCTTTACACTACGTCGCACGGGAGTGCTATTGTAATGTTGGTTTAGAGCAAATATTAAACTTGCCAGTATTTTGTTTGTAAGTGTATAAGTTAAAATTTCTAGCAACACTAAAAATGTCTAAGTCAACTTTTTCCGCCAGCAGAAATTTTTAAAGAAATGATGCTGACAAATTTCCGCCCCAAATTTTCTTCTAAGTAAAATGTTTCGCCTCTGAAAAAAGTTTAAGTCCTATTTTTCCGTCTTCAAACTATTCCGCCTCACCTTTACAGGCGGAATAAAAAAGAAATTCGCCCGGAGAAACTTGTTGCTTTTAAACTTTCGAAGCGGAATTATAGATTCCGCCCTTTTTTTCGCCCGGAAAACTGGTATTTCGCCCCATTTCCGCTCATTTTACGGGCGAAATCCGCTCCAAAATTTCATACGGGAAAATTGCTTACCCTGTCATCACCATGTCCTCCCATAAAGCCTTCAGTAAAGGTTGGCACTTCCTTAAACTTTGAATCTGTTAGCTCAGGTGAGCGATACAGGACCAAGCTAGCTTGGTCCTCTTGTTTTTTCTTCTTTTGGTTGTGGTTTACGGCCCTTTCAAAATGGACAAAAAATGGAATATGGAGATGAAACCACCAGACCTTCCATTGTAGAGTTTGGGGTCACATAGCGAGGCTGGAACCCACAGTGGTGAGAGATACTTTGCATCAAAACAGGAGGAAATTACCCAGCTCAGATAGATGCTGCCCATTTTTGTACAGCCCTGAGGCTGTAGTAGGCTAATGTGATCAATGAAGACATGAAGACACTGTCAGATCAAATTGCAAGAAGGTGTATAGACTGACCTGTCTTCACTTCTTTCACATGGGATACTGTAGGGTTTTCCATGTGCTGGTTAATTTGTCATTAAGGCTGACACGATTAATCGTATAATCGATTAATCGATCGATTAATTCCACAAAAATGATTATCATTGCTGATTTGCTTTTAATCGATTACTTGACAGGTACAATTTACTACCCAAAGTAATGCCTAAAATAGTTGGATGAGTGGCAAACAGTGCAGACCCTGATGAGACGCCGCAGAACGCGGCGTCTCATCTGGGTCTACACTGTTTGCTCAGGCCTGTCTGTTCAGATATACATATGATAAAATGCAACATATGGTAAGAGTCATGCTAAGAAGCAAGCCAGACAGGTAAAATTATGACAAACACCTTAGCGATTACTAATCGATTATCGATCGCAATGACATGACTGATAATCGATAACCTCTTCCCGCTCCGATTAGCCAGCCCTATTTGTCATACCTTTTTTTCTGCTATGAACACAGATTTTATGTTCTTTTTGAAGGCCCTCGAGTAGTTGGATCCTATTCATGCTTTAGATTGAGTGTAAGGAAAACATTCTATGCTTTTATCTACAGTCCTCTTTTCTCTGGTTGACAAGGCTTTCATAGCACAGACTGCTGAAATCTTACCCTTTCTTTTGTAAACAATGTAGATCCACATCAGATGGCTTAGGATGAAGCCATCTGATCTGGATCTACATTTGCCATTCAGTTTGTGCAGTTGAACAAATCCATTATATCCAGTAATTTGATTGGTTGATAGCCAGAAATGGATGTGGCAAATTAATTTTTTCAGCACAAGTTTTTTTCTCCTATTACTGCTACTTGCTCACATCTGAGCATTACGAGTATGGGTTAAAGTGATTTTAATGATAACCTTTATATTTCAGGATAATTGTCCCACCATTTCCAATAGCAACCAGGAGGACACTGATGGGGATTACTCTGGTGATAATTGTGATGATGATGATGACACAGATGGCATTTATGATGTTAAAGTAAGTGATGATTTAAATGATAAAATGATTATAGAAAGTGATGATGATGATGATGATATGATGATGAAGGTGGTGGTGGTGGTAGTGATGATGATGATCCATATATACACTTTTTCTTAGAGCAAAGAGGATTACATTGGGCACACAATGCCTATGTCTCAACATTTATGAAACATCGTGACCTTGCATGGACATTGAAATGACCTTGCTGAAATGCTATGATGTTGCATCCGCATTGATGCACAGTTGCTGAAACAACATGTGCCTCTGAGTGGGATGATGATTATGTACTGAATGGAATCTTCTGCCATACATAAAGCAAGAATCAATTTCAAAATTTAGTTGGTGTCATGTTGAGTTATTTTTCAGAAATTTATTTAAAAAATGTCTGAAGCGTTTGCAAATGGTGAAGACATTGATCACATCACATGAACGAGTCCATGAAATGAACACCACCCGAAACCCCACCATATATAGAGAAAACTGGGATTTATGAGGGTCTACATTATTTTTCTTATTTCTCCTCCAAGACATAGGTTGTGGGTATTTGTAGGAACCATCTCGCTGAAGCGGTTCTAACCAGCACCCACAACCTATGTTTAGAATATAAATAAGAAAAACGTCACAGATTTTCATGAGAAAAGTAGCCATTTTTGGAGATGTGAAAACATGCCCTATGTTGCATGGGTATGTTTTTGTAATGAGATGTTTAAAATTGCCAGTTTTCAAGCCATGATAAAAGAATTGAATCAAACCAGGGCATTTCTCCAAACAAAAAAGATGCAGAGACTTTAACCCTTATTTTGCTGTTAATGACAACCCCTATCTTTGCAAACAGTGTAGATCCAGATCAGATCTTCAGAAGCCATCTGACCAGGATCTACACTGTTTGTCATTCAGTTTGTGAATTTGAGTGAACTCATTATATCATGTTATCAGATTGGCTGAAAAACAAAAATGAGTGTGGCTGAGTTAAATATTCAGCAGGATAAGGGTTAATGAGTTTTCAGAGCATTTTTTTCACTTTTCTCTCACAATTGGTTATCTTTTGAAATTACAGGATAACTGTCAGTTTGTTAGTAACTGGGCCCAGAATGATACTGATGGTGATGGTGTTGGTGATGCGTGTGACAATTGTCCTGGTGTTGCTAACAGTGATCAGATTGACAGTGATAAAGATGGTGTTGGGGATGATTGTGATACTGATGATGATGATGACGGTAGGTTCATACGTTTAGATGTACAACCTAGAATCACTGTTGAAACAACATTTACAGTGTTTTGAGATTATAAGAATCTTATATGGGTGTGAGGGGTGGATTGAAAAATCCGTCCCCAGGGACACTGTCCGGCATCACGAGGCTTGCCGAGTGATGCCGGACAGTGATCCCGAGAAACGGATTTTTCTATCCACCCCTCACGCCCATATTGGATTCTTTTTCTTGCATACCTTCCATTTCTATTGCAATTTTTTAATGCTGCTGTCACTTATGTTACCGACGTCCGCCATTTATGATCACATAACAACAATGTTTAGTGACGTCACGCATGACGCCGCCGCGCATGAGGTTGTATTCAACCAGTGCATTTATCAAACACGTGATTATATTCGATTTGGGGTCGGAACACCAGGGTAAGAACATAAATTTCTATCCCAGGGTAAAATCATGGATTTTCTTGTCTGGTGTGCAAGAAAATGTATTGAATGATGCTAGATATTGGACCAGGATTTAAGTTCTACACTATATGGGATCTATGTCATGGACATTGACATTTATCATGTGTTATTTGTCCCGAACCTCATAATTTTACAATGCCTTTTATTGAAACCAATCCAGAATTAAGGTTTTGAACAGTGCTGTCTACATCACGTGAACAAGTCCGTGAAATGAACACCCCCTTACACCCCACTTTGTATAGAGAAAACTGGGGTTTACGGGGGTAAACATTATTTTTCTTATTTCTACTCCAAGACATAGGTTGTGGGTACTAGTTAGAACCGCCTCATTGAGGCGGTTCTAACGAGCACCCACGACCTATGTTTGCAGTATTTATAAGAAAAATATCACGGATTTTCATCAGAAAAGTAGCCATTTTGGAGATGAGAAAAATGCACTATATCGCACGGGTGTGTTATCGTAATGTAGGGTGTAACATATTTTGCAAGTGTTCTGTGTGGGTGTCAGTTACATTACAGTAACACATCTTTGCATATAAACCATACCCTCTTTTTAACACTATTGATGGGATCCAAAGCAGAAACCGTGTCAGTTAAACAATGTGTCATATACAAACAAAAATGTATAGATTAGAGAGAAAAATGACCATTTATGGTCATTTTTCTCTATAATCTGTACATTTTGGGATCCCTCTTGAAACCTTGTTATATCAAAAACTGTGTTATAACCAACAGTGTAAGCCTCCGCCCATAGGGGCTTGAAGAAATATATGGGCTGCATGATGCTTCCACGCAGAGCTGAATCCGGCCCACTAGTACTGGTAAACCGCCTAGAGGATCTAAGCCTGTCCAGGAACAGCGGTGTGAGGTGGACCGTCCATGCTAATAAACCCTATTGGTTTCATTGGGAGACAGGGCTTGAGATGTCATTACATCTCAATGTCGGGTAAAAGTCCCACAAAATTGGAAGCAACGTCTTCAAAATGACCTTTACAGTGTTGACAGGGACGTTAAACCGCAAATCAAACAAAATAACCAACAGTGTTATAATGAGGTTGTGGTGTATAATGTTATCATTCTGTTCATTAGAAATAGCAATTTCATAAGATCAATTGCAATATTTTTCCAACAAATCTTCTTACAGCAAAAAATGTATGTTCTCATTAGAACAGCTTCATAGAGGCACCCCTGTTGTGTATCCACACTATCTGTTGGAGGAAAAATAATCAAGACATTTTGTATAGTCAAACTTCAGTGGCTAGAAAACCTTAGGAACCATGAACTTTTTAGGAACCATGAAATTCTTTTAGACACAGGGCTATTTTGATAGTTTGAGAGAGACTGAGGCATAATTATAGTGCCAGGTCTGAAGGCATAAGAGACATATGTTTTTAATTTTTTTTTTAAATAAAGGTATGTCCATTGTGCACATTTGAATCACCTTATTGAGGCAATTCTAATGAGTACGCACAATATATGATAGAAAATTATTTCAAATATATTTATATCTGCAGTAATGAAAATTTTTTCCAAGGGACTCAGAAGCCTCCAGGATGTAGTGGATAAACTACTTGCCTCATAAACCAGTAGTCATGGATTTGATTCTGGGCTTCTCCAGACCATCTCACCTGTCTTTACATGGAGTTCTGTCTGCATATGACCTTAGTTTTTGGTGGGATGTAACCCCCCTTCACACACACACATTCCTAGGGATGCCCCCACCCATCGGGACTAGCAGAAATAGACTGAGCTGCATGTTGCTTCCACGCAGAGCTGAAACTGACAGAACTTGAGTACTGATAACTGCTTAGAAGGTTTAAGTGTTGGAAAGGAGTCGAACTGCTTAAACCATAACAGTTTCTTTGTGGGGTAGGCTTGAGACGTCATTTCATCTCAATGTTGGATAAAAGTCCCACAAAATCAGGAGCAAAATTTCCAAAATTACCTAAATAGTGTTGACAGGGATGTAAGACCTCAACACAAACAAACAAGCTCAAAAGAGTTGTGGTAAACCAACCAATCAGCATCTACGTCAAGCCATCGAAGTTTCATTGTATCTAATTTTCTCTGTGTAACATTTGGGTTAACAGTAAGGCTGCCACGATTAATCGCATAATCGATTAATTGATCGATAGATTCCAGAAATATGATTATCGATACTGATTTTTCGTAATCGATTATTTTCTTAGTAGAATTTACCAGCCAAAGAAATTTCTTAAATAGCTAGATGAGTGGCAAACAGTGCAGACCCTGATGAGACGCCGCGTTCTGCGGCGTCTCATCTGGGTCTACACTGTTTGCTCCGGCCTGTCTGTGCAAATACCTAGAGTTAAGTACAACATATGGTAAGAGCCATATTCAGACAGAAAGCCAGACAGGTAAAATAATGACCAAATCTCCAGTGATTACTAATCGATTATTTATCGATATGGCAAGACCGATAATCGATTATCATTTCAGCACCGATTAGCCAGCCCTAGTTAACAGGAATATAATTAGCACACAAGTTTGACTAACATGAATATAACACTGTTCACTCACGACTGTGCAGCCTTATATACATGTTAGTCGGACTGTTTATACTGACAGTCACTATAACGTGAAAACTCTTTATAATAACAGGGTCAATGGGATAAATCCTTAGCTCAAGATGAGAAGCATTTATGAAGTTACTAAAGAATATTGTAGTTAATATTCAAAACAATGATGGGGATATTTGTTAGAGTTCTCTCAGCCAGGCAATTCTAACAAACTTCCGCTGGAGTATTGTCTTCTGGAGTAATTAAGGGAAAACGGGACCCTTTATTTCATGAATTATTTTAGGAAGCTGACAGGAGTAACAACTAACTAATCTCATAACCAACTACTTTAATATGACATCCAAATGTATACGATGGGTGATATATGATGATTAATAACACTTTCAAAATGGGTATGTTTGGACGCTGGTCAGGATCCAGGCTGCCACGCCGGAGGTCGTGGTGATCTTCATTCTTACCATCAAAACACACACTGGCCGCTTAAATAAATTTGACGCTTCTACTTCCAAATATACATTTTCAGACTTTGTACCCAAATACTCATTCTGAATACACACAAAACCAACAGGACTATGTAAATAAAACCACAACCATGCTAGAGCATATGAATAACCACCGCTAAAATACACCAAAGTCCCAAAGTGGGTTCCGCGAGGGATACCAGTACAGGAAAAGCCACCAAAATATGTATATATTCAAATTTTGTCCTGTACCTGTTGAAACGGGTAACCCTCTCCCCATATCATTCCAATTTGGAAACCAGTATGTGATTTGTGTTTGCACAACTGTCTTTATGTATATTAACTTGTCTTAGCTTGAACTTGTGTGATCTGGGAAAGAACCACCTCTCAAGGTTTCTATCATTGCTGATAGCCAAGTAGAAGAGTTTGTCCCAGTTCACATGTAAATTTTCTTATACCTTATAATTGACAGATCACCAAGACGCCCAACTGATGGCCGCCTGAATCCCAATCACAGCGACAGACTGGATGTCCTGAAGCAGTGCACTGATTCCAGACCGTACATTACAGTCAAACAACAAAAAAAAAAAAAAAAAAATATTGTAATAAAATAGATGAATTGTTCTGTTCTTTATTTTCCCAACTGGAGTGCTTCCACATGGTGTCCATGTACATAAAATGAATACTTCATATCTCAGTAGGGCTGTATACACTAGGGTTGGCAGCTTGAAGTTAGGATAGTACTATTTGTCCATATAAAGATGTAGACTGTTTACACCTGGAATTGTAAATACTAACAGCAGAATCACAGTTCAAAACAAAAATAGCAAAGCAGTTCTAAAGTAGACCGAGCAGCCAAATGGCAGATTGAAAGGGTATAAGCTGATGGGTACACATCAACATATTAATTAGAAAGGGAAAGGGTGGGTGGGATTTGAAATCGATTTTCCACAATATGCGTCCTTGAAAACTGTCTACAAGCCCGGATGAAATTGAAAGCATCCAAATCCGGATCGTTAGACGCTTTGTTCCGGATCGCTAGACACTTATTAAAAGGAATCACCTAAATCAAGCATTTGGCTGCTCTGACTACTATCAGTTGATCATTATTGTTCGGATACTTAAACCCGGAAGTGTTTACAAATTTATAGAAACAAATACAAAATAAAGCTCAGATCTTTTCTAAAAGCATAAATTTATCAGTCAGCTCCAAAATAAATCCAGTTATTGCAAATGGCAATAACTGGCATTATTTTAGGAAGCTGACAGGAGTAACAACTAACTAATCTCATAACCAACTACTTTAATATGACATCCAAATGTATACGATGGGTGATATATGATGATTAATAACACTTTCAAAATGGGTATGTTTGGACGCTGGTCAGGATCCAGGCTGCCACGCCGGAGGTCGTGGTGATCTTCATTCTTACCATCAAAACACACACTGGCCGCTTAAATAAATTTGACGCTTCTACTTCCAAATATACATTTTCAGACTTTGTACCCAAATACTCATTCTGAATACACACAAAACCAACAGGACTATGTAAATAAAACCACAACCATGCTAGAGCATATGAATAACCACCGCTAAAATACACCAAAGTCCCAAAGTGGGTTCCGCGAGGGATACCAGTACAGGAAAAGCCACCAAAATATGTATATATTCAAATTTTGTCCTGTACCTGTTGACCCTCTCCCCATATCATTCCAATTTGGAAACCAGTATGTGATTTGTGTTTGCACAACTGTCTTTATGTATATTAACTTGTCTTAGCTTGAACTTGTGTGATCTGGGAAAGAACCACCTCTCAAGGTTTCTATCATTGCTAATAGCCAAGTAGAAGAGTTTGTCCCAGTTCACATCTAAATTTTCTTATACCTTATAATTGACAGATCACCAAGACGCCCAACTGATGGCCGCCTGAATCCCGCCACAGCAAATTTGTGCCTAACAAATCAGGCACAAATTTGTCCCCCATTCAGCGGCCTTTTATTAGCATCAAACATTCTCTGGTCAGTGTCCAGAAAAAGTCTAATAGCCTCTTGTAAGGCTGACAGGAAAATGGCATTACCAATCTCTGATAAATGTACACCATCCGCTTTGAATAACCCTGGAGTAAAAGTTTCAATTTCATGAATAATGTAGCGTCCATGACACAAGGTCCTTACAACTTGACGACCGGCACGATTAACCCTTTTACGCTTGTCGTTCATTTTGACGAGGTTTTCTTGAGTTGAGTCCATGCCTCGCCAACACTGCCGGGGCAAAATATCAGACCAAACCAGGTAAGCTTGTGGAAAAACAGAAGAGATATATGAAAGGTCTCTTCTGATTAGCTTAATAAGCTTTGTTTTTAAATATTTGGACCCGATTTTGATTTTTATCAGTCTTTGAATCGACTGCCTATTCGAAATTCGCAAAATTGCAGTATGTTTCCCCTGGCTTTCTTTGCCGGATCATTACAGGGTCACTGATGAGGCTTTATTAGCCGAAACTACGTAGTATGGCCCATCTTCTTTCTTATGAATGTTTTCATTGCCCTTAAAGGAACTCATTTTTGATTTTTATTTGCTTGCTTAATGTTAACCAGGTCATTGCCACCCAAATGGATCAAAATTAAAACAGGAGAAGGGTGGAACATCATTTTCAACTGTAAGCTAGGCAACAACTGGTACCAGTGCATACCGGAAGTCCCCATCCAATGTACCTTCTTATTTGGAAGGCCCAAATCTGCCAGCCGCCTGAGATCAGCATGGGCCGCTACCCTTGATACTAGCGAGTCCCCGACAATCCAGATGTCTGGAACAAATTAATGATGCAAATTAGTACAGGGAATCAGATTAAATTACCTACAAGCGAATATAGTGGTCCACAACATCAGAAGTCCACCTACCCAGTTTCTTAAAAATGGGCGTTGGGACTCCCTTGGAAGCCAACACCGTCGCCCGGCCAATGCGAGTGTAATTATGGCAAGGTAAACGCAAGACTCTGATAGCTTTAGCCAAAACGCCACAAAACTGACTGCGGGTTAGAGGGGACCCATTAATATGGCTGAAAAAATAATGAGCAGATACTGGCCGTAAGCAAAGATAATGCCGTATTGCCGTTACACAACAAAGTGATGGGTCACCAGAAACAGGGATTCTTAAAATAGAAGGTAATCCACGTTGATTAGTTTTAGAAACCCTAATGCGGACAAGCAAAGCTTTTGACCCATCGACAATCTGTATATCTGAAAAAAGCAAAGGCCGGTTTGCCTGAACCTGAGTGGTAAAAACAATCTCGCTTACCCGGAGAAGTCCATAAAATGCTAACAAATAGGCAGCTCTAAAAAGGCAAGACTCATATTCAGAAAAACAAACATTAGGCAAAACTTCACAGATTTTCCGTAAAATAGATTCTGTGATAGGAGCTCTCAAGTCGCGCCTCTTACGAGTTCGTTTGACACCTTCTAATAGCTTTCTAATGACAAACGAAGCAGTTGGATCTAGCAGGTTATGAATCTTATGATAAAAACTTATGCCAGAAACGTATGACATGATGGTTGCTGGCGAGTTCCCAAGCTCAAAGCAATAAGTAACAAAAAGTGTAACATGGTCGTGAGGTGCTGGCCAGATAGACCTCAGGCTGTAAATGTGACGAAAGTCCTTAAATGCCAACAAAGCATTTTTATATACAGAATGTGTGTTAGGCGCGATACTTGCTGCCAACAATTTGTTCGAATTTAGGCGAAGATGTTCCAGAGATGGCTGGGCACCGGTGTTGGGGCCGAGTCTGCATCTGGTGCGAGCTTGTGGAACTTCTGAAATTGAAAACGGCTCAATGAGTCGGCCAGTTGATTTACCCGGGTACTGACATGTTGTGCCTTAAAGGCAATATTGAGCTTTAGGCACAATAATGTAAAGGCCCTGAGGATGACCATCACTCTGTCATTTTTAGATGTCATCGAGTTTACGATGTGAACTGAGGCCATGTTATCACATCGAAACACGATTTTTTTGTTCCGAAGGTCTTCGCCCCAAATATGTAGGCATACTAAAAGAGGGAACATTTCCAGAACTGTAATATCCTCAGTGATACCTTGCTCAATCCAGGCGTCAGGCCATGAAGCATACGCCCATTTCCCTGCAAAAAATGCACCAAAACCTAGGTTAGATGCCCCGGCGCTGTCTGTAAATAATTGAAGGTCTTCGTTTGACACCCAAAATCTTTCATGAAAAACAGAAATGCCATTAAACTCTTCAAAAAACTGAAGCCAAAGTTTCAGATCTTCCTTTATATCCCGAGTAATACGAAGATGGTGATAAGGCTGTGTCAAGCCACATGTTGCATTAATAAGCCTTCTACAGAATGGTCGACCTGGAACAATAGCACGACAGGCAAAGTTAAGGGAACCAATCAGAGACTGCATCTGCTTTAGAGTGCATTTTTTGCATTCCAGCATGTCCTTGACTTTCTGTCTGATTTCTTCAATCTTGGGCACAGGTATGCGAACCACCATTTCTTCTGTGTCAATTTCCAAACCCAAAAAACTAAGTTTGGTTGTAGGCCCTTCAGTCTTGTCAGATGCAATAGGAACACCTAGTAAAGTCATTTTGCTTTTAAAAACAGCCATAATCCCAGCACAATGATCAGTCCCTTTTTTGCCGCCAAAGAGAAAATCATCCAAGTAGTGTAATAACCTTCCTCCAGAGTTGGAAGAACCTCTGGCTACACAAAATTCAAGGAATGTTGAAAATAGCTCCCAAGTTTTTGGTGCAATAGAACAGCCAAATGGCATGGCTTTATCCACATAAAATTTATTGTCAAACATAAATCCAAGTTGGTCATAATCCATGAAAGACACTGGCAAGAGCCGGAAGGCATTTTTAATATCTGACTTACCTAATAAACAACCCCGTCCGAGGTCCTGAACCATGTGAACAGCTTCATCGAAACTGGTGTATTGTACAGAGCAAAGATTTGGGTCTATAAAATCATTAAGAGAGTTGCCAGTGGGGTAGGACAAGTGATGTATCAGTCTGAATTGACCTTGTTCCTTTTTGGGAACAAGGCCAAGGGGTGAAATGCGTAAATTTGGTAAAGGGCGGTTCTCGAAAGGTCCTGCAACTCTGCCTGCTTCAATCTCAGTTTTGATTTTTTGCTGAACAACATCTGGTTGGAGTAAAGCGGATTTTAAATTCTTAGCATCTGTAGGTGCACGTTTGCCTGAATAGTACAAAGGAAAGCCATACCTAAAACCACTAAAGATAGCCGAAGCTTTTCCCGGGTCATAACCTGCAAGTTCTCTACTTAAGGAATCCAAGTTGATGGGCGTTTTTGCCAAGGAAAATAACTCTTGTAACACATTCTGACCTTCAAAAAAAACCGATGGTTTCAACTCAGCAGAGGTAGCACTACTGCTTGTTGCCAGGTCTTTGGAATGGTCTACCTCCCCGTGCATATGGACGGAAACCTCTTGATCGACGAAAAGTAGAACCACCCCTAGTTACAGATTGATTGTGCAGCCGAAAACAGGACTGACGACCATGATTTGAACCCCCACAGTGAGAGCAAACATGAGTATATCTGCAAGAATTCCAAGCGCAAAAACCGTTATTGAAGTCGAAGCAGGCACCTTTCACCATATTGACAGTAGAAGATTGTTCCGGCTGAGAACTATTAGCCGTCATGACCCGAAGCCACAAGTCAGAGTTCAGTCTTCCCCATGGCTGGACAGATGTAGCCTGTCTCAACCTAAATTGCTCATCGTATGTGCGCCATGAAAATGAGGAAGGTGAACGGGATGCTGCCTCTCTGACAATACTCATATATTGCAAAATTTCCTGCAGTTTGTTTGGAAAGCGCTTCAAATAGATGGACGAAAAAATTAAAAAGGCATCGGTCCATTTCTCAATGTTGCTAATTTTTTCCTTGGTTACCTTTGGTCTGGTTTCTAATTGGCCCTTGTCAGTTATATGGAGTAAGCCGCCAGAGCACAAGTCCTGCAGCTCAACATTGCCTTTGAGCAAAAGGGCAACATTAATATATTGGTGTGACCAAATTTTCTGGCACAACTGGGCTGGAACATGAGAGGTCATATCCTCTGCACCCAAGCGAAGCAATTCTTCACCAGCACTGAAATTAATAACACTGCCGGTGGCTTCAGGGTTCTGTGGTGTAACCGACAGTGGCTGAGGGGATTGTTGGTTTGTGCTAGGTAATGTTTGATTCGATTTAGGGTGCAGAGGGATATCAGATCGTGCTAGGAGGATTTCAAAATCAATGAAATTGGCGATTGTCGGTTCGGTTCGGGTGCGTGTGGGTGCTACTTGCAATTGATCATTACCTGCCGATGTGCCCTGGGTCCCGCCTGTCGCAGACAATCCATCTGGGTTAGGCGGACCAAGCATCAGACGCTCAGGTTCGTCCGTAACAGCCCCTCCTCGCAGATTAGAGTCTGTCCTTCCTCTCTTGGTTTTGCCTCCTCCAGACGTACTGCCCCGTTTTCTAGAAGGCCTGTTGTTTGGCATCTTGGATACAAGCTTTAGATGGCCTCGAAAAGGTGTAGAACAAGACAGATTAAAAATTTGAAATCGATTTTCCACAATATGCGTCCTTGAAAACTGTCTAGAAGCCCGGATGAAATTGAAAGCATCCAAATCCGGATCGTTAGACGCTTTGTTCCGGATCGCTAGACACTTATTAAAAGGAATCACCTAAATCAAGCATTTGGCTGCTCTGACTACTATCAGTTGATCATTATTGTTCGGATACTTAAACCCGGAAGTGTTTACAAATTTATAGAAACAAATACAAAATAAAGCTCAGATCTTTTCTAAAAGCATAAATTTATCAGTCAGCTCCAAAATAAATCCAGTTATTGCAAATGGCAATAACTGGCATTATACCACACCACAACCTCTTTATAACACTATTAATAGGGTCCAAAGCAGAAACCATGGTAGTTAAACAACCGTGTTATATCCAAACAAAAATGTATAGATTATATAGAAAAATTACCATGAATGGTCATTTTTCTATATAATCTATACATTTTGGGGATCCGTCATGAAACTGTGTTATATCAAAACTGTGTTATCATGAACAGTGTTATAATGAGGTTGTGATGTACTCCTTATTGTGATTTTTCATAGTGGCACATACTTTATAAGGGCAAAATGTTACATGACAAACGAAGGTCCTCAGTATTTACATGTTTATGTTTTAGGTGTTCTAGATGGAGGTGACAACTGTCCAACAGTTGCCAATGCAGATCTTACTGACTCTGATGGTGATGGTGTAGGCGATGCCTGTGATAACTGTGTCAGTGTCAGTAACTTTGACCAGGCTGACACTGATCAGAATGGTGTCGGGGATGCCTGTGATACTCCTGGTGGAACAGACAAGGATGAGTAAGTTGTAGACAGATTCTAAAAGAAATTACATTGAGAAGAATGTAAATACACCAAAACTTCATTATAACACAGTTTTTTATAACTCGTTTCGGGATATAACGCGGTTTCAAGATGGATCCCAAAAATGTATAGATTATATAGAAAAATGACCATAAATGGTCATTTTTCTATATAATCTATACATTTTTGTTTGGATATAAAATGGTTGTTTAACTAGCATGGTTTTGGCTTTGGATCCCATAAATAGTGTTATAAAGAGGTTGTGGTGTTTACTGAAATTTTGATTCTTGAATACTCAGGTGGCTTGTTTACAATGTTTGTTTTGAACCCATTCTAGAGTCCCTGGGAAAAAATTCCCATAATTTCTGATTTTAGTATAATGTGATTTTACCTCAAAAACATGTGTTTTGTGTGCTTATTAGAATCGCCTCAGTGAGGCGAATCGACGCATCTAGATGATTCTAATGAGTACACACACCATAATGTATGTTATGTGTGCTCATTATCCCTACGATTTTCAAAGAAAAACTGGGGATATTGTAAAGGTCTTCGTTGTCCGTCCGTACGTCCGTCCGTCTTACCAGATAACTCCTCCTAGACGGTTATAGATAGAAACTTGAAACTTTGGGAACTGATAGATC
This sequence comes from Lucinisca nassula, assembly GCA_963580285.1. NCBI lineage: Eukaryota > Metazoa > Mollusca > Bivalvia > Lucinida > Lucinidae > Lucinisca > Lucinisca nassula. Next base: position 68,049,088 of record OY757021.1, on the reverse strand, counting down.
TTTGGTCTGGGGAGTGCATGACACTTTTGGAATTTTGATCACACCCCAGGGGTGGGGAGGGGGGGGTCAAAAATCAAAATTTTCAGAACATGGTCGTGTAACATATCAAAGCGAATGGCATGATGAGCAGATTATGTAGTGGGCTGGGGATATGCGATGGCGTGCCATTGACCGCACAGTTCTAGTTAGAATTGCCTCAATGAGTCGATTCTGATGAGTTCGCACAACATACATCTTGTTTTTCAAAGAAAATCAAGACGATATCCCTATTTTGCTGGAACTATAGCTACATCCACATTGTTGAATGCACCTCTGGTTTGGTTTGCTTCAGTTGCTTCAGAAATGACTGCTTGTTCTATTTTCTCACCCACGGCATAAAAATTGTCTCTATAGCTGTTTTCTTTGATTTACATATCGCAACAACCTCCAAACATTATTTGATGTTACTTAGCGGCACACGAGTTATGTCATTTATGAAAATGAGAATTGTTACATCATTCTTAACCCTTTCTTTACCAAATGGAATCTTCCTCCTTATATATGGCAGGAGTCCATTTCAAAATTAAGGGGTGTCAGGTTGTGTTTTCTTCAAAATTTATTTGGAAAATGGCTAAACTTTTAGCAAACAGAGGAAGCCCTGATCTGGGCCTGCACTGTTTGCCAAGGTACCCGTTTAGGGGTTTCTGGTACTAAATTGGTTAATATTGTTTGTGAGCTGCCTAAGTCCATGGGGAAAGCAGATATTCACACACAGATTCAGGTTTTACAGACAGCCAAGATAGGAAGGAAAATATTCCAGAAACTTTTCATTTTCAAATCATATCAAACAGCTTTAAACTTGTTTTTGAAATGTGTAATTATAACATTCAACCAGTGAGTTTTCAGTGTTTAACACTGGCTGTGGCCCTTGGTTGATGTCACGGATCCCCATGTCACATATAAGTCATTTACACTTGGGCCACAACAAAAATGTCCCCCGCCCATCGGGGCTTAAAGAAATAGATTGGCTGCATGATGCTTCCATGCAGAGCTGAAACTGAAAGCAGACAAGTACTGGTAAACCGCTTAGGGGATCTAAGCCTGCTTATAAACCCTATTGGTTTCATTTGGCGACAAGGCTTGAGATGTCATATCATCTCAGTGTCGGGTAAAAGTCCCACAAAATTGGAAGCAAAGTCTCCAAAATGACCTATACAGTGTTGACGGGGATGTTAAACCTCAAATCAAACAAACATAAGCCACAACAAAAATAAATGCCTAAAAACCCCATGGTTGAATCTTACTTTTCCTTTGATTATTTTCAGAGATGGAGATGGTATACTTGACTTCTTAGATAACTGTCCATCTTACGCTAATGGAGACCAGTCAGACATTAATGGTGATGGAACAGGTATTTTATTTTTGAATAATTACTTCAGAGACAAATTATTCAAGGTGTTGTTTGCTTAAAGGGCTTGTTAGCCTAGTGGTCAAAATGTTACATTACGAAAACATGCCTATACAAATACATGGTAAATTTTACCCTCAAAAAAAAAAATTTTTGTATGAATTTTTAGCTCGGCTGTTTTCAAAGAAAACGACGAGGTATTGTCATAGCTCTGTCGTCGGCTGCGTCGTCGTCGTGCAAAAACTTGGACATTTTGTAATATCTCTGTCATTACTGAACACATTAACTTGAAACTCGAAAATAGTTGTTCATTATGAAAAGGGGAACTCATACCAATAGGTGAGGTAACTCTCAAAATATTTTTGGCAAAGTTATGCCCCTTTTTGGACTTAGAATTTTTGCAAAAACTTGGACATTTTGTAATATCTCTGTCAATACTGAACATATTTACTTGAAACTCGGACAGGTTGTTTATTATGAAAAGGGGAACTCATACCAATAGGTGAGGTAACCCTTAAATTATTTTTGGCACAGTTATGCCCCTTTTTCGACTTAGAATTTTGGTTTAACTAAAAGAAACTGCAGCGGAACGTTGGCACCCGAATGCGGTGCTCTTGTTAGCTCCACTGGCCGAAGGCCAGCGGGGCTATTGTCATGGCCCTGTGTCCGTCGTGTGTCCGTGCATTAACTTTTTCTTTAAATATCTTCTCCTCCTAAACTACTGGGCCAATTGTAACCAAACTTCACAGGAATGTTCCTTACATAGTCCTCTTCTAAATTCCTTCAAAGAATTTTGTTACACCCAGAACTCTGGTTGCCATGGCAACAAAACCAAAAAAAAATAAAAATCTTTAAAAATCTTCTCCTCCAAAACCACCTGTTGGATTTCACTTTTATTTTGCATCACTGTTCCTTGGGTTGACCTCTTTCAGATTCCTTGAAGAAATTTTGATCCGACAAAAAACATGGCCGCCATGGGTGGGGCTTATTTTCCCTATTTAACATATAGTGTAATGCTAAAACATCTTCTCCTCCTAAACTATTGGGCCCATTATAACCAAACTTCACAGGAATGTTACTTACTTAGTCCTCTTCTAAATTCCTTCATAGAATTTTGTTACACCCAGAACTCTGGTTGCCATGGCAACAAAACAACACAAAATATTAAATATCTTAAAAAATCTTCTCCTCCAAAACCACCTGTTGGATTTCATTTTTATTTTGCATGAATGTTCCTTGGGTGGACCCCATTCAGATTCCTTGAAGAAATTTTGATCCGACAAAAAACATGGCCGCCATGGGCGGGGCTTATTTTCCCTATTTAACATATAGTGTAATGCTAAAACATCTTCTCCTCCTAAACTACTGGGCCAATTGTAACCAAACTTCACAGGAATGTTCCGTACTTAGTCCTCTTCTAAATTCCTTCAAAGAATTTTGTTACACCAAGAACTCTGGTTGCCATGGCAACAAAACAACACAAAATATTAAAAATCTTTAAAAATCTTCTCCTCCAAAACCACCTGTTGGATTTCATTTTTATTTTGCATGAATGTTCCTTGGGTGGACCCCTTTCAGATTCCTTGAAGAAATTTTGATCCGACAAAAAACATGGCCGCCATGGGCGGGGCTTATTTTCCCTATTTAACATATAGTGTAATGCTAAAACATCTTCTCCTCCTAAACTACTGGGCCAATTGTAGCCAAACTTCACAGGAATGTTCCGTACTTAGTCCTCTTCTAAATTCCTTCAAAGAATTTTGTTACACCCAGAACTCTGGTTGCCATGGCAACAAAACAACACAAAATATTAAAAATCTTTAAAAATCTTCTCCTCCAAAACCACCTGTTGGATTTCATTTTTATTTTGCATGAATGTTCCTTGGGTGGACCCCTTTCAGATTCCTTGAAGAAATTTTGATCCGACAAAAAACATGGCCGCCATGGGCGGGGCTTATTTTCCCTATTTAACATATAGTGTAATGCTAAAACATCTTCTCCTCCTAAACTACTGGGCCAATTGTAACCAAACTTCACAGGAATGTTCCTTACTTAGTCCTCTTCTAAATTCCTTCAAAGAATTTTGTTACACCAAGAACTCTGGTTGCCATGGCAACAAAACAACACAAAATATTAAAAATCTTTAAAAATCTTCTCCTCCAAAACCACCTGTTGGATTTCATTTTTATTTTGCATGAATGTTCCTTGGGTGGACCCCTTTCAGATTCCTTGAAGAAATTTTGATCCGACAAAAAACATGGCCGCCATGGGCGGGGCTTATTTTCCCTATTTAACATATAGTGTAATGCTAAAACATCTTCTCCTCCTAAACTACTGGGCCAATTGTAGCCAAACTTCACAGGAATGTTCCGTACTTAGTCCTCTTCTAAATTCCTTCAAAGAATTTTGTTACACCCAGAACTCTGGTTGCCATGGCAACAAAACAACACAAAATATTAAAAATCTTTAAAAATCTTCTCCTCCAAAACCACCTGTTGGATTTCATTTTTATTTTGCATGAATGTTCCTTGGGTGGACCCCTTTCAGATTCCTTGAAGAAATTTTGATCCGACAAAAAACATGGCCGCCATGGGCGGGGCTTATTTTCCCTATTTAACATATAGTGTAATGCTAAAACATCTTCTCCTCCTAAACTACTGGGCCAATTGTAACCAAACTTCACAGGAATGTTCCTTACTTAGTCCTCTTCTAAATTCCTTCAAAGAATTTTGTTACACCCAGAACTCTGGTTGCCATGGCAACAAAACAACACAAAATATTAAAAATCTTTAAACATCTTCTCCTCCAAACCCACCTGTTGGATTTCATTATCCCTTGCACAACATAGTTGTGAGGGGGATATAGCATTTGTCCCATACGTACATAAGTACGTACTTTTGTCATCGCTCTAGCGCAACATACGTACATACTTTTGTCATCGCTCTAGCGCCACGTACGTACTTTTGTCATCGCTCTAGCGCCTGCATTTCTTGACCGATTTTAATATAACTTCACACAAACGTTCCTTACGACAATATCTGGAGCAAGATCGACTTTCAAGGTCATGACCTCAAGGTCAAGGTCACTCTGGCTATTTTTTGAAAAACTTTGTCATGGCTCTAGCGCCTACATTTCTCCCCCAATTTCAATATAACTTCAAACAAATGATCCTTATAAAAATATCTCGAGCGAGTTGGACTTTCAAGGTCATGACCTCAAGATCAAGGTCACTGTGGCTATTTTTAGAAAAACATTGTCATCGCTCTAGCGCTTACATTTCTTCACCAATTTCAATATAACTTCACACAAATGATCCTTATAAAAATATCTTGAGCCAGTTCCACTTTCAAGGTCATGGCTTCAAGGTCAAGGTCACAGTGGCTATTTTTAGAAAAACTTTGTCATCGCTCTAGCTCCTACATTTCTTCACTGATTTCAATATAACTTCACACAAATGTTCCTTATGACAATATCTTGAGCGAGTTGGACTTTCAAGGTCATGACCTCAAGATCAAGGTCACTGTGGCTATTTTTAGAAAAACATTTTCATCGCTCTAGCGCCTACATTTCTTCACCGATTTCAATATAACTTCACACAAATGTTCCTTATAAAAATATCTCCAGCGAGTTCGACTTTCCAACTCATGGCCTCAAGGTCAGGGTCACTGTGGCTATTTTTAGAAAAAACTTTGTCATTGCTCTATCGCCTATATTTCTTCACTGATTTCAATATAACTTCACACAAATGTTCCTTATGACAATATCTCAAGCGGGTTCGACTATCAATGTCAAGGCCTCAAGGTCAAGGTCAAGGTCACTGTGGCTATTTTTTAGAAAAACTTTGTCATTGCTCTAGCGTTTACATTTCTTCACCAATTTCAATAGAACTTCATACAAATGTTCCTTCTGACAATATCTCTAGCGATTTCCACTTTCAAGGTCAAGGTCACTGTGTCTATTTTTAGAAAAACTTCGTCATCCCTCTAGCGCTTACATTTCTTCATCGATTTCAATATAACTTCACACAAATGTTCCTTATGACAATATCTCACCATTTCGACTTTCAAGGTCAAGGTCACTATGGCTATTTTTAGAAAACTTTGTTATCGCTCTAGCGCCTACATTTCTTCACTGATTTCTATATAATTTCACACAAATGTTGCTTATGACAATACCTCAAACGAGTTTGACTTTCAAGGTCAAGGTCACTTTGGCTATTTTTAGAAAAACTTTGTCATTGCTCTAGCGCTTACATTTTTTTCACCAATTTCAATATTACTTCACACAAATGTTCCTTATAACAATATCTCTAGTGAGTTCCACTTTCAAGGTCAAGGTCACTGTGGCTATTTTTAGAAAAACTTTGTCATGGCTCTAGCGCTTACATTTCTTCATCCATTTCAATATAACTTCACACAAATGTTCCTTATGACAATACCTCGAGCGAGTTTGACTTTCAAGGTCAAGGTCACTGTGGCTATTTTTAGAAAAACTTTGTCATTGCTCTAGTGACTACATTTTTTCACAAATTTCAATATAACTTCACACAAATGTTCCTTATGACAATATCTCGAGCTATTTAGACTTTCAAGGTCAAGGTCACTGTGGCTATTTTTAGAAAAACTTTGTCATCGCTCTAGCGCCTACATTTAATGATGGATTGTAATAGAGCTTCACACAAATGTTTCTTATGATAATATCTCGACTTACTTCGACTTTCAAGGTCATGACCTCAAAGTCAAGGTCACTGTGGCTATCTTTAGAAAAACTTTGTCATCGCTCTATCGCCTACATTTATTAACAGATTTTAATATAACTTCACACAAAAGATGCTTATGATAATATCTTGAGCAAGATCTACTTTTGTGGTCATGGCCTCAAGTCAAGGTCACTATGGCTATTTTTAGAGAAACGTCATCACTCTAGAATGTACATTTATTGGAGGATTTTTAAACAAACTTTACACAAATGTTGCATATGATAATATCTCAAGCAAGCTGGACTTTTGCCATTTCAGTGTTTTCCACACACGAAGTTGTCTAGTGCGAGGGGATTTGTATCACATGCGATGCCTTGTTTTAATTTTGCATGAATGTTCCTTGGGTGGACCTCTTTTAGATTCCTTGAAGAAATTTTGATCCGACAAAAAACATGGCCGCCATGGGCGGGGCTTATTTTCACTATTTAACATATAACGTAATGCTAAAAAATCATTTTCTGCAAAAGTACTTGTGGGATTTCATTGTAATTTGCATGAATTGTCCTTGGGTGGACTGTTGTCAGATTCCTTGAAAAAAATTTGATCTTACAAAAAAACATGGCCGCCATGGGCGAGGCTTATTTTCACTATATAACATATAGTGTAATGCTGAAAATATTTTCTGCAAAAGTTCTTGTTTTATTTCATAGTTATTTGGCATGCATGTTCCTTGGGTGGACCTCTGTCAGATTCCTTGAAGAAATTTTGATCCGACATAAAACATGGCTGCAGTGGGCGGGGTTTATTTTCACTATATAACATGTAGTGTAATGTTAAAAAAGTCTTTTCTTCTTCAAAAGTTCTTGTTTATTTATTTATTTATTTATTTAAAAGTACCTTCCTGTATCTGAATTAATCTCCTCCAATTTTGCTGACTATCACATATCTATAGAGGTCCACCTACAAATTGTCATTCTAAAATTCAAAACATCAGAAATTTCACATGCCCATCACACTGGTGATAGAACGGATGTTTTCAACACAAACTCTATTTATACAACTTGATGTTTCAAAATAAATTCAAAATACTGAGGGAGATTGATTTATTAGACCTACCGTAAAAATTCGGCTATAAGACGAGGATTTTTCCCTCCAAAATGAGCCAAAAAAAATGACCCCGTCTTATAGCCGAGGTCATGGACTGCAGGCTTTTTTCCGGCAATGTCCGGCGAAAACCAGACATACGGAAAAAGCCGATCGGTGATTTTTGAATTGATATAAATCGCCGCCAACAAACCACCGCTACGATTTTTCTGCACGCGATCGGTAAATGACGTAATCCGACGCCATTACCCCCACACGTGTTTAATGTATATATCTCTTTCATAAAAAAAAATGTTTGGAACCCGTAATAAATATTTTCCCGATAGCTAAGCGGTTGTGAATAGAGGTGGATAGAAAATCAGTGCTTTGCACAGCTCCCGAATTATCCCCAGAATAACCAACAACATCGTTCGACTTTTCCCGCCAACGTCTGCTATTTGGCGCCAAAACATAACCATTCATGAGATCGTAGAATAGTCCGATTTTATAATGCAAACATTTACCGTTAGATGTAGCTAATAGTCTGAGGAGCAATTAAATCATTTTCACATTGATTGTGGATTAAATTTTATGTCTGGAGGATAAACGCAAATTAGAGACTTAACTTGACCATATTTTCACACCTTATCGACACGCACCGCAGGGTGGCAATTATACGACAGGGATTAACAATAGTGTCATATACTTGAACCGTAATAAATACACAGATGGTTTGTCTCTGAATTGACAGCGATTTACTTACTGGTCTAGTTTTACCGTATTTAAGGACTCAATAATAAACTGTCAGTTGTAGATGATTTTTTTTTTTTGCACTTGTCCCGACCGAGCATCATAAGGTCAAAGTGCACCTGCCCGGCGTGATTTCGGTCTTGTCCCGGACGGCCGGGAAATGGATTTGTCAGCCCCTGTCTAAATGGCATCTGGCGGTAGCAGATAGGCCCCGACAGATATGGCAAAAATTTGACCCGTCTTATAAAAGAGTATAAGCAAAATCCCACCTTAGAATAGCTGAAAAGGGGGTCCCGTCTTATAGCCGAATCGCCTTATAGCCGAATTTTTACGGTAATTATACTACAGTGTCAACAGTTCTCCAGATCCCTGAGGGTTAAAATGGCTTAGTTGAAAAGGGAGGCATACCGAATCCGACGGAGGAAAGGAAAAAATAAATAAATAAAGAAATAAAAACATAAATCTGTTCATTTTTTAGCTCCACTGGCCAAAGACCGGCGGGTCTTATGTTATATGTTATGGCCCTGTGTCTGTTGTGCGTCTGTGCGGTTGTGCATCCGTGCGTTAACTTTTTTCTTTAAACATTTCCTCCTTAACTACTTGGTCGATTGTAACCAAACTTCACAGGAATGTTTCTCACATAGTCCTCTTCTGAATTCCTTCAAAGAATTTTGTTACATGCAGAATAAAATGGCATCGAAAGCAAAAAAAAAAATATTTAAAAATCTTCTCCTCCAAAACCGCTCAATGGATTTTATTCTTATTTTGCATGAATGTTCCTTGGGTGTACCTCTGTCAGATTCCTTGAAGAAATTCGGATCAGGCAAAAAACATGGCCACCATGGCCATGCCCCACATGACTGCCATGGCCATGCCCCTTGGCTCATTAGCTTTCAAAGACTTATATGGGGAAAAGTTTTAAAAACCTTCTCCTCCAAAACCGCTCAACGTAATGGATTTCATTCTTACTTTGCATGAATGTTCCTTGGGTGGACCTCTGTCAGATTCCTTGAAGCAATTTTGATCAGACAAAAAACATGGCCGCCATGGACACGCCCATTGGCTAATTAGCTTCCATAGACTCATAAAGAGATCTTTTTTTTTTAATCTTCTCCTCCAAAACCGCTAAATGGATTTCGGCTAACTGGATTTCGTTCTTAATTTTCATGAATGTTCCTTGTGTCTACCATTGTCAGATTCATTGAAGAAATTTTGATCAGACAAAAAACATGGCCGCCATGGCCACCACCTTTGGCTCATTAGCTTCCATAGACCAGTAAACGGAAAAACTTCTTATCTGAAACCATAAAGCCTAAAGCTAAGACATTTACAGTAAAACCTGTCTTAGTGGCCACCTCTATTAAGCAAGCAACCTGTCTTAAGCAAGCAGGCATTCAGTTTCCAAGAAAGGCAGATGTGTTAAATTTCACCTGTATTAAGCAAGAACCTGTCTTAAGCAAGCATATTTTGACTATCCCTTAGGCACTTGCTTAATACAGGTTGAACTGTAGTATGTAGCAAAGTTATGTGGTCACCTACTAAGTCCTGCGAACTATGACTCTTGAGTCCAAATTGGCAACGCCCCGGTGCTTAGTAGCTCCCATAGACTAATAATGACAAAATCTTGAAACTTTTCTCCTCTGAAACCATAAGGCCAAGAGCTTAGTATATAGCAACTTGAAGTATTCATCTGCATAAATCCTGCCAACTATGCCCCTGGGGTCCAAATTGGCCACACCCTGAGGCCCATAAGCTCCCATAGACTTATACTGGGAAAAACTGACAAAAATCTTCTCTGAAACCATCAGTGCCCAGAGCTTAGATGTAAAAAATTGGTCACACCCAGAGGCATATTAGTTCCCATAGACTTACAATAGGAAAAACTTAAAAAAAGTCTTCTTCTCTGAAACCATAAGGCCCAGAGCTTTAGATATTTAGAACGGAGCAATGCCAAATGGTCACTCACATAAATCCTGCCAACCATGGCTCTGGGGTCCAAAAAATATAGAATGGACATTCCTTGGGTGGATCACTTGTTTCTTTTTTACCCATTGCATGCAGGAAAACCCTAAATGGGTACCTTGGCAAACAGTGCTGGCCCAGATCAGACCCCACAGAACACCATGTCTGATCAGGGCCTGCACTATTTGCTAACAGAATTTTCCATCCAAAATAGAAAAAAATAGGCCTGACACCCCTTATATGACAAATGGACTGGTCCAACATATAGCAATAGAAGAGTCCACTAGTATACCATTGGTTAATGTAATAAATATGACAATTGTCTGAAGTTAGCCGGTGGAGCGACAGGCCCTCTTGGGCCTCTTGTTTTTATTTTTTTCTTATTTCTTCTCAAAATATAGATTGTGGGTACTGGTTAGAACTGCCTCATCGAGGCGGTTCTAACGAGAACCCACAATCTATATTTTAGAGTAGAAATAAGGAAAATAGTGTTTACCCCGTAAACCCCAGTTTTTCTTTATAAAAGTGGGATTCGAGGGGGGTCAAAATTATATTGGCGTGTTTTCGTGCACCAGTAAGTACAGTTTCTAAATCAACCAATTTTTTGCTGGATTAAAAAAAAAGTGAATATGGTGCAAAAGCTACTCATATTTTTTTATACCGGGTATTATGCATAAAAATATGTGAAATTTTCCGGGGACACACTTCATTACGTGTAACAAATGTATGGAAGGGAATATATAGGCCCAAACCTTTGAGCTCCTGATTTTGACCATAACGGGAACAAATTTTGGGACATCATTTCTCCATATAGAATTATATAAGGAAAAAATCTTTTGCTGCGCATTTTGACCATAATGAGAAAAATCTGTTAACAAACTGTTATTACAATTTGCTGTTAACCCTTTGTATGTGGGAAACCCCTAAAGGGGTACCTAGGCAAACAGTGCAGGCCCAAATCAGACGCTACATTCTGCGACATCTGATCAGGGTCTGTACTGTTTGCTAACAGAATTTTCCATCAAAAAAGAATAAAAACGAAAAAAAAACAGGCCTGACACCCCTTGTATGACAAATGGACTTGTCCAACATACAGCAATGGAAGAGTCCACTGGTATACAATGGGTTAAAGTGCAGGTATACATGTGATAAATGCGGAAACTGTCTTGACTGAGGGCCTCATGGAAGATTAGCTGTTACTTGTATTGTGTACTTGTACACCACAACCTCTTTATAACACTATTAATGGGATCGAAAGCAGAAACCGCGTTACTTAACCACCGGCCAGCCTCGGTAGCTCATTCGGATGCTCATCTGACTAGTGATCAGGAGGACGCTGGTTCGATACCTGCCGGGTCGGCAAGATTCATTCGTGGAGATTGATTATGAAATCTTTTCTACAGCCATCCTCTCCCTTCCGCTGATTCAAGAAGGGCAGTTGTCAGTTTCTGGGGAAAGAATGTACACTGTACTGGTTAACCGCTTACGTATAAGCCTGTCCAGGAAAAGTGCAGATAGGTAAACTGACCGGTTCAAAAATGACCTAAAATAGTGTTGACTGACCCGTTAAACTCCAATACAAACAAAATTTAAACAACCGTGTTATATACAAACAAAAATGTGTAGATTATATAGAAAAATGACCATTTATGGTCATTTTTCTATATAATCTACACATTTTTGGGATCCATCTTGAAACCCTGTTATATCCAAACTATGTTATGGTCTGGTCTGGTCGCTTAATGTTTGTGTTTCTTTCCCTTTGGTGTCTTTGATGGGTGGAGTAAGTTAATTGAATCGATTCCTGATCTTTGTTATACTTCTTCTTTATAATGAACCGTGTTATAATTAGGTTGTGGTGTATGTGCTAAATGTTGTCACCCTCTATAAATAAAGTTTTTTCTTACTTAAATAAAGTTTTTTTCTTACTTAAATACCGGCCCCGATAGCTCAGTAGGTAGAGTGTCCGCTCCGGGGAACGGGAGGTCTGGGGTTCGACCCCGGGCCGCGACATACCAAAGTCGTTAAAAATGGTACTAGCTGCTCCTCGTTTGGCACTCAGATTTACGGGGTAGAGCTAGGACTGGTCGATCCAGTGTCAGGATAATGTGACTGGATGTGGTATCATGTAATGTGTCTGGGTTGGTTGGTTGATTTGAGGTTTAACGTCCCCGTCAACACTGTAAAGGTCATTTTGGAGACGTTGCTTCCAATTTTGTGGGACTTTTACCCGACATTGAGATGAAATGACATCTCAAGCCCTGTCGACCAATGAAACCAATAGGGTTTATTAGCATGGACGGTCCGCCTCGCACCGCTGTTCCTGGGCAGGCTTAGATCCTCTAAGCGGTTTACCAGTACTAATGTGCGGGCCGGATTCAGCTCTGCGTGGAAGCATCATGCAGCCCATATATTTCTTCAAGCCCCTATGGGCGGGGGCCATTAATGTGTCTGGGACATGATACTTCAGTGAGGCAGCACTATAAATGTGAGCATTGAGCTCCCTGTCGCAACCAGACACCGTCGTGATATGACTGAAAAATTGTTGAAAGCGACGTTAAACCCGAATTCACACACACACACACACACACTTACTTAAATACATAATATATTTAATTTACTCTCAGGTGACCTGTGTGACACAGACTTAGATAGTGACGGTGTACCCAACACCGTTGACAACTGTCAGTATCTAAGCAACCCGGGGCAGGAGGACACAGATGGTGATGGTATCGGCGACCTATGTGAAACTGATGCCGACGGGGATGGGGTGGAGGATAGAAATGACACCTGTCCTTTTAATCCAGCAATAACTAAGTCGTCATTTAAAAATTATTTTACTGTTGACTTGTATCCAAGCTTGGCTACGACAACACCAAAATGGTTGATCAAAGATAACGAGGGAGAGGTGATGCAGACAACTAGCACTGGAATGCCAACTATGCTTATAGGTACAGTGAAACCTGTCTTAGTGGCCACTTCTGTTAAGCAAGCAACCTGTCTTAAACAACCAGGCATTCAGTTCCCCCAAAAGGCAAATGTGTTAAATTTCATCTGTATTAAGCAAGCACATTTTGGTTATCCCTGAGGTGCTTGCTTAACACAGGTTGGACTGTATATGTGTTTTCTTGCACATCAGATAAGGAAATCCACAGTTTTAGTTTGGGATAGAAATTCTGTTCTGACCCTGGTGTTCTTACACAAAATCGAATATTCTTGCATGTTTGATAAATGCACTGGTTGACTACGACCTCATTTGCATCGTCATTAAGGTTGATGTCACAGCACGTTACGTGACGTCACTAAACATGCCTGTAGTGTCATCACAATATGGCGGACGTTGGTAACAGAAGTGGCTGCAGCATTAAAAATCTGTGCTAAGAAGTGGACGGTATGCAAGAAAAAGAATCCTATATGGGTGTGAGGGTTGGATAGAAAAATCCATCCCCCGGTCACTGTCCGGCATCACTCGGCAAGCCTCTTGATGCCGGACAGTGACCCTTGGGACAGATTTTTTTGCCCACTCCTTACACCCATATAAGATTTTTATATTCTTGCACACCAGATAAGGAAATCCTGGACTTAACCCTGAGATAGAGATATTCTTATCCTACCCAGGGATAAGACAAAAACTGAGAAATTTCATGTTTGATGTTTGCCGGTTGAATGGATGCCATGTAGGCCATCATGTAAGTTTGACATCACTGCACTTTTAGTGATGTCAAAAATGTTTCATTATTGTCATCAAAATATGGCAGATGTCATCAATTGAAGTGATTGGATTATATAAAATCCACACTCAGAAATAAAAATAAGCAAGAAAATGATAACCCTTTTATAGACATTAACCCTTATCTAGCTGTTCACTACAACCCCTATCTTTGCAAACAGTGTAGATCCAGATCAGATGGCTTCTGAAGAAGCCATCTGATCAGGTTCTACACTGTTTGGCATTCCGTTTATGAATTTGTAGCAATAAATTACATCAAGTAATTTGATTGGTTCATAGACAGAAATGGGTGTGGCTGAAATGGATATTCAGCAAGAATAGGGTTAACATCACTACTACAGATGGTGTTACGGGAATGTGTGGTGGCCATAATATAAGAATCTTATATGGGTGTGAGGGGTGGATGGAAAAATCCGTCCTGAGGGTCACTGTCCGGCATCACGAGGCCTGCCGAGTGATGCCGGACAGTGATCCCGAGGGACGGATTTTTCTATCCACCCCTCACAACCATATAGGATTCTTTTTCTTGCATACCTTCTATTTTTAGCGCGGAGTTTTAATGCTGCAGTCACTTCGGTTACCAACATCCGCCATATTGTTTTGACACTGCAGGAATGTCTAGTGACGTCACGTAACATGCATGACGTCAACCAGGGCTCGAGAAAATGTCGGTTTTCCGGTTCTGAACCGATTTTGGGTTTACTGAACCGATTTTAACTGAAAAAGAAGTTTAAAAAATCGGTCCATAATTCAATAAAATCTTTAAAAAATCGGTTCGAAAAGTTTCGCTAAATCATTGTTGTAAAAACAAGCTGACCTTTTGTCACTGATAATCCAAGCATGTATACAAAAATCGCCTGCAGCACAAGATGTTAGACCGGTTCATTATCTAACTAGGTGAAAATAAGACAAGTCCTCGTCGGGTTCTTTGATCTTATCGTAGCGAAATTTGACCTGTGTGTTAAAATTGTTCAACCGTGAACAATGGCCTCAGGCGTTACCGGCATGCGAACAGGGTGAGAAAATTAGGTCAATCAATTCAGGACATATGCTAGTTTGTTTACACAAGTCATTAATTTATGGCTTACTATAGAACCGGTATTTAAATATATATTTGTTTTTTGTTGTTGTTTTTTTTTTTTTCACAGGGCGCAATTTTCAATATACACTTGTCATGTCTGTTAAGCCTGTCAGAGAAAATGCCTTTTTTTCACCCATTCTAAACGATATTTCTATTTAAGAAATACGCTCCATTGAAACCAATAACATAAACCACGTGTGTATTACGCCCTTGAATGAATTAAAATGAAACCGCATGACGTCATTTTCCGATCACGTGGCTTCAATATCGGTTGCCATTTGTAGACAAAGCGCTTTGTTTCAGGCTTGTGTAATTGTGAAATATGTATTTATATTCTTTAGAACTCGGTTCAGCCACGTAAGATTTTCAATGGCTCTAGTTCGGCCTGTTTTGGTTTGAGAGTAAAGAAACGTTTTTCGATTTTTTAACCTGTTCAAAACGATTTTTTAGAAATCCTCTCTATTAAAATCAGTGACATAGAACAGCTGTGTGTGTGTGTTTGTGTGTGTGTGTGTGTTACGTCCGTGACTGTACTAATGTGTATTGTGTAAACGGCTACGGTATGACGTCATTTTCCGACCACGTGGCTGTAATATCTGTCGCCTTTTGTAAACCAAGCAATATGGGCAAAATATAGATGTCTGAAATGAGAGAAATATTTTAAAGGTTTTAAAAAGGGGCAAAAAATATAGTGATCATCGAGCTGATCTTTGACTGCACCACACCAGCGGTCTTCAGGTGCTGAGTGACCCGGATATTGGGAAAATGAAAGTAGATGAAATCTGGCGTAGAAAATGAAAGTAGATGAAAACTGAACTATGTGAGCAATAATTGCTGTTTATAATCGAGATACTGGTGCTTATATTCGTTGACAAGTGTAAGAGCAATATTGTTATGTCATTTGTTACGCTAATAACACATTTTGAAATTGCAAATCACCAAGGACGTTTACGGAAATTACCGAAAGCGATCGGCAATTTCCGTAATTTTTTGGCGAAATCGGGCTGGACCGATTTGGATTCTTCAGTTTCTCGAGCCCTGACGTCAACCTTAACGACGGCGCACACAAGGTTGTAATCAAACAGTGCACTTATCAAACACGCGATTATATTCGATTTGGGGTCGGAACGCCAGGGTCAGAACATAAATTTCTATCCCAGGGTAAATTCGCGGATTTCCTTGTCTGGTGTGCAAGAAAATGTCTGCCTGCCCTTCATCATAGTGTAGATTATATTTTCTAGTCCTTTGGCTCAGTGATTCCATTAATGAATATTGAGTATTCAAGGATGAGACCTTATTGGCCCAAACTGGCAAGTTTGGCCAAGAAAAACTTGTGCACTCCATACTTTTCAGTATGTGGTGTATTCCTTGTTTCTAAAGAATAAGGCTGTTATAGACCATATTGTACAAGCATGTTTGGATCCAGGAAACTGTGTTCCAGCCAAGAGTAGTTTGACCAACTGGGGTAAAACTTTGCAGCAGGAAGAGGGAATAATCAGCAGGGTTCGCACAGGCTTGAAAAGTACTTGAATATGAAGGGCTGTCTTGAAAAGTCCTTGAAAATAGAATTTGTCTTGAAAAGTGCTTAAAAACTTTCCATAGACATTGAAAAGTACTTGAATTTTACTTTTTCTTTTATTCTTATATATTATCAACCTATATCGCCATGATAATCAGAAGTATGGTTCTAGAAGAGAATCGGCAAGTTTTGTGCCTGAAAACCTTAATGTAAAGGTCGAATGTGCTTTGTGCGAACAGACTGGATACAAATGTTTCGTACTTCGATTTTTGGATTGTCTCCCTTGCAGACAGGTACCAATTGATTTCAACAATTTTATTGACAAAACAAATCAATTTTAATAACCAGACTAAGCAATACAAGAATGGTGACTCAAGTTATATTGAGGAGCCTGAAACCTTTTCATCCCCCGACCGAATAGGTTCGGGGGATATTTCGGGGGATATAGCAAGCCCTCAATCGAATAGGTTCGGGGGATATAGCGATTAGCCTGGCGTCCATCCATCTGTCCATCCATCCGTCCGTAGACGCAACCTTGTGATGGCCATAACTCCTATACCCTTTGAGATTCATTGATGGTTCTTTGCACAATTGTTCACAAGGTTGAGATGACATGTCATGTGCAAGAACCAGAACTCTGGATGTCATACTTTTTAGTTATCTCCCCTTTTAATAAAATTGAATGACTACTTTGTGATGACCTTAACTCCAATACCCTTTGAGATATATTGATGGTACCTGGCATAGTTGTTCACAAGGCTGAGACAGCATGTCATACACAAGAACCACAACTCTGGTTGCCATGGTTTTTGAGTTATCTCCCCTTCCAATAAAATAGAGTGACTACCTTGTGATGGCCATAACTCCAATACCCTTTCAGATATATTGATGATACCTGGCACAGTTTTTCACAAGGCAGAGACGATATGTCATGCACAAGAAGCACAACTCTGGGTGCCATGGTTTTTGAGTTATCTCCCCTTCCAATAAAATAGAATCACTACCTTGTGATGGCCACATCTCCAATACTCTTTAAGATCTATTGATGTCATGTTGTACAGTTGTACATGAGGTTAAGCAGGTGTGTCACGTTCAAGAACCACGACTCTGGGTGCCCTGGTTTTTGAATTATCTCCCCTGAAATATAACCTTGTGATGGCCATAACTCCAATACCCTTCGATATATATTGATGGTACTTGGCACAATTGTATACAAGGTTGAGACAACGCTTCATGCTTAAGAACCACAACTCTGGGTGCTATGGTAGTTGAGTTATCTCCCCTTCCAATATAACAGTATGACAACCTTGTGATCACCGTACCTCCAATACCCTTTGAGACATATTGGTGGTACTTGATGCAAATGTACATGAGGTATTTCTATTCACTTTAATTTTTGGTTACAACTCAAATTTGACTTTTAAACTTCAGGTGAACAGAGCTATGGTGCTATAGAGTACCGTGGAACCTGGTTTGTGACTGATACCACTGCTACTGACTATATTGGTTGTGTGTTCGGGTACCAGAACAACAGGAAGTTCTATCTCGTCATCTGGAAGGGTACCCACTCCAATTATGACATCACTGCAACCTACAGAGGAGGGATCAAAGGAATTCAGATTAAGGTGAGTCTATTTCCATACAGTCGCTTCATGGTTTAAAATTAACAAAGGAAGCAGCAAATTTGCTTCCCGAAAACTTGGTTGTAGAAGAGATTTAAGTCCAACATTCAATTTTCAAATTAAATCAGAATGACGTCTATAAAATTTTGAAAAGGCTTTGCGTAGTTTATGATACAGATAACCCTGATTACGAAGTTTAGCAGTTGACAATTTATTACAAGTGTTAAAGTCAGTTACATGACAAACACTCTGGCAAATCGAATTAATTGCGAAATATAAACTCCATAGGATGCCGCAAGTCTCTTTTGTAAGCCTAGTTTGGAAAAACTTGTGGTTAACAGACCAGCTTGACAAGATCTCAGTAGTGTTGATTTAGAGCTGGCCTCGGGTAGCTCAGTCGGATGCGGGTCTGACTGCTAGTCAGGAGGACGCAGGTTCAATACCTCCCAGTGTCAGCAACATTCTTTCGTGGAGATTGATCATGAAATCTTTTCTACGGTCATTCTCACCATTCTGCTGATTTAAGAAGTGCAATTATCAGTTTCTGACAAAAGAATGTGCACTGTACTGGTTAACCGCTTACGTATAAGCCTGCCCAGGAAAGTGTCAATGTGTCAATAGGTAAACTGACTGGCTCAAAAATGACCTATAATAGGGTTGACTGGGCCATTAAACTCCAATACAAACAAACAATTGTTATCCCCCGCCGAAGGCGGAGGGAAATAGTTTTGGCGTTGTCCGTCCGTCCGTCCGTCCGTCCTTCCGTCCATCCGTCCATCCGTCCTTCCGTCCATCCGTCCATCCGTCCTTCCGTCCGTCCGTCACACTTTGTCCGGAACCGTTTCTCAGCAACTATTGCATTGAATTAAATGAAACGTGAAATAAATATGTATTATTATGCTGCGGTGATGCACGCGCAATTTTTTTCGGATTGACTTTTTACATCCAGAGTTATGGCCCCTTAAATGATTGAAATTCTGGATTTTTCGTCGTCTCACTTTGTCCGGAACCGTTTCTCAGCAACTATTGCATGGAATTAAATGAAAATTGAAATAAATATGTATTATTATGCTGTGGTGATGCACGCGCAATTTTTTTTCGGATTGACTTTTTACATCCAGAGTTATGGCCCCTTAAATGATTGAAATTCTGGAATTTTCGTAGTCTCACTTTTTTGTCGGGAACTGTTTCTCAGCAACTATTGCATGGAATTAAATGAAACTTGAAATAAATATGTATTATTATGCTGTGGTGATGCACGCACAAATTTTTTTCGGATTGACTTTTTACACCCAGAGTTATGGCCCCTTAAATGATTAAAATTCTGGATTTTTCGTCGTCTCACTTTGTCTGGAACCGCTTCTCAGCGACTATTGCATGGAATAAAATGAAACTTGAAATAAATATGTATTATTATGCTGCCGTGATGCACGCGCAATTTTTTTTCTCAATTTTGGCCAGATATATTTGTTACTTGTGGGTTTACGGCGTCCCGCAAACCCCCATGCTGACAAGACAACCGAGCGTGATCTCTGACAGGTGTACGGGCAGCTGTGGGGTAAGGCACAAGAAAGATGTTAAATGAATGACATGAATTATTTACAGTATCTACATACAACACTTACTAACACAAAACATCACAATTTGTTGCTTCTGTAGCCAACTCACGACGTCCGCTCCGAAGGTAAAACACTGTTCTGTGCTCGGAACAGGTGACGTGAATACCTACAGAAGCAAACAACAAAAACAACAACAAAAACAAAAAAAGAAACAACACAAGACCCGACTGGCCAGTTTATAACTTAGGGTGAATCCCCCACTCGCGTGAAACTTCCTCTCGCGAACTAGTAGAACTAGTCTATCAACATAGTTGATAATCCTAGGTTTAGCGATCACGTTTGCCGATCAGGGGTTTAGCGATCGTCCAAATAACCTGCAGGTAAGTTGACCTCTTCCATGGTCTCACATTTGTTTACAACAAACAATGATTTAGATTCTGCTTCTACCCTGGTAGGCGCTGATTACGGCGGTCTGTCCGCCCTTGCTGGACCCTAACGCCTAGCGTCGTACCAGTACCTGCTGCTATGAAGCAGGGAGCAGCAGGTCACACATTGTTGTGCCTGCAAATTACGATAACGGGACTAGAAACGAGTCACAAAACATACATGCTATATCATGATCCCCCTCCCGGAGAAGTAAGAATATGTTCATGCATATACCGTTATTGCGCATGCGCCGACCAGACATACAGGCTGATTAGTGCATGCGACAAATAACCGTACAGCAGAACTCAACTTGACTGTGCATCGAATTATCAGCACCCAGCGCTTGACACAATAATACTCTAAAGTTCATGTTTCCCTACTGAGCACTACAGAAATCAATTAATGCTCACTACTACTGAGCATAATACTCATCAAATTTGTGCTTACTACATTATCACAAGTAAGAGGCAATTGAACAGACCACGCCTTTGCGCTACCTGGTCAGCTGCCAATTACAGGAAACATAACAATCTCTATTTCATATCCTTCTCCGCGACACGGCTCACAAATATAGCTATTCACAAATTCAATACATTAATAACAGATAGAAACTACAACAGAAGATTTTCATCTATAATCCACAACATTTGTTAGTGTCTCATAAGGGCCAACACTGTTTGCCGTAAATTCTCTCTATTTGGTAGGCACCCCGTCACAACCGTCCTCGCGACGCCGATGACGCAGCTGACGTCATCCCCGCCGCTCAGGCCGTTATGACGTGTGGCGACCAAATACTCCCACTTATCATCATCACGTTCTTTATATGTACATACATGCACAAACTGAGTTATCAGACAAAAACGGCATCATTACAAAATGAACTCGTAATTCTTCTTGAACAAAATTATTTCTAATCAACGTGAACATGCTTGTAAAATAAAATTCATTACGGTTCATCATCACGGATAACCCAACAGGCTCTTGTAAGAGTTTGCCCTGATGATGAAGATATGGTTAAACCCGTCTTAAGTTTACGTCCCCTCTACACCTAATATCATATTGGGACGGAACCACGGTTTTCTAACCACAGCTAGTCAAAAGTCATGGATCAAACAAGTGACCCGGCGTTTATTAATTACATTCTACAAAAGGGGTCTAAAAGCCTAAATGAATCCAGAATGAGCGGGTGTCCAAACTTTACGTCTCACCAACATCTAGGGTCAGCATGAGACAGGACCTCACTTAGAAAGACTCATTCTACTACTGGAGAAGCCTGGGATCAATTCTGCGACGTCTAGCTGGCAAAGCTAGTAGCCTAATCACTACAGGCCACAACAGTGAATTCAGAATAGGCTTCAGAAAGTTGGGGTATACTAGAAGTAAACCCCTCCAAAACCTACAAGCATGTTCATACAAAAATAATACTAAACATAGATTTAACATACCTTTCAATATACTTTCTATTTCCCCGTCACAATGTTGTGTTCACTCTTACAACTTGACCTGCTGCTAAAGTGTCCGCTTTTTTCAGGGTTTATATATCTATGAATACTACCGGAAAATCATGCCTACTCATATTACCTTGCTCAATTCGTGGCGAGGTGGAGATACCGGCCACAAACAAAGCCAGATAGCAAAAATCGAGTAGATAATGGATTTGCGTTCAAATAGTATATTTCCCATAGGAAAAATTGATGAAACGACCCTATAATCAATGACATGACTCCTGTCAAAACGAACACCCACACAACACGTGACGGGAATAAAAATCATATATGGCACAATGGCGATTTTTAGGCAAATTCTATAGGACTCGGCCTTTTAGCGGCCCCCTGTATTGTAAAAACAGCTCTCTATAAACCACTCATGCATACATCGTATGATATGTGCATGACTTGTTCATGGAGCCGCACAGTTTGCGTACCATATTTTACCTAAAATATTTCACTCGCACCGCCCTACCATATATCTACTAAAATAATTTAGATGTGCATAAGCACCAGAGAGGTTTCCTATTCCATCTCGTAACAAAGGTTTCCCCTTTTGGAGAAAAAACAATCAGAAATGTTTTTTCTTTGTGTATAGAGATGGAATAGGATGAACCTATCTAAACAAGACAGCTATTTACACAACAACCGTGCGAAGAATTACCTACTAAGGTAGTCTGCCCCCAAATTTTCTTGGCCCCGAATTGCAACAATCCGAAATCTATTCGGCTGTAGTTTCATTGCCCAACGCATAATTCGAGGATTGAGAACTTTTGCTGTTTGCATATAAGACAAGGGCTTGTGGTCTGTCTCAAGCAGGAATTCTACTCCGTAAAGATACTTGCGAAATTTCTCAACACCCCAGATAATAGCCAAACATTCGTTCTCTATTACAGAATAGTTTTTCTCACGAGGCAAAAGTTTCTTGCTGGCATAAGCAATGGGAAGTCGTCCTTCCCCTTCAAATTCTTGGAGCAAAACGGCTCCTATACCAACATCAGAAGCGTCCGTCCGGAGTATGAACGGATTCCCATCATGAAAGATAGGAAGACGAAGAATAGGACCAGACGTGAGTCTATTCTTCAGGGTCTGAAAAGCCTTTTCATGATGGTCCTGCCAGTCTGTGATCTTGTTTGGTCTACTTTTCTTAGTTAAATCTGTCAAAGGGGAAGCGATAGATGAGAAATTTGGAATGAAACGGCGGTAGAAACCAGCCAACCCAAGAAATGACTTTATTTGTCTCTTAGTAGAAGGTCGAGGAGCATCCTTTATAGCTTGTATCTTGTCTTCTTGCGGTCTAACTGACTGAGCAGCTACACTGTGACCAAGACATTCGATACTGCTATACCCAATCATACACTTGGAAGGTTTTGCCGTCAACTTGGCTGTCCTAAGTCTATCCAAAACTTCACGTAATGACGTCAAGTGGTCTTTCCAAGTTTCGGTAAAGATCCACATATCATCGACGAAGCTATCAACGTTAGAAAGTTCGGACAGAATCTTTCTCATCAACCTGCAAAATGTTGCTCCTGAGTTTACCAAACCGAAGGGCATAGTTTTGAATTGAAACAAGCCTTTGGGAGTTTCGAACGCAGTTAGGGGTTTTGCCTTAGACGTCATTTTTACCTGCCAATAACCTTTTGACAAATCTAATTTGCTAAAGTATTTGTGCCCCGACATTCTATTTATAACCTCCTCCATATTTGGCATTGGTTCTGCATCGAACTCCGTCACCTTATTAAGTTTACGGAAGTCAATGCAGAACCGCACCGAACCATCTTTTTTAGGGACAAGTACTACAGTGGATGAGTATGGAGATATTGATGGCTCAATAACTCCTAAATCTAACATATCTTGAATTTCCTTTTCGATTACATCCCGTACTTTATATGGTATGGCATAACCTTTTGACCTCACTGGTTCCGTCGTCAGCAACTTTATGTCGTGTTCTATTTGGTCAGTTCGTCCAGGTCCACTGGACAGTACGTCCGGGTATTCTTTTATCAACGTCTCTATTTCTTTACGCTGATCCTGCGTTAACATTTCTGAAATATTGACGTCCTTAAACGTCTCTGGTTGCTTTGCAGTAGGAAAAGCGCAATCTTCCAATGAGAATTTGTCAACGTCATCATTTTCAGTTGACGGAGTGGACTCTACAGAAAGCAAGCAATGTGACGTCACATTTTGACATTCCACATATTGCTTCAGTATGTTAGCGTGATATGTGTTAACATTTCCATTGACGTCAATCTTATAATCCATTCTGTTCACTACCTCAACCACTTCATAAGTACCTTTCCATTGAAGCAATAATTTATTACCGTCTGTCGGTAGTAACAACAGTACTTTGTCGCCGACGTCAAATTTACACGACCTCGCGCCTTTATCATAATAAGCTTTCTGCTTAATCTGAACCTTCTTTAAATTATCACGCGCTAATTTGCATGTCTGCTCTAACCGTTCCCTAAGCTCAATAACGTATTGATACGTCGAAAGAACTTGCTCATCGCGTACCTCTTCAGCCCATAATTCTCTTAATATTGCCATTGGACCTCTGACGTTACGTCCATATAACAACTCAAAAGGGGAGTATCCTAAAGACTCTTGTGGGACTTCCCTTACCGCAAATAATAAAGCTGGAAGATATTTATCCCAATCTTTTGGACGTTCAGCACACATGCGACGTAACATCTGCTTTAACGTAGCGTGGAAACGCTCTATCAGTCCGTTGCAAATTGGGTGTCTCGGACTACACGTTAACTGTTGAAGAGAAAGAAGTCTGCTGACTTCCTTCATTACCTCAGCAGTAAACTGTGATCCACAATCAGTCAACATTTCATCAGGAATGCCAACCCTACTAAACATTTCAATAAGCGCTTCCGCGACACGTTCCGTCTCAATACTCGGTAAAGCTATCGCCTCTGGATACCTTGTCGCGTAATCAATCATAGTTAAAATATACCGAGATTTCCTATCAGATCGAGGCTCAATTGGACCAACTATGTCGACTGCCACCCTCTTAAATGGCGTATCAATCAATGGCATTTTTCCTAGAGGTACTTTAGTGACCCGACCTTTCTGAATAGTTCTCTGACAAATATCACAAGATTTACAAAATCTAGCGACATCACCGCAAATACCGGGCCAGTAAAACTCAGTTACAACTCTATCCAATGTCTTCCTAATACCCATATGTCCAGACATAAGCGTTTCATGAGCCAGTTTCAACACCTTCCTCGGAAACTTTGAGGGACCACAAGTTGGAAAGAGACTTTGTTACCCTTGGTGAACTCCCTATATGCCAAACCTTTTGTCTCAATAAACCTAGTTTCACCTCGGTTTAAACCACGACTCACAGTCTTGTTCCCAGATACAACCCTTTTCCTGATGTTTTCCAAAGTTGGATCATCAACCTGAGCTTGCTTGAAAGCCTCCTTGTCATCGTTAATGATCTGATCGGGAACCTTAAGTTTTCTGTAAGGCTTCTCATCCTGCCTAGTTTGAGACCTAGTTACAGCCGCAGCTGAGAAATGAGACATATCAGGAAGTTTTGATCCATCAATGTTACCGATAACCAAATCGTACAACGTATCATCCATACACAAAGCTTCAGTTTTCCCAGTGAAAAAAGGACAATCAATGTCAATCATTGCCAAAGGATACCTTTGTGTGGATTCATCAATCAACGTAACATTTGATTCCTTCCCTATTAACTGACTATCCGAAACCAAACTTCTCCGAACGACACAGCCTGTACACCCAGTATCTCTTAATACAACCACCTTTTTATTATTAACCAATCCTTGTGCCGTCGGTAACCTTGCCTTTAAGAAGTAACAGACACCTTCCCTAGTTTCCTTACTACACTCCTCCCTATCCGAAATCAAAGGATCACCAACCTTATTTTCAAAAATACTTCCAATCTCATCACCTTTCCTAGTTACTTCCGTCTGACAAAAACTAACTTGGTGTGCTGCGCCACGTGGTGTGCTATTATTTTTACCGCGTCCGCGAAAAGACCCTCTAAAATTACCACGACCACGTCTATAACCACGACCTACATTCTGCGTATTCTCATTCTTAACCTGAGAACCTTGAGCCTCTACGTGCGTGTTAAAATTTTCCTTAACACTGCTATCCCCAACTCCAGTTGCTCCTACCTCTGCGCTATACAATTGTTTCCTGTCGGGGTTCTTAAAACATTTAATTGTTAAATGCCCCTTACCGCATATGCTACACTTGATATCCGGTCTACCACTAGGTTTGTTCGAGTCAACTTTGTCCTGTTTCCCCTGCGCTGCGCCTCTATTATCGCGTTGCCCCTTATTAATGCAACTATATACGCCCCCGCGCGCTTCTGCAAACAAATCTGCCTCCCTAGCCATTTCATCTAAATTACCAAACTGTTTTGGCTTCAGATGTACATACAGTTCTCTATTACATGACTCCAGGAACTGATCCCTTGCCATGAAATCACAGACAGCCGGAAAAGATTTTTCTATCTTTGCCATATTAAGCCATTTTTCTAAATAACTTCTCAGTCTACTACTGAACTGTATGAACGTTTCTGATTTCTCGGGCCGACTATAACGAAACTGTTTCCTAAATCCGCGCTCTGTCATGTCAAAATTCTTTAATAAAGCGTCCTTTATCTTTTCATAATCCGCCGCATCCTCATTTGACAACCGGTCATATACATCAAGTGCGCGCCCTTTGAGCAATGCACTTAAATACGCGGCCCAGACACTCTTATCCCATTTATTAGCCGTAGCATATTTCTCAAACCTAGATAAATAACTATCCATTTTATCTTTACCCTCTTCAAAATAAGGTAACTTAGGATCCCGGGCATGAGCCACCTTCTCAGCTTTTTGCCTTTCAAATTCTAGCTCGAGCTTCGCTCTCTGCATTTCTAACTGATTCCTTAATTCTTGGTGCTGTAGCTCAAACCCATGTTTTATTTGTTCTAAATGGGCCTCACTAATCTCTTTTGCCTCCCTTTCAGTCTTAATGCGTGCCATTTCAAGTTCATGAACCCTTTCCTTTTCCTTTGCTTCTACTTCTAACTTAGCTAGTTCATGTGCCCTTTCCTTTTCTTTTTCTGCCCTTTCCTTTTCCTTTTCTTCAGACCTTAACCTTTCTAAATCCCTTTGCTCTTGCCTTTCTGCCCGCTCAATATCTTGCTGCTCCTTAACAAAACCTTGTAACTCCTTCCCCTCATAACCTAAGTCCTTTCCCATTTGCATTAAACGCTCAATTATTGATAACGTAAATCTCACGTTACTATCAAAACCACTATAAACTGATCAGTTATGATCAGTGATGATTGAATGGGCTTAACTAAAACGTTAAGATATGTGTTATACGCGTTAATCTAACTAAAACGTTAGTTATTAAAGCACACGCGATTTGAAATGTCAAATGCTTTCAGCAAAGTATGACGTTGCGTACTGGTAGTCTAATATGACGTCATAAACTGACGACGTTTACAGTAAAATGCTACAATCCGAAGTTTTATCACATTACAAAACTCCGATCATAACAAGTCACCATTAATGTTTCTTTTACGTCATGCCTAACCTCAAGCCACAGCGTAAATATTAACGCTACCGTTATGTCAACGTCAATAAATTGTTAACGTCACTACGTCAGAACCATGTGTGGGTAAGATCAATTAGTAGCTCCAATTTAACTTAGTAGAATGTCAGGTAACACAATTAAGTGGGGTCTACTTAAATTTTTCGTTACCAAGAAAAAGTGGGGTTTGCTTTGCCTTCCTGCTCAGAAATTATCGACTTGTCAGTATCCATTCAGTTGAATACATGGGTTTCGCACTTCATCAACGCAGGAAGGAAGATTAAAGTTAATTTCTAAATGTGGCTGTCAATGCATTTTTTTTTTTTTTAAAGTTGATGATTCAGAGTATCAATGTGCTGTTCCACAGCCGGGAACACCAGCCAGAGATCAAATCCTCACTTCACTGACACCAAATGTTACATGTGGGTTTACGGCGTCCCGCAAACCCCCATGCTGACAAGACAACCGAGCGTGATCTCTGACAGGTGTACGGGCAGCTGTGGGGTAAGGCACAAGAAAGATGTTAAATGAATGACATGAATTATTTACAGTATCTACATACAACTCTTACTAACACAAAACATCACAATTTGTTGCTTCTGTAGCCAACTCACGACGTCCACTCCGAAGGCAAAACACTGTTCTGTGCTCGGAACGGGTGACGTTGATACCTTCAGAAGCAAACAACAAAAACAACAACAAAAACAAAAAAAGAAACAACACAAGACGCGACTGGCCAGTTTATAACTTAGGGTGAATCCCCCACTCGCGTGAAACTTCCTCTCACGAACTAGTAGAACTAGTCTATCAACAAAGTTGATAATCCTAGGTTTAGCGATCACGTTTGCCGATCAGGGGTTTAGCGATCGTCCAAATAACCTGCAGGTAAGTTGACCTCTTCCATGGTCTCACATTTGTTTGCAACGAACAATGATTTAGATTCTGCTTCTACCCTGGTAGGCGCTGATTACGGCGGTCTGTCCGCCCTTGCTGGACCCTAACGCCTAGCGTCGTACCAGTACCTGCTGCTATGAAGCAGGGAGCAGCAGGTCACACATTGTTGTGCCTGCAAATTACGATAACGGGACTAGAAACGAGTCACAAAACATACATGCTATATCATGATCCCCCTCCCGGAGAAGTAAGAATATGTTCATGCATATACCGCTATTGCGCATGCGCCGACCAGACATACAGGCTGATTAGTGCATGCGACAAATAACCGTACAGCAGAACTCAACTTGACTGTGCATCGAATTATCAGCACCCAGCGCTTAATTGACACAATAATACTCAAAGTTCATGTTTCCCTACTGAGCACTACAGAAATCAATTAATGCTCACTACTACTGAGCATAATACTCATCAAATTTGTGCTCACTACATTATCACAAGTAAGAGGCAATTGAACAGACCACGCCTTTGCGCTACCTGGTCAGCTGCCAATTACAGGAGACATAACAATCTCTATTTCATATCCTTCTCCGCGACACGGCTCACAAATATAGCTATTCACAAATTCAATACATTAATAACAGATAGAAACTACAACAGAAGATTTTCATCTATAATCCACAACATTTGTTATTGTCTTATAAGGGCCAACACTGTTTGCCGTAAATTCTCTCTATTTGGTAGGCACCCCGTCACAACCGTCCTCGCGACGCCGATGACGCAGCTGACGTCATCCCCGCCGCTCAGGCCGTTATGACGTGTGGCGACCAAATACTCCCACTTATCATCATCACGTTCTTTATATGTACATACATGCACAAACTGAGTTATCAGACAAAAACGGCATCATTACAAAATGAACTCGTAATTCTTCTTGAACAAAATTATTTCTAATCAACGTGAACATGCTTGTAAAATAAAATTCATTACGGTTCATCATCACGGATAACCCAACAGGCTCTTGTAAGAGTTTGCCCTGATGATGAAGATATGGTTAAACCCGTCTTAAGTTTACGTCCCCTCTACACCTAATATCATATTGGGACGGAACCACGGTTTTCTAACCACAGCTAGTCAAAAGTCATGGATCAAACAAGTGACCCGGCGTTTATTAATTACATTCTACAAAAGGGGTCTAAAAGCCTAAATGAATCCAGAATGAGCGGGTGTCCAAACTTTACGTCTCACCAACATCTAGGGTCAGCATGAGACAGGACCTCACTTAGAAAAACTCATTCTACTACTGGAGAAGCCTGGGATCAATTCTGCGACGTCTAGCTGGCAAAGCTAGTAGCCTAATTACTACAGGCCACAACAGTGAATTCAGAATAGGCTTCAGAAAGTTGGGGTATACTAGAAGCAACCCCTCCAAAACCTACAAGCATGTTCATACAAAAATAATACTAAACATAGATTTAACATACCTTTCAATATACTTTCTATTTCCCCGTCACAATGTTGTGTTCACTCTTACAAGTTGACCTGCTGCTAAAGTGTCCGCTTTTTTCAGGGTTTGTATATCTATGAATACTACCGGAAAATCATGCCTACTCATATTATCTTGCTCAATTCGTGGCGAGGTGGAGATACCGGCCACAAACAAAGCCAGATAGCAAAAATCGAGTAGATAATGGATTTGCGTTCAAATAGTATATTTCCCATAGGAAAAATTGATGAAACGACCCTATAATCAATGACATGACTCCTGTCAAAACGAACACCCACACAACACGTGACGGGAATAAAAATCATATATGGCACAATTTGGCGGTTGGCGATTTTTAGGCAAATTCTATAGGACTCGGCCTTTTAGCGGCCCCCTGTATTGTAAAAACAGCTCTCTATAAACCACTCATGCATACATCGTATGATATGTGCATGACTTGTTCATGGAGCCGCACAGTTTGCGTACCATATTTCACCTAAAATATTTCACTCGCACCGCCCTACCATATATCTACTAAAATAATTTAGATGTGCATAAGCACCAGAGAGGTTTCCTATTCCATCTCGTAACAATATTTTCTTGCCTTTCTACACGAAAAACCCATTCGGCGGGGGATATCAATTCAACGAATTTGCTTGTAGATTTAGTGTCAAGCTTAACAAAGTATAGTCTGATCAGTTCTTCAGAACTGGAGGACAACATTTTTTAACGCTGAGAAAAACTTGTATCTGAACATGTCGTCTGTTAATGTGATCTGCTGAATCTTCTTGCAAACTCTTTAAAAATATTTTTGAATACAGGTAAATATTGTGGTGTCAGATCAGACTGCTCCTAGAGGAGCAGTCTGATCTGGGTCCACACAGTTTGTAACAATGACTTGTAAAGTAACCAGCAGACAACAATTATCGTGATTGGCATTTTATGGGTTAAACTACACATTGAGGGTACTTGTATCAATATGGGCTTCTCCAGACTTTCAGATGGGTGTTTAAACCATGGTCTTAACAGGCCTCCATGGCCTAGTGGATAAGAGCACTGATTCTTAATCATTAGGTCTCTCAAGGCTGTGGTTTGAGCTTGGCTCGGGTCACATTTAAGATGCCAACTTCTGCAACAGAAGGTCAAGTGGTTTTTCTCCGGGTACTCTGGTTTTTGCCCACGTCAGATTAATGATTGGCTCGATATGAGTGAGATAATCTTGAAAGGGCCGTAAAACCAAAACCAAAAAGCCAAACCAAGGTCCTATGTCCTTAGTTGTTGCTGAGATGAAAGCACAAACAATGGGAAACAAACTGGCAAACAGTGGACAAGATACCACAGAGCTGGACCTGCACTGTTTACTAAAAACCCAGCTGTTTTCCTGAATAAATTTCTAAAAATAAGTCAACCTGATATCCTCAAATGGTCCCCTGCTCTATATACAGTGAAATTCCGCTATTAACCCTTATCTTGCTGAATATTCATTAAAGCCACACCAATTTCTGTCTAGCAACCAATCAAATTACTTGATGTAATTTATTGCTACAGATTCATAAACTGAATGCCAAACAGTGTAGATCCTGTTCAGATGGCTTCTTCAGAAGCCATCTGATCTGGATCTACACTGTTTGCAAAGATAGGGGTTGTCGTGAATAGCAAGATAAGGGTTAAGACCAGCTAAAATTAAGACTTATTCTTTTAAAACATATTTAAGGGCTTTAATGTTTTCTTTCTTTGTGTGTTTCTTCACCCATTGTCCTCTAGTAAGAGACCACATTTTGGACTGTTCAAAAGTGGTCGGAAAGACCAGTTTTGAACTTTAAGACCACTTTTGAAAAGTCCCAAAGGTGGTCTTAATATAGGAACTTCACTGTATAAGATGGGAAATTCCATTCAGTACAACATCTGAAAATGTTGTCTGCTTATGTCGTCTGCTGAATGTTTTGGCAAACTTTTTAAAAATACTTTCTGCATACAGGCAAATAGTGTGCGGCCCTCGCCCATCAGGGCTTGAAGAATAAATGGGCTGCACGATGCTTCCATGCAGAACTGAATCCGACTGCACACGAGTACTGGTAAACTGCTAAGAGGATCTAGGCCTGCCCAGGCAAAGCGGTGTGAGTCGGATCGTCCATGCTTATAAACCCTATTGGTTTCATTGGGCGACAGGGCTTGTGATGTCATTTCATCTCAATGTTGGGTAAAAGTCCCACAAAATTGGAAGCAACGTCTCTAAAATGACATATATAGTGTTGGTGGGGACGTTAAACATCAAATCAAACAAAAAAAAAAAAGCAAACAGTGTGGGCCCAGATCAGACTGCTCCTACAGGAGTAGTCTGATCTGGGTTCAAACTGTTTGAAAAAAATTACTGTTAAGGTAATCCGGCAGATGGCAAAGCAGACAACAGTTGTGGTGATTGGCATTTTATGGGTTAAAATAAAAAAAGATGGCAAGAGCCTTCATGGTTTATTCATTTTCTGACAGGGATCCTCTCCCATCTCAAAAACAGTTTAACATGCCCCACTTTTCTAAAATAATAACACTTTTACCAAGGCATAGCAATAGACAAGGTGGTTATTGATGATAATTGAAGGATAATCTTCCTTGTTTCTCCATATAAACCTATGTTGTGGGTATTCTTTGACATTATAACTACCCAGCTGTAGCGGTTAAAATGAATATCCACAACATGGGACTTTATGAACAACTAACAAAAAGTATGCCTTGGTCTGAACTGTTCCTTCTTTGTATTTTAGTTGGTGGATTCAGCAACAGGACCTTCTGAGACCTTAGCCGAAGCCTTGTGGCACAGTTATGATACCACAGGTGAAGTAACCATGCTGTGGCAGGACCCACAGCTACAGGGCTGGGAACCAGGCAAGTCATACCGATGGATAGTGAACCACCATCCCTCAACAGGCTGTATAAGGTACTTTAATTTTCATCCATCTCCAATTAACTGTTGCTCTAACCTTTCAACCCTGTAGACTAGCACAGATAAATGTACAGTGCAGGTCCATCAGGATCTTGATGGACACTTTCCTTAAAATCCTAAAAATTCGGAGACCTTGAGGACATGCTGCAGTTCTCCTAAAATTTTAACAAATTTATTTCATGATCCAGTAAAGAGTCCTTTGATGCATATGTTTTCAAGAAATTATTATTAAAAGAGTCTAAAAGGTGCAGGTGGAATGGCAGGCGGAATGACAAACATTGTAGACCCTGATCAGACTGCTCCTTCAGGAGCAGTCTGATCTGGGTCTGCACTGTTTGCTTAGGTCTATCTGTTCCAATACTTAGGATTATTATGGAAAACCCTATTCTACACAGGCAGTGCCAAAGGAACTATGTCAGAAGCCTCCGTGGTGTAGTGGTTACGCTACTTGCCTTGTAAACCAGGGATCGCAGGATCGATACTGGGCTTCTCCGGACTTTCGGATGAGTCTTTAAACCGAGGTCCTGTCTCCGTATGGCCTTAGCTGTTGGTGGGATGTAAAACTCAAACACTCACTCAAAAAGGAACTGTGATTTGTTTGGCAATAAATCACTGAGTGAAAGAGTGTGATATAACTGCCGCTGTTTTATAAGGCCACTCGTAGATCCTTGGAGTTTAGACTATGTAATATGATTTTCTAGCACCATAAACAATACAAAGCGACTTAAAGGCATGTGTTACTGTCAATATTGTTGGCAGAATTTCTTCTAATAATGGAGAAAGGTTGGGAGAATTTGAAGGAAACAACAAAATTATTAGTGTTATAATTGAAATAGATCAGTTCTAGTCTGTGAATTTTTGTGTAACAAATTATAGTTTGTCAGACAGTTGTGAGTAGACATTTCACCCTCTCTACACACTTGTGATTTGATCTACTTTACAACGGACCTCCAAACTATGATTTATTACTCAAACAAATCACTGATAGAGCCGAACTATTTATTAAATAGTGTTTTCATATGTTTATGCAAAATGTTCTTTTCAGTCTTACATATTTGCACAGGCATGCTTTCATGTTTGTTTAGGGAAATTATTGAGCAGACAACAATCTGATTTTTCAAAAGAAGTAAAAACGTGCCTCCTGCTAGTCATGATTAGCTGTCACATGGTTGACATATTTATTCAGGAAAATAAAGTTATTGGGAGCAGAAAGATGGCTTTGGACATCTAGAAATAACCTTTAGAGAGATATACATGTATGTTAGTTCAGATAAAATCTGCTCACTTCTTTACGCAAAAATATTAGTATATATGCCATATTAAATGTTCAATGTTTTAATGATTTGTTGACTAACAATGTCATTAGTTTTGAACAACTGACCCCAGGAGTACAAGGGCTATTGTATATGTAACATTGAGTTGATTGACAAACGGTGGCATACCAAAAAAAAGTAATTTTAAGAGCCTTCACAGATAGAATATACATATAGCCTCGGTAGCTCAGTCAGATGCATGTCTGACTGGTGATCATGAAATCTATTCTATGGTCATTCTCTCTCTACCGCTGATTCAAGAAGGGCAGTTGTCAGTTTCTGGCGAAAGAATGTGCACTGTAATGATTAACCACTTACATATAAGCCTGCCCAGGAAAGTGTGGATAGGTAAACTGACCGGTTCAAAAATGACTTAAATAGTGTTGACTGGGCAGTTAAACTCCGATACGAACAAACAAACAAAAGATAAAATATAACATATAGATTTGTTTTTTTTTACTTCAGCTTACAAGTTTATCAAGGCCCTACTCTGATGGTTGACTCTGGGGAACTCTATGACCCCACCATATCTGGTGGGAGAGTTGGGGTTTTCCAGTTTGGAGAATTCCCAGTGATCTGGTCCTATCTAAAAGTGTACTGTCTTGAACATCTAAACCAGGGACTATATCTTGATGGTGTAGATGATTATGTTGAACTGGACGATATTCCTACGCTTGAAATGGAAGAAAGGTGAGAAACTGAAGTTTTTAACCCCATGAGATGCCAAGAAAAACTGCATCCGAAAATGTTTTCTATATTATCGTATGCTGCATTTTCTTGCAATTTTTCAAACATTTTTGCATACAGGCAAACAGTGTGGACCCTGATCAGACTGCTCCTAGTGGAGCAGTCTGATCTGGGTCCTCACTGTTTGCAACAATGACTTTTAAAGTAGCCAGCAGAAAACAAATCCGAAAGCAATTGTTATTATTGGTGTCTTAAGGGATAATAATTGTATGTTCATTTCATATGAGATAAAAAAAGTTGGTTTCTGATCTGCTTTTCAAGGTCACACAGGTCCAATGATTGTATAGGTTTTGTTTGTCTATGCAGTGTGTCTTGTACCACTTGAAGAATTTTGGTCAAACTAGGTACAGTATATCATAGCAACATAGCAAAGCTATGTTTGTTCTTTTGTGACCATGACCTCATTTTCACAGTCACACTTTGGTTTTATTTATGGTGGTTGGACATATTTTCATCAGAAAACATTTCTAGTTGATATTGATTTTATAGCTTTGTAGTGATACCCGGTAGTTGTTATTATGCACCAGTCATTTGTAACCACTGCCCCCCCCCCCCCCCCCCCCCCACCTACGGGGATAGGCGGGGGATAGCGGGGCTAATGTGCTGGGTAGTTACCCTCTGTGTTCCCCCGCAGTGCCTGGTTATGCAGGGGTTTTGATATTATGCAAATATACCCCCAGTGGAATGAACTATTATAAACAGCGGGGCTGTGACCTTCTGGAGGTCCCCCACAGTGCAGGGCTTCTAGCAGGGCTGTGAAAAGTGAAAAGTCATTGTCCCCGCTATCCCCGTAGGTGTGTGGGGGTGGGGGGGGAGAAGTGGTTACAAATGACTGGTGCATTAATGCTTGAATAGCAACCATCAATTTTTAAATTTTAAATTTAAGGTGGAAGATGTTTAAACATCCAATCTGCAACTTTGTAGTTTAATAACTTTTTCAGGGCCAGGCAGATTTAATGTATTAAAATCCCTTTATGATCCCAGTATTCTTTTCTGAAGATTAAGAGTGATGTAAGGGATAGAAAGATATCGTGAAACTCCAACAAACTCTACAAAATATCGATTTAAGTGGGGATCACCATCTTATTGATTTCATGAACTTGTATTTCTGTCAGTTTTCTCATTTGATATCTTTTTCATTTCAGTTTTACATTTGAAGTGTGGCTGTCTCTGGACTCTGGTTTCACAACAGGACCTTACCCCATTGTCTGCAGTGAGGGAGGTAGTGTGTGTTTGTGGGTAGAGGGTGGTGTTGTCAAGGGTCGCTATGGTGACAGCACAGTGACAGGATCAAGCAGTCTGACAGCTGGGCAGTGGCATAATATCATCTTTAGACATAGCATTGAAGGTATTCATATATTTGTTTAATGCCAGTCTCAACAGTTGTCGTCTGCTTTGTTGTCTGCTGGTTACTTTAAAAGTCTTTATTGCAAACAGTGTGGGCCCAGATCAGACTGCTCCTGTAGGAGCAGTTTGATCTGGGTCCATACTGTTTGCCTATATGAAAAAATATTTTTAAAACGTTCGCAAGAAGATTCAGGAGATAACATAAACAATTTAGGAGACAACATTAACAAACAACATTTTTAGATGCAGTATTTCTTGGCAACTTGAGTCACATCTATTGTTGACAGCGTTTTAACTTTTTTCTTCAGAGAAGATCAGGCTTGACATTTCATGTGATCTTTGTTCAGAGAAAATCGGGCTTGACATTTCATGGGATATTTTTTTCAGAGACAATCAGGCTTGACATTTCATGGGATCATTTTTTTTTCAGAGAAAAACAGGCTTGACATTTCATGGATCTTCTTTTTCAGAGAAAATCAGGCTTGACATTTCATGGGATCTTTTTTCAGAGAAAATCAGGCTTGACATTTCATGGGATCTTTTCCCAGAGAAAATTAGGCTTGACATGTCATGTTAATCATTTAAAACCTGATTTTCTCAAACTTAACATTTCATGTCAGTAACCGGCTGAGCTCAGATAGTTTGTTTACTGCGGCTGATCCAATCTTGTTTTTTTTTGTCCCTGACAAATGCTTCGGATAGCTCCAGGTAATATTATTCTAAGGATAATTTTTTCTATGAATGTGTATGTTGTGTATACTCATTAGAATCACCTCAATGAGGTGATTCTAATGAGTACACACAACATACCCATATTTTATAGAAGATCAGAAAGATAACCCTAATTTTTTCCATTGTGCCCTCTAAACTGTAAGTAACCCTCAGTGGCTCAAACTACCCTTGTCTCAAACATATTTTTCATGGTCCCAAAAGGTGTTTGAGTCATTAAAGTTTCACTGTATCCCTAAACTGTCTTCTTATGCCTCCTAACATCTCAGGTTGATCACCCTCAGTGGCTCAAACTAGCTGGTCCAGAACAAATTTTCATGATCCTAAAGGTGTTTGAGTGATTTATGTTCGACTGTAGGTACTGATTCATTAGTTTCGGTATTAATTTGTTGGCTAAATTAACCCTTTTTGTACCATATGGAATCTTCCTCCTTATATATAGCAGGAGTCCACTCCAAAATTTAGGGGTGTCAGGTTGTGTTTCCATCCAAATTTATTTGGATTTTAGCAAACAGTGGAGACCGTGATCAGATGCCGCATTCTGCGGCGTCTGATCTGGGCCTGAACTGTTTGCCAGGGTACCCCTTTTGGGGTTTCTGGGACAAAATGGGTTAACACCATGAATTTTTATTTACTTTCAGATGAATCACTGGCTATTTTCCTAGACAGTGTACAGGATGGTCTAACAAGTAATGTGGCAAGGCTAAATTTTGTAAGTTGCCATATTTAATTAATCTCCAGCAGTACTATTGGCAGTGCATGTTTATATTTAGTGAGCACCTGTCTTAAGTGTTTTCCTGTCTTGAACGACCATCATGCAATCCTCCCGACCAATTTTCAATATTAAAGTTCAATCTCCTGAGTGCCCACCTGCCCAAAACGACCAACAACCTCTTAACCTTCAGCGTGCTGTAGTCGCCAAATGGGGTGGTCCAAATTGAGCAACTTATCATGCTCATAAGAAAGCAAGTACTCTCCATCCGATGAGATTCTCCAATGCAGGAGGGATAGTTCTTTCCTACAAGGGCACAGGTTTTACCCAGGTCACTGCCTGTTTAACTTAACACACGGAAATGATGTAAAAAATCTACGAATTCTGAAGTACAGTCTTCAACACGTCCCCCTTAGTACCAGTTTTATCTCAATTTTGTGCATACTAGACCCAATCCATCAAAACAACTACGGGTGATAAATATGTAGCCATTGAAGGTATAGCTACACAATTATTTAAGCTATCAATTTTATCCTTCAAAACACACACTGATTGCTTTTGTCTTGAGTTTTTATTTTATTTTTAAGTGTCTTAAACGGTTCCCTGTCAGATCATGTGACCACCCTATTTGGAAGTCATGTGACCCATAATAGTTCCAGTAGAAATGGAGGAAGATGTCTTGTCTACAATGTATCAAAGTATGAGCAGAATCGGTTCAGGTTTAAGGAAATTATGGCTGCCAAAATAAGAGTACCCCCTCCAAAGTGGGAATATTGAATAGTGCTCAGAATGCTAAAGGTTAACTCTGAGTTTCTGAAAAAAAAAAATGCTTTTTTTTTTTGTCATTATTTAACATTGCTTGGTAGAATTAGTCAAAATAAATGCAGAATTATAAACTTTGATTTTTTTGCTTTAACACTGAGTTTCTGAAAAAAAAATCAAAAACGTGTTTTTTGTCTTAATTAACATTACTATGTAGAATTAGTCAAAATAAATGCAAAGTTAAAAACTTCTGTTCTTCTTGCTATGAAACTTGTCCAAATTGTAAAATTTCCCTGCCTTGTGCAACAAAATAAGTTTACCGTGATACTGGAAGATCAAAGCGTTCGCAAGTACCAGTTCCAATAATTATCTTCCTTCATATTGTCTTTGGAAACCGAAATTATGGCATTGATTATGAGAAGTGCATGGATTAAATAGAGGATCTTACATGAGTGTTCATGTATTATTAAATTTATTAAACGAGTTGAGGAAAAGGGATAAAATGCGAGGCTTTGCCGAGCATTTTATCCCTTTTCCTCAACGAGTTTAATAAATTCAATAATACATGAGCACGAATGCAAGATTCTATTTATCATATGACATTAAAAGCGTATTTTATTCACGATTGTTTACAAAAATGTCAACATTCCGCCGTTAGTAAACGCGACGTCATTAAGGACGTCGTACATGTAACGTTACGAGACGTATCTAGCTAATTTGCATATTTAATCCACTAGTGGATTATCGAAAATAATACATGACGTTATTACACTCTCAGACGCGACGTCATATGATAAAATTAATTGTTTGCCAATTATAATCCATGCCTGTACTGATTGACGCGAATTGGATTATTTAGTCCTAATGGGTGACATGACATTGGGTTTGAATAGGCGTGAAAATATACCGAACGAATTAGTCGTCCTGGCAAACTATCAACACGACTTGTATTGATGTCTCGGCAAACTATCATCACGACTTGTATTGATGTCTCGGCAAACTACCACCATGACTTGTATGGGCGTCTTCTGAAAGGTGGGCTCCCAAGACAGGTTGAACTGTAGATAATATAGATTTTTTTCTATAAAATCTATTCATTTTTGTAGGGATATAACATGGTCTTAAACAATAGTACAGTGGAATTCCACTATTAAGACCACCTAAATAAAATTAACCCTTGTCTTGCTGAATATTCTTTTAAGCCACACCCATTTCTGTCTATCAACCAATCAAAAAAGTACTTGATGTAATTTATTGCTACAAATTCATAAACTGAATGCCAAACAGTGTAGATCCTGATCAGATGGCTTCTTCAGAAGCCATCTGATCTGGATCTACACTGTTTGCAAAGATAGGGTTGCCATGAACAGCAAGATAAGGGTTAAGACTAATTCTGCTTTAAAAAGCTTATTTTGAATGGTGTACTTAATCTTTCTTTGTGTTTTCTGCTTGCAGCCTCCTCTGGTCAGGGATCACCCCAAAGGTGGTCCCAATGTAGGAATTTTAATGTAATATTCTTATAACTTTTCTTTTAATCACAGACGGAATTGGCAGCCAATGAGAGCCTAGTTATGTATATTGGTAAAGATAACACAACCTTCTTCAGAGGAACCGTAGATGAGGTAATGTATATTTACTGTATCCAAAGACATTGCATTTCTGAACTTCAAAAGTGTGGAGATACTGATTGTAAACAAATGATTCATTGAAAAACAGTGCATCACATGAACTAGTCTGTGAAATGAAGACCACCCCCCCCCCCACTATACCCCACTTTATGTAAAGAAATCGGGGGTTTATTTCATTATAATACTTTTTTTTTCTTATATTTACTCCAAGACATAGGTTGTGGGTACTCGTTAGAATTGCCTCAATGAGGCGGTTCTAACGAGCACCCACAACCTATGTTTGTAGTATTTATAAGAAAAATATCGGGGATTTTCAGCAGAAATATAGCCATTTTGGAGATGAGAAATATGCACTATGTCGCATGTGTGTGTTATTGTAATGGTACCATAAAATTCCTATAAATTCAGACATATTAAGGACTTGCTGTTATTCTCCTCAAGTTTTGACAAATTTGTTTAATGATCCAGCAAGGAGTCCAAAAGGTTCAGACGGAATGGCAAACAGTGTAGACCAGATCTCGGTCTGCACTGTTTGCCTTGGCCTATCTGTCCCAAGAATTATTATGGTAATTTGACAAATTTATTTCACAATGGAGCAAGGAGCCCAAAAGGTGCAGATGGAATGGAAAACAGTGTAGACTCTGATCTGGTATGCCATGTTTGCTTTGGCCTGTCTTTGTTTGATTTGAGGTTTAACGTCCTCCTCAACACTGTAAGGTCATTTTGGAGACGTTGCTTCCAATTTTGTGGGACTTTTACCCGACATCTCAAGACCTGTCGCCCAATGAAACCAATAGGGTTTATAAGCATGGACGGTCCAACACTCTCACCACTTTGCCTGGGCAGGCTTAGCAGTTTTACCAGTACCCGTGTGTGGGTCAGATTCAGCTCTGCGTGGAAGCATTATGCAGCCCATATATTTCTTCAAGCCCCGATAGGCGGGGGCTTTGGCCTATCCCAATACTTAGGATCATTACGGTATTCATCTGCACTCTCATACTTCACCCATTTTAAACCTTACACTTCTTATCATGACTAGAAAACGGCATTTTCAAAACAGGCGATTCACATGTTATGACAAGTCTTATTTTCTATGAAAAATATTTTGAAAAATCATTCCTCATTGGATTTTATGTAGTAATTGAAGGTTGAAGGGCTAATTGGATATCAATTAAAACACACAAAAACAAGTATAAAACATGATAGCTAGACCAAGTTTAACCCATTGTAGGCAGGAAACCTTAAAGGGGTAAAAGGGTACCTTGGCAAACAGTGCAGGCCCAGATCAGACGCTGCAGAACGCAGCGTCTGATCAGGGCCTGCACTATTTGCTTACAGAATTTTCCATCAAAAGTAGAATAAGAATAAAAAATAGGCCTACCAGCCCTTGTGTGACAAATGGGCTTGTGCAACTTACGGCAATGGAAGAGTCCACCAGTATATAATGGGTTAAAAACACAGTGTGACTGTGTTAAAATATCTTGGAAATGCTCTTGTGTGTGCTTATATGAGCATGTGTGGTAGACAGGGTAAATATGGTGTGTACTTAACCCTTTTTGTACCAAATGGAATCTTCTTCCTTTTTAGCTCACCTGTCACGTAGTGACAAGGTGAGCTTTTGGGATCACTTTTTGTCTGTCGTCCGTCGTGCGTCCGTGCGTGCGTGTGTCCGTGCGTCCGTGAACTTTTCTTCAAACGACATCTCCTCCTAAACCACTGATCATATTTTGACCAAACTTCACAGGAATGATCCTTAGGTGGTTCCCTTTCAAAGTTGTTCAAATGGTTCCGGTCCGTTGCACATATAGGTCACAGTAGCCAAAAATAGATTTTTTTTCACCGCAAACTTAAAAAATCTTCTTCTCTGAAACCGCAAGGCCCAGGTCTTTGATATTTTGTATGAAGCTTCATCTCGTGGACCCCTACCAAGATTGTTCAAATTATAGTGCTGGGGCCAAAAATGCCCCAGCACGGGGGCCCTTTGGTTTTACATGGGCTTATATAGGGAAAATCTTTAAAAATCTTCTTCTCTGAAACCGCAAGGCCCAGGTCTTTGATATTTGGTATGAAGCTTCATCTAGTGGACCCCTACTAAGATTGTTCAAATTATAGTGCTGGAGCTAAAAATGCCCCCGCACGGGGGCCCTTTGGTTTTACATGGGCTTATATAGGGAAAATCTTTAAAAATCTTCTTCTCTGAAACCGCAAGGCCCAGGTCTTTGATATTTGGTATGAAGCTTCATCTAGTGGACCCCTACTAAGATTGTTCAAATTATAGTGCTGGGGCCAAAAATGCCTCCGCACCAGGGCCCTTTTGTTTTACATAGGCTTATATAGGGAAAATCTTTAAAAATCTTCTTCTCTGAAACCGCAAGGCCCAGGTCTTTGATATTTGGTATGAAGCTTCATCTAGTGGACCCCTACCAAGATTGTTCAAATTATAGTGCTGGAGCTAAAAATGCCCCCCACACGGGGGCCCTTTGGTTTTACATGGGCTTATATAGGGAAAATCTTGAAAAATCTTCTTCTCTGAAACTGCAAGGCCCAGGTCTTTGATATTTGATATGAAGCTTCATCTTGTGGACCTCTACCAAGATTGTTCAAATTATAGCCCTGGGGCCAAAAATGCCCCCGCTCCGGGGCCCTTTGGTTTTACATAGACGTATATAGGGAAAATCTTGAAAAATCTTCTTCTTTGAAACCACAAGGCTTAGGTCTTCGATATTTGTTATGAAGCTTCAGCTAGTGGACCTCTATAAAGATTGTTCAAATTATAGCCCTGGGGCCAAAATTGACCCTGCCCGGGGCCCACTTGTTATACATTGGATTAGGTGAGCGAACCAGGGCCCTCTGGGCCCTCTTGTTTATAGCAGGAGTCCATTTCAAAATTTAGGGGTGTCAGGTTGTGTTTTCTTAAACGTTTGTCTGGAAAATAGCTGAACTATTTGCAAACAGTGTAGTCCCTGATCAGACGCCGCATTCTGCGGCATCTATCTGGGCCTGCACTGATTGCCAGGGTACCCGTTTTGGGGTTTCCATACAAAATGGGTTAATAGTGTAATGCTTGGAAGCTCTATAGAAACCATGACTTCAGGATAGAGAATTGAGCAGGGGAAACAACTGTAACTACAGCATTTACCGTATGTATTCCAACAGACAGACTGGAGCAGACATTGTAGAGCCAGATAAGATGTAGCAGTATGTGGCATCTCATCTGGGTTTACTCTGTTTTCCACTCATCCAGCTGTTTTTAGACTCAATATCAGTAAGTAAATTGTACTCATTCAAATTTTAGAACAAGTATGTTAAGGAGTTATGGTTCTGAATATTTAGAATAAAGATGATAACCATGAGTCTATTTTGCAGTTGCGGCTATACAGTGTTGCTGTTCAAGACACAGAAATAGGCCAGCATATTGGCTATGTGACACTGGAGCGACCAATCTGGAAGTCCTATGGCACTCTACACTTCAGGATGGAAGATTCAACAGGGGCAACAACTCTCACCAATTCAGGACATTTGTCAGCCACAGCTAGTTTGTCTGGTGGCCAATTTGTTACTGTGAGTATACAAATTGTTTTGGGATCATTGATCCGATCAAAGCAACTTTTGTCAGCACTGTTGTTTTAAATCCAAACAGGACAAATACCGGTACTATATAGAACAAGAATTCCGCCAAAGGCTATGTTGCGCCTGTGGGTGGGCAAAGAACCATGAAATCTAGGTCATCAGACATTGATGCTTGCAGAAAAATTGCCATTCTTAGATGCAATCTTGTCCCAAGTACATGTATCATTACTGAAGCTCTTATAGTGCTTGAGAAATGAGCTTAAACAGTAGGGTGAAAGCTAAGGTTGACACAATAGTTCATTAGGTCAGGGAAATGTGTCGAGGTCAACTATGGATGTTTGCATTATAGTGTCATCCCATGATGCAAGTTTGTACCAATTATCATTAAGGAAGCTGTTATTAATCTTGAGAAATGAACTAAAACATTAGGGTGAAAACTAGTGTTGAGGCATTCGATGCTTGCATTACAGTTGCTATCCTAGATACATGTACATGTTTGTTCCAAGTATCATCAACCAAACTCTTAAAGTTTGTGAGAAATAAACTTGTCCATTTGGGTGAACGCCAGTGACCCAGTGCTTCTCCGTACAAGGAAAGGTGTATTTTTTGATTGCATATGAAAAAAGGCCAATTTTTATCTTCACTGAGCACATATTCTCATATCTTCGTAAAGATAAAATTATGTTTCAGTTTGCTGGAACTTTTATTTTCAAAACATTAACCCTTAAGACACCGAGAAAAATACATCTGAAAATATTGTCTGCTTATGTCGTCTGCTGAATTTTTTGCAAAGTTTTTAAATTAAAACATTTTTGCATACATGCAAACAGTGTGGACACAGATCAGACTGCTCCTACAGGACTTTTGTAGCTCATATTAAATGGACCCATGTGATTTACTCTGTGTATGGTACTATATATTTACTAATGCTTTTCATTCATGTCTGTTTCCAGAGTTACCAGCAATATCAGCAGTTCAAAATGACATACCCAAACAACAGAAGATAACTCTTGATGTCATCAACTTTAACAACTGGACTTCCTTTCGATGAACACCAGTTGTATAATAACAAATAAAAGTGACACTTTGATGGCTTGAACACCATTGGTTCATTTACTACAGCTGTTTCAAACTGAATTTTTAGTCCTATTCACCATATTTGCATTATTTGCTGGCTCCCAGCTTGCACATTGTCAATATTGGAAAAATAGGTAACCAGACCCCCCTGACCTTTCAAGGTCAGGGGGGTCTGGTTACCTGTTGTTCCAACACTGACAACCTTCAGACTAGGAACCAGTACGAAATGCAAATAAGGTGAATGAAAATTTCCAATAGCCACAAATATTGATATCTTTGGGATAATTTTCTCATTTAATCTTGAAAATGAGGTGATTGCTGATGCGTACAGTAAAATTCCTATATTAAGACCACCTTTTGGACTGTTCAAAAGTGGTCTTTAAGACCACTTTTGAACAGTCCAAAGGTGGTCTTTAAGTCCACTTTTGAATAGTCCAAAAGGTGGTCACCACTTTTGAACAGTCCAAAAGGTGGTCTTTAAGACCACTTTTGAACAGTCCAAAAGGTGGTCTTTCATTCGGAGACACTGGGTGTAGAAAGCACAAAGAAATAATAACTGAAACCTTCTCAAGAAGCTTATCACAGCAGATTTAGTCATGATTTTAGGTGGTCTTAATAGTGGAATTTTACTTTACACATGAAATACCCACGGCACTGGTGGGTCAATGTTGAAATTATGTTGAAAACATTTCAGTGTTGACCACTCTACGTTATGTGCCTGTATGTCATTTGCGTGTACCGGTATTCTTCATTGAAAGTATTGGGAAATTGAGCCAACACAAAACAAACTGTGATATTT
Organism: Lucinisca nassula; assembly: GCA_963580285.1. Taxonomy (NCBI): domain Eukaryota; kingdom Metazoa; phylum Mollusca; class Bivalvia; order Lucinida; family Lucinidae; genus Lucinisca; species Lucinisca nassula. Next base: position 68,004,204 of record OY757021.1, on the reverse strand, counting down.
GCATATCTGTGATCTAATTGGGGAACAGCTACACTTCATGGGGTGATAACTCTTATTTGAAACTTTCATCATGAAAACACGCCTATATATACTACTCAAAGTTTGATAGGGATCACTTTTTATATACCAAATTTTGCACTGAAAATTTTAAATTTCATGACAGAATTTTTACTCTGTATATTGATAAATTTCTTAAGCAGAAATTCATGTGCAATTCAGTACTCTTGGAAGTGCACACTTCTCTCACTTCGCAAATGAATTCATGCACCCCAAAAGTCTTGCGTAACACTGCATTCCAACAGAAAAATCAAACTTGTTGGTGTTTCTTTACTAAGCGAAAAAAAAAAAAGATTTCATTTTATTTGTGAAACTCTAAAATGCCTAGGGGACAATTAAGAAACCATCTGAGCCTCGAAGAAATGAACCATGGCGTTGGAATGTTGGAATCTCTCAACGTCGTGTTTCCGGGATTCTGAATGTGTCTCACAGCAAGGTTTCCCGAATGTGGAGTCGGCATCTTACCCACGGAAATCCTTCACACAGACACGGCGGGAGTCGAGAAAGGGCTACAACTCAACATCAGGACCATTTTTGTTGATTCAGTCTCGACGTCAACAGTTTCTGAATGCTACGCCTTTGAATAATGAGTTCAGGAACAGGTCTGGAGTACAAATTTCTAAGCAAACTGTCAGAAACAAGCTCTACGAGTTCAGACTTAATGTCAGGAAGCCTGCTGTACAGCACGTGCAAGACCGGTTGGACTTTGCCAGAACTAACGTCAGGTGGAAGATTCGTGACTCGAAGCCAGTACTGTTTACTAATGAGTCAAGATGCTGTCTAGACTTCACTATTAAATGTCAATTACTGTGGCGAATGCCTAAAGAGCGATTCAATGACTTGAATGTTGCAGAACACGATTGCTATGGAAAGGGATCAGTCATGGTTTGGGCTGGGGTAAGGGTTAACGGTAAAACTGATTTGTACATCATAGAAAACGGAATGTTAACGGCAGTGAGGTTCTGCAATGAGATTCCTGATCAGTTTGTGACACCATATGCCGGTGCTATCGGCCCGGACATTATTCTGATGGACGATAATGACTGTCCCCACCGTGCCCACGTCACTGATGCCTATCTGAAACGCAAAACAATCATTCGTATGGACTGGCCTGCTCAATCACCGGACTTAGATCCGATTGAGCATGCATGGGACATGCTACAGGGTGCTGTTTCAGCCCGACCGTGCAGCCGAGGACTTCACAAGAGCTCAAAGATGCATTGGTTGGTGAATGTAGGCTGATTCCACAAAACTGGATACAGACTCTTATTACGAACATGTGCAGGCGATATTGTGCTGTTATTGATGCCCGTGAACGCCAAACACGTTATTAGGCACGTTTGTCTAAACGAATTTCAAAATTTGTGAAAAATCAATTGTCCAAATCCCTTCGTGTTACGGCAAATTTTGTGGGTACCAAGACGGTTGTTTTTATCATGCTTGAATACAGTACCTGTTGACAAAATTAATCACTAGTCTTTGTGAAGGATATGTTTTCTATCATTATGTATCAAATTTGGATTCAGCTGATTAATTTATCCAAAAATTATTTTGCATTAAAAAAGTGATCCCTATCAAACTTTGAGTAGTATATTTTTGTCTACTTAAACCCCACTCTTATATCGTAAAACTAGGTTTACAGGGGTATACGTTATTTTTATTTCAGCTCTGAAAAATAGTTTTAGTGTAATCATTAGAACTGCCTTGCTGAGGCAGTTCTAACAAGTGTCCTCTATCTATGTTTTGAGCAGAATTATGAAATATGAAAAGTATCAGAATTCTTTATCAGAAAATTTTCATTGTTTGGGTGATAAAATTTTCAATATATTTAAATAGGCTTGTTTTAGTAATGTTTGCCTCCCTGTTTGTGGGGGTTAGGGGACTACTTTTTGAGGAATGAATAAGGAGTAAGTTCTTTCCTTTAAGAGAAGCGCCCAATTTTTTAAAGGATTCAAAAATGTGGGAGATGATCAAATATAAGGGAGATGATATCTTCTTTTGCACGAGTTATCTCCCATTAAAAATTCTCCTTGTCATAAGAAATCCTGTTTTAGCCATATGAAAACAATGCATCACAAAAACACGCCTATATAATTTTACTTGTTAGAACCGCCTTGATGAGGCGGCTCTAACGTGTACCCACAATCTATATTTGGAGCAGAAATAAGAAAAATATCAAATATTTTCATCTTAAAATGTTCCTTTTTCTGGTGATAAAATTTACTATGTATTTGTATAGACGTGTTTTCGTAATGAGGTGCAGATCAACCTGCCTATCCATGTTGTCTAAGCAGCATAGCATGAAAACATGCCTATATAATTTTGAACCCCTTGAACCCTACTTTCATATAGCAAAACTGGAGTTTACAGGGGTAAACTTTATTTTTCTTATTTCTGCTTTAAAATATAGATTGTGGGTACTCGTTAGAACCGCCTCGATGAGGCGGTTCTAACGTGTACCCACAATCTATATTTTGAGTATAAATAAGAAAAATATTACAATTTTCATCTTAAAATTTTCGATTTTTCGGTGGTAAAATTTACAATGTATTTGTATAGGCATGTTTTCGTAATGGTTTTGTCAACTACTTGAATAGTTTAGTACCTCTACTTAATAAATCTCAACCCTTATCATGCTGAATAATTATGTCTCCCCCGAAAATTTTTTTTTCGGAGAGACATATTGTTTTTCCCCCGGGCGTCTGTCTGTCCGTCTGTCACACATTCGTGTCCGCTCTGTAACTTGAAAACCGTTAGAGCTATCTTCACGAAACTTCATATAAATATTAATCAGCATTACACGACGTGATTCATAACTCTCGCATTTATACTTTTTGAATTATCTCCCTTGGAAGTTTGTTGGTATGTATATATGTATGGACAAATCGTGTCCGGTCAATAACTTTCTTATTTTTTAGCTCACCGTCACGTAGTGACGAGGTGAGCTTTTGGGATCACTTTTCGTCCGTCGTCCGTCGTGCGTCCGTCCGTCCGTGCGTCCGTAAACAATTTCTTTAAACGACATCTCCTCCTAAACCACTGATCGGATTTTGACCAAACTTCACAGGAATGATCCTTAGGTGGTCCCCTTTCAAAGTTGTTCAAATGGTTCCGGTCCGTTGCACATCTAGGTTTTTGGGGCCAAAAATAGATTTTTTTCACCAAAAACTTAAAAAATCTTCTTCTCTGAAACCTCAAGGCCCAGGTCTTTGATATTTGGTCTGAAGCTTCATCTAGTGGACCCCTACCAAGATTGTTCAAATTATAGTGCTGGGGCCAAAAATGCCCCCGCCCTGGGGCCCTTTGGTTTTACATGGGCGTATATAGGGAAAATCTTTAAAAATCTTCTTCTCTGAAACCGTAAGGCCCAGGTCTTTGATATTTGGTATGAAGCTTCATCTAGAGGACCCCTACCAAGATTGTTCAAATTATAGTGCTGGGGCCAAAAATGCCCCCGCTCCGGGGCCCTTTGGTTTTACATGGGCTTATATAGGGAAAATCTTTAAAAATCTTCTTCTCTGAAACCGCAAGGCCCAGGTCTTTGATATTTGGTATGAAGCTTCATCTAGTGGAGCCCTACCAAGATTGTTCAAATTATAGTGCTGGGGCCAAAAATGCCCCCGCTCCAGGGCCCTTTGGTTTTACATGGGCTTATATAGTGAAGAGCTTTAAAAATCTTCTTCTCTGAAACCGTAAGGCCCAGGTCTTTGATATTTGGTATGGAGCTTCATCTAGGGGACCCCTACCAAGATTGTTCAAATTATAGTGCTGGGGTCAAATATGCCCCCGCTCAGGGGCCCTTTGGTTTTACATGGGCTTATATAGGGAAAATCTTTAAAAATTTTCTTCTCTGAAACCGTAAGGCCCATGTCTTTGATATTTGGTATGAAGCTTCAACCCACAAGGCCATGGTCCTTCTGCCCCCCCCCTCCCCCCCACTCCGGGGCCCTTTGGTTTTAAATGGGCTTATACAGGGAAAATCTTTAAAAATCTTCTTCTCTGAAACCGCAAGGCCCAGGTCTTTGCTATTTGGTATGAAGCTTCATCTAGTGGACTCCTACCAAGATTGTTCAAATTATAGTGCTTGGGCTAAAAATGCCACCGCCCCGGGGCCCTATGGTTTTACATGGGCTTATATGGGGAAAATCTTTAAAAATCTTCTTCTCGGAAACCCCAAGGGCCAGGTCTTTGCTATTTGGTATGAAGCTTCATCTAGTGGACCCCTACCAAGATTGTTCAAATTATAGTGCTAGGGCCAAAACTGCCCCCGACCTGGGGCCCTTGGTTTTACATAGACTTATATAGAGATATTCCTTAAAAATCTTCTTCTGAAACAGCAAGGCCATGGTCTTTGATATTTGGTGTGAAGCTTCCTCTAGTGGACCTCTATCAAGATGGTTTAAATTATAGCCCTGAGGCCAAAAATGCCTCCGCCCCAGAGCCATGTGGTTTTTCATAGGCTTATGTAGGGAATATCTTTAATAAAAATCTTCTTCTCTGAAACCGTTAGGCCCAGGTCTTTGATATTTGGTATGTAGCATATCTAGTGGACCTTTGCCAAGATTGTTCAAATTATAGCCTTTGTTGATATTTGGTATGAAGCTTCACCTTTTTAGACGTCTCTGAACATTATGCACATTATAGCCCTGGGGTTAATAATGGCCCTCCCCGGGTCCCACTTGTTACTCTATGGATCAGGTGAGCGATCCAGGGCCATCATGGCCCTCTTGTTGATGGATTTTAAAATTACTCGGCAGAAATATTAACAACCATAAGAGGATGTGTGGTGCGCATGAGGCAGGTCGGTACCTCAAAGGTCAAGGTCATACTTAGAGGTCAAAGGTAAAAAAAGAGGCCTTTTTTTTGTATTTGGTCAATAACTTTCTTATTTTGGGATGGTTTTTAAAATTACTTGGCATAATTATTAACAACCATAAGACGATGTGTGGTGCGCATGAGGCAGGTCGGTTCCTCAAAGGTCAAGGTCATACTTAGAGGTCAAAGGTAAAAAAAGGGGCCTTTTTTTCGTATTTGGTCAATAACTTTCTAATTTTGAGATGGATTTTAAAATTACTTGGCATAATTATTAACAATCATGAGACGATGTGTGGTGCACATGAGGCAGGTCGGTACCTCAAAGGTCAAGGTCATACTTAGAGGTCAAAGGTCAAAAAGTGGGCCTTTTTTAGCTCACCAGAGCCGAAGGCTCCGGGGGAGCTTATAGGATAGGCAGTTGTCCGGCGTCGTCGTCGTTGTCGTCGTCGTCTGTCGTCGTCTGACGTCAACACTTACAAACATCTTCTTCTCTGAAGCCACTGGACCGATTCAGCCCCAATTTTATCTGTAGCATCCTTGGGCTGGGGGATTGAAAGTTTGTGTTTTTTATGAAAATCGGCCCATTAGTTTGGTTGCTATGGCAACTTAGAGTTTCCATAGACTTATAATGGGGAAAATTGAAAAATGGCATTTACTGCCAAGTCATTGCAGATATTTGGACAAAACTTTTATAGAAATGTTTCTTGAGTAAAATTCTTTCAGCCATATGCTTTTATGCCAACCTGAGGGTCCCCCAGGATAGGCCGGGGCCATGCCCCACCCCCTCCACTTCATAAAAGGCCATATATCTCAGAAACCATTCAGATCCCGACCCCTAAACCATATATATTCTTGTTCCCATTGATAAGACGCATTTAGTAACACCAACCTTGGGGTCCTCAGGGATGCGCCGAGGTCATGCCCCACCCCCTCCACTTAATAAAAGGCCCAATATCTCGGAAACCATTCAGATCCCCACCCCTAAACCATATATATTCTTGTTCCTTATGATAAGACCCATTCAGTGACATCAACCTGGGAGTCCCCTGGATGCGCCGGGGCCATGCCCCACCCCCTCCATTTCATAAAAGGCCCAATATCTCGTAAACCTTACAGATCCCCGCCCCTAAACCATATATATGCGTGCTTCTTATGATAAGACACATTCATTGACACCAACCTGGGGGTCCTCAGAGATGCGCTGGGGCCTTGCCCCACCCCTCCACTTCACAAAAGGCCATATATCTCAGAATCTGTTCAGATCCCCACCCCTAAACCATATATATTCTTGTTCCTATTGATAAGACGCATTCAGTAACACCAACATGGGGGTCGTCAGGGATGCGCACAGGTCAGGCCCCACCCCCTCAACTTTATAGAAGGCCCAATATCTCGGAAACCATTCAGATTCCCACCCCTAAACCATATATATTCTTGTTCCTTTTGATAAGATCCATTCAGTGACATCAACCTGGGAGTCCCCTGGATGCACCGGGGCCATGCCCCACCCCCTCCATTTGATAAAAGGCCCAATATCTCGGAAACCTTACAGATCCCCGCCTATAAACCATATATATGCTTGCTTCTTATGATAAGACACATTCATTGACACCAACCTGGGGTCCTCAGAGACGCGCTGGGGCCTTGCCCCACCCCTCCACTTCAAAAAAGGCCATATATTTCAGAAACTGTTCAGATCCCCACCCCTAAACCATATATATTCTTGTTCATTATGATAAGACGCATTTAGTAACACCAACCTGGGGGTTCCCAGGGATATGCTGGGGCCATGCCCCACCCCCTCCATTTCATAATATCACAATATCTCGGAAACCCTACAGATGGCCACCCCTTAACCATATATAGTCTTGTTCCTTATGATAAGACACATTCATTGACACCAACCTGGGAGTCTCCCTGGGCCTTGCCCCACCCCTCCACTTCACATAAGGCCTTATATCTCAGAGAATGTTCTTAGCCCCACCCTAAACCATATATATTCATCTTTCTTATGATAAGACGCATTCAGTGACACCAGCTTGGGATTCCCCGGGGCACGCCCAGGCCATGCCACACCGCTTTACTTCATTAAAAGCCATATATATCAGAAATAGTTCAGATCCCCACCCCTAAACCATATACTTGTTCCTTATGATAAGACTCGCTCAATCACACCAACCTGGAGGTCTCTTTGTGCTGAGGCAATGTGCCCCGCCCTTCCATTTCATAAAAGGCTTTATATTTCAGAAACCATTCAAATCCCCACCCCATAATCATATATGTTCTTGTTCCTTATTATTAGCACACCTACTGTAGCGGGGTCCGCAGGGGCCATTCCTATTTCATAAAAGGGCCTCAAATCTCTGAAACCGGTCAGATTCCCGGAACTGAACCATATATATACTTGGTCCTTATGATAAGACACATTTAGGGACAACAGTTTGGGCTTTCCTGGGATCAACAGGGCATGCCCCAACCCCTCAACTGTTAAAGAGGCCTTAAGGATCCCCACTGCTAAACCATATATATTTTTGTTTCTTATGATAAGACGCATTTAGTGATACCAACCAGGGCTCCATTGGGTCCATGCCCCACTCCCTCTACTTCATAAAAGGCCTAACTTTTCAGATGCTGAGTCCACATGGGTGCTCATTTGGACATGGGGGTTCATTTGGTGGATTAAAATGATATCATGTTAAAATACATGGCTGCCATTGGGCAGGATGGGCAGTGCCCACCTGAGCTCTGGTGAGCATAGTGGCCCATGGGCCTCTTGTTTCGTATTTGGTCAATAACTTTCTTATTTTGAGATGGATTTTGAAATCACATGGCAGAAATGTGAACCAATATAAGGTGATGTGTTGCGCGCATGACCGAGGTTGGTACCTCAAAGGTCAAGGTCATACTTAGAGGTCAAAGGTAAAAAAAGGGGCCTTTTTTCGGGTTTTGTCAATAACTTGCCTATTTTTAAATAGAATTTGAAGTTACTTGGAAAACATGTTAACTATCATGGGACGATGTGTTGCATGCATGATTCAGTTTGGTACCTAAAATGTCAAGGTCATACATAGAGGTCAAAGGTAAAAAAGGGGCCTTTTTTCGTGATTGGTCAATAACTTTCTTATTTTTAGATGGATTTTGAAATTGCTAGGCAGAAATGTTAACCACCATGAGATGATGTGTTGCACGCATGACCCAGTTTAATACCTGAAAGGTCAAGGTCATACATAGAGGTTAAAGGTAAAAAAAGGGTCTTTTTTGTCTTCTGTCAATAACTTTCTTATTATGCCCCCAACTTTGAAAAAGTTTGAGGGGCATATTGGTTCTGGTTCATTTGTCCGTTCGTCCGTCCATTACGCTTTTGATGCATAGCATAACTAAAGAACCGTGTATGCTAGGGTTTTGAAATTTCATATATGGATTCCTCATGGAAAATTAGCTGACGCGTATTTTTTTTCTTGTCCGGATTATGCCCCCTTCAAGAGTTATTGCCCTTTGAATTTTTTTTTTTTTATAAAATCTTGTCAGCAAGATATCTCAAAAACTATTGGAGCTAGAGCCTTGAAAGTTGGTGAATATATTGATGGTGATGAGTAGATGAACTGATTAACTTTTGACAAAATTCCGAAAAATACTTTGTGAGTTATGGCCCTTTGTCATTTTGGTAATTTGTGCCCATTGTAATGTATGCTTAAAGTGATGCATAGCATAACTTTAGAACCGTGTATGCTATAGTTTTGAAATTTCATATATGGATTTCTTATGAAAAATTAGCTGACGCGTATTTTTTTTCTCTTCCGGATTATGCCCCTTTCAAGAGTTATTGCCCTTTGAAATTTTTTTAATAAAATCTTGTCAGCAAAATATCTCAAACACTATTAGAGCTAGAGCCTTGAAAGTTGTTGAGTATATTGGTGGTGATGAGTATATGAACTGATTAACTTTTGACAAAATTCCGAAAAATACTTTGCGAGTTATGGCCCTTTGTCATTTTGGTAATTTGTGCCCATTGTAATGAATGCTAAAAGTGATGCATAGCATAACTTTAGAACTGTGTATGCTATGGTTTTGAAATTTCATATATGCATTCCTAATGGAAAATAAGCTGACGCGTATTTTTTTTCTCATCCGGATTATGCCCCCTTCAAGAGTTATTGCCCTTTGAATTTTTTTTTTTATAAAATCTTGTCAGCAAGATATCTCAAAAACTATTGGAGCTAAAGCCTTGAAAGTTGGTGAATAGATTGTTGGTGATGAGTAGATGAACTGATTAACTTATGACAAAATTCCGAAAAATACTTTGTGAGTTATGGCCCTTTGTCATTTTGGTAATTTGTGCCCATTGTAATGTATGCTAAACGTGAATGCATAGCATAACTTTAGAACCGTGTATGCTATAGTTTTGAAATTTCATATATGCATTTCTGATGGAAAATAAGCTGACGTGTATTTTTTTTCTCGTCAGGATTATGCCCCTTTCAAGAGTTATTGCCCTTTGAAATTTTTTTAATAAAATCTTGTCAGCAAAATATCTCAAACACTATTAGAGCTGAGCCTTGAAAGTTGTTGAGTATATTGGTGGTGATGAGTATATGAACTGATTAACTTTTGACAAAATTCCGAAAAATACTTTGCGAGTTATGGCCCTTTGTCATTTTGGTAATTTGTGCCCATTGTAATGAATGCTAAAAGTGATGCATAGCATAACTTTAGAACTGTGTATGCTATGGTTTTGAAATTTCATATATGCATTCCTAATGGAAAATAAGCGGACACGTATTTTTTTTCTCATCCGGATTATGCCCCTTTCAAGAGTTATTGCCCTTTGAATTTTTTTTTAATAAAATCTTGTCAGCAAGATATCTCAAAAACTATTGGAGCTAGAGGCTTGAAAGTTGGACCATGAGTCATGTGCAAGACCAAGGTCCATACCTCCAATGTCAAGGTCATACCTAGAGGTCAAAGGTAAAAAAAAGGACAGTCAATAACTTCCTTATTCTTTGATGGATTATGAAATTACTTGGCAGAAATGTTAACCATCATGAGACGATGTCTTGTACCGCAAAGGTCAAAGGTAAAAAAGTGCTTTTTTTGTTTACGGCCAATAACTTTTTTATTTTTCTATGAACATTTTTAAAGTTACTATGCAGAAATGTTCATCTTCATAAGATGATGTGTTGCACACAAGACCCAGCTCAATACCTCCAATGTCAAGGTTATACTTAGCAGTCAAAAACGGGGGAGACATCTGTGTTTTTGTAGAAAAACAAATTCTAGTTAATTTTGCCACACCCATTGATGATTATTAACCAATCAAATTACATGGTATATTTTTTTGTTCAAATTCAAACTGCATGACAAACAGTATAAATCCTGATCATATGGCCATTTGATCTGGATCTTCACTGTTTGCAAAGGTAGGGGTTGTCGTGAAGGGCAGACTAGGGGTTAACTTCCCAGACTCTTACTAAATTATGTAGCTGTACAGACTGGTTTGTGTCTTATTTGGTAGCAAATTAAACCCAGAAGACAGGTTAAAACGGTAGCACCTTTTTCTAGTGTATCTGATCCTTTATATTCCCCTGTTTTTGTTTGAATAAAGGTTTAACATCCCCGTCAACACTATTTAGGTCATTTTTGGAGCCGCATTGCTTCCAATTTTGTGGGACTTTTACCCGACATAGAGATGAAATGACATCTCAAGCCCTGCCTTCCAATGAAACCTATAGGGTTTATATGTATGGACAGTCCCACTTGCACCACTTTGCCTGGGCATGCTTAGACCTAAGCAATTTACCAGTTCTCATGTGCGGTAGGTTTCAGCTGTGCTTTGAAGCACATTGCAGCCCAATCTATTTCTCCAAACCCTGATGGGTCGGGGGCCTTATTGCTGTCTGTGTATTTGTATGTAAGAATTAATTCTTAACTGTATAATTGCTTAATACTATGAGTGTGATATTTTTAGCTTACTTGAAGAAGTGTACAGGTAGAGCTGTTGCAGTCAATAAATTTGTCTAGTTTGATTGGTCCGAAAGTTTTTCAGTTGTGGGTCTATTTCAAGATTTTAAGAATAACAGATTGAGTTATTTGTAGGAATGAAGTAAGAAAATGTCTGCACACTTGGCAAACTCGCCAAAGGCTCATTTCATAAATTTCATATGAAATGACCATGAGTGTAAGATCCTCTTTATTTGACACTACATATGTTTATACATCCAAACTTTTTACAACACTGTTGTTGTGGTCCAAAGCAGAAACTATGTTAGTTAAAGAGTCATGTTATATCCAAACAAAATGAATAGATTATATAGAAAAATGATCATTTATGGTCATTTTTCTATATAATTTATACATTTTTGTTTGGATATAACACAGTTGTTTAATCTATATTAATGTTATATCCATCTATAATCAATTTTATATCCAACAGTGTTGTAAAGAGGTTTAGATATACTTTGTACAACACATTTCGCTGGTCGAAATTAGATAGATGTTGTTACCAACTTTTATACTTACTTTTATTAATTTATTTTTTCTTAAATAAAACCTCTTTAACACATAATTTTTCATTGTCATTGCAATGCCTTTTTACATATGCTCAGTGTACAAGGCAGTATAAACCACTGGCTTTCATCATGTCATGTTCAGCTGTTTTGTTTGTTTGTTTGTTTTATTTGAGGTTTAACATCCCCATCAACACTGTAAAGGTCATTTTGGAGACGTTGCTTCCAATTTTGTGGGACTTATACCCGATCTTGAGATGAAATGACATCTCAAGCCCTGCGTCCAATGAAACCAATAGTGTCGGCTCGCACTCCTTTGCCTGGGCAATAATGATGTTTCAAGCCAAAAATCGACTCAAAAGTGCCTTCAGTCGTTTAATTATCTTCAGCTGTGTCTTAAATATTGATTAAAACAAAAACCGCAATCGTAAATGCCATACTTTTCGCTCACTTCTTGTGGTTTGGTCCAATATTTAAAGGTCGATAACATTTCAACCATTGTGAAAATTTTCATTTTGTAAACAATACTCCCAACGTTAGATGATGAGTAATAACTGGTAAAAATGGGAATCACATTCGCGACACAAAATGTTTGACTCAATGGAAACTTGAACAGCAAGATTGGACCCTTAATTTGAACCTGTGGCTTTACCCGTTAAATCGTAGCTATCATTAAACATTTTATTCGATAAGTCAGACATGCCACTGATGATAATTTATATAATTGTAATTCAAATTTCATTAAAATGTTTTGCCAGTGACAATTTAAAAATGAGTGTATAGTTTCTATTTCCGGTGAGTATACATTAAAGATAGTAGATTTCACTGATCAGGGTCCTCTATCAAGCGCTTGAGCCCACTGCATTTCTTGTGCACCCAGAACTTGCAGCCATTACAAAAGATACTGTTGCTGCCCACTCCAGTGCGTCATACAGCACATAGATACTGGCCTGTACTCTGCAGGTCCAGACCTGTACCACAGATCATGATCTTTGTCTTTCCTGCATTCACTCTCAGCCCTTTTGCCTTCATTGCTTCTTTCCAAGTTAAGAGCCTCCTGACACATTCCTCAAGGGATTCAGCTATGATGACAAGGTCATCAGCATACAGGTCCTCCCAGGGGACTCCAGAGTGGAACTCGCATGACAAGGCATCAAGCACAATTATGATATTATGGATGATATATTTGATATTTGGTATGAAGCTTTATCTAGTGGACCTCTACCAGGATTGTTCAAAATATAGCCTTTGGGGTCAAAAATGGCCCTGCCCCGGGGTCCACATGTTTTACATGGACTTATATAGGGAACACCTTTAAAAATCTTATTTGGAGTCATTGAAGTTCTACTGTGTAGGGAAAACCATTAAAAATCTTGTCTGGAACCAGAAGGCCCAGATCTCTGATATTTGGTGAAGCCTTATCTAGTGGACCTTTAACAAGATTTTCAACTTATAGCCTTGGGAGGCCAAAAAAGGCACTGCCCTAGGCCCATATATTTGAAATAGACTTATAAAGTTAAAATCTTCTTGCTGAAACCAGAAGGCTCAGGTCTTTGATATATGGTAAGAAGCTTCATCTAGTGGACCTCTACCAAGATTGTTCAAATCACAGTCTTTGGGCCAAAAATGGCCCTGCCCCCGGGCCCACATATTTTACATTCACATATAATATAGGGAAAACCTTAAAAAATTTGTCTGAAACTAGAAGGCCCAGGTCTTAGATATTTGGTATGTTCATCTAGTAGACGTCTACCAAAATTTCCAAATTATAGCCTTGGGTCAAAAAATGACCCCGGCTAGGGGTTCAACTGTTTCAATTGATGTACAACTATATTGACAACCTTGGTTGGATGAAAACATTTATGTCAATCAGGTTACCTTTCTTCACAGTCCCTTTTTTCTAAACATCAATGATTTTCTGGTCCACAGGTGAGTGATGCAGGGCCATCTTTGCCCGCTTGTTATAAAATATTGCTTCCTAAGATTGCAGACAGCTGAAACGCTAAATTGGGATCTTCATATACATGTAATGGGAAACTGAGGGTTAAACCAGGATATTATAAAAGAAAGCAAACATTCAATGTACTTCAAATATCACATTTTATTGCACAGTAATAAGTTAACTATAGTAGAACTTCGATGGCTCGAACACCATGGATGTGTCGAACCCATTCTTGAGCTCCTGGCGAAATCCTCTACATAAGAAATAGTGGGGGATATTAAAGGAGATTTTAGTCTTTTATCTTGCAAATGTATGCTGTGTGTACTCATTAGAATCGCCTCATCGTGCTGTGTGTACTCATTAGAATTGCCTCAATGAGGCGATTCTAATGAGTACACACAGCATACATTTTCATTATAGAACACCGAAAAGATGTCTAAAAGTATCTCGCGATGCCTCCTGACAGTATCCCCTCAGTGGCTCGAACTACCCCTGTCTCGAATAGATTTTCGAGGTCCCAAAGGTGTTCGAGCCATTGAAGTTCGACTGTATTATTATTCAGTGTGTCATTCGGTTTAACTCCATATACAGTTAAGTCTGAAGATAACATAAAGATCCTAAGTAAATGTATTGGGACAGGGAGGCCTAAGCAAACACTGCAGACCCTGAAGAAGCAGTCTGATCAGGGTCTTCACCGTTTGTCATTATGTCTGGACCTTTTGGACTCCTTGCCAGATCATGAAACAAATTTATTAAAATTTTAGGAGAATTACAGCAAGTCATTAAGGTGTCCGAATTTTTTCTGCTTTGTTGGCTGCTGGGGAGTGCTCGTTATTTTGAAATTCACTGTTGCAAACAGTGTGGCCCCAGATCAGACTGCTCCTCCAAGAGCAGTCTGATCAGGGTCCACACTGTTTGTCTGTATGCAAAAATACTTTTGAAAAGTTTGCATGAAGACGCAGCAGATGACATAAACAGACCACATTTTCAGATGCATTTTGTCGTGGCATCTTAAGGGTTAACCATGAGTTAAGTGATCATCAGACTCACCTCCAGTTAATAGGTCAACCTGCTGATAAAGGCCAGTAGGCCTTATTGGAAATACAACTTTTACACAGATAACTACTTTTGAATAACATCCAACTGTGAGTAAGGGTCATAAAAATTAAACTATCCAAGGTGACCACTGTAGACAAGTCTGATGGCACAAAATGTAAATCTGATGATGATGGTGATGATGATTTCATGTTTAACAACACATCAAGCCTCTTTGTGGGTCATTAGCATCAAAACAGTTATGATCAAAAGGTATTAACTCTTTTTGTACCAAATGTGTACCAAATGGAATCTTCCTCCTTATATATGGCAGGAGTCCATTTTGAAATTTAGGGGTATCAGGTTGTGTTATCTTTAAAATTTAATTGGAAAATGTCTGATCAGGACCTTCACTGTTTGCAGTTTCCAAATAGATTTTGAAGAAAACACAACCTGACACCCCTAAGTTTTGAAATGGACACCTGCTATATACAAGTAGGAAGTTTCCATTTTGGAATAAAAAGGGTTAATATAGTATTCCTGTAGTTTCATGTAGGCTTGCCAAAAGTTTTTATTAATGACCAATCATTTGAATAATCAATATTCAACCCTAACTAACCATGGGAATGTTTCAAAGCAGATGGCATTTTTTTTTACTTATTGTTTTAGAGAGAAAATAAAGCTTGATATCACATGAGAATCGTCTGCCCATTCTCTTGTTATGTCTAGCCTTGTTTTCTCTAAAGAATAAGAAAAAAGAAAAGAAAAAGGAGTCTCCAAATATCATGATTGGCAGTTCAAAGGAATTTACAATGGGTCCTGAGCACATTTATGAGCTGTGAAGACACACCTGCATGTTTTGTATATCATAAATAATATAAACAAACAATGTAAAACAAATATGTTTTCAATGAATAACAATTCTTTTTTTTTTTTAGAAATAACCAAAACTAGTAACAGGCATGAAGTAAAACAAAAAATAATCACCAAAATTTTCATGGAATGTTTTTGTCAAGCAATAATACATGATTGTTGGATTCCATCCAATAACGGCATTTATAAATACTGAACAAAAAGTACAACAAGAGGCCCATGGGCCACTACGCTCACCAGAGGTCATGTGGTTTATACCATATACAGGCAAGGTGCCCATCTTGGTCATGTGACAATACCAGGAATAATGTTTAATTGCCTCACCCCCATAGAGGCTTTTCATGTAATTTGGTTTCAATCAGCACAGCTCTTTTACTTGAGAAGAAGATAAAAATACTGAATCAGAGCCATCCAAGACAAAGGTCAGTAATGACCTTGACCTTTGGAATCGATAAACTTCCATTCAGCTAACTGCAAATATCATTTTTGATGTCACAGCCTACCAGGCAATCAGAAATATCCACTACTTTGCCATTTTTCCATACAAATGTCTAAGTGACCAAATTTGACCTTGACATAAAACAAGTCAAGGTCAACCAAAGGTCATCATTTGAACAAACTTGGTAGGGCCAGAGTCCCTGATAATGCATACCAAGTTTCAAGATCATTGGCCATTCGGTTCCTGAGAAGAAGATTTTTGAAGGTTTTCACCATATATGGGCAAGGCGGCCCATATTGGTCATGTGACCCAGTCCTCACGAACAAATTTTCGTTCCCTCATTCCATAAAGGCTCAACATGTAATTTGGTTTCAATTGGCCAAGTAGTTTAAGTGAAGAAGATAAAAATACTGAATCTGAGCCGTCCTGGACAAAGGTTGGTAAATGACCTTGACCGTTGGAACTGATAAACTTCCATTCAGCTGATTGTAAATACCATTTCTGATGCCGCTAGCTAATATATGATCAGAAAAATCCACTGTTTTGCCATTTTTCCATACAAATGTCTAAGTGACCAAACTTGACCTTGACGTAAAACAGGTCAAGGTCAATCTAAGGTCATCATTTGAACAAACTTGGTAGGGCCAGAGTCCCTGATGCTGTATACCAAGTTTCAAGATCATCGGCCATTCGGTTCTTGAGAAGAAGATTTTTAAAGGTTTTTACCATATATGGGCATGGCGGCCATATTGGTCATGTGACCCAATCCTCACCAACAAACTTTCATTCCCTCATTCCATAGAGGCTCCACATGTAATTTGGTTTCAATTGGCCCAGTAGTTTAAGTGAAGAGGAAGATAAAAATACTGAATCTGAGGCATCCTGGACAAAGGTCGGTAAATGACCTTGACCTTTGAAACTGATAAACTTCCATTCAGCTGATTGCAAATACCATTTCTGATGCCACTAGCTAACAAACAGTCAGAAAAATCCACTGTTTTGCCATTTTTCCATACAAATGTCTAAGTGACCAAATTTGACCTTGACGTAAAACAGGTCAAGGCTAATAGAAGGTCATCATTTGAACAAACTTGGTAAGGCCTGAGTCCCTGATGCTGCATACCAAGTTTCAAGATCATCGGCTATTTGGTTCTTGAGAAGAAGATTTTTAAAGGTTTTTACCATATATGGGCATGGCGGCCATATTGGTCATGTGACCCAGTCCTCCCGAACAAACTTTTGTTCCCCCTTCCCATAGAGGCTCCACATGTAATTTGGTTTCAATTGGCCAAGTAGTTTCAGAGGAGATGTTGTTTGAAAATGTTGACGATGCCGACGACCACGGACTATGGACCAATGCCTATACTATAAGCTCCCCCGAAGCCTTCGGCTCTGGTGAGCTAAAAATATCACAATTAAACCTTTTCTGCCCTGGCAGCATCTGATCAGGGCCTGCACTGTTTGCCAGGGTACCCCTTTAGGGGTTTCCCGCATACAATGGGTTAAACAATGCATCTACCCTCTTTGTCAGTGATTTGTAACCTCATGGTAAAGGAAATCATACAGAGAGTCAAGTAAATTGTGGGAAGTAGCAGAAAACAAAATGAACTAAAGCTTTCAGGGGATCTGACTATAGCCCTGCTGCAACACTATTAGAGTAGAAAGACCCATCGTTCTTAGTCATTAGGTCTCTCACCGCCGTAGGTTCGAGCCTTGCTCGGGCCACGTGTGAGACGCCAAGTTCTGCAACGGAAGGTCAGGTGGTTTTTCTCCGGGTACTCCGGTTTTCGCCCACCTCTGATTAACGATCGGCTCAATATGAGTGAAATAATCTTGAAAGGGCCGTAAAACCCAAACCAAAAAAAAAAAAAAAAAAAAGACCCATCGTGTCGAAATATTTTGAATAATCGTGCTTACTTCTTCAATGCCAGGGATATCAATGTAGGACAGAACCAACAAGTTATGGGCCCTTGGCCTCTGATCAGCTACTACCTCTCCCTTACTTTACAGACCAAGTGTGGTATGTTTAATTGAGGTAGGACCACAAAAATAATAGTTATTGAACAAATAAGTGTAATGTTTTTAAAACCTATCAAGGGATATAACTCCAAGTTTGTTTTGTTTAATTTGTTTAACGTACCTGTCAACATTGGAAGGTCATTTTGGAGACATTGCTTCCAATTTTGTGGGACTTTTACCCAACATTGAGATGAAATGACACCTCAAGCCCTGAAGCCCAATGAAACCAATAGGGTTTATAAGCATAGACGGTCCAACCACCGCTTTGCCTGGGCAGGCTTAATCCATCTAAGCGGTTTACCAGTACTCGTGTAAGTTCGGTTTCAGCTCTGCATCATGCAGCCCATCTATTTCTTCAAGCCCCGATGGGAGGGGGCCCAAGGGATATAACTCCATGAGTTATGGACCCTTGGCCCCTATTCCAGTACACACAATACAGCTAGTCATTGTCTATGTTTAAACAAACTTTCAGCTTTCTAGCTTTTTGTAATTTCTGAGGAATAACATATAAAATTTTTTAAGAATGGCAAAATTTGAAAACCTATCAAGGGACATGACTCAAAGAGTCAGCTACTGTTTGACCCCTTTTCTGGTATATACAATACATCCAGAGATTGTCCAAGTTTATACGAAGTTTCAGCTACGGTTCTAGCTTATATTGTTCCTGAGAAATCTGTTACAAAAACTTTTCAAGACTGGCAAAAACTGACCTTGGTCACTATTGGGTAGCTACACCTTCCTTACCTTAGAGACCAAGTGTTGTATAAGTTTCATTGTAGAAGGACCACAAACATAAAAGTTGTTAAGCAAAATACATTTTAAAATTTGAAAACCTATCATGGGACATAACTCCAAGAGTTATAGGCCCTTGGTCACTTTTCTGCTGCCACACCTTCCTTACCTTAGAGACCAAGTGTTGTATAAGTTTCATTGTAGAAGGACCACAAACATAAAAGTTGTCAAGCAAAATACATTTTAAAATTTGAAAACCTATCATGGGACATAACTCCAAGAGTTATAGGCCCTTGGTCACTTTTCTGCTGCCACACCTTCCTTACCTTAGAGACCAAGTGTTGTATAAGTTTCATTGTAGAAGGACCACAAACATAAAAGTTGTCAAGCAAAATACATTTTAAAATTTGAAAACCTATCATGGGACATAACTCCAAGAGTTATAGGCCCTTGGTCACTTTTCTGCTGCCACACCTTCCTTACCTTAGTGACCAAGTATAGTATAAGTTTCATTGAAGTAGGACCACAAACATAAAAGTTATTAAGCAAAATACATTTTAATTTTGCAGTCACAGAATCACGGAAAGACTGCAAATCCAGTACAGCCCCACTTTTTCAAAGCGGAGTAACTAGTGAAGGCTTACATCATCAGTCTGAGCATCTTTCCATTATGGAAAAAGTGTTGCTGTATATCTCTTTGCCTGCAGGCTAATCAAGGTAAATGCGATCATCAAATGCTCTGATCAGACTGTGAATGCACGTACAGATCCGAGTATTCACTGGTTGTACTGGTTTTATTGTAGATTTTTTCAATTATCGATTTTCCTAATTGGCCTTGATGGCCTAGTGAGTAAGAGAGTGGACTCTTAATCAATGGGTCTTCACCCCTGAGTTTAATATCAAATATAACTACCCATCACTACAATTATAGCCTTTTCACCAGACGCAGGTCTGGGACAGTCTGACACAAAAAAAATTTAGCCAGAAATGCCACCGGCATGTCCCTTTTCCCGTGACCTCCCCAGCGTCGAGTCCTGATTGGTCGCTGATGTCACATGACCTATCAGACCAATAGGCAGACGATACAGGTCACGTGACCGCGATTTTCGCGCCGAGAAGATCATTATTTTTTCAGACTTGCTTGGGATAGGATGGTCAAACTACATTCCATGGAAGAATGAATAAACGGATAAGTGTTTTATTCTTTTTTGATTTTGCACTTACCTTGAGTTTCCACAACGTACTTAGACATCGTTATTGGAATACCGTGACTATTGCAAGTGAATCCGGGACGTTTCGGTACAGAGTCGTTTCGGCCTGGGTCGTTTTCGACCCGAATTTGCACCTGGATCGATTCGGCCTATTTCGGTGGGTCGGTTCGGCCTTGGGTCGATTCGGCCTTGATCGTTTTTGGCACGGCTCCTTGAATGCTCAATTTTGATTCGGCAATTTCGCATGTTCAGTGCACGTTACACAATAAAGGGCCTAACACTGGGGAAGTTTAATTGAGCCTCGAGTGTTTTGCCCCTAGAGCTGAATCTGGGCCTAGTGAATTATCCTCTGGGGATGTATCAATACTCAGAGGTTGGTCTTTTTTCGTCCTTACTAATTAGCGATTATGAGAAGGACATATTTAGAGCCTCATCACCTATTGATTCTAAAACTTTAAGCGGACCATGTCTTCCCAACGTTTTCAGAATCAAGCTTCAAGACCGGGGGCACTCGTGAAAAGAACTTGGAACATTGGTTCTAACAACAAAAAACATCAATTTTTTGTTCTTATGAAATTCCAAAATTCGACCCAGATTCAGTCTCTGTATATATGACGTCAGGGAAATTGGCATTACTTCCTGTTTCGACGCTCTAACATTGGAGCTTCTTACCAGGACTATTATTAAGTGGGTTCTCATTATGTCTGGTATTCTAATTCTACCCACTTTGCCTTCAAACAAGAGCATTCCGACCATATAGCTGCTATTCTAATGCTTTTGTTTATTTCCCGGTCATTTTTTTCACATGCCATGGCTGTCTACCACCATGTTGCATGTTTGGCGCAACTCTGCTCTTGATAACTGGTTCAGTTTTTACTGAGCATAGTAAATGAAAACTTAGAGCCTCAGCGCCTCTTGATTCTAAAACTACAAGCGGACCATGTCTTCCCAACGTTTTCAGAATCAAGCTTCAAGACCGTGGGCACTCGTCTTTTTTGAAGTCTTCGGAGAGCGTATCAAGTACAGGTACCGCAACCAAGAGACGCTCTTCGACTACTTCCGATGACTTTTAAGTGCTTATCACCCTCGACTAGAAGATCTCAATCAGTCCTCGTCTACTAATAGATCATTCTCAGATCAGGGTACACGGTCCTTTCGTTCCAGAGGTCGGACTGGAACGAAATCTCCCAATAGAGGAAGACACAAGTCTAACAAATGACTTTCTTCCTTCCCCTCCTCTTCATCTTCTCCCAGTAGGAGCCGAGCTTTTTCAGTTCTATCAAGCCTTGGCTTCTTTTATTAAATATATTTTGAGTTTTATGAGTTTTGAGAAAGGGTTACTGGATTGAGTTCGTTAGGAATCCTTTCTCTTTCTCACATGCAAATACTATTTCTGGTAAATAGTATCAAGAAAAGAAATCTTTTTATGGGAAGAGGAAGGGTTCTTCTCCAAAAGAAAGCCGTGTAAGTAGAAAAATTTCTCCTTTCCCCAGGCTTCTACAGGCGGATCTTTCTGGTCGAGAAGAAAATGGGAAATCGACTCATCATCGACTTCTCACACTGAACACAGATGATGCAAGTCGATCATTTCAAAATGGAAACTTCGTCCTCGATTAGTCAGGTCAATTCTCCCAAATTCGGGGACGATTTCCGTAGTTTTAAAGGACGCTTACCTTCACATCTCCATCCATAGGTCATTACGCAAATTCCTTCGTTTCACCTTGGATGGAATTTTGTGTATCAGTCCGTTGCCTTTCCTTTGTTGGATTTGTCAACGGATCAATGAAAAGAAAAGAAGAAAATGGGAAAATCGACTCATCATCGACTTCTCACACTTAACAAGATGATGCGAGTCGATCGTCTCAAAATGGAAACTTCGTCCTCGATTAGTCAGGTCAAATTTCCCAAATTCGTGGACGATTTCCGTAGTTTTAAAGGTCGCTAGCCTTCACATCTCCATCCATAGGTCATTACGCAAATACCTTTGTTTCACCTTGGATGGAATTTTTGTGTATCAGTCCGTTGCCTTTCCTTTGTTGGATTTGTCAACGGATCAATGTTTTTTTTTTCCCTGTTCACCAACTTAATGGAAATTAATTAAGCAGCTCTCATCATAGAATTAGGCCCCAATCTCGTGTAGTGTTCCGATGATGGGTTTTGTCATCATTTTTACAGATACTGTTTATCATACCTTGTCCTAACGTGTACAGGTTATTGTGAATTTAGATTTCATACACTTTATCGAGAAGTTGAAATTGACTCTACCTCAAAGATACTTCTCCAAATTTTTTCACGCCCCGAAAAACTTTCGATTTATGTCAGGGGTTTGTTTCCCCTTTTTAGAACTTAGTAATTGGATCCAGTTTTCCCTGGACAATCTCATCTTAGACCTTTCCAGTTTTTTTTTGCTAATATTATCACTGGAAATACCATACGGTCTATAGGAACAATAAATTCCATTATCAAGATTGCTCTCTACGATTTATGAATCCCTCAGTATCAAATGGGGTCTCCTCTTTTAGAGACTATTCCCTATTTGTTTGTTCGCATGCCAGCCTTTCAGGTTGGTTTCCCACTTTGAACCTCAGGGATTAGTTGTTCAGGGAACGTGGGGCCTATATTAGGCGGGGCTATATATATATATATGTGTGTGTATTGTGTATGCGTATATGTATATATATATGTATATGTGTATAAACATTTTGAAACTTCAGACAAATTTCCTTGGTTTATCAGTTCTTCATAGCTCCAAACTGAGGAACACCTTCATTATTGTTACTCCAGACAAATGAATAGTGTAGTTTTTTCTACTTATCAGGGAGTGACTCATTACTCTTCCCTGTTGGCTTTTACATGGAAGATTATAACTTGGTGTCTTCAGGAAGGTGTGTCTATCCTTGTCGGACACCTCCAGGCAGATTATGTCATTGGGATCGCCCCTATAGACCAGTTCACCATCCGTTCTCTACAGGGCGTTTTCTCAAATGGAGAGAACCTTTATTGGGCCTTTTTTGATCAAATGTCCAAACAACTCGGTTCTCCAATCAACTTCCTTTGTGTTTCAAGTTTCAGATCACCTGGAACATGCAGTTGATTTAAAATCTCTAGATTGGGGGAATCTTTTACATATGCGTTTACACCATTCAACTGAATTCCTCTAGTTCTAGTTAAAAAATTCAAGCGTCCAAAAGCCGAGCCATTCTGATTACGCCTCCTATGGCCTCAGAGATCTTGGTTTTTTTTTAGTCAGTCTGAGCCTAGTCTCAAGACTTGCAACCCGTCTTCCAGTAGTTCCAGATCAAATTTCTAAAAGGTGTGGGTCAAGCATTCCATTTCAATCCAGAAATGCTTTACTTACACATCCAGATGTTGTCAGGAATCAATCCAGAGGTAGACACTTTTCTGGTTTCTCTGCCGAGTGTATCTTCAAATATAGAAAGATCTCCACTCTCAAGTTTTACTCTGGAAGATGGAAGATAATTTCTAGTTGGTGTAGAAAAAGGGAAATAAATCCAGACAATTCCTCTAGGGAGGTTTTTTACCGGATTTCTTTTTCTGTCTGTTCTCTACCCTTCAATTTCTATTTCATCTAAGAGAAGGGTACAGATCAGTAATCTCGAACATGTTAAAATTTTAGTCGGCTAAACACTTTTTCATTAAACCCTACCATCACCAGCTTATTAAAGGGGTTTTTCACTATGCCGACATGTTTCCAGGACTTTGTATCCAAATGGAATCTTGCATGAGTATTGTGGTCTTTTCTAAACCACCTTACGATCCAGTGAATTCAGCTTCTTTTATTCATTTGATAGTCAAGCTGTATTTCATTTGACATTTGCTTCAGTTCATAGAAGTTATAGTCATGCTTTGCCAATTACAGAGGGTTGTTTTCAGGTATGAGAAGAACAATGACTTCTTTTTCTCTTCTCATTCAACCTATTTTTGTTTCAGGCTATAAATAACCTTGTCTGAAACTATTATTTGTCCTGTCATTTCCAGGATTCGTGGATCGTAGGCTAATGTGAATTTTTTGTATACATTAGAATGTTTAAAACGTTTCGAGATTATCATGAGAATTTTTTCTTTTCAATCAAGGGGTTTTGGATATATTTCTAACCATCCTTGATTGCAAAGTGGATTTGTAAAGTGATAAAGCTTCTACCAGTATATGCTAATTTCACTTCTGCCCTATTATCATTCAGAATACAGTATGAGGTTAGAACCTTCTACATTTTGGGCATATCGGAACTCCGTTTTTTCTTCAGAATGTTTTTTTTCTTACTGCGTAATGGATGTTCCAACGCTACTTTTCATCCCTTCACCTAAGGTGCTTGGTTCCCATTCGTAGTGGTACTCATTCCTTGGGTAGTTTAGTAGCTTCTCAATCTATTATGAGCAGCACTTATTTTGGGATTTTATTTTCCTTGGTTGTTTGTTAGCCTGTTTGAATAGGTATGGACCTTCTATTTTGACTCCGGTTCCTGTCCATTTATCTTCTCCACTTGTGAATTTTGGATTTGGATCCCTTGCAGTCATGGTGGATACTCTCTTACATTACCATCATTGGATGGTTTTAAAAGGGGTATAAACAACCAAGGTTGGAGGAGTTAGGTATGTATAACTTTATTTTTCATCCAACCCTCCACTTGCTTTGAATTCAGGCTATAATTGTAGTGATGGGTAGTTATATTTGATATTAAAATGATATTTTTAATGTAAAATTAATTTTAATTAATAATATACCTACCCATCACTACAATGGTATGTCCCGCCTCCCAGCCCCGCCTGAAATATTTGTTTTCCTGAAAGAAATAATGATCTTCTCGGCGCGAAAATCGCGGTCACGTGACCTGTATCGTCTGCCTATTGGTCTGATAGGTCATGTGACATCAGCGACCAATCAGGACTCGACGCTGGGGAGGTCACGGGAAAAGGGACATGCCGGTGGCATTTCTGGCTAAATTTTTTTTGTGTCAGACTGTCCCAGACCTGCGTCTGGTGAAAAGGCTATAATTGTAGTGATGGGTAGGTATATTATTAATTAAAATTAATTTTACATTAAAAATATCATGTCACATACGAGTGGCCAAGTTCTGGAACAGATGGTCTGGTGATTTTCTCCAGTTTTTGCCCAACTCTGATTACGGATTGGCTCGAAATTAGTAAAAAATGATCTTGAATGGGCCATAAAACCAAAACCAAAAAAGAACATATTTCCCTTAAAGCACAACTAAATATTTAGAAGTTCAGAAGCCTACGAAGGCAGTAACAATAACAATTTATGTAATCAGGAAAATAAAAATAATCCTGTAATCAGAAGCCATAGCCCTAACAAAATAAATTATACAGGCATTACACAGGTCCAGAAAAGAAGCAATGAAGATAATCTTGGGAAAAGAAAACAAAGTTTTTAAAGGAAATGGAAACACCTGGCAGATTTTTCTGCCTTTCTTGCAAAGGGAGACTACTTTCCAGACTTCCTGCTTGCTTTTCTATAAGCCCTGTCCCATGGAAAGAGGGATCTACTCTTAAAGGAAAGAATTTGCTCCTTAGGATCAAATGCATTCCTTTAAGGGTTGACCCCTATTGACATGGCAGACATTGTCTCCCCTGAAGGTGTACCCATTCCCCTTAAATCTCAATGAAAACGTATGTTGTTGATACTTGTTTGAATTGCCAAAATGAGACGATTCTAACAAGTACACACAATGTATATTTCTAACAATACAGATAATTATCTTTAGTCCCTGGGGCCAGTTGTTCAAAGCATCGTTAGCTTAACGAGCTCGTTAGTTGTCATATTGTTAACTGTTCTAGTAAGTTTAATATTTAAAATTTTGGTATTTTTGCTGAAAAAATGTGAGCAGCTTTTGCTTCCGCAAAAGCTGCTCACATTTTTTCAGCAAAAATATTAGCATATTTGCCATAATAAATGATCAAAGTTTTAACGATACGTTAACTAACGACGTCGTTAGTTTTGAACAACTGACCCCTGGCTACTTCACCCTTACCTGGAGCTATGCTACTAAAAGAACTGTCAAATAGTTCCTCTCAGTATAGTATAGGTCCCAAAATGGGGACACTCTTAAACTATGGGGTGAGGAGGAAAAGTATTTGATGTTCAGTAAAAGTAATCTGCCTCAATTTGGTTGAATTTCACTTATGGGCATGCACACAGTAAGTGCTATGTCAAAGAGGAATTTTCCTTCAAAGTGTGTTGTGCGTACTTGTCAAAAAACCTTCCAGCATATTTGCAATATCAGCCTCTAGCCCTGTTCATAGAAACAGATAAGGTGGGTATTTGGTGATAATTAAATGATACTTTCTCCTAATTCTGCATACAAACCTGTTAATACTCCATACTATAATGTTATTTATCAAGTGATTTGGTATTGGCCCAGTTACAGGTCAGAGGTCTGCTGTATTGGCCCAAGGCCGAACCTCAGACCTGTAACTGGGACAATACAGAATTACTTGATTAATGACAATTTTATTAATTGACACCATTTAAAAACCTGATTACTTATTTGACCTCAATGTTAATACGGATGACCTCCCAAACTATACAGGATAGTCAATTAATAAAATACTTTATTAACTGACTATCCTGTATTGATCGGAGGTCATCCGTATTAACACCAGGTCAACCAATATTAACTGAGGTCAAAAGAGGTAAAAAAATCATGTTTTTTTAATTGTGTCAATTTATAAAATTGTCAATAATCAAGTAATTTCGTATTGACCCAGGTACAGATCCTCGGTCAGCTGTATTGGCCTGGGCCTCGGGCCAATGCAGCAAACCTCGGACCTGTACCTGGGCCAATACGAAATTACTTGATAAATAACATTATAGTAATTCTCCATACAAGTGTTTGTATGGAAAAATAAGGAGAATTATCCTTCTGTCATCACTAAAAACTCGCCTTACCAGTTGCTATGGGCCTATTACTAGGTCTTTCATCATCACCTATCACAAATTACACACAATGTCACCTCCCATCTGATCACTTATACATATGGAGAACCATACATACTTATTCTAGCTGTAGAATTACCATTAAATTCTCTTCTTTCTGAGGCCTCTAATATTGAAAATTTATTTTTATGTTAGATTTTAACCAAACAAATCCGTTAAATCATTTGATGCTGAACTACTTGTATTGGTATTTCCTACTTGTTGAGGTTGTAAAAAATTCTGTCCTCCCATTGGCTGAGATTGAAACATTCCCATGTTACCTTGGTTACCAACTGCAGTCTGGGAAGGGTTCATTCCAAATCCTGCACTTGAATGCTGAGCACTAAATCCTGAATTCATACTTTGTCCTGCAAAGCCAGGTTGCATCATTCTCTGCTGTCCCATCATGCTTTGGCTTCCCATCATGCTCTGCTGCCCCATCATGCCTGAACTACCTGTCATTCCCTGTTTTCCCATCATGCTCTGACCACTCATTCCAAAATTTCCCATTGCACTAGTATTTCCCATGTTAGAACCAGTATTTGGCTTATTCTGAGCCATCTGACTCATAGTTAACTTTGGTTTTTGCTGACCAGACATCAAATTATCAAATGCTGTAAGGTCTACTGGCTTATTTTGTTGTACATTAGCAGTCTGACCAACACTTGGGTTCATTCCAAAAGAATTTCCCATTGAACTTCCCATAAAATTGGAAGACATTCCCATTGAACTAGTAGATGAAGCCACTGAACTAGAGGCACCAAATCCTGAAGTTCTAGTCATGCCAGGATTTCCAGTACTACCAGTGAAACCTGTAGTTCTTGTACTAGACACAGAAGTAGTTTGACTGGAACTAAATGCTGCTCCCATTCCACCTGAATTAATGCTATAATTGGCCTGTGGTGGCTTGGAAGATGCCGAGCTCTGTAAACCCATCATGTTTGAGTTCATTAAACTGGAAGTAAGATCTACAGGCTGGTTTGTAGCCTTTGGTTTCTGTGCAGAAGCCAAACTGGCAGTTCTAGTGGAAGTTGTGTGTAGAGGTTTCTGTGATTTTAATATTTTCTGCTGTTCCTGCTGTTTTGCTAACTTTTGTTTCTCTTCCAGTGTCAGAGTTACCTGCAAATGTAGGAAAGAAAACAAACAAGTTTCAAGGGGAATGAATACATCTGGCCCATTTGCGGCCATATTCGAAGGGGGAAAACTTTCTGGACTTCGTTCATTTTCCCTAAAGTCAACCCCTCTAAACAGGAGTCTTCTCTTAAAGGAAAGAATTTGCTCTTCAGGAGCAAATTCTTTCCTTTAAGAGAAGACTCCTGTTTCATATCGAATATGAAACTCCTCTTTCATATCGAATATGAAACTCCTCTTCAGGAGCAAATTCTTTCCTTTAAGAACAGACTTCTCTGGAGCATAAATTCTTTCCTTCAAGAGTAGACTCCTCAGGAGCATAAATTTTTTCCTTCAAGAGTAGACTCCTCAGGAGCAAATTGTTTCCTTCAAGAGTAGACTCCTCAGGAGCAAATTCTTTCCTTCAAGAGTAGAGTCCTCATATCCCCTCCCCTGCTGTAAGGACAGCAGGCCTTGCTCAACAGCTGAACACCCCAGTGAAGCACACCTTCTCCTCACCCAACTACTCCATACTTCTCTTGAAGTTTAACGGTCTTGTCAACATAATTTGAGGTCATATCGAGATGTTCAGGTTATCCAACTACATAATTTTCAGAAACAACATGAAGTATTTAACCAATACAGAGCATATTCTTGTGTCAGCTACTGTCAAATGCCCATCTTGAATCTGTGGAAAGGGAGGGAATGACCACAGAAATAATTTCAAGGATCAATCACAAACCAAGATATTCATTACAAAAACATGCATATACAAATACATTGTAAACTTTATCGCCAAAAAAAAACACAAGAGGGCCCAGAGGGCCCTGGTTCACTCACCTGATCCAATGTATAACAAGTGGGCCCCGGGCAGGGTCAATTATGGCCCCAGGGCTATAATTTGAACAATCTTGGTAGAGGTCCACAAGATGAAGCTTCATATCGAATATGAAAGACCTGGGCTTTCTGGTTTCAGAGAAGAAGATTTTAAAGGTTTACCCTGCATATAGAAGTCTATGTAAAACAAGATTTTCCCTATATAAGTCTATGTTAAACCAAAGGGCCCCGGAGCAGGGGCATTTTTGGCCCCAGGGCTATAATTTGAACAATCTTGGTAGAGGTCCACTAGCTGAAGCTTCATAACAAATATCAAAGACCTAAGCCTGGTGGTTTCAAAGAAGAAGATTTTTCAAGATTTTCCCTATATATGTCTATGTAAAACCAAAGGGCCCCGGAGCGGGGGCATTTTTGGCCCCAGGGCTATAATTTGAACAGTCTTGGTAGAGATCCACAAGATGAAGCTTCATACCAAATATCAAAGACCTGGGCCTTGCAGTTTCAGAGAAGAAGATTTTTCAAGATTTTCCCTATATAAGCCTATGTAAAAAAAAAAAGGGCCCTGGTGCGGGGGCATTTTTAGCCCCAGCACTATAATTTGAATAATCTTGGTAGGGGTCCACTAGATGAAGCTTCATACCAAATATCAAAGACCTGGGCCTTGCGGTTTCAGAGAAGAAGATTTTTAAAGATTTTCCCTATATAAGCCCATGTAAAACCAAAGGGCCCCAGGGGGGGGGGGGGGGGGGGGGGGGGGGGCATTTTTAGCTCCAGCACTTTAATTTGAACAATCTTGGTAGGGGTCCACTAGATGAAGCTTCATACCAAATATCAAAGACCTGGGCCTTGCAGTTTCAGAGAAGAAGATTTTTAAAGATTTTCCCTATATAAGCCTATGTAAAACAAAAGGGCCCTGGTGCGGAGGCATTTTTGGCCCCAGCACTATAATTTGAACAATCTTGGTAGGGGTCCACTAGATGAAGCTTCATACCAAATATCAAAGACCTGGGCCTTGCGGTTTCAGAGAAGAAGATTTTTAAAGATTTTCCCAATATAAGCCCATGTAAAACCAAAGGGCCCCCGTGCGGGGGCATTTTTAGATCCAGCACTATAATTTGAACAATCTTGGTAGGGGTCCTCTAGATAAAGCTTCATACCAAATATCAAAGACCTGGGCCTTGCGGTTTCAGAGAAGAAGATTTTTAAAGTTTTTCCCTATATAAGCCCATGTAAAACAAAAAGGTCCCCGTGCGGGGGCATTTTTGGCCCCAGCACTATAATTTGAACAATCTGGGTAGGGGTCCTGTAGATGAAGCTTCATACCAAATATCAAAGACCTGGGCCTTGCGGTTTCAGAGAAGAAAATTTTTCAAGATTTTCCCTATATAAGCCCATGTAAAACCAAAGGGCCCCCGTGCGGGGGCATTTTTAGCTCCAGCACTATAATTTGAACAATCTTGGTAGGGGTCCACTAGATGAAGCTTCATACCAAATATCAAAGACCTGGGCCTTGCGGTTTCAGAGAAGAAAATTTTTCAAGATTTTCCCTATATAAGCCCATGTAAAACCAAAGGGCCCCCGTGCGGGGGCATTTTTAGCTCCAGCACTATAATTTGAACAATCTTGGTAGGGGTCCACTAGATGAAGCTTCATACCAAATATCAAAGACCTGGGCCTTGCGGTTTCAGAGAAGAAGATTTTTAAAGATTTTCCCTATATAAGCCCATGTAAAACCAAAGGGCCCCCCGTGCGGGGGCATTTTTGGCCCCAGCACTATAATTTGAACAATCTTGGTAGGGGTCCACTAGATGAAGCTTCATACCAAATATCAAAGACCTGGACCTTGCGGTTTCAGAGAAGATGATTTTTTAAGTTTGCGGTGAAAAAAATCTATTTTTGGCTACTGTGACCTATATGTGCAACGGACCGGAGCCATTTGAACAACTTTGAAAGGGGACCACCTAAGGATCATTCCTGTGAAGTTTGGTCAAAATACGATCAGTGGTTTAGGAGGAGATGTCGTTTGAAGAAAAGTTTACAGACGCACGCACGCACGGACGCACGACGGACAAAAAGTGATCCCAAAAGCTCACCTTGTCACTACGTGACAGGTGAGCTAACAAGAGGGCCATGATGGCCCTGGAATTGCTCACCTGATCCATAGAGTAACAAGTGGGCCCCGGGGAGGGCCATTATTGACCCCAGGGTTATAATGTGCATAATGTTGAGGGAGGTCTAAAAAGGTAAAGCTTCATACCAAACATCAATAAAGGCTATAATTTGAACAATCTTGGCAAAGGTCCACTAGATGAAGCTACATACCACATATCAAAGACCTGGGCCTTGGGGTTTCAGGGAAGAAGATTTTTTTAAAGATATTCCCTACATAAGCTTATGTAAAACCAGATGGCCCCGGGGTGGGGGCATTTTTGGTCTCAGGGCTATAATTTAAACAATCTTGATAGAGGTCCACTAGATGAAGCTTCACACCAAATATCAAAGACCTGGGCCTTGCTGTTTCAGAGAAGATTTTCATCAAAGATTATCTCTATATAAGTCTATGTAAAACCAAAGGGCCCCGGGGCGGGGGCATTTGTAGCCCGAGGGCTATAATTTGAACAATCTTGGTAAAGGTCCACGAGATGAAGCTCCATACCAAATATCAAAGACATTGGCCTTGCAGTTTCAGAGAAGAAGATTTTTAAAGATTTTCCCGTTATAAGTCTATGTAAAACCAAAGGGTCTCAGGGCGAGGGCATTTTGGGCCCCAGGGCTATAATTTGAACAATCTTGATAGAGGTCCACTAGACGAAATTTCACACTAAATATCAGACCTAGACCTTGTGGTTTCATAGAAAAAAGATTTTTCAAGATTTTCGCTATATAAGTCTATGTCAAACCAAAGGGCAACGAGGCGGGGGCATTTTTGGTCTCAGGGATATAATTTGAAAAATCTTGGTAGAGGTCCACTAGCTGAAGCTTCTTACCAAATATCAAAGACCTAGGCCTTGTGGTTTCAGAGAAGAAGATTTTTCAAGATTTTCCCTATATAAGTCTATGTAAAACCAAAGGGCCCCAGAGCGGGGGTATTTTTGGCTCCAGGGCTATAATTTGAACAATCTTGGTAGAGGTCCACAAGATGAAGCTTCATACCAAATATCAAAGACCTGGGCCTTGCAGTTTCAGAGAAGAAGATTTTTAAAGATTTTCCCGTTATAAGTCTATGTAAAACCAAAGGGTCTCAGGGCGAGGGCATTTTGGGCCCCAGGGCTATAATTTGAACAATCTTGATAGAGGTCCACTAGATGAAATTTCACACTATATATCAAAGACCTAGGACTTGTGGTTTCATAGAAAAAAGTTTTTTCAAGATTTTCGCTATATAAGTCTATGTTAAACCAAAGGGCAACGAGGCGGGGGCATTTTTGGTCTCAGGGATATAATTTGAACAATCTTGGTAGAGGTCCACTAGCTGAAGCTTCTTACCAAATATCAAAGACCTAGGCCTTGTGGTTTCAGAGAAGAAGATTTTTCAAGATTTTCCCTATATAAGTCTATGTAAAACCAAAGGGCCCCAGAGCGGGGGTATATTTGGCTCCAGGGCTATAATTTGAATAATCTTGGTAGAGGTCCACAAGATGAAGCTTCATACCAAATATCAAAGACCTGGGCCTTGCAGTTTCAGAGAAGAAGATTTTTAAAAATTTTCTCTATATAAGCCTATGTAAAACCAAAGGGCCCCGGGGTGGGGGCATTTTTGGCCCCAGCACTATAATTTGAACAACCTTGGCAGGGGTCCATTAGATGAAGCTTCATACCATATATCAAAGACCTGGGCCTTGCGGTTTCAGAGAAGAAGATTTTTAAAGATTTTCCCTATATAAGCCCATGTCAAACTAAAGGGCCCCGGGGCGGGGGCATTTTTGGCCCCAGCACTATAATTTGAACAATCTTGGTAGGGGTCCATTAGATAAAACTTCATGCCAAATATCAAAGTCCTGGGCCTTGCAGTTTCAGAGAAGAAGATTTTTAAAGATTTTCCCTATATAATCCTATGTAAAACCAAAGGGCCCTCGAGGCATGGGCATTTTTGGCCCCAGCACTATAATTTGAACAATCTTGGTAGGGGTCCACTAGATGAAGCTCATACCAAATATCAAAGACCTGGGCCTTGCAGTTTCAGAGAAAAAGATTTTTTAAGTTTTCGGTGAAAAAAATCTTTTTTTGGCTCCTGTGACCTATATGTGCAATGGACCAGAACCATTTGAACAACTTTGAAAGGGGACCACCTAAGGATAATTCCTGTGAAGTTTGGTCAGAATCCGATCAGTGGTTTAGGAGGAGATGTCGTTTGAAGAAATTGTTTACGCACGCACGAACGGACGCAAGCACGCACGACGGACGACAGACAAAAAGTGATCCCAAAAGCTCACCTCGTCACTATGTGACGGTGAGCTAAAAAAACCCAAAAATACACAAAAATTTTAAGATGAAAAATAGTGATATTCTTCTTATTGCTGCTCAAAATATAGGTTGTGGGTACTCATTAGAACCACCTCATCAAGGCGGTTCTCACGAGTACCCACAATCTATATTTTAGAGCAGAAATAAGAAAAATAAAGTTTACCCCTGTAAACCCCAATTTTATTTTATAAAAGTTGGATTCAAGGAGGTCAAATTTATATAGGTGTGTTTTTGTGATGTATATCACCAGTTGGATGTGCATATAGTGGAATTCCACTATTAAGATCAGCTAAACAGGAGTCTAGTTTTCTGTCAAAAACATATTTCAAAGGTTTGTTATTGTTTTTTGTTGTTTTTTTCTTCTTATAACAAGTGTCCTCTACTAGTGAGTTTACACTGTTGGGTCTGTTCAAAAGTGGTCTTGAAGACCACTTTTTAACAGTTACAAAATTTATGTGTTCTAGTTTTATGGCCCAGACAACCCAAATCCTGCAGCTTGCAAGCAAAACAAGCCCTTGTCATTCTAAAGCCAAAGGAGTAGAACGCCTCAGCACTGAAAGCTACACAGCACCTACACACCGACCCAACCACCCAGTCCCAAAGTTGGTCTGATAATAGGGATTTTACTGATATTATGTTTGTACAAAGTTAGCAGACTTAAGAAGCAAAAAAGATAATACAGTAAATTTCCTATATTAAGACCACCTTTGGGACTGTTCAAAAGTGGTCTTGAAGACCACTTTTGAACAGTCCCAAAGGTGGTCCTTTACCAGAGGACACTTTTGGCAGACAACACACAGAAAGATTAAGTGCACCCTTCAAAATAAGCTTTTTAAAGCAGAATTAGTCTTAAATTTAGGTGGTCTTAATAGCCGAATTTCACTGTTTATTTAAAAATTACTTACTTTGGCAGGTTTTGGTGGAGTTTCTGATTGTCCGTTCGGAACTCCTGACAGTGAAGCTGGGGAACCAGACCGACTGGTCGCAGATTTATTTCCTCCTCCAACTGATAATTTACTGATGCCAAAACCAGTCAAGAATTTATCCATCTAAAATAGTTAACAAATAAAACAGTGAAGCTGGAGAACCAGACCGACTGGTCTCAGATTTATTTCCTCCTCCAACTGATAATTTTCTGATGCCAAAACCAGTCAAGAATATATCCATCTGAAACATTTAAGGGGACTGGATAGACCTTCAGGGGAGGCTACTCCTGCAAAAGTATTTTTGTCTCCCATGTCAACAGGGATCAACTCTTAAAGGAAAGAATTTGCTCCTATGGAGCAAATTCTTTCGTTTAAGAGTTGACCCCTTTTTCTGCGAGACAGAGATTATAGAAAAGCGAACAGGAAGTCCCGAAAGTTATCTCCCTTCGAAAAATTGCGGAAAAATCAGCCCGGTGTTGCCATTCCCCTTAACAATTAAAACATAAACACTATAGAGATTCAAGCAACATATTTCTATTGTTTTTTCAAACATAATGCTACTGAAGTAAATGTTTCCTCACCACTTGCTTTTCCTTTTGTTCTTCTTTCAACTTCCATGGCGTGTGACAAGACTACACGTATTATGCTTTCACTGTTCATTGAAGTTTGATGGCCCCCGCCCATCGGGGCTTGAAGAAATAGATGGGCTGCATGATGCTTCCACGCAGAGCTGAAACTGACCCGCACACGAGTACTGGTAAACCGCTTAGCGGATCTAAGCCTGCCCAGGCAATGCGGTGCGAGTTGGCCCTTCCATGCTTATAAACCCTAGTGGTTTCATTGGGCGGCAGGGCTTGAGATGTCATTTCATCTCAATGTCGGGTAAAAGTCCCACAAAATTGGAAGCAACCTCTCATAAATGACCTTTACAGTGTTGATGGGAACGTTTAACTTCAAATTAAACAAACAAAATTTCAATTGTTCTTTCAAACATAATGCTACTGAAGTATATGTTTCCTCACCACTTGCTTTTTCTTTTGTTCTTCTTTCAACTTCCATGATGTGTGACAAGACTACACGTATTATGCTTTTACTATTCATTGAAGTTTGAAAAACATCAAGGCACGAACAAAATAACTTAAACTTTGCTTGTGACCCAATGTTGCTCTTACTACAATGAACATTAAATAAATTATTGGTATCTTCAATACATGTACTTATATTTATATTGTTTTCCATCCATTATCTTCCAGGTTTAGGACTCAAATTGAAAAAAAGGACCTTCACTACTTATATTTATATTGTTTTCCATCCATTATGTTCCAGGTTTAGGACTTGAATTGAAAAAAGGAAGTAATTGTATATAGTTTTCCTATTAACAGCAGAAAAGTTTCGTTGACGTTGTAACATTGTCATCTTCCAATTATATCAGAGAAAATCATTGTTTGTTTTGATGTCACTGAGTGATCATGTGACATTGGGGGGGGGGGGGGGGTCAGTTGTTCAGGATTAATGATGTCCTTAGTTAACGTATCGTTAAAATTTTGATTCTTAAATATTGCACACATGTTGATATTTTTGCTGAAACCAGAGGACCATTGGTCCTGTAAACACTCACCTGACACCTGGTCCTGGTGTACATTTTAATACTTTACCTAATCTACAAATTTTGGTGACACTGTCTTCAATGGTTTCCCTAAATATCCATTATTTTCACTTTTTCCTGTGCAAAAGCCTAAGTCAGCAAATTTGACATTACTGTAAAATAGGTCAAGATCAACCCAGGGTCACCATTTGAACAAATTATGATAGGCCCGAGTACGATATGCTACATGCCAAGTTTCAAGGCCATTGGCCTTACGGTTCTTGAGAAGAAGAATTTCGAAGTTTCTTTACCATATATGGGCGTGGTGGCCATCTTGGTCATGTGATCTAGACTATGTTGGCAGCTTTTCATTTGTTCAACTCCCAAAGGCTCCATATTGAATTTCACTTCAATTGGCTCAGTAGTTTCTGAGAAAAAGTGTTTGAAATATGGAACCTGCGTGACCTTGGTCTAAGGTCAATTAATGACCTTGACCTTTCTTACACATAGATCTTCATGTATTCAGCTACTTTACCTTATCTACTAATTTTGGTGACACTGTCTTCAATGGTTTCCTAAAAATCCATTATTTTCACTTTTTCCCATGCAAAAGCCTAAGTCGGCAAATTTGACATTGCTGTAAAATAGGTCAAGGTCAACTCGGGGTCACCATTTGTACAAACTATGATGGGCCTGAGTACCATATGCTACATGCCAAGTTTCAAGGCCATTGGCCTTACGGTTCTGGAGAAGAAGAATTTTTAAGGCTTTTTACCATATATATAGGCGTGACGGCCATCTTGGTCATGTGATCTAGACCGTATTGCCATTTTTTCATTTGTTCAACTCACAAAGGCTCCATATTAAATTTCACTTAAATTGGCTCAGCAGTTTTGGAGAAAAAAATGTTTGAAATATGGATCCTGAATGACCTTGGTCTAAGGCCAATGAATGACCTTGACCTTTCTGACCCATAGATCTTCATGTATTCAGTTACTTTACCTGATCTACAAATTTTGGTGACACTGTCTTCAATGGTTTTCCTATAAATCCATTATTTTCACTTTGCCCCATGCAAAAGCCTACTTCGGCAAATTTGACATTGCTGTAATATAGGTCAAGGTCAACCCGGGGTCACCATTTGTACAAACCATGATGGGCCCGAGTACCATATGCTACATGCCAAGTTTCAAGGCCACTGGCCTTATGGTTCTGGAGAAGAAGATTTTTGAAGGCTTTTTACCATATATGGGCATGGCGGCCATCTTGGTCATGTGATCCAGACCCCGCGAACAAACTTTCGTTCCCCCATCCCACTGAGGCTCCATATGAAATTTGGCTTTGATTGGCCCTGCAGTATAGGAGAAGAAGATCTTTGAAAATGGTGGACGGACGGACGGACGACGGACCATGGCTATACTATAAGCTCACCTATGAGCCTAAAGGCTCAGGTGAGCTAAAAATGAGAGCAGCTTAAGCTGCTCATTTCAGCAAAAAATACCAGAATAATAGATATTGTACCTATTAGAATAACCAACAGTTTAACCACTAGCGAGCTCATTAAACTGAACTGACAATGGTTTGAACAACTGGACCCAGGTTTTACTCAATGAATTCATTGTTTGTGTGTGTGTGTGCGTGTGGGGAGGGGGGGGGGGGGGAGAGGGGAGGTATATGCACTGTGACTGTAAATTCACAGACCAGAGCTTAGTTTAAAGTCTCATCCTGAAGACTGGAGAATCCCGGGATGAAAGAATCAGATTTGAGACCCCTGACAAGACCCTTGTGAATGTACGTACAGTGAAATCCTGCTATTAAGACCACATGAAATTAACTCGAATTCTGCTTTAAAAAGCTTATTTAGTAGGCTGCAGTTATTCCTTCCTTGTGTTTTCTACATGCAGTGTCCTCTTGTCAGAGACCACCTTTGGGACTGTTCAAAAGTGGTCTTAAGACCACTTTTGAACAGTCCCAAAGGTGGTCTTAATATAGGAATTTTACTGTATGTTATCGGAGAGCAATATTACCATAGTCTGAGGCTGATTGTCATTCATTCCAGAGATCAATATCTTTTCATCATTCTCTGTGATGGAAGTAATCTCCAGGTTTCTGAAAACAGACAAGCAAGGTTATCAATACCAAACAAGAAGCATTCTTTAACCTTTATCCTGCTGAATATTCATTTTAGCCACACCCATTTCTGACTTTGAACCAATCATATTACTTGATGTAATTAATTCCTACAAATTCATAAACTGAATGTCAAACAGTGCAGATCCTGATCAGATGGCTTCTTCAGAAGCCATCTGATCTGGATCTGCACTGTTTGCAAAGATAGGGGTTGTCATGAACAGCAGGGTAAGAGTTAAAAAGATCGCACAGAAAGCCTGGAGAGTGCAAGTTTATGCTCGTCACTGCTGCAGCCCAAGTTTGAATCCTGTTGACAGCATGTGACAGGGTAGGGTTCGCCCTTCAAAGGCTTGCAGTTTTCTCAGGGTACTAAAGCTTTCCTCCAACACATATAACCACAATATACCAACATCTGCAGATTTGAGGAAGATTTTATAAGTTCTTTGAGCTTTCTGTGTATCTGAAGTAAAACGAGTATGTTTAAACAGAGAGGTATTTAGAAATATCACCTTTTTTAAATTGAAAATGGCCATAACCCTGTTAAAAATTGAATGATTTGCACATTAACAATCTAAAATACACATTCTGGATAAAATGTGTACCGGGTATGTGAAATTTGAAGAAAGTCAGCAAATAAGTACTTGGAAGTAAGTGAGTACCGACAGACAAATGGAAGAACTGACAAATGGATACCAGACGGTACATCACAATGCCCCTCCACTACGGTGTGGCAGGATATAAAAAGATTCAAAGCTGTGAAATTGACAAATATTCAAGGAGCTTTTGAAAACATTCAAAATACAGTGAAATACTGCTATTAAGACCACCTAAAATTAAGACTAATTCTGCTTTAAAAAGCTTATTTAGAAGGGTGAAGTTACTCTGTCTTCGTGTTTTCTGCACAAAATGTCCTCTGATTAGGGTCCACATTTGGGACTGTTCAAAAATGGTCTTAAAGACCACTTCTGAACAGTCCCAGAGGTGGTCTTAATATGGGAATTTTACTGTACATACCTCTGTTCTTGTTTCATTTGGTCAAGTTGTTCCAGTTTCCCCCGATGTTCAGTCTCAACTTTCCCTATCATTTCTTTGATCAGACTAATGTAAGCATCAAACTAAAAGTGAGAAAAGAACAGAAAATGAGCGATGAGAAAACAGGGGCCAGTTGTTCAAAACTAACGACGTTGTTAGCTAACTTACTGGTAAAACTTTAAAGACTGGATATGACAAATATGCTAAAATTTGCTTAAAAATGTCAGCAGCTTTTGTGAATCAATATATTTTTGACTTTCTTCCAAATAAAGGTATGTTGTGTGTACTCTTTGGAAATGCCTAGATTCTTATGAGTACACATAACATACATAAGAAAGGTATCCCAAATACATTTTCAAAATACACAACAACCTCAATTAACACTTCAACACTATTAATGGGGTCCAAATCAGAAACCATGTTTAGTTAAACAACCATGTTATATCCAAACAAGAATGTATAGATTATCATTTTTCTATATAATCTATACATTTTTGGGATCCAGCTTGAACCGTGTTATATCCAAAACCATATTGTAATGAACACTGTTATAATGTTTTTGTTTTTTTGTTTTGGTTTTACGGCCCTTTCAAGATTATTTCACTTATATCGAGCCGATCGTTAATCAGAGGTGGGCGAAAACCGGAGTACCCATAGAAAAACCACCTGACCTTCCGTTGCAGAACATGGCGTCTCACATGTGACCGGAGCGAGGCTCGAACTACAGCGGTGCGAGACCATGGAGGCCCGTCTGTTATAATGTTGTACATGTAAAATGGATCTGCACTAAGGGTTCTGATTAGGGGTTTAAATTCCTAACCTGAAAACAAGAATTCTGCCAAAGGCTTTGTCAGCCTGTAGTTTGTTTGTTTGTGTTCGGGTTTCATGTCCCTGTCAACACTATTTACGTCATTTTGGAGATGCTGCTTCTGATTTTGTGGGACTTTTACCTGACACTGAGAAGAAATGACACTTTAAGCCCTACTGCCCGAAAAATTGGCTAGGTTTAAATGACAGACTGACTTGTTCCACTCTTCCTCCAGACTTACACCTTCTAAGCAGATTATCAGTATTGAAAAGTTTGGTCTGCTTCAGCTCTGTGTGGAAGCATCATGTAGCCCAATCTATTTCTGAAAGCCCTGATGGGCAGGGAAGCCTGCCTGTAGTTGTTATTCTTGAGAAATGGATTTAAATATTTGGGTTGACGTTGGGGTAAAATGTGGATGGATAGACAAACAAATGAGTCAATGGAAAACTGGACTCCTACATTGTGCCAAGTTTAATGCAGGCATGACAAAAACATTGGCAAGATCTCTTGGCTGTTTATCCAGCTTACCTGCTGCAAGCTCAAACTGTGGTCCACAGACAACGGAATCAGGAATGGCAGAACTTTACTGGCTAAAATATCCTTGGTTATACCAAGCTTGGAATGGGTCAAGGTCACTTTGTAGATTCCTGAAAAAGATCTAATGTCATTCATTTAAACATCTGAGTACACATTGAATATTTATGTTTGTTGTTCTATGCATAGAGAAAAACAGCTATCATCTATAAATGAATGGTTTCAACTAAAAACATATATAGTTTCAGCTCAATCATACTTTCTGTTTGTGAGATGTCATTTAA
This sequence comes from Lucinisca nassula, assembly GCA_963580285.1. Lineage (NCBI taxonomy): Eukaryota > Metazoa > Mollusca > Bivalvia > Lucinida > Lucinidae > Lucinisca > Lucinisca nassula. Next base: position 67,963,913 of record OY757021.1, on the reverse strand, counting down.
AGAATTTCAAGATGGCCACTATGACAGTCATCTTGGATATTGGAATGCAAAATATTTAGCAATTCTGAATCTCCATGTCACCCCAATGCCCCCCAACAAGTATTAGCTCAATCCAAGTTACGTTTTTGGAGATGATGTAAAAAATGTGAAAAGCTAATGACAGGCAGATGACAGATAACAGGCCATGGCATAAGCTGGGCTGATACTTGTGCTACTACGATGCCTAATAGAAAGCGGCCCCCTTTTTACAGGAAATACAGTATATTTTAAACTTTACCTAGTATGCTCATCAGCACTGCTGCTTCCCTGGTTGGTATATGAGGTAGAAACGGCAGAACTTCGTCTAAAACAAACCATCTGTCCATACTTTCTAAAAGTTTACCAAGGCACAGAAGGCAGTTCACACGTACCTGTAAAGAAAAACCTGGCTTTCTTTGAGTTCTATACAAGTACCATTGGTTGTCTCTTGTCATTAGTTTCTAAAACCCTGAAGAATATACAGTAAAATTCCGCTATTAACCCTTTTTGAACCAGGTGGAATCTTCCACCTTATATATAGCATGAGTCCATTTCAAAATTTAGGGGTGTCAGGTTGTGTGTGTGTTTTTTTTTTCAAAAACTATTGGGAAAATAGCTGAACTTTTTGCAAACAGTGTAGGCCCTGATCAGATGCCACATTCTGCGACGTCTGTTGTGGGCCTGCAGTGTTTACCAGGGTACTCGTTTTGGGGTTTCCGGTACAAAATGGGTTAACTTAAGATCACCAAAAATTGAGACTAATTCTGCTTTCAAAAGCTTATTTAGAAAGTTTCAGTTATTCTTTCTTTGTGTTTTTTGCATAATGTGTCCTCTGGTCAGAGACCACCTTTGGGACTGTTCAAAAGTGGTCCTACAGACCACTTTTTAACAGTTCCAAAGGTAGTATTAATATGGAGATTTTACTGTTTGTTTGATTTGAGGTTTAACGTCCCCGTCAACACTGTAAAGGTCATTTTGGAGATGTTGCTTCCAATTTTGTGGGACTTTTACCCAACATTGAGATGAAATGACATCTCAAGCTCTGCCGCCGAATGAAACCAAATGGGTTTATAAGCATCGACGGTCCGATTGCGCCGCTTTGCCTGGGCAAGCTTAGATCCTCTAAGCGGTTTACCAGTACTCGTGTGCAGGTCAGTTTCAGCTCTGCGTGGAAGCATCATGCAGCCCATCTATTTCCTCAGCCCTGATGGGCGGGGGCCCGGGGGATTTTAAGGTAGTTTTGTTTCCAAACTGTTGTGTCAAAAAGGCAACTAGTTACTGTGAGATATGTAACACAAATTTCAGCCAATCAAAAGCAATGTTATGTGATGACATCAGTTTCAAACTCTAGATCTTAGAATAAACGTACTGGGTCATATTTTCAATATTAGCCAATAGAATTTCACTTTTCATTTGCATGTGCATTTAAGTAAACTACAAATGCATTTTAACCCTTTAAGATGCCGAGAAAAACTACATCTGAAAATGTTATCTGCTTATGTCGTCTGCTGAATCTTTTTGCAAACTTTTTAAAAATATTTTTGCATACAGGCAAACAGGGTAGTCCCTATCTGACTGCTCTAGAAGAGCAGTCTGATCTGGGTTCACACTGTTTGCAAAAATGACTTTTAAAGTATCAAGCAGATGATAAAGCAGATGACAATTGTTGTGATTGGCATTTTATGGGTTAACTGTAAGAAATTAGTATTACATATAAGCATCAAAGGTACAGCATGACACATAATCTTACAAGGGCACTTAAACCCAAACCAAAACAAACAAAACAAAAGTTAAAAGTCCAGGAGAAGAAGTTCAAAGTAGATTATTAAGATGGCAGTCCCATCAGTCATTTTGGATTTCCACTTGAAACCATTTTATCTATTTTTGATCTACAAGTTGCCCCAATATCAAGTTTAGGGTCTTCAGGCCTTTGCCTTCTGGAGATGAAGTTAAAAACAGATATTAAAGATGACATCTGATCTGAACAATTTTAGTTATTTTAGATCTTCCTTTCAACCTAATACTTCCTTCAAGGCTTTGATGGATGTGGGCAGCCATCTAGGATTTCCTCCTTGAACTATGCTGGTGGCCATCTTTCAGAAAATCTAACAACTTTAGCAATTTAAGATCCATTTGTAACCCCAAATCCAGTTTCGAGTCAATCCGTTCCACAATTTGGGCACAGCTGTTGAAAATATGAAACGCTAACAGACAGACAGAGAGACAGATGACAGGAACAGGGGACAGCGTAAGTTGACCTGAAGCGAAGTCTCCAGGTTTTTCCAAGCATGTTTAAAAAAACTGTGGGTGTTGACACCACTTAAGCTAGTGGCATATAAATAGCTCTTCCTCAACTCTGGTACAGAGGAGCAAGCAAAAACCAACTTCACAGCACTTTTATTGAGGATCTTACATGAGTGTTCATGTATTATTGAATTTATTAAATGAGTTGAGGAAAAGGGATAAAATGCGAGCTCTTAAAGGAACTCATTTTTGATTTTTATTTAATAATTTTATCGAGGATTCACCGAGCATCTTATCCCTTTTCCTCAACGAGTTTAATAAATTTAATAATACATGAGCACAAATGCAAGATTCTATTTATCATATGACATTTAAAACGCATTTTATTCACGATGTTTTAACAAAAATGTCAATATTCCGACATTAGCAAATGACATGTCGTTAAGGACGTTGTACGTGTAACGTTACAGGACGCATGTTACTAATTTGCATATTAAATCCACTAGTGTAATACCGAATTTAATATATGTCCTTATTAAATTCTCAGACATGAAGTCATATGATAACTGTTGTTTCTTACCATGAGCACATCAGTTGAAAGACACAGTTTCTTTATTCTTGGCACTATAGATGTTTTCAGAGCCTGGTAATCAATCAGATCAGCAAATGTTGGAATGATAGTCAGACTCAGCTCCTGTAAATAGATACTGAGAATCGCTATTTCTGCACATCATGTGAACAAGTCCTTGGAATGAATGAAGACCCCCTTAAACCCCACTTCATACAGAGAAAACTGGGGTTTACAGGGGTATACATTATTTTTCTTATTTCTGCTCCAAGACATAGGTTGTGGGTACTTGTTAGAACCGCCTCGATGAGGCGGTTCTAACGAGCACCAACAACCTATGTTTTGAGCATTTGTAAGAAAAATATCACAGATTTTCATTAGAAAAGTAGCCATTTTTGAGATGTGAAAAATGCCCTATGTTGCACGGGTGAGTTATCGTAATGAATAGTGGAGAAGGGGCGGGGGTGGTGGGGTGGGGGGGATGGGGGGTGGGGGAGGCACTCTGAACATAGCTCCAGAAGCCGGTTGTTCAAAACTAATGGTAATTTTAGTTAACTTTGATCATTTACTATGGGAAATATGCTAATATTCTTGCTGGAAAAAAACATGAGTAGCTTTTGCAAATGCAAAAGCTACTCACATTTTTCCAGCAAAAATAACAGAATATCATGTTTGCTAGAACAATTAACAATTTGACCATTAGGGAACTTGTTAAGCTAAAGATGCTTTGACCAACTGGGCCTGATAAAGGATGAATGATGACGATAACTAAGGGATAAGTTTTTTTTATCTCCCCATTAAAACATATGCTATGGGTATGTGTTAGCATCACTTCTAGACAATTGTAACAAGTGCCCATAATAGGTTCCTATCAAGAAATAGCGTAAAAAAAAAGTTACTATTTTTAGGATTTTTACAGTAATTCTCCTTTTAAAAATAAGGTTTCAGTTTTTCTTTCCATGTGTTCTATACACCCAATGTTCTCATGTAACTATGACAGAAATAGCTATGTTCAATGTTCAACAGGCATCAACTCTAAAAGTAGGAAAATCAGAGTTACGGTTCATACGTTCTGCTCGTCGTCTCATAGTGCTCTACATATCTGTGAAGTTTCGTGAAAATGTCTCAAATGGTATCAGAGATATGGAGCGGCCATGAAACTATTAGGCGCTGATGGACTAACGGCGGACACTCAAAACTTCGGAGAGTATAACATAATAGCCTGCCATTTTTTGAATGGCGGGCATAAAAATGACGGACAACTTGTCTGGTGTATTATATTGCATAATATACTATTACAAAGTTTTGATGTTGTCCTGTAGAATTTTGTGTGGCAATTGCAAGTGCATTTAGAATGCATAGCAACAGATAAGGTATTTGGTGATAACTGAAAGATAACTAGAGTTTGTTTTTCTACAAAAGCAAAGATGCCTCCCACTTTTTGACCTCTAAGTATCACCTTGACATTGGAGGTATTGACCTGGGTCTTGTTTGCAACACATTTCTGCAAAATAACTTTTCTGCAAGGTAACTTTAAAAAGTTCAGAGAGAAATAAGAAAGTTATTGACCGTACACAAAAAAGCCCTTTTTTACCTTTGACCTCTAAGTATGGCCTTGTACTTGGAGGTACAGCACATCGTCCCATGATGGTTAACATTTCTGCCATGTAATTTCATAATCCATCAAAGAATAAGAAAGTTATTGACTGTACACAAAAAGGCCCCTTTTTTGACCTTTGACCTCTAGGTATGACCTTGACATTGGAGGTATGGACCTTGGTCTTGCACACGACTCATCGTCTAATGAAGGTGAATATGGTATGACCTTGACATTGGAGGTATGGACCTTGGTCTTGCACACGACTCATCGTCTAATGAAGGTGAATATTTCTGCAAGGTTACTTTAAAAAGTCCATCCAAAATGTGAACATCTTATGAATCAATAGGCTCTGTCGGCAGCATGGGTAATGCCTATGTAGATTTCAGAGAGACAAAAGAATTGGGAATATTTTGCAATAGATGTAGAGGATCTTACACGAGTGCTCATGTATTATTGAATTTATTAAACAAGTTGAGGAAAGGGAAAAAATGCGAGGCTTAGTCGATCATTTTATCCCATTTCCTCAACGACTTCAATAAATTCAATAATACACGAGCATGAATTCCTGATTTTATTTATCATATGACAATTAAAACCCATTTAGTCCGCATTTTTTTGTACATAAATGTCAATATTCTGCATTCAGTAAAAGCGAGATTGCTAAGGACATCATACATGTAATGTTATGGGGGGTATCTTACTAATTTGTATATTTAATCCACTAGTGGATTACCAAATTTATAACATGATGTAATTACATTCTCAGATGCTAGGTCATATGATAAAAAGAAATAAATACCTGTATGTCTGGGCTGTTAGACTCTATGGCTCTGTAAATCATGGGAAAGACATGGGTCTTGATGTCAGCTTGTGGAGTTTTCTTCAGTAACAAGTTCATATTTTGCATAAATATCAACAGAATCTGAAAATATACCATACAAAGTACATATATTTATGTAATTCCATAGACTGAACAAAACCTAGGCTGAGTACTCGGGTATACCATGAGCATAAAATTGCAGCAGCATGGGGGGACAGAGGCTCGGCCCAGGCTTTGGGGACAGAGGCTGCATCTTTTGGACTTCTTGCTGGATCATGAAAGAAAATTGTTAAAATTTTAGGAGAATTACAGAAAGTCCTCAAGGTGTCTGAATTTTTTAGGATTTTTATAGTAAATCTAAAAATCAATCAATATTAATGGATTCAGGTGAACCACAGATATCATATGAAAATCTTTCTGTGCATCTCCAGAGTTTACATAATCTGGCAATACAAAAACGCCTCGCACAGTTTTTCAAAACTTAGGATATTTCTTAACATATTGTTAAAACTTTCATCATTTAACCCTTTTTGTACCAAATGGAATCTTCCTCCCTATATATAGCAGGAGTCCATTTCAAAATTTAGGGTGTCAGGTTGTGTAGTCTTCAAAATTCATTTGGAAAATGGCTGAACATTTTGCAAATATTGGAGGTCCTGATCAGACGCCACGTTCTGCGGCGTCTGATCTGGGTCTGCACTGTTTGCCAGAGTAAACATTTTGGGGTTTCCAGTACCAAATGGGTTGATATATATTTTTTTCTGAAAAAAAAAATATGTGTGTAGCTTCAGCATATGCTACTCAGAATTTAAACACAATCAGTTCCTTAATATATAAATCAACCATTTGTCCCATTTTATCATAAAAGCAAAAAAAAAAATCAAATATGTTTTAAATGAGCTTTAAGATCTGCTCTTGTTTTTACAAACCACAAAAACCTTACACCCTTAAGGGGAATGGATACACCTTCAGGGGAGGCAACTCCTTCAAAAGTATTTTTGTCTCCCATGTCGAAAGGGGTCATCTCTAAAGGAAACCATTTGCTCCCGAGGAGTCAACTCTTAAAGGAAACAATTTGCTCCTGAGGAGCAAATTCTTTCCTTTAGGAGTAGACCCCTTTTTTCATGGGACAGAGTTTATAGGAAAGTGAACCGGAAGTCCCAAAAGTTGTATCCCTTTGCAAAATGGTGTAAAAATCTGTCAGGTGTACTCATTCCCCTTAAATGGTATAAATTATGCTACTTGGAAAAGTATTAGAGTGCAATTATTAGAGCATGTGTGATAATTACTGCTATTATGGTATGTCTTATATATACATAACCCTGAATTTGTGCACCCCCACACATCGGGGCCTGGAAAAATAGATTGGGCTGAAGGTACTTCCGCTCAGAGTTGAAACCGACCAAACTTGAGTACTGGTAAACAGCTTAGGTCTAAGTCTGCCCAGGAAAAGTGATGCGAGTCGGACCGCTCCTAAACCGTAGCGGTTTTTATAGGCGGTAGGGCTTGAAATGTCATTTCATCTCAATGTCGGGTCAAAGTCCCACAAAATCGGAAGCAATGTCTCCAAAATGACCTTAACAGTGTTGACTGGGACGTAAAACCTCAACTCAAACAAACAAACAAACAAATCCCCTGAATTTGTTGAAACTAACCTGTATAGGAGAATTTAGTTTGAACATTGGTATCAAGTCTGGAAGGATGTGCGTGACATATTCTTTATCTGTAGCCTGTTCCGCTATCTGTAGAATGTTCGGTAATACAAATGGTATCATGTCGGGGTTCACACATTCCTTCAACAGGGGTGGTAAAATTCTCTGTAGATTCACTCTCTGAAATATAAAATAACCTGGTTGAACTTCGAAGGCTAAATAACTTTGGAACCATGGAAATTAGAGGCAGGGTTAGTTTGAGCTACTGGTATTTATTACTGTTTATTCTTGCATAAATATCTAGGCGCATGGCTGTTTGAAGCCATTGTCAAATGGACTGAAAGCAAAAACCATGTTCAAATCATGAAATTTTGGCATGCTGTTTGAACATGGATTAGAGCTTTTGATATCACAAGACTTGCCTTGCTTTGTTTACCTTATGTTATCGCCCTGAACATAGCTTTTGAGAGTTCTATGATGACGTCAGATGGTTATTGCGTAACAACGTCATTGTAAACAACACTCTGAACTGGCCGCAATGTTGGTTCGCCGGTCACATTTGAAGAGTTTATATGGAGCTTTTGGGCGTTTTCATCAAAATGTGCTGTCAGAATCGTAAGTTATGCAAGAACAATGATCATTCATGGTTATTTCATTGCATAATCGGGTCCCGAGGAAGCTGTTTGGACATAATGCTAGTTAATCATAACGGAAAAAAGGAAATAATAATGGATTTATTGATTGTGTTGGTGTTTTAAGTCATGCCCCCCACTTGTGAATTATTTTTTTTATGTCTTCCAGAGAAAGGGAGAAAAGTGTTGAAGATGAAAGTGGGGAACTGGGGAGAAAGAGGAAAATAAATGGAAGTGTAGAAACGGAAGAAATAACAACATTTAACCCTTATCTTGCTGAATATTCAGTTTAGCCACACTCATTTCTGTCTGTCAACCAATCAAATTACTTGATGTAATTTATTTCTACAAATTCATAAACTAAATGCCAAACAGTGCAGATCCTGATCAGATGGCTTCTTCAGAAGCCATCTGATCTGGATCTACACTGTTTCCAAAGATAGGGGTTGTCGTGAACAGCATGATAAGAGTTAACACTCTACCCTTCAAGAGGTTTGAATCCGCAAAAATAAATGATTGCAGTCTGTGTTCATGTCAACGAAATTTCACTGTAGAGCTCCAGACAAGGCTGAGTAATGAGGCTAATTTTTACCCACGTTAGATAAAATGACATCACAAGCCCTACTGCCCAAACATTCCACTACGGTTTAGATGCAGGGATGGTCTGACTCACACTACTTTGCCTAGGCAGGCTTAGACCATCTAAGCAGTTAACCAGTACTCCTGTTCGGTCAACATCATGCCACCTAATCTGTTTCTCCAAGCCACAATGGGCATGGGCAAATGGTCTTGTACAAAGCAAGTAAGATGTTTACACGCAATCGAGCTGTCTTCCAACACATGCTACACATATTCTAACATTTTCAACACATACAGCTGACCTTCAGAGGCTAGAAACATTTGGGACTATAAAAACTTTTTCTTGCATAAATATCTATGCGCATGGCTGTTTGAAGCCATTGTCAAATGGACCGAAAGCCGTGCTCAAACAGCAAAAACCATGTTCAAATCATGAAATTCGCGTGCCGTTTGAACATGGATTTTGAGCTTTTGATATCACAAGACGGGACTTGCTTTGTTTACATTACGTTGAGCTGCGTAACGTTATCGCCCTGAACGTAGCGTTTTAGGGTTCTATGATGACGTCAGATGGTTACTGCGTAACAACGTCATTGTAAACAACATTCTGAAATGGCCGCCATGTTGGTTCGCCGGTCACATTTCAAGAGTATAGATGGAGTTTATATGGAGTTTTTGGGCGTTTTCGTCAAAATTTGCTGTCGGAATTGTAAGTTATGCAAGAACAACGATCATCCATGGTTATTTCATGCATTAACATTTGCCGGATCCCTCGGAAGATATTTGAACATTCGGCCTTGCGGCCTCATGTTCAAATAGCTTCCTCGGGACCCGGCCAATGTTAATGCATGAAAAACCATGGTTGATCCTTATATTAGAGTTAAGGCTAACTGAAGCCACTATGCGTGGATCATAGCTCCAGGTCAAGAGCATTGCATGCGGGTGCCAATGCTCGGCTGCAGTTTCTTTCAGAAAACAAAAATTCCAAGTCGGAAAAGGGGCATAACTATGCCAAAAATATTTTGAGGGTTACCTCACCTATTGGTATGAGTTCCCCTTTTCATAATGAACAACTAATCCGAGCTTCAAGTAAATATGTTCAGTAATGACAGAGATATTACAAAATATCCAAGTTTTTGCACGATGACGCCGCCGCCAGAGCTATGACAATACCTCGTCGTTCTTAGAAAACAGCCGAGCTAACAAGGGTGACTTCAGGATATCTTCCTTTTATCTCCTGTAATATACGGGCCTCCGTGGCCTAGTGGTTAAGAGCACTGACTCTTAATCATTAGGTCTCTCACCGCTGTGGTTTGAGCCTCTCTTGGGTCACATGTGAGACACCAAGTTCTGCAACGGAAGGTCAGGTGGTTTTTCCTCCGGGTACTCCGGTTTTCGCCCACCTCTGATTAACGATCGGCTCGATATGAGTGAAAAAATCTTGAAAGGGCCATAAAACAAAAAAAAAAAAATCTCCTGTAATATAAAGGCATATTGTGTGTACTCATAAGAATCACCTCATTGAGATGATTCTAAAGAATAAATATACAGTAAAATTCTGCTTTAAGACCACCTAAAATTAAGACTAATTATGCTTAAAAAGCATATTTAGAAGATTTCAGGTACATTTTCTCTGCGTTTTCTACATCCTGTGTGCTCTAAAGACCACTTTTGAACAGCCCCAAAGGCGGTCTTAAAATAAGACTTTTACTGTACATTTTCATGAAAAAATAAGAAAAATATCTCTGATAAATGTTCCCTAAGAAGGTGTTATCTGGAGACATGGATTCAATCTCTAGCTAGGGCCTCAAGAACTAGCTTGACTCAGCTATGATAAGAAAGCCATCTCTTTTCGAGTCACCTGAAGTTTCACTGTATGTCTTTTACCCGGTATCCCACCGCATAAATTAATTCAGGCACACCCATTTACCTTTCAACCAATCAAATTACTTTATGAAATTATTCATGCAAATTTGCAAACATCTTTTGAAATTTGCAAACTGAATGGCAAACAGTGTAGATCCTGATCAGATGGCTTCTTCAGAAGCCATCTGATCTGGAACTACACTGTTTGCAAATGATCAAAATGGCTTCTTCAGAAGCCATCTGATCATGATCTACACTGTTTGCAATGGTTGGGGTTGTCGTGGACAGCAGGATAAGGATAAAGTATTTTGACCTCAACCAAAAACTTACTTTAGGAAACTTCACAATAACTTTTGGCAGTCCTTTGAAGAACTTGGATTTCTGTAGGTTTTCTTGTTGAAATAATGAGTCCATGTATTGCAGTGTCATACAACCCACATCTTCAAAGAAGTGAATCTGAAAAGATTAAAAGATACACATGTACATTAAAATCCTCCACTAAGAGTTCCCTCTGTTTAACAGCCAGCCCTCTTCAGCAGCCACAATTATTCCCCAACAAGAATTTCATTATATATTCAACCTTTGCTAGGTAGCCACCTGTCTCCTCCAGCAAGCACCAATTTTACCAAATCTAAATTCCCTAAACTAAACAGAATTAACTTAAAAGCTAACAAGAGCACTGCAAGCGGGTGCCATGCTTGTCTATTTTTATTTATGTCACATTGGGAATATTAGTCAAAACGTAGCTCTTGTGATGATATAGATGTGTCTTAAGTTATATGAGGATGGACCAAATACTTTTGGAAATATTGTAAAGGTTAAAGTTTTTTGTTAAATTTTCAAAAACAGGTCAAAGTTCAAAGCTCTAATTAGTAATAGGTCAAATTTGATATCAGTGGAAAGGTCTTGCCGCCAGGTTCACGTGTGACTTTTGAATGGTATTAAAATGAGTGACTAAAACGCTTTGTTGAAATTGGCATTTTTTCTTATGTCATAAAGGGAGATATATCAGTCAAATTACATAACAGAGTTATGGAACTTAGTAAGAATGTAGCTATTGTGATAATACAGATCTGTGTCAAGTTACATTAGGCTATGACCAAGGTTAAAGTGTTTGGAGAACCTGAGGGCAACAACACAAATACTGTTGATTTTTAGTGTTAGAATCGAAGTTTCAAACAGATCAGCTGTAGTGTGTGAATTGTTGAGAAACAAGCACATTTAGCTGTAAATTGGTCAGTTTAAAGTCGACAAATCACTTAATAACAAGTGCTTTAAACAAAGACCCCTCTAAACCCCACTTATAAAGAGAACAGTGGGGTTTAGGGGGTATACATTATCTGATTATTGTCTTATTTTTGCTCAATAATATACATTGTGGGTACTCGTAAGAACCACCTCATTGAGGCAATTAGAAAAAATATAGATTGAGGGTACTCCTTTGCACCCTCTCATTGAGGCAGTTCTAACAAGCACCCACAATCTATGTCAAAAGCAGAAATAAGAGCCATACAAATTACAATTTTTACCTAATACTGGTCATTTCTGACAGCATGTTGGATGCCATTATTTCACATGTACATGTTTACTGATGTATTTGACCTTCAAACTGTGATTTATTACTCAACAAATCACTGCTAGAGATAATCTATTTCTTAAATAATTAACAGGATGACATACAGTGTAGATTCTGATGAGATGGCTCATTATGAACCATCTCATCAGGGTCAATACTGTTTGTACATCTGTCTCTGAACCAGTCTACTGGGTTGATTTGTTTGTTTGTTTGATTGGAGTTTAATTTTATTCATCATCTTAACCCTTATCCTGCTGTTCACGACAACCCCTAACTTTGCAAACAGTGTAGATCCAGATCATATGGCTTCTGAAGAAGCCATCTGATCAGGATCTACACTGTTTGACATTCGGTTTGTGAATTTGTAGGAATAAATAACATCAAGTAATCTGATTGGTTCACAGTTAGAACTGGGTGTGGCTACTTAAATTATTCAGCGGGATAAGGGTTAAACAGTCAAGCCAGCTAAGTTACATAAGAACTTACGTACCTTGCTAAGTTGATCAGGGTCGGGTCTGACAGTCGGCTCTGTGTTCAACATAAGCTTGACAATCTCCTGTAATTCTTCTGGCAGTTTTCCCAAGAGCTGTCCCCGCCATTTCCTCATCTACAGAAATATATAAGAGGACTTTACATGCAAATTTATGAAACAAGGTTTTGTTGAGTTTTATTACTAAGTAATGATCCTAAGTATTGGGACAACAGGCCTCAGCAAACAGTGCAGACCCAGATCAGACTGCTCCTGAAGGAGCAGTCTGATCAGAGTCTACACTGTTTGACATTCTGTCTGTATTTTTGGACTCCTTGCTGGATCATGAAACAAAATTTGTTAGAATTTTAGGAGAATTACAGCAAGTTCTCAAGGTGTCCAAATTTTTAGAATATTTATGGTAATACATTTGAGCCATGTCATGAGAATACCGGTTTTGCCAGATCATCATCATCATCATCATCATCATCATCATCATCATCATCATCAACAGATGTTTGAATAACTTGCAGGTACAGGGGCAATATCCACAAAAGTGGGCCCCTTTCCAGGTAGCTGGCTTGCTGCACGCATGGCAGATCTCACACAGGATCTCAGGGGGGTCAATAGCCAAGAGCTTCCACTCTCTGCAAACTTTTTTTGTCAGCTTCCATGTCATCTTGGGCCTCCCAGGCCCACCTTTTCCATCCAAGACTGCCATCTGCGTCTCATATCAAAGCACCTTTGTGTTCAATGCTGAGACAATACAATATCTCTAGTTTTTATGACCTGTCAGGGAAAAAAGGACCATATGAGTGTCTCAAAAAGCCAACTTTTCAACCAAAGAAGACACAGCCATTATGCAGAACATTTTGAAAGGAATGCTGGACACCGGACTGAATGAGGCATTAAATTTGCATAAAAAGTGTATATTTGAAGTAGGTCATTGCCATAGTTTCACACTGCGAGATGAAGCATTTGAAAAGGATAGTGTCCCTAGATTTCAAAGATATCTTATTTTGAAAACTGGTCAAGTATAAGGTGAAATTTGCATAATATATGCTAATTAATACAATTTATTTACGCAGTAATCGATAATATCTTTGCAACTGTTGAATCAATTTTCAAGATATAAGCTGTTTTGGAAAGCCTTGAGTGTTCCTTTTCAATCTGCATTTTAAACAAGAGTTTAAACAAAAATAATAGCAACATATTTTGCACTCAGTGTATAAGATACTGCACCCGCCAGAACATTTGTCATTTCCATCACTAATGATTTTGTTTGGCCATTTGAAAGTCTGGAGAAGGCCGGGAATGATCCTGCGACCCCTGTGACCCTGTGATCCTGCATATGCCTTTTTATGAAAATAAGATGTTTCAGTTATCTCTTGCCTTGTGTCTAATAATTTCTACAAAATGATATCTAAATGAATCCTGTATCTGGTATGGTTCAAAAGCTGGCACTTTCAGACACCCATAAGGTACCTTTATCCCTGACTGGTCACATATGAGCCAGGACATGACAAAACCTACAACAAGACTGGTGTGACCAGCACAGACTCAAATCAACCTGCGCACCCATCCACTATGACAAGACCTTTTGCTTATGTCTCTTTTCATAGATATAAGCCTATAGTAGGTACATGCGATCAGCGAAGACTCTGATCAGACTGCGCAAATGTGCAGGCTGATCTGAGTCTTTGCTGGTCGCCCAAGCCTTCTTGTATCTATTCCCTGATTGGTCACATATCAAAACTTTCAAGGCACTTGCTGGTATGCGCAGCTGAGCAGCCCACTTTGTGTCTTACCTGGTTGCAAGCCCTGAAGATGGGTAATGTTCATGAAAGTGAGGTTTTGCTTATCATGAGGCCAGGGCCCAGCTGTTTAAAACTATCTTGAGGCCAGGGCCCAGCTGTTTAAAACTAATGATGATGTTATCATATCGTAAAAACTTTGATTGTTTCATATAACAAATATGCCAAATACTCCTGAATTTCGAAATGAACTCCTGCTGTGCATTAGGGGGAAGATTCCATTCAGTAAAAAATGGGTTTAAGGGGAATGGGAACACCTGGCAGATTTTTCTACCATTTTTCAAAGGGAGACAACTTTCCAAACTTCTTGTTCACTTTTCTTTAAGCTCTATCCCATGGAAAAAGGGGTCAACTCTTAAAGGAAAGAATTTGCTCCTCAGGAGCAAATTCTTTCCTTTAAGAGTTGACCCTATACTTCTGGAGGAGTTGCCTCCCCTGAAGGTGTATCCATTCCCCTTAAGTTACTTCCCCTTGCACTACATGCTAAAAGATGGTAAATACTGACCTCTTCTGCATTCTTCCTGAAGACACTAGGTTGATTCTGACACTCATAGAGTGGCTTCCCTTTGTTGAACACAGTGAAGACCAGAATACCGAGTGAAAACATATCAGCTGACCTCTCACAAGTCTCCGTAAGAGCAGCTTCTGGGGCTACGTAGTCCAGATTAGGCTGTGCAGAAGGTGTGATATTGGGCTCCCAGGGAACAAATGGGTAATATGGCTGTGAAATAAATCACATATAAAATATAAGACATGTAAAGACTCCAAAGTTTTAGTCCGACGAATTTTGGGCTCCTAAAACCCTGTTTCACGTGTTGTCTCCACAGTTATTTCCAGAAATTTTCCTTTTTATCAAATATGAGCCAGCACACAACAAAACCTACAATAAGACATGTGTGCCTATCGAAGACTCAGATCAGCCTGCGCATCCATATAGTCTAACCAGAGACTTCTCTTGCTGCATGGAGGAGCACTTGGCCCAAAGCTATCCTCAGACTGTGTGGATGTGCAGGCTGATCTGAGTCTTCATTGGGCATACCTGTCTTATTGTAGGTTTTGTCGTGCGCTGGCTCAATTATAAAGACAGAGATCTCGCTATTTTTTTTTCAGAACTTTACTGATTTTTATTATTTTCTGAAATGAAGAGGTCTGCTATACAGTGCTGTGTTTCAATGCGCAAGGAATGAAAAGTTTACAGATAAAAACTAGGATTTCAAATACAGGGGTAACAACCTAAGTCTTAGCAGAGATGTCGTACCCATTTCAGAAGCGGCCATATTGGAGTAAATAGGGTAAATAAAATGCTTCAAACTAGATTTGTACATTACAAGTCATCAGAAAACATACTTCAGCTGGTAACGAACAATATTTGCATCCCATCAGTGAGCTCATTCCACCTAGAAACATTGGAAAGGCTTCGATAGCTTCGCCACAAAATTTGATTCGGCGCTGTAAACAATGATAGTTCCGACATCATTGCCAAATCAGCTTGTGTCGAATTATTTAAACAAAAGGCCACATTTCTGGGACAGATTTCAGATTGTTTGATTCTTGTATGATCTAATGCACCGACTGCGCCTTCGTGTTGTGACAAATGCCTTTTGTGTAATAAACGCCGGCAAACCTAAGAATGGTTATGACGTCACTGCTCTGACGTAGGTTGTTCCCCCTGAAATAAGAAACAGATCAGCTCTAGCTGTGAATTGTTGAGTACCTTAATGATCCTAAATATTTGGACAGACAGGCCTAAGCAAACAGTGCAGACCCAGATCAGACTGCTCCTGAAGGAGCAGTCTGATC
This sequence comes from Lucinisca nassula, assembly GCA_963580285.1. Lineage (NCBI taxonomy): Eukaryota > Metazoa > Mollusca > Bivalvia > Lucinida > Lucinidae > Lucinisca > Lucinisca nassula. Next base: position 67,948,275 of record OY757021.1, on the reverse strand, counting down.
AGGGCCTACATTGTTTGCCAATCCGTCTGCATCTTTTGTACTCCTTGCTAGATCATGAAATAAATTTGTTAAAATTTTAGGAGCATTACAGCAAGGCCTCAAGGTGTCCCAATTTTTTTGGATTTTTACAGTAATAAATCACTATTTGGGGGTCAGTTGTAAACTAGATCAAATCACAAGTACCTAGTATGAGTGATTTTCTACTTACAACTGACTGACAAACTGTGATATTTTACTTAACAATCACTTACTGGAGCTAATCTATTCATATCATAGCACACTAAAAATTTACAATAATTTCATTGTTTCCTTCAAATTCTACGCACCTTTGGCCATTGTTAGAAGACATCCACCAACATTGTTGACTGTATTGCATCATTTATGTCCTTTTGTAATGTTTCTGATGCCAGAAAATAATGTTTCACTCTAACGTCAATGAATCTACATTTAACATCATAAAATGTCAGCCTTTCATGATGTCAATCGTCATGCTCTTCGCCCGGTGATTTGTTGCAAATTTAGTCAGTGTACCTTTCTGTTGACTATATTGGCATTCATCACAAAAAGACGCCTATATAATTTTAACCTCCTTGAACCCCACTTTTATATAGTACTAGAAATGGGTCCATAGGACACAGATGCCCCCGCCTGAAAGTATGTCTATGTTGGTATTCATCCATAGAAAGTTATTGACCGTGTTAAGTTTTGGACCCTTTTTTCACATTTGACCTCTAAGTGTGACCTTGACCTTGTAGGTAAGGACCTTGGCTTTGTGTGAGGCAGATTGTCTCATGATGGCCAACATTTCTGCCAAATAATTTAAAAATCCATCCAGAGATAAGTAAGTTATTGACTGCGTTTAAGTTTCGGACCATTTATTTTACCTTTCACCTCTAAGTATGACCTTGACCATATAGGTACGGATCTGGGTTTGCACGTGACACATCGTCTCATGATGGTTAATATTTCTTCAAAGTAATTTTAAAATCCATCCAGAAATAAGTAAGTTATTGACTGCGTTTAAGTTTCGGACCCTTTTTTGGACCTTTGACATCTAAGTATGACCTTGACCTTGGAGGTACAGATCTATGTTTGCTTGTGACACATCGTCTCATGATGGTCTTCAAAGTAATTTCAAAATCCATCCAGAAATAAGTAAGTTATTGACTGTGTTTAAGTTTCGGACCCTTTTTTGACCTTTGACCTCTAAGTATGACCTTGACCATGGAGGTACGGACCTGATTTTTGCACGTGACATGTCGTCTCATGATGGTTAACATTTCTGCCGAGTAATTTTAAAATCCATTGAGAAATAAGGAAGTTATTGACTGCGTTTAAGTTTCGGACGCACGGATGCACGCACAGACGAACGGACGGACAGGGGCAACACTATGTGCCCTTTCCACCATTCTTCGAATGGCGGGGGCATAAAAACTGGAGTTTACAGGGGAAAACCTTATCTGTCTCATTTCTGCTGTAAAATATAGATTGTGGGTACTCGTTAGAACCACCTCGATGAGGTGGGTCTACAAGTACCCACAATCTATTTTTGAGCATAAATAAGAAAAATATCACAATTTTTCATCTTAAAATTTTCATTTTTTTCAGTTGTAAAGTTTACAATGGATTTGTATAGGTGTGTTTTCGTAATGCTTCTGCAAAGCTACTCACATTTGAGCCAGGCAAAGCATTTGCTACAATTTACATGTGCGCCCAGTCAAGACTAAGATCGGCCTGTGCATTTGTGCAACCTGATCACAGTGCTCTAAGGATAGCTAAGGTCCCAATGCTCCTTCATGCAGCAAGAGAAGTCTGTGGTCATCAGGCTATATGGATGTGCAGGCTGACCTGGTTCTTCACTGAGCACACATATAAATTGTAGGAAGTGCTGTTCCCTGGCTCTTTTTTTCAGCAGAAAAACAAAGAGTATTAAATATGTTTGGCAGCCTCAATGTTGAGAGGTCTGGAAATTGAAGTTCATACCCTTAAAGGTGAGCTTATGACTTCATCAACCCAGTTTCATTTTTTAAAACAGTATATCAGACTTTTGATATTTATATTGCTACTTGACTGAAGCCAAACTTTTAGAAAAGTACATACGCCTTTATTAAAATAAATCTCCACCATTATATTTACTGGTATTAAGACACTTTTATGACTTAGCTCCAAGTAAGAATTAATGACAACAACTTATTTCTCCAATAAAACATATTTTGTTGATATTTGTTAGAAACACTTTATCAAAGTGCTTCTAACATGTGGCCATAGTGTATGTTTCTGTCTGTAGGTATGGATGTGAAATTTAACGCTAAGCACTATGGGTTTGAAAGATTTCTCTTATTTTTCCCAGAAAATGGATTTCGACATTTCATGCAAATTGTCTCCATTGGAGACAATTAATTTTGTTGCCTCCATTGGAGACAATTTGCATGAAATGGCAAAATTTTTTTTCAGGGAAAAATAAGAAAAGTTTAATAAATTTTTATCCGCTGAATTAGCCCAGAGAGTGGTAAACTACCCACCCCTGCCCATCGGGGCTTGAAGAAATACATGGGCTGCATGATGCTTCCACGCAGAGCTGAAACCGACAGCAAACGAGTACTGGTAAACCGCTGAGTGGATCTAAGCCTGCCCAGGCAAAGCAGTGAGAGTGGGACCATCCATGCTTTTAAACCCATTTGGTTTCATTGGGCGACAGGGCTTGAGATATCATTTCATATGAATGTCGGGTAAAAGTCCCACAAAACTGGCAGCAATGTCTCCAAAATGACCTTTACAGTGTTGACAGTTAAACCTCAAATCAAACAAACAAAACAAGGTTTGTTTGTAAGGGCGAGGATTGTGGCCACGTAAAATCGATTTAAGCCCCCCAGTGGAAATCTTCCACTGACCGTTCCAAGGCGGCTCTTCTGTGGCGATTTATTTATGTTGTTGTTTGTTACTTACTGTGTGTATCACTTGTGTCTTTTAATTTTGGATGGCCATATGGCCATTTTGTGGGAAAGTAACTGTCCATATGGCCTTCCTTTGTTTAGGTTTCCATTATGGTCTGGTCGCTTAATGTTTGTATTTCTTTCCCTTTGGTGTCTTTTATGGATGGAGTAAGTTAATTGTATCAATTCCTGATCTTTGTTTTACTTCTACTTTGACAATGAGAACTTACAGCTTCTTCAGGAGGATTCTTGTTTGGTATACAGAAGTCAAATCCTGCCAGCTTCCATGATCCATTCTTGTTAACCATGATCGACTCTGGACAGATGTTATTATGGACCAGCTTCACACCATTGTGTAAGAACTGCAGTGCTTCTGTCAACTGACGGAAGGAGATAAAAAATAATATGTACACATAGCTCTAGATAAGGCATTTTTTTTCATCCTAAAAGTACTGCTATTTTTCTAATTTCTGCACGAAAACATATGTTGTTGGTATTCATTAGAAGCACCTCACAGTGAGGTGCTTCTACTGAGAACCCATAACATATGTTTTCGAGCAGACTGAGGTGAGGTGCTTCTAATTATAATTAGTACCCACAACGTATGTTTTCGTGCAGAAATAAGAAAAACTAGATCAGCAGTCGATGGTATACCATCGCAAATACCCGCTTTTTCTATGAGTAACACGAATGACTATGTATTAGCTAGCGAAGAATACATGTACCGGTAAGTTAAAAAAAGTTGCAAAGAACATTCTAACTGATAAGCAAAGTTTCAGAAGTGTAACTTCTTATAGTTTAGAAGATATGGCAAAGTCATACTTTTTGACCTTTGACCTTGGGGTTATGTTGAGGTCCACCCAAAGTATCCCAATTTATTCAATATTCCAACAGCCATCAAATAACCAAGTTTCAGAAGTGTAACTCCAATAGTTTAGAAGATATGGCAAAGTCATACTTGTTGACCTTTGACCTTGGGGTCGAGGTCACACCAAAAGTAGCCTAACATATTCTATATTCCAAGGACCATCAAATAAGCAAAGTTTCAGAAGTGTGACTCCAATAGTTTAGGAGATATGGTAAATCATAATTTTTGACCTTTGACCTTTGGGTCATGTTGAGGTCAAGGTCACACCAAAAGTATCCAAATTTATTCTAGATTCCAAGGGCCATCCAATAACCAAAGTTTCAGAAGTGTAACTCTAATAGTTTAGAAGATATGGCAAAATCATACTTTTTGACCTTTGACCTTGAGGTCAAGGTCACACCAAAACGAACCCGACATATTTCTATATTCCAAGGACAATCCAATAAGCAAAGTTTCAGAAGTGTAACTCCAATAGTTTAGGAGATATGGCAAATCATACTATTTGACCTTTGACCTTGGAGCCATGTTGGGGTCAAGATCACAAAAAAGTAGCCCACTGCCATCTACATACCATGTACTATCCACACGCAAAGTTTCAAAAGTGTAACTTCAGTGGTTGCAGAGGAGATCCATTTACAAGAAACGTGACGGACGGACAGCCAGACAGAAAGACGGACAGACAGAAGGACCGACGCCGGAGTGAACTGTGGTACGAAAACAATATACCCGATTTTTCTTCGAAAAAGCAGGTAAAATAATGTGTATACCCCATCTTATCTGGGGCTATGTCTCTATTTGCAAGAAGATGGGCATAAAACATAAACAGACAACAATTTCAGATGCCGATTTTCTTGGCATCTTAAAGCTTAAAATATTAATACAGCCGAAAAAAAAAATGATAAAGTCATTAAATTTACCTGCAGCAGGCCATATTTAATTTCAACATCATACATTTTGTATTCCTCTAGTTCTTTGGAAACCAACCCAATGTTGTCATGGTTACCGAGTATGTTTGCCAGACTGGCAAATACTGGCTCTGTGGCAAATGCTAAAGTTTCCCTGAAAAAAAAAATCATTACACAACAACCTCTTTAAATAATCAATATACCAAGGTTTTCTGATAAAAACACAGTTTAAAAGATTAATCCAAAAAGGTACACATTACACAGAAAAATTACCATGGTCATTGCATTTTTTTAAATATAACCTAAGCATTTTTGTTTGAATAATAATATGGTATAGTTCAAACAATTTGACATGAGACTGACCTTTATGCAAGAAATAAATTAGTCAATCTTAACGCCTAATACGTCGACTTTCGTAAACTTCTCGTGAATTTTCGGCATCTCGTGAATAGCGACCCATTTACCAACCTCTATGTATTGTATAACAATATTGCCAAATTTGAAAAACGACAAAGACAAATATATGCATTCACTCTGGTGTGAAATTATTATTAATAGAGTTCACCAGTCTCAGGTCAATTTGTTTGCACTATAGTTACGGTAACTAACATACCACTTGAATGATCCCAAGTATTGGGACAGACAGGCCTAAGCAAACACTGCAGACCCAGATCAGACTGCTCCTGCAGGAGCAGTCTGATCAGAGTCTACACTGTTTTCCATTCTGTCTGCACTTTTTGGAATCCTTGCTGGATCTTGAAACAAATTTGTTAAAAGTTTAGGACAATTACAAGTCCTTGAAATGTCTGAATTCTTAAAATAATGGTAGTTCCTTACAACAGTGTTATAAAGCGGTAGGGGTGTATCATGTTCTACAAGGGCAAGCCAATAAGTAACCAGCCTATCCCATTTCAAATTGACCACAACAACCAAGATTTTCATGCCTTGTTTCAATACGTTTTAGGCATGAGGGCAAAATTGCACCCTCTCGTGTCATTCATTCATAAGATATTGAATGTCAAAAATGGCTAGCGATGCCAAAGCAAGCTTTTCGTCAAAAGTTGAGTACCGTGCTGTAATTCTGTGCTTGAATTTGAAAGGGAAAATAGGTCAGGAAATACATGGCGAGTTAACCAATGTTATCGGTCTTCTGCACCGTCATACGAACAAATTAAATTCTGGGTTCTGGAATTCAAATGCGGCAGAACGTCTTTAGAAGACAAAACCAGGTCTGGACACCCATCAAATACCACCGATGAAGAAATGTGTAACAGGATCTGGTGTACCGGTACTCTAATAAGCAAATTAAGGTGGAAGAAATAGCTAATGCATTACACATTTCACATGATAGCTTTTCAACAGTTTTACATGATTGCTTGGGTATGCGCAACCTAACAGCTTGTTGGGTCCCAAAATCCCTTGGCGATGAGCAAATGGCAACCAGAGCATGAGTATGCAGTGCATTGTTGAATCAGTTTAGGTAAAAAAAAAGATGATTTTCTTTCACAACTGGTGACTGTAGATGAGTCATGGGTCCATTATTATGAACCAGAGAATAAAACTCAAAGTCGCAGTGCGTAGGATCGGGGTCTCTGACTCTGAGGCCAAAGAAGTTCAAAACTAAACCCTCTGCTGGCAAGGTGATGGCAACTGTATTCTCGGATGCACAAGGCGTTATTATGCTGACTTTCTAGCAAAGTAAAGTACAATAACAGTGCTTATTATGCAAATTTGCTCGACCAACTGAGAACTGTGATCTGTGAAAAACGCCGAGGTAAACTCTCCAAAGGGGTTCTGCTACAACAGGTCAATGCAAGAGTCCACACTTGCAAAATTGCAATGGATGCTGTTGAGCGGAATGAGTATGAGCTACAGTAACACTGCAACCCGCCTATTCTCTGGACTTAGCTGTTAGTAATAAACTTGAAAAAGGATATCCGTGGATGTCATTTCCAGTCCAAAGAAGAAGTTATGGCGGCAGTTCAGGAGTGGGTCGGAGACAAGGACCCTGGCTTCTTCAATTCTGGCACTGGAACAGCATTGGTCCAAGTGTATCATTCTATAGGGCAATTACATCAAAAAAGAGAAGATCAACCTCACCCAGAATTAAGTTAGGCTGGTTTTTATTCGCTTTTTTGCATAGCATTCAGGGATATCCAATATTTGCACAGGGTAAAGAAATTTCTTATCTCACCCACCTTATCTGACCCTACTGTGCTATGTTTGCAAAGTGTGCAAGTAAACATATTAGTTTTTTTTAAAGAATGGCAAAACTGCAATCACCCCTTATCCTGCTGAATAATTAATTTAGTCATACCCATTTTCTGACTCTGAACCAATCAGATAACTTGATGTAATTTATTCCAAAAAAATTCACAAAGTGAATGTCAAGCATTGTAGATCCTGATCAGATAGCTTTGTCAGAAGCCACTGATCTGGATCTACACTGTTGCAAATGTAGTGGTTTTTTGTTGTGTTCAGTGAAATGAGGGTTAATTCTTATCCTGCTGTTCCTGACAACCCCTTTATTTGCAAACAGTGTAGATCCAGATCAGATGGTTTCTGAAGAAGCCATCTGATCAGGATCTACCGGTACACCATTTGACATACAGTTTATGAATTTTTAGGAATAAGTTACATCAAGTAATCTGATTGGTTCAAAGTCAGAAATGGGTGTGGCTTAAATGAATATTCAGCAAGATAAGGGTTAAGTATGTCAAAAATTATATAGGAAGTACCAAAATCATAAATCTTTGCAAATTCAATTTTTTTTTTCAGAGTAAATAATTCTCACTGAGAAATATTTCCCTGCAGCAAGATGTATGTTTCAACAATGAAACAGCTAGAATATGCAGAAATAAGAAAAATAGTATGTGGATACCCTCTCTTTACTGGGGCTATACTGACCCAACCTCCCACATATGAAAAGACCACTAGTGTAAGATCCGCTATTTATTTTATACCTTGACTCTTCTAATGGTTGTATCACTGACAGCACCTTGGGATGTCTCAGTCTAGTCAGTTGTGCAGCCCCCTTTCTCAAAGCTTCTAGAATTAGCTCTTTGTCTCGACGTGACATTTTGTCAAGCATCCTCTTCTCAAATACAAAAATGGCAGCATCCTGAAACATATAGAAAGAGAGGATCATACACAATGGTCATTTCATATGATAGTTATGAAACGAGCCTTGGGCGAGTTTCATAAATTTCATAAGAAATGACAACAAGTGTAAGATTGTGTTTATCATATGACCACTTTGAATTGGATTTTATTGCCTTTGAATTTGAGTTTTTCCACAAATTTGGACATATTTGGTTGTCTATGGTTGAACCAAACATGTCCAAAGTGGGATACAGAGCATTTGTGTGTATTAAAACACAATCAGTACACAAGTCAGTAATTTGTCCCTCATTGCCGCAAAACCCCAATAACCAATATCTTTAATCACTGTTACAACTTAACCCTTGTCCTGCTGAGCCCAGATATGTCTTATCTTTCAAACAATGAAGATCCATATCAGATGGCTTCAGAAGAAGCCATCTCATCAGGATCTTCACTGTTTGTCATTCAGCTCATGAATTTGGTGCAATAATTTGATTCAAGTACTCTGATTGGTTGATGATCAGTAGTGGGTGTGGCATATATAAATATTCAGCAGGTCAAGGGTTAAGCAGACTGCATCATTGTATTATGAGAAAACATAGGTCTACCGTAATGATCCTGAGTATTGGGACAGACAGCCTGCCACATGCCTAAGCAAACAGTGCAGACCTAGATCAGACTGCTCCTGAAGGAGCAGTCTGATCAGGGTCTACACTGTTTTCTATTCCATCTGCACTTTTTGGACTCCTTGCTGGATCATGAAACAAATTTGTTTAAATTTTAGGAGAATTACAGCAAGTCCTCTAGGTGTAGGAATTTTTAGGATTTTTAGGGTAGTTAAAGTGCTTCCAAACAAAAATGTATTAATTACACAGAAATACCAATGGACTTATGGTGCTGAATCACTCATCTGATTTCTGAGAAGAACCATCTGATTTCTGAGAAGAGTTTTGAAGGATTATACCATGGTAGCCATCTTGGTCATGTGACCTGAACCATTTGAACAAACATGCATTTCTCCATCCAAAAAGGCTTCTTACGAAATTTGGCTTCAACTTGCCCAGCTATTTTTTTTCTCAAATATTTTCATATCTGAGTGAAGCTGGACCATGGTCATAGAGTGACCTTAACCTTTGGTCTCATGCAAGTTTATTAACTCGTTTAGCTCACTGCATATCCTATTAAAGTGCTTAGGAAGTAAGTTTTTGATACATGTGTGCTGAGTATATATGGAGCCATCTGATATCTAAAAAGAAGAGTTTTGAAGGGTTTTTATCATGGCAGCCATCTTGGTCATGTGACCTAAACCATTTGAACAAACATGCATTCCTCCATCCAAAAAAGGCTAAAAAAAATATTTTCATATCTGAGTGACACTGGACCATGGTCATAGAGTGATCTTAACCTTTGGTACTCATGCAAGTTCATTAACTCATTTAGCTCACTGCATATCCTGTTAAAGTGCATAGGAAGTAAGTTTTTAATACATGTGATCAACAATTACCACTTTTTCCATACAAAAGCACAAGTAACCAAGTTTCATGCTTTGTCATTCTCTAAGAATATGTTGATACTTGATGTAGAGCAAGTTACCGTAATGATCCTAAGTATTGGGACAGACAGGTCTAAGCAAACAGTGCAGACCCAGATCAGACCACTCCCTCAGGGGCAGTCTGATCAGGATCTACACTGTCTGCCATTCCGTTTTCAATTTATGTACGCCTTGCTGGATTGTGAAACAAATTTGTTAAAATTTTATGAGACAAGTCCTCAAGGTGTCCTAAGTTTTAGGATTGTTACGGTATACTGGTAGATTAACCCCTTGCATGCGGGAAGCCCCTAAAGGGGTACCTTGACAAACAGTGCAGGTCCAGATCAGATGCTGCAGAATGCATCATCTGATCAGGACTTACACTATTTGCTAACAGAAGTTTCCATCAGAAATAGAATCAAAATGGAACAAGAGGGCCCAATGGCCCTATATCGCTCACCTGTTTGGACCTCAGGGCATGATTGGCAGGCATTATGTAGGTGACCACTTGCCGTCGCTACATGCTAAATATCTAAGCTCTGGGCCCTGTGGTTTCAGAGAAGAAGATTTTTGAATCTTTTTTTCCATTATGAGTCTATGGGAGCTAAGGGGCCCCGGGGCAGGGCCCATTTGGACCCCACATGGGCATGATTGGCAGGATTTATGTAGGTGACCACTTGCCATTGCTACATGCTAAATATCTAAGCTCTGGGCACTGTGGTTTCAGAGAAGATTTTGAAGCTTCTTTTTCCATTATGAGTCTATAGGAGCTAAGGGGCCCCGGGGCGTGGCCCATTTGGACCCCAGGGGCATGATTGGCAGGAATTATATAGGTGACCACTTGCCGTTGCTATGTACAAAATATCTAAGCTCTGCGCCCTGTGGTTTCAGAGAAGAAGATTTATTAAGCTTTTTTCCATTATGAGTCTTTGGGAGCAAAGTGGCCCCGGCACGTGGCCCATTCGGAACCCAGGGGCATGATTGGCAGGAATTATGTAGGTGACGATTTGCAGTTGCTACATGCTAAATATCTAAACTCTGGGCCCTGTGTTTCAGAGAAGAAGATTTTTGAAGCTTTTTTCCATTATGAGTCTATGGGAGCTAAGGGGCCCCGGCGCGTGGCCGATTTGGACCGCAGGGGCATGATTGGCAGGAATTATGTAGGTGACCACCTGCCGTTGCTACATGCTAAATATCTAAACTCTGGGCCCTGTGGTATCAGAGAAGAAGATTTTTGAAGCTTTTTTTCCATTATGAGTCTATGGGAGCTAAGGGGCCCCGGGGTATGGCCCATCTGGACCTTAAGGGCATGATTGGCAGGATTTATGTCGGTGACCACTTGCCGTTGCTACATGCCAAATACCTTAGCTCTGGGCCCTGTGGTTTCAGAGAAGAAGATTTTTTAATCTTTTTTCCATTATGAGTCTATGGGAGCTAAGGGGCCCCGGCGCATGGCCCATTTGGACCCCACGGGCATGATTGGCAGGATTTATGTAGGTGACCACTTGCAATTGCTACATGCTAAATATCTAAGCTCTGGGCACTGTGGTTTCAGGGCAGAAGATTTTTGAAGCTTTTTTTTCCATTATGAGTCTATTGGAGCTAAGGGGCCTCGGGGCGTGGCCCATTTGGACCCCAGGGGCATGATTGGCAGGAATTATATAGGTGACCTCTTGCCGTTGCTATGTACTAATGTCTAAGCTCTGGGTGCTGTGATTTCAGAGAAGAAGATTTTTTAAGCTTTTTTCCATTATGAGTCTATAGGAGCTAAAGGGCCCCGGGGCGTGGCCCGTTTGGAACCCAGGGGCATGATTGGCAGGAATTATGTAGGTGACCACTTGCCGTTGCTACAAGCTAAATACATGTATCTAAGCTCAGGGCCCTGTGGTTTCAGAGAAGAAGATTTTTGAAGCTTTTTTTTTCCATTATGAGTCTAAAGGAGCTAAGGGGCCCCGGGGCGTGGCCCTTTTGGACAGCAGGGGCATGATTGTCAGGAATTATATAGGTGACCACTTGCCGTTGCTACGTACAAAATATCTAAGCTCTGGGCCCTGTGGTTACAGAGAAGATTTTTAAAGCTTTTTTTCCAATATGAGTCTTTCGGAGCAAAGGGGCCCCGGGACGTGGCCCATTCGGAACCCAGGGGCATGATTGGCAGGAATTATGTAGGTGACAAATTGCTGTTGCTACATGCTACATATCTAAGCTCTGGGCCCTGTGGTTTCAGAGAAGAAGATTTTTGAAGCTTTTTTCCATTATGAGTCTATGGGAGCTAAGGGGCCCCGGCGTGTGGCCCATTTGGACCCCAGGGGCATGATTGGCAGGAATTATGTAGGTGACCACTTGCCGTTGCTACAAGCTAAATATCTAAACTCTGGGCCCTGTGGTTTTCAGAGAAGAAGATTTTTGAAGCTTTTTTTTCCATTATGAGTCTATGGGAGCTAAGGGGCCCCGAGCATGGCCCATTTGGACCTTAGGGGTATGATTGGCAGGATTTATGTAGGTGACCACTAGCCGTTCCTACATGCCAAATACCTCAGCTCTGGGCCTTGTGGTTTCAGAGAAGAAGATTTTTGAAGCTTTTTTCCATTATGAGTCTATAGGAGCTAAAGGGTCCCGCGGCCTTGCTGTTTGGACCCCAGGGGCATGATTTGCAGGAATTATGTAGGTGACCACTTGCCGTTGCTACATGCTAAATATCTAAGCTCTGGGCCCTGTGGTTTCAGAGAAGAAGATTTTTGAAGCTTTTTTTTTCCATTATGATTCTATGGGAGCTAAAGGGCCCCGGGGCGTGGCCCGTTTGGACCCCAGGGGCATGATTGGCAGGAATTATGTAGGTGACCACTTGCCGTTGTTACATGATAAATATCTGGGCTCTGGGCCCTGTGGTTTCAGAGAAGATGATTTTTGAAACTTTTTTCCATTATGAGTCTATGGGAGCGAAGGGGCCCTGGGGTGTGGCCAATTTTGACCCCAGGGGCATGATTGGCAGGAATTATGTAGGTGACCACTTGCCGTTGCTAGATGCCAAATATCTCAGCTCTGGGCCCTGTGGTTTCAGAGAAGAAGATTTTTGAAGCTTTTTTTTCCATTATGAGTCTATAGGAGCTAAAGGGCCCTGGGGTGTGGCCCATTTGGACCCCAGGGGCATGATTGGCAGGAATTATGTAGGTGACCACTTGCCGTTGCTACATGCTAAATATCTGAGCTCTGGGCCCTGTGGTTTCCGAGAAGAAGATTTTTGAAGCTTTTTGTTCCATTATGAGTCTATGGGAGCGAAGGGGCCCCGGGGCGGGGGCAATTTGGACCCCAGGGGCATGATTGGCAGGAATTATGTAGGTGACCACTTGCCATTAATACATGCTAAATATCTAAGCTCTGGGTCCTGTGGTTTCAGAGTAGAAGATATTTTAATTTTTTCCCATTGTAAGTCTATGGGAGCTATATGTTGCCATGGCAACCAGAATTCCAATCTGATCAGCCCAAAAACCTTATGCAGCCTTTCCCCCTACCTGATGATGCTTCTCATGAAATTTGATCAAGATTGACCATGGGGTATTAGAGATATACTTATTTGAAATTGTTTACGGACGCACGCATGCACGGATGCATGCACGCACGACGGACAAAAAGTGATCACAAAAGTTCACCTTGTCACTAGGTGACAGGTGAGCTAAAAATAGGTCTATCATCCCTTATATGACAAATGGACTTGTCCAACATATAGAAACGGAAGAGTCCACCAGTATACAATGGGTTAAAAGGGATTTACCCAACACCTTAACATTTGTATTGTCAATTTTGTGATATACAATTGAAAAGAGGACTACTTGTAAAGGAAAGAATTTGCTCCTTTGCTAGGAGCAAATTCTTTCCTTTTAGAGTAGACCCCCTTTTAATTTAACAATGGATACACTCAACACATTTACTGTAGGATTTGAGTTTTGAAAGGGAGACAAATTCTGTGACTGTAGCTTTATTTTCAAATAATTTAAGTCCTTTGAAAAGGGGGATTACTCATAAAGTTTTTTTGTTGGCTTGAATCAACGTTTTACATCCCCTTCAACACTATATAGGTGATTTTTTGGAGAAGTTACTTCTAATTTTGTGGGAATTTTACCTGACACTGACATGAAATGATATCTCAGGCCTCCTGTCCAAACAAACCAATAGGGTTTATATGCAGGAACAGTCAGACTCACACCACTTTGCCTGGGCAGGCTTAGACCTTCTAAGCAATTTACCTGTACTCAAATACTACTCATGTTTGGTCGGTTTCGCAGTGGAAGCACCATGCAGCCAAATCTAACTATTTCTCCAATCCCTGATGGGTGGGGGCCATCATATAGGAAAGAATATGTTCCTTCTTTCCTCCTATTAACCCTTTACCACTCAGATACGTGTTTTTACGTGTCTGCACCCCCCGCCCCATTTTAAGCCCAAGAAGCACCTAAAATCTGCATTTCTACCCCTGAATAGTTATGTTTGCTTTAGGATTTGTTGGGCAAAAAAGTGATCTGTTTTTCCGCGCGCCTCCCCACTAAAAATATTCTTGGTGGGATTGAAGGGGGGGCAACGCCCCCGTCACATCCCGAAAAATTTTGGGGGTATGGCCCAACCGGCTGCTAAAATTTATATCTGAGGGTGTCCGGGGTCCAAAATGCCTGAAAATTGATGCTGATTGGCAGGAATTATGTAGGTGACCACTTGCCATTAATACATGCTAAATATCTAAGCTCTGGGTCCTGTGGTTTCAGAGTAGAAGATATTTTAATTTTTTCCCATTGTAAGTCTATGGGAGCTATATGTTGCCATGGCAACCAGAATTCCAATCTGATCAGCCCAAAAACCTTATGCAGCCTTTCCCCCTACCTGATGATGCTTCTCATGAAATTTGATCAAGATTGACCATGGGGTATTAGAGATATACTTATTTGAAATTGTTTACGGACGCACGCATGCACGGATGCATGCACGCACGACGGACAAAAAGTGATCACAAAAGTTCACCTTGTCACTAGGTGACAGGTGAGCTAAAAATAGGTCTATCATCCCTTATATGACAAATGGACTTGTCCAACATATAGAAACGGAAGAGTCCACCAGTATACAATGGGTTAAAAGGGATTTACCCAACACCTTAACATTTGTATTGTCAATTTTGTGATATACAATTGAAAAGAGGACTACTTGTAAAGGAAAGAATTTGCTCCTTTGCTAGGAGCAAATTCTTTCCTTTTAGAGTAGACCCCCTTTTAATTTAACAATGGATACACTCAACACATTTACTGTAGGATTTGAGTTTTGAAAGGGAGACAAATTCTGTGACTGTAGCTTTATTTTCAAATAATTTAAGTCCTTTGAAAAGGGGGATTACTCATAAAGTTTTTTTGTTGGCTTGAATCAACGTTTTACATCCCCTTCAACACTATATAGGTGATTTTTTGGAGAAGTTACTTCTAATTTTGTGGGAATTTTACCTGACACTGACATGAAATGATATCTCAGGCCTCCTGTCCAAACAAACCAATAGGGTTTATATGCAGGAACAGTCAGACTCACACCACTTTGCCTGGGCAGGCTTAGACCTTCTAAGCAATTTACCTGTACTCAAATACTACTCATGTTTGGTCGGTTTCGCAGTGGAAGCACCATGCAGCCAAATCTAACTATTTCTCCAATCCCTGATGGGTGGGGGCCATCATATAGGAAAGAATATGTTCCTTCTTTCCTCCTATTAACCCTTTACCACTCAGATACGTGTTTTTACGTGTCTGCACCCCCCGCCCCATTTTAAGCCCAAGAAGCACCTAAAATCTGCATTTCTACCCCTGAATAGTTATGTTTGCTTTAGGATTTGTTGGGCAAAAAAGTGATCTGTTTTTCCGCGCGCCTCCCCACTAAAAATATTCTTGGTGGGATTGAAGGGGGGGCAACGCCCCCGTCACATCCCGAAAAATTTTGGGGGTATGGCCCAACCGGCTGCTAAAATTTATATCTGAGGGTGTCCGGGGTCCAAAATGCCTGAAAATTGATGCTGATGTAACATGCTGCAAACAGTGAAAATGGCCAGTGCCAAACACCTTAGTTGTTGCCTTGACAGCTGCGTGAAGATTAAAATGTGGTCAAAAAGTCATGTGAAAACACACTTTTTGTCAACTTTGAGATGCCCCCTCTTTACCATGACAACAATGCTCAAGTCATGAAAGGTTGCATTTGAAAGGCTACTGCCCAATGAACATTCATACCGAGTTTGGTGTAAAACAGACCATCCATTATGAAACAATGGTTGGTTGAAGTTGCTGTCAGGTGCAACACTGAAAATTAGTGAAATTCATAAAATCCCTGAGTGGTAAAGGGTTAATCCAGTTAACCCTTTTTGTACTGGAAACTCCAAAACGGGTACCCTGGCAAACAGTGCAGGCCCAGATCAGCACCGCAGACAGCGGCGTCTGATCAGGGCCTACACTATTTGCAAAAAGTTCAGCCAATTTCCGAACAAATTTTGAAGAAAACACAAGCTGACACCCCTAAATTTTGAAATGGACTCCTGTTATATATAAGGTGGCAGATTCCATTTTGTACAAAAAGGGTTAAGGGAGACAAAGTATTCTTGAAAGTGTTGTCGGCACTTGAAGTTTATCTATTCACCTTTAACCCTTATCTTGCTGAATATTCATTTAAGCCACACCCATTTCTGTCTATCAACCAATCCAATTACTTGATGTAATTTATTGCTACAAATTCATAAACTGAATGCCAAACGGTGTAGATCCTGGCCATTTGATCTGGATCTACACTGTTTGCAAAGATAGCGGTTGTCATGAACAGCAAGATAAGGGTTAAGGCTAAAAGTTTAAAAACACTGAATGCAAATATATTCTACCTGTTTTGTTGTCTTCTTCATGCCAGAAAATATTTTCCACAACATTCCAGGTCCACCGCTAGCTATTTGACCATACACTTCAAAATCTTTGGACAACGGATTGCCAGGCAGTGCACTTGAAACTGCACTTTTAATCTTGTTAAACATTTCCATCTTGTTTAACCGTGGTAACAGCCTGTGCAAATATGAAAATAAAGATAAAATACATGTACATGTACGTTATATCTGTCACTAACACTTGTGATAATGTTGAATTAGCTAGCAAACACTCACGACTAGAAAGTTCCTTAGTGAAAAAATGCTATTCCGACATTAGAATTTATTTATTCCTATAGTTTTATATTTTTTGTGTATCCATGCATATGCTCACAAATGTGTCAGGCCAAAAATAAAAATGTCTTGTTTCCGGAAACCCATCGACCCTCCTTTTTTGGGGCCTACCCAAACTTTTTTAGAGACCTCTGAGAATTTTTCTTTGATTTTAAGGGTGTTTTTCAAAGAATTTATGCTTTTCCCATACAAAAAATTTAAAAAAAAAAAAAGTTTGCCTACCTACCTGCCCAGAAATTGATTTTGATGTTTCGGAAACAAGACATTTTTAATTTTTTGGCCTCAGTATCAGTGAGATCGGGGTGCAAGTTTGGCATAGAAATGATTTTGTGGTGATATCGGACTTGTTGATTTTCTACATATACATGTATATCTCCATAGACAAACTTTGTCAAAGAATTTGACGCATGAAAATCGGTCTCCCACGACCGGTAATCAAACCATGGTTCTCTTGCTTTACGTGGATTTCTGTGGATCAAGGTTGGTCGGTAAATACCGGTGGCGGAAATTCCCACTGGTATTTACCGGTAATTACCGTCCTCGGAAATACTCCAAATTTCAGCAAAAGTGGGAAATAGTGGGGAATAGTGGGAAATATGATTTTTGTTTAGTAATTTCATAGAAAAACACTATTAATATTTGTGTAATTTAATAGAAATAATGAACAGTTAGCTATTTAGCAATATGCCTCCCCATGCATATATGGCATAAGTCTGCTTTTACTCAACCAAACACAAGCATAAATATATAGTGATGATGATGTTGTTATTTAGGGTGCAGAGTGTTATTTAAAATAACTCATATGCTTAAGAAGATGAAATTCCAAAATGATCCCAATATTTGGGACAGACATACCTGGGCAAACAGTGCAGACCCAGATCAGAATCACTTAGCTTCTTTAAGAAAGTTTGCCATTGGAATGTTCTGTATGCTTTAGTGTAACACTAAACCAAATGGTTCATTTTCTTTTAGGTTTACAACAACTCTTTGGAAGTTTAAACTTTGAAATTTAAGAATGTTTACACTAGATAAAAAGGTTTGTTTGCAAGTTTGTCAAGTAATCATACTCCTAATGCTGAAAGGTGTGATACTTTAAGTGTTTGTTTGAGACAGGTATTAAAAGAACACAGTTAATTTGAGCATAAAAGGTTTCTTAAATTATCTACAGATACTCCCTTAAGTATTAAAATTACATGTATTTATAAGTCAAGGGAAATAGCTGAAAGTTAAAAACTAATATTTTAGAATCACATTTGAAAGAAATTATATACATTCTATATGAAGGCAAGGGACTATAGATCTTTCAAGTTATTCAATATAAAAATGGCTGGGGAATTCTTCAAAATTTCACTTGTCCTACATGACTAAGTGCATGTAAACTCTGGTAAATGTCCTAAGGACTAGACAAACTTTTCACTTTACCTTCAATTTTTCTTTTGTCATTGCAAGCAAGCAAGTGGAATTTTCAAGCCCTGCATGAACTTGAAATAATTTTGCTTTCAAATAGCTAGGTAGTTGGGGGTATATTAAGCAGTTTCAATTGGTACCACCTATGTAAATATATATTTCCCAGTATTTCCCTGGAATTTCCTGTATTTCCCGGGAATTCCCTGTATTCCCACCGTCCAGGGAAATACGAGTATTTCCCGCTTTTTTGTCAACCTTGCTGTGGATGACTTATATTTGTGGGTCTATTTCTTACAAATGTATTTTCAATAAGACATATATGTAAATGTGAATATGTTTTGTACTTATGAGAATCTATGTTAAGTTATGATGTATGTCTTTTCGTCGAAAACCACTTTATCAGTTGTAGCTTTCGGTCGTAAACAACGTTTGAAAAATATATTGAAACCCGTCAATTAATCGAAATTCTTTTATACGTTTACTCGGAATAATTCCGAGTGTTTTAGAAAGTACTTGAAACCCCGAGATTTGCACTAAAGAGAATTTTGGTCCATATTCTTGAGCTGTACTGTAAGCAACACTGGTCTATAATTTGCAGCATCATATTTTTCTCCTTTTTTATAGACCCCTTGGGGTCATCTGTTATGTCCCCCATAGAGGGAAATGGGCTTTTACGTTTGGATAGAAGCTCACCATCAGTTTAACAAGTAAACGCAGACTGAAACTGTTTATTACAAAAATTAGCCTTATTGTGTGCGTCAGTTTTCAGAATTCTATTATCCCTTAATGAGGTGATCCCAAATGCTTCTTTTATAAGGGATTTTACAAATGACCAAAACTTTTTAACTTTACCACTCTTCTGGGGACCATCTGGATCTTTATTGTCATCTTCGTAGGTTAAGATGCTGGAAATGCTTCCAATATGCATCCCTTATTAACTATTGTATGTGTGCTCTGAACCTTTTGTAATGGTTCTTAACATCAGGATTACGAGACTTGCGAGCACGAAAGTACATTCTGTCACATCTTCTAATTAAGTGTTAGATCGAGTTATCAATCCATGGTACATGATTCTTAGTCTTGGTAATTTTTGTTGGAATAAACCTTTCCAATGCCGTCGTTAGTTCGGGCTTAAAACTGACCCACAAGTCATTTACTGACATGTGAGAGAGGTCAGAGGAAAGGACCGAATCTCCCAATTGCGCCACGTGGTCTCGGAGTCTCGGAGACCATCCATATCCGCAGGCTTATATGCATTTATTTTACATGGGGTGTGTCAGATTCGCTTAGCTTTTATATCATATTCAATATGGACTATGTCATGATCAGCCTTGCCGATCGGGGGCATCCCCTTACCTCGACTATCTGGGGAAGGAGAATTTGTAAATAAAACAGCCTGCCAAGGCATGGAGCGTGACCAAGCTGATCTTCAAGACTCAGACTCATGGGCTAACAAATGGGAGCTAGAGTTTAGCATCAACAAATGTGGTGTAATGCATGATGGGGGAGCAAATGACAATCACAGCTATACAATGAACTCAAAATTATTAAAAGTTGTTCATGAAGAAAAAGATTTGGGGATTATTTTCCAAGATTATCTTAAATTCAACAAGCATATTTCAAGCAAGATTCAGAAATAGTATGTTGGGACTGATCATTTGATCATTTGCCTACCTTGACAAGAATTCCTACATCAGATTGTATAAGGCCATGGTGAGGCCACAACTTGAATATGGAAGTACTGTATGGCATCCATACTTAAGAAAAGACATAGAGAGTATTGAAGCTGTCCAGAAGCGGTTTACCTGTCAGATTCCAGGACTGAAGGACATGAGTTACCTTGATAGACTTAAACATTTGAAATTACCGAGTTTAGCCCATAGACGAAGAAGGGGAGATATCATACAGTGTTTTAAAATCGTAAGAGGCCTAGATGATATTCCATGTGAAAGATTTTTTACATTTGCTGAATCAAGAACTCTTGTGCATTGTTACAAATTAATGAAACCACGGTGTGAAACCAGTTTTCGGCTTCGAAGCTTCTCTCAACGTGTGATTGCTGATTGGAACAGTTTGCCAAATGAGGTTGTTACAGCAAAGACATTGAATAGCTTAAAAAACAGAATTGACAAGCTTTGGAACACTGAAGAGATGTACAGTTTCTGAGGAATGTAGGACGATTTGGCCAGCGGACGATTTGGCCCGGACGATTTGGCCTAGGACAATTCAGCCTAGGACAATTTGGCCAGCCAAAAATATTGGGTAGGACAATTTGGCCAGATTAATATAATAACGGAAAATTTAATTTTTTGGGTTTGTTTTAATATACAGTAATGTTTGAATATGTGAAAGGAACAGTTTAAAGGAGATTTTAAACAATTAGAATTTTTTCATTGTTGTTTTTAAACTTTTATAACTTTTTGCCCGAGATATTCTTTAAGTGCAAATTAAATAACCAGAAATTCAACTTCGGTGAAGTTGATGTCGCACCTGCTCCCCACCTGCCCCACACAAAAAAATGAAAGTTTATTTAAGGCAGAAGAAATGAATATAGGGCTTCGAGAAGAATCCATAGCCTATATATGTGAGGTAAAAAACTGACTAAGTTCACAATGTGGAAAAAGTGATAAAAATTGATCCCAAGATAAAGTGAAAACCACATGCACATCCTCATACCATAGGTAAAAACACACACAAAGTTTTAAAATGATCAATATAAAACTGTAAGAGAAGTTGCGATGACAAGAGGTACCTATTGTATATCAACTAAAGCTTAAAGTTGGCTAAGTTCACAATGTGCAAAAGTGAAAAAAAAATATTCTGAGAATTATGTCCAAATCACATGCACAACCTCATACCATGGCGAAAGCACACGCAAAGTTTCAAAATGATCGGTATAAAACTGCAAGAGGAGTTGCGATGACAAGAGGTACCTATCATATATCAATTGAAGGTTAAAAATGACTAAGTTCACAATGTGGAAAAGTGAAAAAAAATGATCCGACGATAAAGTCCAAACCACATGCGCATCCTCATACCATAGCGAAAGCACACGCAAAGTTTCAAAATGATCGGTATAAAACTGCAAGAGGAGTTGCGATGACAAGAGGTACCTATCATATATCAATCGAAGGTTAAAAATGACTAAGTTCACAATGTGGAAAAAGTGACAAAAATTTATCCGAAGATAAAGTCCAAACCACATGCGCATCCTCATAGCATGGCAAAATCACACACAAAGTTTCAAAATAATCGGTATGAAACTGTAGGAGGAGTTGCGATGACAAGAGGTACCTATCGTATATCAAATGAAGCTTAAAAATGGCTAAGTTCATAATGTGCAAAAAGCGGAAAAAAATATTCTGAAAATTATGTCGAAACCACATGCACATCCTCATAGCATGGTGAAAACACATGCAAAGTTTCAAAATGATCGGTATAAAACTGCAAGAGGAGTTGCGATGACAAGAGGTACGTATCGCATACCTAAAAATGACTAAGTTCACAATATGGAAAAAGTGACAAAAATTGATTCGAAGATTAAGTCCAAACCACATGCGCATCCTCATACCATGGCGAAAGCACATGCAAAGTTTCCAAATGATCAGTCTAAAAGTGTAGGAGGAGTTGCGATGACAAGACATCCAGTGTAAAATGTTGACGGACGGACGGACGGACGGACGGACGGACGGACGAACGGACGGACGGACGAACGGACGGACGGACGGACGGACGGAAACTTGCACGCCTATGTCTTCCTGCTAAAGCAGGTGCGACAAAAATGCTAAACTATAATCCCCCAAACACAAAAAATACAATAAAATAAATAAAATAATAAACAAATAAATAAACTTTATGGTGTTGTTTAAATTGGCTGGAAAACAAGATTAATTACATGTTTTTGTATTCATGGTTAATTGGCTAACTGAATTGCTGACTGGTCTTAGTTCCTTGCTTTCTTAATTAGCTATTCCACACTTATTTTGTTTGTGTATGCATTGTGATTTTAGTTAAATTTGTTGGAATACACGATTAATTGGCATGTTTTCTTGCATGCATGGTTAATTGGCTGATTGATTTTTTGACTGGTCTAACGAGTACCCACAACCTATGTCTTGGAGCAGAAATAAGAAAAATAATGTATACCCTCATAAACCATAATTTTCTCTATATAAAGTTCATTTTACGGACTTGTTCACATGATGCCTGCCTGGTTCAAGAATGTGCACCACACTGGTTAACCACTTGCACTTAGGAAACTGATCTGCTCAATATGACCTCAATAGTGTTGACTTGGCTCAAATACTATAAATGTGCAGAAAATATGTAATGTGTGATAAAAATATTTTGTCAAATTAAGAAACTGCTCAAACTATGCAATTTCCTCTTATGTCAACATTTGATTTTCACTCATCAAAGCCAAGAAATGACAGATAAAATCACTGAAAAAAAACAACATGAAATATTTGATGAAAATATGAAACCAAATGAAGAAAAAAAAATGCTAATGAAATGATTGATAGAATAAGAACTGGTAAAACAGCTAGGAGAAATCAGTTTGGCCAAATTGTTCTACCCCGTAATTTTGGCTGGCCAAATTGTCCTAGGCCAAATCGTCCGCTGGCCAAATTGTCCGCCCACCGTTTCTGAGTAGTTCATCTCAAAGCAATTTGGGATACCGTATTCGCCCTAATTACCGCACCGTGCGCTTAGTTTTTTCAAAATCGTGTCATAAAATCATGGTGAAAAATCTACCTAATTAGCGCACACTTGATACGAAAACAACAGCTTCCAAGATGATGCATACTGATATTTAATGGGACGGAAAAAGAAACTTAAGCATTGCCTTCACTGTTGGAAGAAATAATGGTAAGTTTTTATAGATTTACTATGAGAGCTTCAAGGGGAGTTTACTGTAAAGTGTGCGCTTATGCTTTTCCTTTTCAAAAATAGCTTTGGTGTGCGCTTATAGGAGCATGTGCGGTAATTAGGGCGAATACGGTATATGTACACAAGAAAAAAGATCTGTCATCAATACATTCTGATCACACGATTTGAGAACACAGAAGTTTAGTAACTATAAAAGATAGAAGATGTTGGCTTAAAAAGGTTTTTACCTTACTTACGAGCCAACCAAGATTCTACGGTATAGCTCAGTGGTCAGTGCACTTGCCTCTGATGCTAGAGGTCCCTGGTTCAATCCCGTACAGCGGTGTTAAAATTCCGGTGTCCGAACATGCTCCAGTGGCATCATTTGTAGGCATGAATGTCATAAAGTGCACTGTCCTTCGGTTTGGGATGTTAACTGGCAGCCCCCTGTGCAGGGAGAGTCATGCCCTGTGCAGGTCAAAGACCCCCTACCCGGTTCGTAGAAATACCGGAACACACCAAAACACCGGAACACACTGGTAATTACCGGAACACACTAAAAAAAGCTTTTTATCTGGCTTAATAAATGTATTTTGGAGGAATATACTATAATATACATTTTATATGCCTTATATTGACCAAATGTGACACAAAAACATACTTTATAAACCCTAGCCCAGTTACGCATCAAATAATTTATGGCAATGTGATCCGGTATATTTTTGTCATGATGCGTTAGGCATAAGAAAGTTATAAGAAATACATTAAACATCAAAAACTGTTATTTAAACCTTGAATAACTGTTACGGTGGTAATAAGTTATAGTATTTCATTTTTTATTGTAGGATTTACGTCCCATCGACACTGATTCAGAACACTTTATGTGTAATTTTGGAGACATTTCTTTCAATTCTTGGTGATTTTACCTACATTCACATGAGATGTATTCTCAAGCCCTACCGGCCAATGAAACCGAAGTTTTATATACAAGGACGGCCCGACTCGCACCTCTGCCTACGTCCCAAAGCCCCGATGAGCGGGGACTCAAAATATAGTTTTTGTTTGCATTAAACCCTGAAAGGGAATATCAAGGGCGGAATATCAATGATCAGAATGAACAATGTCATCACGAGAACCCGCCTATATAATTTTGCCCCCCCCCCTCCCTGAAACCCCACTTTTATATAGTACATGTAAAACTGGGTGTTTATAAGGGTAAACATTGTTTTTCTTAGTTCTGCTCAAAAATAAAGATTGTGTGTGTGTGTGAATTCGGGTTTAACGTCGCTTTTAACAATTTTTCAGTCATATCACGACGGTGTCTGGTTGCGACAGGGAGCTCAATGCTCACGTTTATAGTGCTGCCTCACTGAAGTATCATGTCCCAGACACATTACATGATACCACACCCAATCACATTATCCTGACACTGGATCGACCAGTCCTAGCTCTACCCCGTAAATCTGAGTGCCAAGCGAGGAGCAGCTAGTACCATTTTTAACGACTTTGGTATGTCGCGGCCCGGGATCGAACCCGAGACCTCCCGTTCCCCGGAGCGGACACTCTACCAACTGAGCTATCGGGGCCGGTAAAAAAAAAAAAAATAAAGATTGTGGGTATCGATAGAGTACATCGAGGTGTTTCTATAGAGTCCCCGTAAATTATATTTTGCGCAAAAAATTATGCCATCTCATTCTGTGGAAGAAAACTTTTTTTATTATTTTTTTAGCGCCTCTGACATTGATTGAGTCGATGTACTCAAGAAATGACATCAGTGATCTAATCAACATAGTTAGATTAACAAACCATATAATCCCCTTAAGCTCCGCCAGTTACCCGTTTGCTACCAGGGGATTAGTGTATAATGCAATAGTAACTGCATGCGCTAATAAACACGCTTCCGTTAATCGTGAAGCAAGATAATGATCAGACTGCATGATGTCCGCTCTTTTCGTTATAATTTTTTTTATTATGTCCGTGCCTGTCCAAATCCTGTTTTATTCCTTCGCTTGAGATTTAAGTTGGTCCTACTTTCTTAATTCGCTTGATATGTTAGGTCTTAAAATTGAATTATGTGATGTATAAACTAATCGATAAACCAATAATCAGATCAGACAATAGTAAAAAAAAATTATAACAAGATCTTTGAGAAAAAAAAACATGCCTTTTTAAATTTAGCGAAAAAAAAAAGAAAAAAAAGAATGAAAAATTTCAGATTAAAAAATGTGACAATTTTCATGTTTCTGATACAAACATAGATTGTGAGTATTCGTTAGAACCGCCTCCCTTGAGGAGTTTCTAACGAGTACCCACAATCTATGTTTTTCAGCAGAAAAAAAATACCCCCGTCAACTCCGTTTTTACTACAAAAAAGTGGGGTTAAAGTATTAATAATATATAGATCTGTTATAATGATAATAATTTCATCGATTTTTTGTTGTAATCTGTTTGGTTCTTTGTGCTGGAGTTTAACGGCTCAGTCCATATTATTTTGGTTACCCGCACAGTAAGAAAAAAGCTTCCCCCTTGAATCAGTGGAAGGGAGAGAATGATAGTAGAATATATTTCATGGTTAATATCCACGAAATAATGTTGCCGGTCCCGGCAGGCAAGTCTAATCAAATAGTGCAGGACCAGAATGGACGTCGGCGGCAAAAGGAATAATCCCGTCAACACCACGCAGGTTATATTGGAGATGTTTCTCGTCACCCATTGAAACGAAATTTGGCAACCCCATTCGCAACACTGATTGGAAAGGCTTAGTAATTCTAAGTCGCTTATCATTACTCGAATGCAAACAGTTTCAGCTCAGCGCGGGAGCACCATGCAGCACGATCGGTCTCCCCAAGCCCAGAGGACGGGGTGCTTTGAATATACATTGTGTTTTTATATACTTATGTTGTTTTGAGAGAGAGAGAGAGAGAGAGAGAGAGTAATATAACATAATTACAATGAATTGATGAATTTTGAAATAATGCACTATGGATCGGAATGATCTAAACTGTTGACTGGGCCAGAAATTAAAATAATAATAGTAATAACAAAAAACAATAAAACGACACAGACAGAGTTGCCACTTAGCAAACTTGGTAAAATTCTGATATAAAAAAAAATGAAATTTTTACGAGCTAAGGTTTTTGACTTTTCATGTTGTTCTTCCCAATGGCGACATTATGTTGGAAATGTCAAGCTTTTTTTGTGGCTAGAAGAATTGTCAAACTGTATTCTTTTGGCCATCAAATGAGTTATATCAGAGAGAGCAAATCTAAACATAAACTTATCAGTATAATTACTTGTATATATTGAGACCCACAGGACCGAACACATTTGATAAAACACTGAACTAAGATAAATTTATTTATGTCTTTTATATCAGAAATGTTTTCAACAACACCATACACAATAAAACAATGAAAATAAGTAAAAAACAACATTTCTTATAAAAGAAATATAAAAAATTCAAGTGTGTTCCGGTAATTAACAGTGTGTTCCGGTGTTTTGGTGTGTTCCGGTGTCCCAGTTTATCTTGACCCCTGGGTAGCTTTACCCCCGGGGGTAAAGCTACTCAGGGGTAGCTTTACCCCCGGGGGTAAGGATATCCCGGGATATCTTTACCCCCACCCTGGATATCTTCACCCCCGGGGGTAAAGATATCCCGGCCAGGATATCTTTACCCCCGGGGGTAAAGCTAAACTGGCCAGGATATCTTTACCCCCACCCCAACTTTTGGGTATAAACTATTTTCTTAATACCCAATTTCTTCTTATATGTAAAAGAAGCAAGATAGTGGACTCGATGATTCACTTTAACATTTTTCATTTCAATCATGACTCAGACTAATAGAAGTACCCTTAGTAATAAATATGACCACATTATAGAGGCAAATGATTATTTATTAACTTCTTTCTGTATATTTTCTTATTCAAAATGTCCCTTATGACAATCTTTCATAATCTTGCATTATCCCTGTCAGTTGTGAAATGGGTGGTGGTGGTGAGTGGAAAGGCGGGGGTAAAGATATCCCGGCTGGGATATCTTTACCCCCGGGGGTAAAGCTAAACTGGCCAGCTTATCTTTACCCCCACCCCAACTTTTGGGTATAAACTATTTTCTTAATGCCCAGTGTCTTCTTCTATGTAAGAGAAGCAAGACAGCGAACTCAATGTTTCATTTTTCGTTTCAATCGTGACTCGGACTTATAGAACTATCCTTAGTAAGAAATATGACCATATTATAGAGGCAAATGATTATTTATTAACTTCTTTCTGTATATTTTCTTATTCAACATGTCCCTTATGACAATCTTTCATAATCTTGCATTATCCCTGTCAGTTGTGAGATGGATGGTGGTGAGTTGAAAGGCGGGGGTAAAGATATCCTGGCCGGGATATCTTTACCCCCGGGGGTAAAGCTAAACTGGCCAGGATATCTTTACCCCCACCCCAACTTTTGGTATTAACTATTTTCTAAATGCCAAATTTGTCTTATATGTAACTGAAGTTAGATAGTAGATTCAATGTTTCACTCTAACATTTTTCATTTCAATCATGACTCTGTCTAATAGATCTACCCTTAGTAAGAAATATGACCATATTATAGAGGGGAATGACTATTTAACCCAGTCAAGCACATTTCTCAGTAATGGAAGGTACTACTGATGTCCAATGGTCTATGGTTGACATAAAGTGACCACAAGCTAGCTTGCATGAATCAGGATTTCACACCTCTACCATTGCTCATGGGTGGGGGTAAAGATAATCACGGCTGGGATACCTTCACCCCCACACTCCCAGTATTTCAAAAAACCTAAACAAGCACATTTATACCATATAAGTTGCATGAATCAGTTTTTCACAACTGTAACCATTGCTCATGGGTGGGGTGAAGATTTCCTGGCTGGGATAGCGTTACCCCACCCCCAAAATCCAGACTTTGGAAAACCCAAACAAGCACACTTCTTTACAATGGAAGGTCCAATGGTATATGGTTGACATAACATTACCACAAGCTTGCTTGCATGAATCATGATTTCACATTTCTACCATATTGCTCATGGGTGGGGGTAAAGATATCCTGGCGGGGATACCTTCATCCCCGGGGGCTCAAACTGTCCTGGCTGGGGTAGCTTGACCCCCACCCTTCCAGCATTTCGAAAGACCCAAACATGCACACTTATACCATATAGCTTGCATGAATTAGTTTTTCACAACTTCTGCCATTGCTCATAGGCAGGGGTGAAGATATCCCAGCTGGGATAGTGTGACCCCACCCCCAGATCCAGAGTTTGGAAAACCCACACAAGAACATTTCCAATGGAAGGTACTACTGATGTCCAATGGTTTTGTTTGTTTGATTTGAGGTTTAACATCCCCATCAACAATGTAAAGGTCATTTTGGAGCCTTGCTTCCAGTTTTGTGGGACTTTTACCCAAGATTGAGATAAAATGACATCTCAAGCCCTGTCGCCCAATGAAACCAAATAGGTTTGTAAACATGGATGCGCAGACTCGCACTGCTTTGCCTGGGCAGGCTTAGAGCCTCTAAGCGGTTTACCAGTACTTGTGTGCTGTTGGTTTCAGCTCAATGTGGAAGCATCATGCAGCCCATCTATTTCTTCAAGCGCCCATGGGCGGGGGCCGACTCTATATTGTTGGTGAATATAACTCCAGATACAGTTCTTTTGTCTGCTCTTTAATTGTCCCATTTCCGATGAGAAACCCAAAATTGCAAACAGTGTGAGGTCAGATGCTGCAAAAAGCGATGTTTGAACAAAACCCTGACGCATAAACAATGGTAGAATTTGTGAAAAACTGATTTATGCAAGCTATAGGGTATAAGTGTGCTTGTTTTGGTTTTTCGAAATGCTGGAAGTGTAGGGGTGAAGGTAACCCAGCCAAGATATTTTTCCCCCAGGGGTGAAGGTATCTCTGCCGGGATATCTTTACCCCCACCCATGAGCAATGGTAGAGATGTGAAATCCTGTTTCATGCAAGCTAGCGTGTGGTGATGTTATGTCAACCATAGACCAGTGGACATCAGTAGTACCTTCATTGTTGAGAAGTGTGCTTGTTTGGGTCTTCCAAAGTCTGGATTTGGGGTGGGGTGGGGTCACACTATCTTCACCCCCACCTATGCGCAATGGTACAATTTGTGAAAAACTGATTAATGCACACTATATAGTATAAGTGTGCTTGTTTGTGTTTTTCAAAATGCTGGAAGGGTGGGGGTCAAGCTACCCTAGCCAGGATATTTTGTGAAAAACTGATTTATGCAAGCTATAGGGTATAAGTGTGCTTGTTTTGGTTTTTCGAAATGCTGGAAGTGTGGGGTGAAGGTAACCCAGCCAGGATATTTTGCCCCGGGGGTGAAGGTATCCCGGCCGGGATATCTTTACCCCCACCCATGAGCAATGGTAGGGGTGTGAAATCCTGATTCATGCAAGCTAGCGCTTGTGGTAATGTTATGTCAACCATAGACCATTGAACATCAGTAGTACCTTCCATTGTTGAGAAGTGTGCTTGTCTGGGTTTTCCAAAGTCTTGATTTTTTTGGGGGTGGTGGGGGGGGGGGGGGGTGTCACCCTATCCCAGCCATGAAACCTTCACCCCCACCCATGAGCAATGGTATAAGATGTATAAAAAAATATTCTTGCAAGCTGTATGGTTTAATTATGCTTGTTTTTGGTTTTTTTTGCTTCACTTACATATCAGAAGAAATTGAGCATTAAGAAATAGTTTATACCCAAAAGTTGGGGTGGGGGTAAAGATATCCTGGCCAGTTTAGATTTACCCCCGGGGGTAAAGATATCCCAGCCAGGATATCTTTACCCCCGCCTTTCCACTCACCAACACCCATTTCTCAACTGACAGGGATAATGCAAGATTATAAAAGATTGTCATAAGGGACATTTTGAATAAGAAACTATACAATTTCTTAAAGTGATTTTTAATTCATGTTTATTTGTTATTTTCCCTGCGGAAATATAATATAGAAGAATATACAAAAGAAGTTATTAAATAATCATTTGCCTCTATAATATGGTCGTATTTCTTACCAAGGGTAGTTCTATTAGTCCGAGTCATGATTGAAATGAAAAATGTTAAAGTGAAACATCGAGTCCACTAGCTTGCTTCTCTTACATATAAGAAGAAATTGGGCATTTAGAAAATAGTTTATACCCAAAAGTTGGGGTGGGGGTAAAGATATCCTGGCCAGTTTAGCTTTACCCCCGGGGGTAAAGATATCCCAGCA
Source organism: Lucinisca nassula (assembly GCA_963580285.1). Classification (NCBI taxonomy): domain Eukaryota; kingdom Metazoa; phylum Mollusca; class Bivalvia; order Lucinida; family Lucinidae; genus Lucinisca; species Lucinisca nassula. The sequence goes on along the minus strand of OY757021.1, from coordinate 67,918,193 downwards.
GGGGTATCTTTACCCCCGCCTTTGCACTCACCACCACAACCCATATCACAACTGACAGGGATAATGCAAGTTTATGAAAGATTGTCATAAGGGACATTTTGAATAAGAAACTATACAAAAAGAAGTTATTAAATAATCATTTGCCTCTATAGTATGGTCTATTTCTTTCTAAGGGTAGATCTATAAGTCCGAGTCACAATTGAAACGAAAAATGTTAAAGTGAAACATCGAGTCCGCTATCTTGCTTCTCTTACATATAAGAAGAAATTGGGCATTTAGAAAATAGTTTATACCCAAAAGTTGGGGTGGGGGTAAAGATATCTCTCGCAGGTGTACATTCCATACACACCAGGTTTTGCAGGATGAAAGCCTACACAGTAATCATCTAACTATGGTAGGGGGGGGGGGTTCGTAGAAATACCGGTGTAACAGTTTATCTTTACCCCCTGGGTAGCTTTACCCCCGGGGGTGAAGATATCCAGGGTGGGGGTAAAGATATCCCGGGATATCTTTACCCCCGGGGGTAAAGCTACCCAGGGGGTAAAGATAAACTGTTACACCGGTATTTCTACGAACCCCCCCCCTACCATAATTACATGATTACTGTGTAGGCTTTCATCCTGCAAAACCTGGTGTGTATGGAATGTACACCTGCGAGAGATGGTCAGATGTGACCGATTGCAGTATAAGTAGAAAACAAGAAAGGCAAAGCAGTGCGGGTCAGACCATCCATGCTTATAAACCCTTAGTATTGGTTTCAATGGTAACAAGACGTTTCGCCCCCAAGACGTTTCCCCCCTAGTCGGTTCGCCCCCTTTTTTGGCCCCTAGTCGTTTCGCCCCCTAACCCTAGTCGTTTCACCCCCAAACCCTAGTCGTTTCGCCCCCAAACTATTTTTACTATATTTTATATAAAAACGATTCATATATGAGAGAGAGAGAGAGAGAAGAACCTGTTCTTTGAATGAAAATGTTAATAAGGAAAAAATTTTATTACCTGTTTTGATCAATACCGTTAATCACATTGTTTAGTTAATTTGACACATTAATCACGCAATTAATGCCCTTAATGATAAGGTGTGAAAACATGCCATCTTTGCAAAGTTAAACGTCTTTTATTATCGCTTAAGCACCTTTACCAGTTTTGTTTTAAATTGGTCGGTTGGTTCGTTAACAGAGTCGGCCAGTAATACATTGTTGAAGATTGCCGCAAATGCCGTCTACGCAACATCGCTTCAATGCCGATGCAACGTAATAAAGTTCCTCGGCATTGATACGACGTTGCATACACATTGTGTGCCCACTAGGTAATACATGGTTGAGTATTGCCGCAAATGTCGTCTACGCAACGACGCGTCAACGCCGATGCAACGTAATAAATAGAAGTGGAAGCAATGATCAAGTTGATTCCCTTCATCATTGTTCTGTCAGCAATTTGTGTATACTCTGATCAGATTTGCGGCGTCCGACCCAGTAATTCCCGAACTGTAAGCAAATAGTGCAGACCCTCATCAGGCAACGTGGTAAGCTTGATACATTCAAGTACAGCTTCTTCCCTTGGACTATACCCAGTGGAATTCTTTACCAGCATCTGTTTCTGAGGCCCCTGACTTGGTATCATCAAGCAGGGACCGTCTACTCTCTCGTTTTAATAGCTAGGTAGGGGCCGGTCTGTAAGTAAAGTCTGAGGGATTTTTAAACCTGTGCCGGTTGGGCGACACTACTGTAGCCGGGGAGGTCTGGTTTCCAATGATGATGCTACTTAAATATTTGCCTCTTCTCACCTCTAATAATAGTTCAACATTGAACATTAGCCTTACAGTGAAAAGTGGGCGAAACGACTAGGGGGGGGCGAAACGACTAGGGGGACGAATCGACTAGGGGGGGCGAAACGACTAGGGGGCGAAACGACCAGGGAGGAAACGTCTTGGGGGCGAAACGACTAGGGGAGGAAATGGTTTGGGGGCGAAACGTCCCGGATTCGTTTCAATGGGCAGCAGGACTTGAGATGTCATTTCATCTGAATGGCGGATAAAAGTCGCATAAAATTGGAAGTGACATCTTCAAAATGACCTTTACATCACTAATGGGGACGTTAAACCTCAAAAGGTTCAGAGCACATGTACAAAAGGTAATTAGAGATGCATATTGGAATCATGTTTCCAGCATCTTTACCTTTGATGATGAAAATATTGATCCCGAGGGCCCCCAGAAGAATGGAAAAGTTAAGAAATTTTGGTCATTTGTAAAGTCCCTGAAAAAAGAATCATTTGGGATCACTTCACTTAGAGAAAATGGAATTTTGAAAACTGAATCACGCGAAAAGGCAAATATATGTAATAAGCAGTTTCAATCGGCGTTTACACGTGAAGCTGACGGTGAGCTACCATCAAAAGGTACAAGTCCGTTCCCCTCTATGGGGGACATAACAGTTGACCCCAAAGGGGTCGCAAAACTGTTGGACAAGCTCAACATACATAAGGCATCTGGGCCTGACGGTCTGCATGCCAGGGTGCTTAAGGAATGTAGTGCTGAAATATCTCCCCTGCTGGCCTTTATTTTCAATGAATCACTTGCTCGGGGCACTGTACCAGATGACTGGCGACAAGCAAACGTAACCCCGGTCTTTAAGAAAGGAGAAAAATATGATGCTGCGAATTACAGACCGGTGTCGCTCACATGCATCTGTTGCAAAACCCTGGAGCATATATTAGTCAGCAACATTAACAAGCACCTAGCCTTTGAAAGCATTCTTGCTGACTGCCAGCATGGTTTCCGAAGTCGAAGGTCTTGTGAAACTCAATTAGTTCAGTTCTACCATGACATAGTGAGCAATCTGGATGGGGCCATTAATCGTGGCCACAAACAGACTGACCTGATTATCATGGATTTTGCAAAGGCCTTCGACAAGGTACCTCACAGGAGGCTATTGTACAAACTAGATCATTATGGGATTAGAGGATCCACACTTAAGTGGGTTAGCTCATGGCTCTCTGGACGCACTCAACAAGTTGTACTTGACGGCCAAGCGTCGGATCCAGTCCCTGTTTTGTCCGGTGTCCCACAAGGTTCGGTACTTGGACCGGTCCTTTTCTTGATATTTATTAATGATCTTCCTGATAATATCAGGTCATCTGTTCGTTTGTTTGCTGATGATTGTGTTTTGTATAGGAACATATATACTACTTCTGACTGTCTTATCTTACAAGATGACCTGGATAGCCTAGCACGTTGGGAGGCCGATTGGCAAATGAAGTTCAATGTGGCCAAATGTCATTCAATGAGGGTGTCACGGCACCCTCCAGACAAGCAGATTAAATTCAACTACTCATTACATCAGCATACTTTGGAACATGTCCAATCCGCAAAATATCTTGGTATCACCATTACTGATAATCTTGATTGGGGTCAACATATTTCTGAGATTACCTCTAAAGCAACTAGGACATTAGGGTTTCTTAGACGTAATTTGGCTTTTGCACCTAGGCAGACAAAGGGTGTTGCATACAAAACCTTGGTTAGACCTCAATTAGAGTATGCATCACCTGTTTGGCACCCCCATGTTAAAACTCAGGTTCAGCAGGTTGAGAAGGTTCAGAGAACGGCTGCCCGATGGACCTGCAGGCGATGGCGGAACAGAAGCAGTGTTGGTGATATGCTCGATGAGCTGGAGTGGCCATCCTTGGAGGCCCGTCGCGAGCAGTCCTCTTTAACCTTCTTTTATAAGATTCACTCTGACACAGTGTCTCTTAATAAAGATAAATACTTGACCCCTGTGACTACTTCAACTCAAACAAGGGCATCAAAACTAAACAACAGTCAATATCGTAGGTACCAGGCCTATAGTGATGCCCTGAAGAATTCCTTCTTCCCTAGAACTATTCCTCAGTGGAATAGTCTTCCCTCCTCTGTGGTAAATGCCAAAACTGCAGAGGAGTTCAAAGCCCGCATAGTGTAGATTGGGATCCAGAGGTGTGCGTTTTAGTACACCTCTGAAAGCAGATTGTAAATAGTTTTAAGAACTCATCCAGTGGGTGTGTTTTTTTTTTTTTTTTTTTTTTTTTGCTAAATTCTAAATTTAGCGCACCACCCAACTGAGGTAATGGCCAAGTTTGACCGACTCAGTATATGAAGATAGAGATAGAAAATCAAACAAACAAATCAAGGGTCTTTTCTTGACGGGTGGGTATGTCAGACAATGTTGATTTATAATTTGCCAATTTTCACTTTGTTGATTTGAACAGTGCACAGTTTACAAACCAGTTACAAGTCATTGAACAGTTTATATTAAACTACTTGACTTTTTTTACCTACAACAGCCAAACAATAAATAAACAACAATTTTTACTTCTTGTTTTCTTTCTACGTCAACTTGTCGGCCATGACACTAGGGCCAATTTGGCTATCCACATGTTAATCGTGTGGGGAAGCGGGACAGTTGACAGACATGAGAAGTATAGTCAGTTCACCGTCAAATTGTAGTTATCTGTCTATCTTCCGTGACATCTTAACCTCCGCAGAGAACTTCAGATGGTGCTCCGGTAAAATTTGGGCTTAGATTGGTATATAGTATCTCATGCGTGGCTCTTAGCAAACATTTGTCCACTCTTCAAAAAAGGAGATAGGGCTCTTGCTCGTAATTATCGACCATTATCGCCCTGTGTCTCTGACTTGTGTTCTGTGTAAATTGCTGGAACATATAGTCTGCTAAAACATCATGGCCCACTTGGACGAACATAAACTTTTGTCAGACAGGCAACATGCATTTAGGAAAAGGCACAGTTGTGAAACTCAGCTAAGCACAGTTAATATGTAATTAGGCTTAAAAAAACAATTCTGAGCACAGCATAGCATACATGAGTCTATGCAACTAAATAATTCTATGACACTGATGCTGAAATAACAAAGCATAGTAGCTAATAAAGATAAAGGAGTTTTATTTAACTTATTTGGTTATGGAATTGGGAAGGGGTAAAGACTCTCAAATGGATAGATTCCTGCATTTGCTACAGAAAACAGCATGTTGTTGTTAATGGTGAATCTTCAGTATGGGCTCCAGTTTTATCTGGGGTCCAACATGGGACAGTTCTTGGTCAGCTGTTATTCTCCCTGTACATTAATGATATTTCCACTGACATTGACTCAGAAATAAGACTGTTAGCAGCCGACTGTGTTTGCTACCAGGAAATAGAGATACAGCGGACTCAATGAAACTTCAGAAGGATATAGATAGATCATGATGTAGGGCATGAGATTTCAGCCCGATTAATGCAGTATTATGCAGATAACTAGGAAGAGAACAAAATAATGAAATTATTTAAATAAAGGCGTCTTATAACTTAGTGGGAACGGCCGGTCCTCCAACATGTGAATACCATTAAATACCTTGGTGTGACAACCACACACAATTTGAAATGGAATACACATAATAGCAACATGTGTACTTAGGTAAATAGAACGCTTGGTTTCCTGAGGCGAAATCTTCATCAGAATTGAAGGACACTTGCTCGCCCAATCTAGGAATATGGTAGTTGCATGGGACCCCAGTGGAGTGGTTCTTAATGAAGTAATTGAAAAAGTTCAGACTAGAGCTGCTAGATTTGTAACAAACAATTACTTTGAAACTTGGAGCATGACTGGAATTCTAGGGAAATTAAGATTGGAGTCTCTCAAGAAAAGGAGAAGAGACAGTAGGCTCATTCTCCTATAAAAAGGTCTAAACCTACTGTTGTAGCCGAAAAAGTATGGAATCTTTCGGATCAGGGCATTAATTCTAAGCCGTTACAGACTGGAATGAGCACAAAGTTAATCGTCTCTCCTGTATCGTCCCTCAAATGTTTTGTTCTCAAATGTTATTTTCTGAAAAACAACAACAACAACAAAAAAAAAACTAAAAAAAAAACCATATATTAGATCCTTGGATGCAGAAAAAATGTGCTGATTTTTAGTTTTCCTTTGTTTTGGAAGTCACAAATATCCCTGTCTCCTCAATAAAGTTTCCCAACTCTGTTAACCAAATTATGTGCCAACAAGAGACTCTACATGGCTTTCACAAACCCTGAGAAGGTATTTAATCAAGTACCCTGGAGGGTCATCTCGTTGGCACTGAAAACTTGGAGTTGATGATTGGATCGGCAACTGGTCCAGGATATGTTCATGTATGCTAATGTGTGGAGCCGTGTCCCTGTTGGTGACGGTTACACTGAAATGTTCAAAGATCGGTGTACATCAAGACTCTGTTCTCAGCCCACTGCTTTTCATCATTGTGCTTGAGCCTTGTCACACGAGTTCCGCTCTGAGTCAACTGGGAGACCCTGTATGCCAATGATCTTGTCATCATAGCTGAATCACTCAAGGAACGTGCCAGGAGGCCCACTGCTTTTTATCATTGCGCTTGAAAACTTAGAGTGGATGAGTGGATTGTGCGACTGGTCCAGCAGATGTACATGTATGCTATTGTGGGGAGCCGTGTCCCTGTAGTGAAGAGTTGAAATGTTGGTGTCCATCAAGGCTCTGTTCTCAGCCCACTGCTTTTCACCATTGTGCTTGAAGCCTTGTCACATGAGTTAATCAGTGATACTTGGCCATTGACAAAGCGAAACTTCCAGCGTCCACAATGGAATGACAGGGCAACCCACAGATCTGCAATGCAACCCACAAGACACTGTCACCACTAGGTCATGTGAGCTACTTGCGCAGCCTGTCATTGGCATACACAAAGATGGAAAGCAAGGGCATTGGAGGCCTAAGATGACCTAGAAACAGCTGACAGAGATCGCAGAGAGTGGAAGCTCTCTATCTATCTATCTTCTAATACTGAGTTGGTCACATTTGGTCATTACCTCAGTTGAATGGGTGACTAAATTTAGAATTTAGCTTAAAAAGGTCACTGGATGAGTCCTTCAAATTATTTACAATCTGAATAAAAGAGCTACATGTATTCTAAAACACAAACCTCTGAGTCTCAATCTTACACTGTGCGGGCTTTAACTTCTCTGCGGTCTTGACATTCATCACAGAAGAGGTAAGACTACTCCACTGAGGAATAGTTCTAGGAAAGAAAGAATTTTTCAGGGCATCGCTGGAACCTATGATAGTGTGAGTTGTTTACTTTTGATGCCCTTGTTTGGGTTGACGCTGTTGCAGGGGTCAAGTACCTATCTTTATTAATAAACACTGTATCAGAGTATCTTATTGATGGTTAAAGAGGACAGCTCACAGCGGGCCTCTAGGGACGGCCACTCTAGCTCATTAAGCATATCACCGACACTACTTCTCATTACGCAAAAACGCCTATACAAATACATTGTCACCTTTATCCCCGAAAAAAAATGAAAATTTTAAGATGAAAAATTTTGATATTTTTCTTATTTCTGCTCAAAATATAGATTAGAGCAGAAATAAGAAAAATACGGTATACCCTTGGAAACCCCAGCTTTACTATATAAAAGTGGTGTTAAAGGGGGCAAAATTATATAGGCGTGTTTTCGTGATGCATTTCACCATCGCCGGCAGTTCCACCGAGCAGCTGTCCTCTGCACCTTCTCCACCTGCTGAATCTGAGTTTTAACACAGGGTTGCCAAATAGGTGATGCATATTCAGGTTGAGGGCGAACTAATGTTTTATAAGCAATATCCTTTGTCTGCCTAGGTGTAAAAAGCCAAATTACGTCTTAGGAATCCTAAGTCCTAGTGGCTTTAGATGTTATCTCTGAGACATGTTGACCCCAATCAAGATTGTCGGTGATGGTTATACCAAGATATTTGGCGGATTGAACATGCTCCAAAATCGGCTGGTGAGGTGTATAGTCAAACTTAATTTGCTTGTCCGGACATTGAATGGCATTTGGCCACATTGAACTTCATCTGCCAATCGGCCTCCCACTGTGCCAGTTGATCCAGGTCATCTTGTAAAATAAGACAGTCAGAAGGAGTATATGTTCATATACAGGATACAATCATCAACAAACAAACGGGCCGAGGACCTGATATTATCAGGGGGATCATTAATGAATACCAAAAAGAGGACAGGTCCAAGGACCGAACGTTGGGGGACATCAGATTAAACAGGGACTAGGTCAGAGGCTTGGCCGACAAGTACAACTTGTGAGCAGCCAGAAAGCCATGACCTAATCCACCTATGTGTGGATCCTCTGCTATCGACCCTCATCATACGCAAACCTGGAGATCTGGTGTGAGGTCTGTCGTGCGTGCAGCCATGCAGCTACCTGGAAAAGGGCTCAATTCTGTGGGTGCTGCCCCTGTACCTGCATATTAATAAAAAGGTAGATAGATAGATAAATAGATAAAAATAAACAGCATTATTGTAGGTATTATCTGTCTATCTTCATATACTGAGTCGGTCACATTTGACCATTTTATTACCTCAGTTGGATGTTGTAAGCTCTATTCTATTTTCTGTTCAGATACTTGTGTAAGTACAATCTGTTAGATACTTGTTTTAGGTAAACCTCATTGTGTACAGTTGTAATAGATAAGTCTGTTTTCACGTGGACGTATTGGACGACAAGGTGACATTTTTACTATGATCAATCCGTTGTTTCTCTCCCTCTATTTAGTGACATTATTTCATGTACCGGAAGATTTGAAATGATAATAATTATTTTTCATAGAATTTCTACTTTCATTTTGCAATTACACAGACGTTCTTCAAGCCTTTATTGACATTGATCTCCATTAAAGAACTTGTGCATAAAGTAGTTGTTTCCCTTGATTAGAAAAACGTTTGACATACGTTTTTCTTCCACACAATTTTGTATTAATATTGTAATCGATAGATAGTGTCGGGTTACCAACTGCTATCTGCCGGTCACAATCCGATTTCATTTGAAGTTGTCTTAAAGGTAGGCAACTCTGCCTGTACTGATTTTGTCCTTACGGGACACCCAGTTAGTGCAGGTCTGGACTTGTTCCTGTTCTGACGGAACACCTGACAAGTCTAACGAGCTATTATGCTACTGTCCTGATGGGACACCAGGCTAATAGTTTCTAAAATTCAGATTGTTTCATTCTGAACTCTGGTTTCTTTATGCAGAGTTTTTCATAAACAAGTGCATTTATTTTCTGACTTAAATTCTCAACTTTAAGTTAACCTCTCCACCTTTGTCATTACTTTGTAAATAAATATAAAACCATACTGCTAGTTTCAATAACATCGTATTGCCGTATCCAGTGATCTGAACCTTAAAGCTGACCTTGACCAGTGGGATTTGAACTCAAAAACACAACGCGAAGTACACAGACAACCATGTGATACAGCTACTTAGACGTTCAATCCTAAGTTCTGTTTCATTTGGCTGTTTTCATCAAACTATCTATCACTGCCAAAAGTGATCTAAAACGTGATCGGACCAGGACTAGACGCTCTACCCTGGCCTGACCCGGTCTTGTTTTATAAAAAGATTCAAACTTCATCAGCCTCAGGTCCGGACTTGGACGCTTTAACCTTGGTCTGGTCCTGACTGTTTAGAAGCTTTTGGGCTACTTCTTTCCTTTTTCCCCCACGGTTCAAGGAGTCAATGCACTTGGCTGGTCCAGGATTGGTCGTGCACCAGGCCTGACCCAGTCCAGTCTATTACATTTGGTGAGTCCGTGACCAGGATATGGTTAACGCGATGTTCAGATGAAAATAGAATGTTAAAATTTAAAGTTGTTAAAATCAAATAGCTAACAAATTTGTTAAAGCACAAGCTTGCATTTAGTTACTGTTGAAACAGTCACCATTCCGTTCTAAGGCTAAGATTTAGCAGCAATTAGATACGTAGAGAAAAATGGATACAAGTAAAAGTTTATTTTCAAATTATGAGGCTTCATCCAGTAATGGCCCTTTTAACAGCCAGCACTCTGCTACGCCAAGTAGTGAGAAAATAGCTAGTGTAGATAGCTGCGATGTCAATAACAGATCAGTATATGATCAGTTAACAATAAACCCGCAAGCAACATCTACCCCTGCACATACACGCGGACATTCCGTCAGCTGGGGACCTGTTACCAATCTCACAATAGGGTCAGACCATAGCAGTCTAAGCGGAGGTCCTTTCTCAGATATATCATTAGGGTCAGAACATGATCGCCTATTACTACAGCCACAATATATTCAAAGTCGTAGCATGGGTATACAATCTCAGCAGTCCTCACCTGAGTACAATCCTGGATTTGAAAGTAGTATAATAATTCCAGAGAGTACATATGAGCAACGCACTGACAGCAGAGGCAGCCCAATACATTTTCATTCAACAAAAGCTCTGCATTCACAATGCGGCTTTTCAGGTCCAGATAGTGAGGCAAATGACAGTGGCATTAATTTGATTCAACTTAAACCACACGTTGCACCTTCTACCACACGACATTCTCATCCAATGGCTCAAAACGAATCTTGCAATATACCTGACCCACAAATTAATTCCATTGAACAACAGATACAGCGACGGCTCAGGGAGGTGCAAGACAATTTACATACAATTACTTATTTGCAACAGCAACAGCAAAGACTCACGCGTGTACAAACACCGCTATCAAATGAGTTAGAGTGTAGGTTAAATTATGTTTCCCCACCCACAATTGCTCCCACATCTCGACAAGTTCAAAATCAAATGCATAACTCTTTTGCAGTGCAAAACGCAAGTCAAACGCTTAGTTCCCCACACTTTGCTCTCAACCAGTCACAAGTAAATCAGATGAATCAACCTGTTTCAAACTGTTTGCAATTCGGTGGAACACCTTTAATAAATAAACAACCACCTACAACGGAACATTCACAGCACCATGGTACATGTTTTATGCCATTCGTTAATGGAACAGCTCATCCTAGCTTATCGGCTTTTCCAAATAGTGTAGAAGCCAACACTCTGCGTCAAAATGTGGGTCAGTTCACGGCGTACTCAGCTAACACGGCTGTCCCAATTCAAAATACGCAGCAGAATAACCCCACATTAGCATCAAATTCAGTGCAGCAACAAACAATCCCGACAAATTCGCCACCTAGCCAGCCTTTGCTTCCGCAGCGAAGTAATTCAATTTCTGTTGCTAACAACCCATCATACGAAGCACAAGTCATGACTTCGTCTTCAACAAATCCATTTCAGTCAAATCCTTCACCTTATCCAATTGTGACACAGGTGAACAGTCCGTTTCAGGAATCTTACACTATGCCAGCACGTGCTATGCCACACACACAAACACACCAAGGCCATTAGTCTAGGAAGAAAGAGATCTTTCCTGACAATTTTGATGGCTCTGGAAAGACTGAGTGGGCTGACTACATTGTACATTTTGAACAAGTAGCCAGTTGGAACCAATGGTCAGACGCTCAAAAAGCACAAATGCTTAGCATACATCTACGCGGTGAAGCTCAAAGACTCCTAAGCGATTTGACATTAGCTCAATTATGTGACTATCAAGTAATGAAACAAATAATTACTGATAGATATGAGCCCAAGGAAAAAGACATAGCATACAGGTGCCAATTAAGATACCGAAAAAGGGAAAAAGGTGAAAGTGTATCCGATTATGGTTACCATCTCACTCGCCTTGCACGTAAAGCGTATCCTAATTTGACCCTTAATCAATTAGAAACACAGATTATTGATCAGTTCATAAATGGTATTGGAAACCATGAACTTCGAAAACATGTCCAGTTTGGACACCCTAAAACCATGCATGAAGCAATAGGACTCGCAACTGAGTTCGAGGCCCTTGAAGGCTCCGTAGACAGAGTAAAGAAACCGATCGCAGGGACTGAACAAATATCACCCATCACGCCTCTTGACAATACAACTCTGCAAAGCATATCCCTTGAGCAAATTGATAGGCTTCTTGACAAGAAATTGAACTCTCTGTCATCACGTGGTGGGGCACGAAATAGAAGTCCGACACCCGTACGTCCATACGAATGTCCTAAACTCGGTACAGAGCACAAAGATAGCTCTTCGAATACTCAGCCTATAGGTTCCAATTCAGAAGGTTCAAAGCCTGCAAAATTTTGTAATTACTGCAAACGTCAAAATCATACTATCGATGAATGTAGAAAACGCAAATACAAGGAACGCCAAATGTTAGAAAATAAAGAAACACCCAAAAGTGACGCGTCCTACATGATAACACCTCAAAATCCATCCATGCCCATACCAGAAATAATCATAACCCCTTCAGTAGATGTCTCCGAGCAGATTAATGTTGAAATGGCAAAATCAACCCGTCAATCAGCTCAGGAATTAAGAACTGCTGAAAATAAATCCAATGATGCTTTCATTATAAATGAAAAGCTTTTCAACCCTGTTATTACAAGCCAAATTTATGACGAGAACCATGAAATTAAGGCTGACATAGCTGCTTGTTCCTGTTTATACATAGAAACAGAAGTGTTACAAACAACTCTCAAGCTATTGATTGATACCGGATCTCCATATTCAATTATATCCCGGAAGTACTTTGAAAAGCTACAGCATGAACATGACATAAAATTATCTCCTCATTCAGTTAGGCTAACAGCTGCTGATGGAAGTCAATTAGAAATAAGTGGGAAAGCAACTTTACAGTTTCTTACCAATGGCATTTCCTATGAGCAGGAATTTATAGTTGCCAGGATTGAAGGAATTGTGGGAATTTTAGGGATGGACTTTCTCACAAAATATGACGGAAACATAAAAGTCAACAAGCAAATATTAAAAACATCTAAGGGCAAACTTAAACTAAGTAGACAAACGTCAACCGCATGTGCCCGCATCATTGTAAATGATCACACTGTTATACAGGCAAACACAGAGCAATTCATACATGCAAAAGTTGATCAGCCTTGCATTAGAAAAGAACAACTTTGTTCTGCAGAACCTGTTAAATACCTAACAAACAAGGGTTGCTTTTTAGCTAGGACTCTGGTAGACCCTGAAAGTGAAAAGGTGATCGTTTCCCTTGTAAATCTTAGTGATCAAGCAGTTAAAATAAATTCCCAGTCTGTATTAGGGAAGTTAGCAGATGTTGACACTATCCACTCTGGGCAATCACAATTACAAACACATATACAAAATGCAAAACAGTTGCCGGAACATTTGCGAACTTTACTTGACAAGACATCCACAAAATTATCAAATATTGAAAAACAAAAATTGTCAGATCTGCTTGCAGAGTATCAAGACGTGTTTATGTCCCCAGACGGTAGGCTAGGTCACACTGATTTAGTCGAGCATGAAATAGAAACAGAGAATTGTAAGCCAATTAAAATCCCTCCTAGAAGAATTCCAATATTTAAGCGCGACCAAGTTGACGAAGAATTAGATAAGATGTTGGAACAAAAGATTGTAGAACCAAGCGATAGTCCTTGGTCAGCTCCTATCTGCCTTGTTAAAAAGAAAGACGGGTCATGCCGCTTTTGTATTGACTTCAGGCAATTAAATGCTGTGACAGTTAAGGATGCATATCCGCTTCCCAGAATTGATGACACGCTTGATTTGCTGGCAGGATCAATGTGGTTCAGCACCCTGGACCTTGCCAGTGGTTATTGGCAAATTAAGATGTCAGAAAGTAGTAAAAAGAAAACTGCATTTGCTACTCCACATCGTGGACTGTTCCACTTTAATGTAATGCCGTTTGGACTCACTAATGCCCCCGCAATATTCCAACGTCTCATGGAAAAGGTTCTCTATGGCCTTACTCCTCAAAGATGCTTATGTTACTTAGATGATATTATTGTACTAGGGGACACATTTGAGGTGGCACTGAAAAACCTGGAGCTGATATTTCAGCGTTTAAGGGAGGCCAATCTTAAACTCAAACCCAAGAAGTGTTTCCTGTTTCAATCTAGGGTGACATATTTGGGACATGTGGTATCGGAACATGGAATATCATGTGATCCTTCCAAAATTGAGACAATAAAACACTGGCCCACGCCAACATCCAAGACCGAGGTGCGTTCCATCCTAGGGCTAATAGGCTATTACAGAAAGTTCATTTCAGACTTCTCAACAAGAGCTCGTCCCTTGACAAGGCTTACACGAGCCAAACTGAAGTTTGAATGGACAACTGACTGTGACTCGGCATTTCAGGATCTTAAGGACTGCTTAATAAACAGTCCCATTTTGGCATTCCCAAAGAGCACAGGGATCTTCGTGCTTGATACTGATGCAAGTCTTCACGGCATAGGAGGTGTACTATCTCAAATGCAAGGTAGTGACGAAAAAGTTATCGCATATGCGAGTCGTACACTTAACCCAGCACAGCAGCAGTATTGTACAACAAAAAGAGAACTTCTTGCAGTTGTCACATTTATGAAACACTTTAAGCACTACCTTCTGGGACGAAATTTCATTATTAGAACAGACCATGCCCCACTTATATGGTTGAGAAATTTCAAAGAACCGGAAGGCATAATTGCCAGATGGTTAAGTGTAATTGAAACTTTTGACTACCAAATACAATACCGACCAGGCAGGCACCACCAAAATGCAGATACACTGTCAAGAAAACCAAACAGAAAATGTCCAAATGTAAAATGCACCGACTGCTATCCCTACAGCGCGAATGTAGGTCAGGATGATGATGGAATAGTCGATAGCTTGAAATTGGTCCCCGAGACCAATGTGATCAAGGACGGTATATTATTTTCGCCCTACGAGTCACAAGCTACTCTTCCTAGTCCCGCGCCGGGGCAACAAGATGATAGGCAGTTAGTGATGAACTCGACTCCAGGTACGGAACTGGGTACCTACCGGTCACCTATCAGCCCAATTCTTCAACAAACGCAATCGAATGATAGTGGGGATAGCTTTGCGAACTGGCTTCCAACATGGAGTCCAGCGGAATTAAGGGAAATGCAGTTAAATGATACTGCAATTAGCGTTATCTTAGGGTGTAAGACATTAGGCGAAAAGCCAACAATTGAAGAGATTGACAGGACCAATTATACCACTAAAGCATTGTGGTACCAGTGGGACAATTTGGTTGTACATGACGGTGTTCTATACCGCAAATGCAATGATGCCAAAAAGAATGTGATATTTCATTTAGTCGCGCCCGCAAAAATCAGAGATTTCTTCTTCTCAAACCTTCATTGTTCGCGTACAGCAGGCCATTTCGGTAGAGATCGGACGATAGAAGCTATTCAGCGTCGATTTTACTGGCCGGGTATGAAGAAGGACGTAAGTCGTTGGGTAAAAGAATGCGATATATGTGCTAGGGTTAAGCCCGGTCCAGGAAGAGGAAAAGCTGCGCTTCATCAATTTCGCGTCAACGAAATCATGCGCTGCGTTGCTATAGACATATTCGGCCCACTGCCAGTGACTGAAAACGGAAATCAATACATTATTGTACTTGGGGATTACTTTTCCAAATGGGTAGATGCATGGGCTGTTCCAAATCACACCGCACAAACCGTTGCAGACAAAGTGGTCATTGAATTTTTCACCAAATTCGGATGCCCTGGTCAAATCCATAGCGATCAAGGTCGAGAATTCCAGTCTGAATTATTTAGGCTAGTATGTAAGAAATTCGGAGTACTGCAAACCCGTACTACACCCTATAGACCGAACTCCGATGGTCTAGTAGAGAGATTCAACCGTACACTAAAGCAAATGCTAAGGATATTCAGCGCAGAAAATCCAAATGATTGGGATGATCACCTACCATTTTTGTTAATGGCATACCGCGCTTCCGAGCAGAAAAGTACCGGCTGCACACCAAACTTACTGTTTCTTCAACGGGAAATATCTTGTCCCCTCGATCTTATGGTTGGACCACCCCCAAATACTCTAGAAGATATCTGCCCTATAGAATATATTGAATGGGTAAAGTCCGCTATGTTTTTAACTCATGAATTTGCATTCAAGCACTTAGGTGTTGCTACAACGAGACAGAAAGCATACTATGATCGTGGACTTAAACCTCGAGCATACAAAGTTGGAGATTGGGTTTGGAGGTTCTATCCTCCAACTGACAGCCCAAAAATTGGACAAGGGTGGACAGGTCCATATCTTGTTGTTCACAAATATACAGACTTAACATATTCCATACAAAAGTCACAACAATCACAAACCGTGAATGTCCATATCGATGACCTGAAACCATATGAGGGACAAAACCCACCTCCGAGCTGGTTAGCTAGTGCTGAAAATCTTTCAGATCTAGTTGATGAACCTAACAACATTTCACAAGCAATGAATGAGTCACAAATTCAAAACGGGTCATCCTTAAACAATTCAGGCAGTTCTGAAAGAATAGAACATTCTTCCCAGCTAAACAATGAAAGCTTCAATGATATCCTGCCCTTCAGACCAAATGATGAATCAAGTTTGTCAGATCCCATACAAATGAGAAATGAACTTGATGTAGGTCTGTCAAATCAGCCCCAAATCAGTGTCCAACGTAATCCTGACGTGCCATTCATTAGGTCAAGAAGGGAAAGAGTAGTGAAGCCGCGACAAATATGGTCGCCACCATAATAAATGTACCTGTAGAAAATGTCTTGCCAAGATGAATAAATATGTATATAAAAATAAATGTATGAAAATACATATACCTTGAAAATATGGTTAAAAATTGTGTAAATATGCTATAAATAAAAACATTTGAGAATCGTTAAAAATGTTCAAAACTTTAATTCTAAATCTAAAACTTTGATGCTACTGCAATAAAGTTAAATGTAAATAAAATACAAATGGTTTAAAATGTGGTAAAATTGCTATTGTCATAAAAAAAAATTGACATAAATGCACTTGTCATATTCATGCTATAAGCCAAAAATATGTTGACCGGTCAAACGACAAACCTTGCTGCATACCGTTGCCTACTGCAGACTATTCTGCATCAGTAGTTAATTCATTGCAGATGTCCGAGGTCTTTGACGTATCCGAGAGCAGTGCTGTTTCAGACTTTCTGAAGAATGAGAGACCGCTATGGCCACAGATACCGACGCAATGCCCTGTGTCTGAATGTACAAGTGATAAAAAGTATGAACGCTTTAATGACTTCATGGAACACTGGAAAAATGCTCACAACAAGGAGAAAACTGTGTTTAAATGTAAATTGTGCAAACGAAAATTTGGAACAGTGTCCCATAAAAAGTCTCATTTAAAAAGTAAATTCCATCAGGGGCAGAAAGTTGAATTTGAAGCGATTAATCATATTAATGAACAATTCATAGACCCAAAGGGGACACTGCCGTATCAGATTGGGACACCAGCATTCAGAAAGGACATGAAACAATTACAAAGACAAAAGGCGAGTGTAGAACGTAAACTCCAGGCCATAGAATGGCAAGAAAGTATCCCTGAACTACCGGAGGAGGAAGTCAAACATCATATTAGTAGAGATGAGAGAGTAGTTCTGAGGGGAGGAGTGATATACAAAGACACTAACATGTGGTCTCCTCCTTCAAGGCGCAAGAGGATAAAATTAAGTGAACTTTCATGAACTAAACAACTTTAAAATTTATCCTGATAAATTTTATTTTAAGAGGGGAGAAGTGTAATAGATAAGTCTGTTTTCACGTGGACGTATTGGACGACAAGGTGACATTTTTACTATGATCAATCCGTTGTTTCTCTCCCTCTATTTAGTGACATTATTTCATGTACCGGAAGATTTGAAATGATAATAATTATTTTTCATAGAATTTCTACTTTCATTTTGCAATTACACAGACGTTCTTCAAGCCTTTATTGACATTGATCTCCATTAAAGAACTTGTGCATAAAGTAGTTGTTTCCCTTGATTAGAAAAACGTTTGACATACGTTTTTCTTCCACACAATTTTGTATTAATATTGTAATCGATAGATAGTGTCGGGTTACCAACTGCTATCTGCCGGTCACAATCCGATTTCATTTGAAGTTGTCTTAAAGGTAGGCAACTCTGCCTGTACTGATTTTGTCCTTACGGGACACCCAGTTAGTGCAGGTCTGGACTTGTTCCTGTTCTGACGGAACACCTGACAAGTCTAACGAGCTATTATGCTACTGTCCTGATGGGACACCAGGCTAATAGTTTCTAAAATTCAGATTGTTTCATTCTGAACTCTGGTTTCTTTATGCAGAGTTTTTCATAAACAAGTGCATTTATTTTCTGACTTAAATTCTCAACTTTAAGTTAACCTCTCCACCTTTGTCATTACTTTGTAAATAAATATAAAACCATACTGCTAGTTTCAATAACATCGTATTGCCGTATCCAGTGATCTGAACCTTAAAGCTGACCTTGACCAGTGGGATTTGAACTCAAAAACACAACGCGAAGTACACAGACAACCATGTGATACAGCTACTTAGACGTTCAATCCTAAGTTCTGTTTCATTTGGCTGTTTTCATCAAACTATCTATCACTGCCAAAAGTGATCTAAAACGTGATCGGACCAGGACTAGACGCTCTACCCTGGCCTGACCCGGTCTTGTTTTATAAAAAGATTCAAACTTCATCAGCCTCAGGTCCGGACTTGGACGCTTTAACCTTGGTCTGGTCCTGACTGTTTAGAAGCTTTTGGGCTACTTCTTTCCTTTTTCCCCCACGGTTCAAGGAGTCAATGCACTTGACTGGTCCAGGATTGGTCGTGCACCAGGCCTGACCCAGTCCAGTCTATTACACAGTATTTCACTAGTACAATGAAAGTTGTTCCAATATGGCAGTGCCCAGCTAGACTGAACATTTAAAGATCGGAGAAATAATGAAAACTAAGAACTTATGGATTTTTGTTGTTTTTGCAAGTCCGTTCTGTATATTAGGTCCGTTTCTGTTCAATTGTTGTCATACGCTAGACTTGTATTCGACAGAACTCTCAACAGCGTCCGAATATTCTTGAAACACGGGATACCAGTCAGTCAACTTCCAGATTTTCCCCAGTAAACTTCCGGAAGATATTTGGAAGATTTTTCTGTCAGAGAGAATTCAGCTTAAAGTATGTATCATGGAATGTTAATTTTTTTTGGTCAGATTCTCTACCGTAGAGCTCACTTCGTTCGCGATGCGCTTCGCGCATCGCGAGCTGTGCTCGCTATTAATGACTGGGCAAAAATCTTGGACAAAGGTTGTTGTTGTTGTTTCCAGTTTCCCCGTGTCGCGGGTCGTCAGCTGGTGGGGTCCCAGGGAACTAATCCATTCTGGCACTACACCGTAGCCGTTCGGTGCTATCCCCATTCCACGTTGCCGGTGAATGGGGAGACCATCGCTCGGCTCCAGCCCCGTCCGTCCGTGTCTATCGTAAGTCCGTTGCAGTCTGTCCATTTTGTCTTCTACTCGACGTTATAATTTTTTGCTTGTCAATATGCCGAACCGTGTCAGAGCAGGAAAGGGTCAATTTTGATATTGGTATTTTTGTTTTTTTATTTTTATTTTTTTTTATTTGATTTTTGTATATTTATGTAACGTATGTACATTTTTACATTGTTTGGTCTGTTTCCCCAGCTTGTTGAGTGGTCTATTTTTTAAGTATATATGCGGACGGATGTGCTTACCCCGCCACGGACCTGTTTTGTTTGTTTTTCTTTTGCCTTAAAGGTAGTGTTGTCCGTTTTAGGGCGAGCCCACCCGCTCACACGTGCTGGGGAGGACAGTTTTTGTACCTGCAAGATTAAGCTAGTGGTTTATATTTTGTGTTTTTTTTTCTGTACATACAATATGTAACATAAAAACATGAAGTGCCGGCCTACGCCGTCTCGGGTTTGAATTCGTATTTATTTTGTTAGTGAGTGACTTCTATCGCGGAGGATGTGCAAAGTAGGTCAATCCCTTTTTATGCATTTGCCGTTTTGAGTTAAGAAAAAGTGATGCCTTCCTCGACGTAGGATGCCGCACTCTACGGGACCATAAGTGGGTCAGTCGCCATGTTTGCATATCATTAACGCATCCTACGTGAAGGAAGGCACCATAGGAGGAAAGTGTATTCCTGCCTAGCCATTTGGAGGCCCGAGACAACGTTTGCCGATCTCATTTGTGGTGTTGTCCTTTTTGGGACAGGCCCATCCGCCCACAGTTGCTGGGAAGGACAATTTTTGTACCTGCAAGGTTGTGCTTGAAGATTATATTTGTGTGTGTTTTTTTGTTGTTGTTTATTCTGTACATACAACATATAACATAGTAACATGGTGTGTTGGCTTCCGCCGTCTCGGGCCCAAATTCGTATTTATTTTAGTTAGTGGGTGACCTCTATCGCGGAGGATGTGGAAAGTAGGTCAATCCCCTTTTATGCTTTTTCGTTTGAAGTTAAGAAAAAGTGATGCCCACCTCGACGCAGGATGCCGTATTTGGACAAAGGGGTACAGGTGGACACATTTATTCTGGACTTCGAGAAGGCTTTTGATGATACATACTTTAAGCATCTTTGTTTTACTTCTATTTTGACACCCCTCCGCATGAACTACTTAAATCTAAGTTATTTGGTTATGGAATTGGGGGAAAGACCCTCAAATGGATAGATTCCTTTCTTTGCTACAGAAAACAGCGGGTTGTTATTAATGCCAATGGTGAATCTTCGGAGTGGGCTCCAGTTTTGTCTGGAGTCCCGCAAGGGACCGTTCTTGTTCCACGTTTGTTCTCCCTGTACATCAATGATATTTCCACTGACATTGACTCAGAAATAAGACTGTTCGCAGATGATTGTGTTTGTTACCGGGAAATTAGAGATACAGATGACTCATTGAAACTTCAGGCTGACATAGATAGATTAGGATGTTGGGCACGTAAATGGGGCATGAGATTTCAGCCAGTTAAATGCTATATTATGCAGATAACTAGAAAGAGATCTAATAAAGTTGAGGCTTCTTACACCTTAGAGGGAACGGTCCTCGAGAATGTGGACTCCATTAAATACCTTGGAGTGACAATCTCACACAACTTGAGATGGAATACTCATATTAGCAACATGTGTACTAAGGCAAATAGAACGCTTGGTTTCCTGAGGCGAAATCTTCATCAGTGCCCTCAGGATGTAAAAGAGGCAGCATATAAAGGTCTTGTTCGCCCAATCTTGGAATATGGTAGTTGTATCTGGGACCCCAGTGGAGTGGTCCTTAACGATGAAATTGAGAAAGTTCAGAATAGAGCTGCTAGATTTGTAACAGGCAATTACTGCTTTGAAACTGGGAGCATAACTGGAATACTTGGAAAATTAAAATGGGAGTCTCTCAAGAAAAGGAGAAAAGACAGTAGGCTAATCCTTTTATACAAAGGTCTAAAGGGTGCTGCCAGCATTCCAACAGATGACATTGTTCCCCCAGCTAGACACTGTAGAAACCACCATTCGTTGGCGTTTCAGACCCTTAGCGCAAGAACTGACATTTATAAAGAGTGGTTCTTCCCCAGAACCATTAGAGATTGGAATGCCCTTCCCGATTCGATTATTTCGACAGCTGAAGGTGCTGATGATTGTGTAGCTAAATTTACCTCTTTGGTTAGAGCTAGGGACTAACTTCCCACATCACAGGTCCTGGTGTATGAATGTCATTTGACGTGTCACCGGTAGTAATTCTGATTCTGATGCGTTTGAATGCGTCTATGAAAAAGGAGAAAAATATGACGCAAATTAGCTAACATGCATCTGTTGCAAAACCCTGGAGCATATAATAGTTAACAACACCAACAAGCACATAGCCTTTGAGAGCATTCTTGCTGACTGTCAACACGGTTTCCGAAGTCAAAAGTCTTGCGAAACTCAATTAGTTCAATTTTACCATGACATTTTGTGCAATCTCAATCAGCATTTACGCGTGAAACCGATGGTGAGCTACCATCTAAAGGCACAAGTCCGTTTCCCTCTATGGGGCACATAACAGTTGACCCCAATAGGGTCGCTAAACTGTTAGGTAAGCTCAAGATACATAAGGCATCTGGGCCCGACGACCTGAATGTCAGGGTACTTAAGGAATGTAGTGCTGAAATCTCTCCTGTGTTGGCCTTTATCTTCAATGAATCACTTGCCCAGGGCACTGTACCAGATGACTGGCGACAAGCAAATTTTACCCCGGTCTATAAAAAAAGGGGAAAAATATGATGCAGCAAATTATAGAGCAGTGTCGCTAACATGTATCTGTTGCAAAACCCTGAAGCATATATTTTTAAGCAACATCAACAAGCACTTAGCCTTTGACTGACTGTCAACATGGTTTCCGGAGCCAAAGGTCTTGCAAAACTCAACTTGTTCAATTTTACAATGACATTGTGAGCAATCTGGATGGGGCCATAAACCGTGGCCACAAACAGACTGACTTGATCATCATGGACTTCGCTAAGGCCTTTTACAGTGTACCTCACAGAAGGCTATTATATAAACTGGTGTACTATGGGATAAGAGGATCCACAAATAGGTAGATTAGCTAATGGCTAATTCTCTTTCAATACAGTCTTCTCTGCCAATATTTCCAAATAGGCTAAATTGCCGTCTATGTAATTCGAATTCAATAGGAAATTGTCCAACTAAACCATATATAAAGGGTACAGCTGTACGTTCTGGTAGATTTTGAATTTGCCGTAGTATATTCTTGTGAAATTTATTCAGATTGTCTATGTCTTTTTGTAGTAGAGTCACAGTTTCAAGTCCATAAAGCAAACGTGGTAGTACATACAGGTTGTACATTATAGTTGATACTTTCGGGTTCAAGCATACTCCTCATACCAAGGCTCAAGGAAACCGGCACCCATCAGTGCATAAGCTGTACGCCTGGCCATTTGAATTCTTTCCTCGACCGATTTCTTATTAGCTGCTTCCAGATTACTCTGTCTTGTTACTCCAATGTGTTTAAATTCAGAAGTTATCCCAAGGGGTTGTCCATTTAAAATGCATTCACAGTTGACATTATCGCCTACTTTCCCATTAATATTCATAATTTTAGTTTTTGTTTCACTGACATTGTAATGTTCCTTATATGCATATTCTTCTTGAACAGTTGCCTGAAGCTGACGTTCACTATGGTCGTTGGAGAGAAAAAGGAGATCATCCGCGACAGCTACTAAGCCAAGATAGATTGATCCAATATGATATTCAATACTACGGTCACTGACTATGTTCAACAATGGATTTATGAAGAATTTGTAGGCTGTTGGGGACCACGTTCCACCCTGTCTTACTCCCAGTGTCTCTGTAAATGGGCTGGAAATCCCACCCTCCCATTTTGCTGTGGATGACTTATATTTGTGGGTCTATTTCTTACAAATGTATTTTCAATAAGACATATATGTAAACGTGAATATGTTTTGTACTTATGAGAATCTGTGTTAAGTTATGATGTATGTCTTTTCGTCGAAAGCCACTTTATCGGTTGAAGCTTTCGGTCGTAAACAACGTTTGAAAAATATATTGAAACCCGTCAATTAATCGAAATTCTTTTATACGTTTACTCGGAATAATTCCGAGTGTTTTAGAAAGTACTTGAAACCCCGAGATTTGCACTAAAGAGAATTTTGGTCCATATTCTTGAGCTGTACTGTAAGCGACACTGGTCTATAATTTGCAGCATCATATTTTTCTCCTTTTTTATAGACCCCTTGGGGTCATCTGTTATGTCCCCCATAGAGGGAAATGGGCTTTTACGTTTGGATAGAAGCTCACCATCAGTTTAACAAGTAAACGCAGACTGAAACTGTTTATTACAAAAATTAGCCTTATTGTGTGCGTCAGTTTTCAGAATTCTATTATCCCTTAATGAGGTGATCCCAAATGCTTCTTTTATAAGGGATTTTACAAATGACCAAAACTTTTTAACTTTACCACTCTTCTGGGGACCGTCTGGATCTTTATTGTCATCTTCGTAGGTTAAGATGCTGGAAATGCTTCCAATATGCATCCCTTATTAACTATTGTATGTGTGCTCTGAACCTTTTGCAATGGTTCTTAACATCAGGATTAAGAGACTTGCGAGCACTAAAGTACATTCTGTCACGTCTTCTAATTAAGTGTTAGATCGAGTTATCAATCCATGGTACATGATTCTTAGTCTTGGTCATTTTTGTTGGAATAAACCTTTCCAATGCCGTCGTTAGTTCGGGCTTAAAACTGACCCACAAGTCATTTACTGACATGTGAGAGAGGTCAGAGGAAAGGACCGAATCTCCCAATTGCGCCACGTGGTCTCGGAGTCTCGGAGACCATCCATATCCGCAGGCTTATATGCATTTATTTTACATGGGGTGTGTCAGATTCGCTTAGCTTTTATATCATATTCAATATGGACTATGTCATGATCAGCCTTGCCGATCGGGGGCATCCCCTTACCTCGACTATCTGGGGAAGGAGAATTTGTAAATAAAACAGCCTGCCAAGGCATGGAGCGTGACCAAGCTGATCTTCAAGACTCAGACTCATGGGCTAACAAATGGGAGCTAGAGTTTAGCATCAACAAATGTGGTGTAATGCATGATGGGGGAGCAAATGACAATCACAGCTATACAATGAACTCAAAATTATTAAAAGTTGTTCATGAAGAAAAAGATTTGGGGATTATTTTCCAAGATTATCTTAAATTCAACAAGCATATTTCAAGCAAGATTCAGAAATAGTATGTTGGGACTGATCATTCGATCATTTGCCTACCTTGACAAGAATTCCTACATCAGATTGTATAAGGCCATGGTGAGGCCACAACTTGAATATGGAAGTACTGTATGGCATCCATACTTAAGAAAAGACATAGAGAGTATTGAAGCTGTCCAGAAGCGGTTTACCTGTCAGATTCCAGGACTGAAGGACATGAGGTACCTTGATAGACTTAAACATTTGAAATTACCGAGTTTAGCCCATAGACGAAGAAGGGGAGATATCATACAGTGTTTTAAAATCGTAAGAGGCCTAGATGATATTCCATGTGAAAGATTTTTTACATTTGCTGAATCAAGAACTCTTGTGCATTGTTACAAATTAATGAAACCACGGTGTGAAACCAGTTTTCGGCTTCGAAGCTTCTCTCAACGTGTGATTGCTGATTGGAACAGTTTGCCAAATGAGGTTGTTACAGCAAAGACATTGAATAGCTTAAAAAACAGAATTGACAAGCTTTGGAACACTGAAGAGATGTACAGTTTCTGAGGAATGTAGGACGATTTGGCCAGCGGACGATTTGGCCCGGACGATTTGGCCTAGGACAATTCAGCCTAGGACAATTTGGCCAGCCAAAAATATTGGGTAGGACAATTTCGCCAGATTAATATAATGACTAGTTTAAACTGAAAATTTAATGTTTTAGGTTTGTTTTAATATACAGTAATGTTTGAATATGTGAAAGGAACAGTTTAAAGGAGATTTTAAACAATTAGATTTTTTTCATTGTTGTTTTTAAACTTTTATAACTTTTTGCCCGAGATATTCTTTAAGTGCAAATTAAATAAAAATGCTAAACTATAATCCCCCAAACACAAAAAATACAATAAAATAAATAAAATAATAAACAAATAAATAAACTTTATGGTGTTGTTTAAATTGGCTGGAAAACAAGATTAATTTCATGTTTTTGTATTCATGGTTAATTGGCTAACTGAATTGCTGACTGGTCTTAGTTCCTTGCTTTCTTAATTAGCTATTCCACACTTATTTTGTTTGTGTATGCATTGTGATTTTAGTTAAATTTGTTGGAATACACGATTAATTAGCATGTTTTCTTGCATGCATGGTTAATTGGCTGATTGATTTTTTGACTGGTCTAACGAGTACCCACAACCTATGTCTTGGAGCAGAAATAAGAAAAATAATGTATACCCTCATAAACCATAATTTTCTCTATATAAAGTTCATTTTACGGACTTGTTCACATGATGCCTGCCTGGTTCAAGAATGTGCACCACACTGGTTAACCACTTGCACTTAGGGAAACTGATCTGCTCAATATGACCTCAATAGTGTTGACTTGGCTCAAATACTATAAATGTGCAGAAAATATGTAATGATGTGTGATAAAAATATTTTGTCAAATTAAGAAACTGCTCAAACTATGCAATTTCCTCTTATGTCAACATTTGATTTTCACTCATCAAAGCCAAGAAATGACAGATAAAATCACTGAAAAAAAACAAAAACAACATGAAATATTTGATGAAAATATGAAACCAAATGAAGAAAAAAAAATGCTAATGAAATGATTGATAGAATAAGAACTGGTAAAACAGCTAGGAGAAATCAGTTTGGCCAAATTGTTCTACCCCGTTCTATTTACAAGTATACAACATGAAGCTCAGAACCAAACTGAGGGAACTCCTACAAGTATCAAAGAGGCATGCAGACATAATTAACTGCAGTGTGTGGTCTCTATTTTAACAAGCGTGGGAGAAAGTCAGAATCTTGACTCATGACAAGTCCAATTATTTCAATAATATTACAACCCCACTTTTTGCTCCATAAGCAAGTAACGTTCCAGTTAATTAAGGTTTCTCCATACAATTGTTTTAGTTCACTTCACAGGATAATGTTTGTACACTGATGGATAGGTACAGCTGTTATAGTCATTAATATGTCAGTCTATCAGGAGGTTTTACACATCTACCTGATTTTGTTCTGTAGTATTTCTGACCTTCAGTGAGTTCAGAGTTCCCATGGCTGTTATTGTTTTTCTCAGTCTCACTGTTTATTGGATCATGTGATTCAGGGGTGGTATCTACAAGTTCCTGGGGTTGGCCTTTAATCTCTGAATCATTGTTATTTGGCAAAGCCCCGAGAAAACGTCTATTGCGCCGTATGATGCCTTGATCTGTCTGTACATGATACGAACGCGGAAATTCACTGTGATCATTTACAATGCCGGTTTTCTTTTGGTCTTTCACCCATACTTTGTCGTCTTGACAAAGTGGTCTGAAAAGACGAGCGCGATGGCGTTTGTCATGATAGAACTTTTGTTTTTGCTTTATCTTCTTTTCGCGCGCGGCAAGTTTTTTCATGTTAGGCCATTTTGGATTAAGCAATTTGGGTTGAACCTGTAAATTTGATCTTAATTTACGGCCCATCAATAATTCTGCCGGACTAAATCTATTGCTTAGTGGAGTTGTCCTATATGCCAACAAAGCAAGATACGGATCGTCAAGTTTCTTTAGCATATCCTTTATAGTCCCTACATGGCGCTCTGTCATACCATTACTCTGTGCCATTTTTGGGGAACTGGTAACCAGTTCGAAACCGTATGTAGCCGCGAACTCTTTGAATTGGCTTGATGTAAAATATTTGCCGCCGTCTGAATGGAAAAATTCACAAATGCCGTGACGCGCCAAAATCGATTTTAAATTGACAACGACGTTTGGCTATAGAGTTTTGCTATCTCCACATACCTTGAAAAATAGTCTACGACTAGCAAATAAACAGAATCCTTAAGCTGAAACAGGTCTGCGCGGATTCTTTGCCACGGTCTAGTGGGAAATCCTATCGGTTTTAGTGGTTCCGCATGATCTTTTGATTGTTCTATGCATTTCTTGCACGCTTTAATCAAGCTTTCAAGCTGTGTGCTCAGTCCTAACCACCAAACAGACGATTTCGCCCTTTCCCTGCATTTTACAATGCCTTGGTGTCCGACATGAATTTTGTCCAAGATTTCCCCCTGCAAAACCTTTGGAATAACTAATCTTACACCTTTAAGTAAGAGACCATCTTGAACCGTAAAATCACCCCTTTTTGACCAATAGAGTTGCAAAGTTTCATCTAAGGCTGATTTTTCTGGCCAACCCTGTTTGCAAAATTTCAGTAAACTGGAGCATACCGCATCTGAAGTGTAAAGATATTTGATCTGATCCAACCTTGAGCGAGAAGCCGGCAAGCCATCAATTACTGAATCAACAAATGCTTGTGTTTGTAAATTTAAATTGGAATGAGATTCCTCAGAATTACTCAAAGGGGCCCTCGAGAGGGCGTCGGCTGAAAATAAGTTTTTACCAGCCGTATGGGAAATTGAGAAATGAAATCGCATCAAACGCAATCTAAATCTCTATATTCTTGGGGGAACATTAGATAGGTCCTTTGTGCTGAGAATGGGTACCAGGGGTTTATGGTCAGTTTCAATGTGGAATTTGGTCCCTATCAAATAATTTGCAAATTTCTCACATGCCCAAGTTATAGCCAACGCTTCTTTTTCTACCTGAGCGTACCTGCACTCAGCCTCGCTGAGTGAACGAGACGCGAAAGCCACGGGTCTCCAAGTGTCCCCGTGCTTCTGGCGAATCAAACTTCCTAATCCATATGAAGAACTGTCTGCCGAAAGCAATATTTCCTTGTTAGGGTCATAATGTGCGAGAACGGAGCTGGAGCTAATTTCCTGCTTTATGTCATTGAAAGCAGACTCTTGCGGTGGTCCCCATGACCATGCATTCTGCTTTTTCAGTAAGTCACGCAATGGTTTGCTTTTCTGTGCAATATTTTGCGAGAATTTAGCCAACTGATTGATCATGCCTAAAAATCTCCGTATGTCCGAGACATTACGCGGAGTGGCCATATCTACTAAAGCGCGAACTTTGTCAGGACAGGGCCTTACACCGTTTTCATCAATCAAATGCCCCAAAAAGGTTAATGATCGCTGGGCAAATACACATTTACTCTCATTCAATGTGATCCCTACTGATTCAAGCCTTTTCAGCACTTCAAACAACCTTTCATCATGTTGTTCAAGCGTTTCCCCTGCAATTAGACAATCGTCCATTTGACACACCACCCCGGGGATGCCTTCAAGGAGCTGGGACATTTTTTCTGATAATAATCACTGGCACTTGAAATTCCCATAGGTAACCGATTAAAGCAAAATCGCCCCCAATGTGTGATGAATGTAGTTAGAGGCCTTGTTTCTTTTTTCAGATTTATTTGCCAAAACCCGCTGTTTGCGTCGATTTTGCTGAAGTAACGCCCACCTGCCAGTTTAGAAAGTGATTCCTCTACAGTGGGGAGGGGATAATTTTCCCGCATCACGCTTTCATTGAGTTTGGTCAAGTCTACACAGATTCGAACCTTGTCACTGTTTGCTTTTGGTACTGCAACCATACCAGAGCACCACTCTGTAGGCTGGTCTACCTTTGAAATTACCCCCATATCTTGCATTCTTTGCAGTTCTTCTTTCACCTTTTTCATCAAAGGGAAAGACACTCTGCGGGGCACATTGAGGGAATAGGGCTGAGCACCGTTTTTAAGCTTGATAGTGTATTCCCAGTTTGTTTTGCCTAAACCCTTAAAAAGTGTCGGAAACTTATCTTTGTAGTGTTCGGACGCATGTACAGACGAAAGATCAAGGTTTACCTGGTCAATTATCCTAAGTGATTCGATCGCAGGCCGCCCAAGAAGTGGTAATGACAATCCCCTAACCACATATATATCCTGAACACTGAAACAACGTTTTGTTTCCAAAGTACACTGAAACTTTCCGAGCACATCAAGTTTTGATTTTCCAGGACCATACAGAATCTTACTAGACTTCACAAGCATAATCCCTGGAAATCGTTCGAATTCCTTGTCTGAAATGACTGTGACGTCGGCACCACTGTCTATCTTAAACCTGATGCTAATGCCGTCAACTTTGACGTCGGTGATCCACGGCTTCGCATCCACTGAATCGAGGCTCTTGTCCATGCCGTCAGTCGATTCGTGGCCCTCTACCGAGCCAAGAAACCCATATTCGTCATCGGAGTCCCTATCCTCGTTGACCTCATTTACTGCTGGCTTCGATAAACAAGCTCTTGCCCAGTGCCCTTTGCCTTTGCACTTGTGGCATTTGTCCCTTGGATGAACGTTACCGCCACAACGTTTACATTTTTGTTGGCTAGTGTTTTTCACCACTGCACTGTCCCTGTTCATAGAATATTTTGGTTTGGTTTTCCCTTTTTTCCCTAGCACAGCGTCCAAAGAAGAAGATTCAATTTTTTTGTCCCCTGACAACGGGCTGTTGTGCTTTTACTGCTTCATGCTGCCTTGCTTGTGTGAGGGCTATTTCTAGCGTCAACTCCGCGTCCAGCTGGAGCCTTTCAGAGACCTTTTGATCCCGCAATCCGACTACTAGTCTATCCCTAATCATTTCGTCATGCAGTTCACCGAATAAACAGTACTCCGCCAGTTTATACAAACTTGTCACGAAGGAGTCCACTTTTTCCCCTTCAAACTGAACCCGCTGGTGGAACTGCACCCTCTAAAATATGACATTCCGCTTTGGAATAAAATAATCCTTTAACTTTTTTGACACAGTTTCATGCGTTTTTCTTTGTTCCGCGGTTAACTTTAGGGTGTCCAAAATGTCGTCTGCTTCACTTCCCATACAATAGATTAAGGAGTTTACTTGAATTTCTGATTGTTTTTCTGAAAGTCCTGAAGCTGATCGGAACCTTTCAAATCTCTGGAACCATTTTTCCCAACCTTGTGGTTTAGAAAAGTCAAATTTTTCTGGATGTGAAAACTGAAAACTTGCCATTTTTTACTGTAGAATATTGCCAAAATTAAATGTCCTTTTATAGTTCACAATTTAACTACCGCTGCCACCATGTTATGTCATTTATATTGATTTGGGTTCAATAATAGAACTATAAGTTTATGCATATATTTATTTACAAGTATACAACATGAAGCTCAGAACCAAACTGAGGGAACTCCTACAAGTATCAAAGAGGCATGCAGACATAATTAACTGCAGTGTGTGGTCTCTATTTTAACAAGCGTGGGAGAAAGTCAGAATCTTGACTCATGACAAGTCCAATTATTTCAATAATATTACAGTAACTTATTCAGTTCTATGTAGGCAGTATATTATTTATCGTATTGATTTACAACATTCTCAGGGTTGGAAATGTTCTTAAAATATGAAACCCATCCTTCACGAATCTCCGAGTCGCTGGTTAGATGTCGATCATCAACAAATAGGGAACTCAACTTCTGATGGCCATTCTGTCTTTGCTTTTCAAGTTTATAGAAAAGGTTCTTTTCAGCATACGAATTTCCCTGTGCTGTTGTGTTAGAATACGTCATTAACTCATTATACATTGTATACCTCTGCTTGGCCGCATACTGCCGCTGAGCACGACGCAACACTTACACTTCATCTCAGCATAACTATTTTCTTCCGAATCAACAGGCCTCCCAGCAACCTTCCATCTATAAAACGCCTTTTTACTTTCGTTACATGCAATTAATATGGTGTCACACCAATTAATTATCTTCATCTTACTGCGTTTATGTGTCCGTTTTGGTTGACATTGCTGTGCCGAGGTTACTAGAATGTCTGTTATATCATCAACTACCAAGTCAATGCTGTCCCTTTCTATACTAAGGACATTGCCACCACTGAGTCTATCGTCAACCAACTGCCTGTAACTGTCATTATTGCCTTCCTTTGTTTAGGTTTCCATTATGGTCTGGTCGCTTAATGTTTGTGTTTCTTTCCCTTTGGTGTCTTTGATGGGTGGAGTAAGTTAATTGTATCGATTCCTGATCTTTGTTTTACTTGTACTTTATCAACCTTGTCCCACTTCACCTTATTTACGATAGAACTGTTAACGAATTTCTCAACTAAAACGACCTGCACCTGGTGCATCTTTGCCGTTACTGCCACGTGAGGAGAAGTATTACAATGTTCATCTAGTACTTCGACAGCAGAAATAATGTCCATGTTTCTGTGTAATATGTAGTCTATTATCGACTTTCCCTGACCATGTCTATATGTATGAACCTCTGGATAATCTGCCGGCAACATCAACCCTACTTCAGTTAAGACATCCTTAAAATACTTGTCCCTGGCTAATGGAGGTTCGCGAAAAACAGAGGAGTTCATATCCCCAACCAGTATGATATCTGACGAGTGTTTGTGTTTTATAATTATCTCACGAACTTCATCCACTATACCTACGAATTCAGTTTCTGAGTCCTTATTTCCCCTACATGGTAGGTAACAGTTTATAATAGTAATAAGGCCACTTGAGGATCCAACCTGTATGGCACACATGCGACTACTACAGTCCTTCACTAAGACCTTCACATACTGCCCAATAGTTTTACGCCATACAAATGCCACACCGCCTTTACCTCTGGGTCTCTGTAAGGGTGTCAAAGCGTCGTTATCATCCGCACAGTTTATCTGATATGAGTAACCACGTTCCTCACAAAAGTCAACTTATTTGCCGGTTTCAAACCTATATATATTTAGCTTTATATTTAAAAGTTTGTTTTCACTTTCTAGACTTCTAATTTTCTCTTCCATACTTTTTAACCTCTCTTCGTTATAATCTATCCTGTTACAATTTCTGCTACCTGATACTATAGTGTTCAAACTGTCACTGACACTTAATCTTAAGCGAAGCATTTCGTTTTCAACCGAATGAAGTCTTAATAGTCATTTAGCTTTATATTTGAAAGTTTGTTTTCACTTTCTAGACTTCTAATTTTCTCTTCCATACTTTTGAACCTCTCTTCGTTATAATCTATCCTGTTACAATTTCTGCTACCTGATACTATAGTGTTCAAACTGTCACTGACACTTAATCTTAAGCGAAGCATTTCGTTTTCAACCGAATGAACTCTTAATAGTCATTTAGCTTTATATTTAAAAGTTTGTTTTCACTTTCTAGACTTCTAATTTTCTCTTCCATACTTTTGAACCTCTCTTCGTTATAATCTATCCTGTTACAATTTCTGCTACCTGATACTTTAGTGTTCAAACTGTCACTGACACTTAATCTTAAGCGAAGCATTTCGTTTTCAACCGAATGAAAAGTAGAAGTAAAACAAAGATCAGGAAATGATACAATTAACTTACTCCACCCATAAAAGACACCAAAGGGAAAGAAATACAAACATTAAGCGACCAGACCATAATGGAAACCTAAACAAAGGAATGCCATAAGGACAGTTACTTTCCCACAAAATGGCCATATGGCCATCCAAAACCAAAAGACACAAGTGATACACACAGTATGTAACAAACAACAACATAAATAAATCGCCACAGAAGAGCCGCCTTGGAACGGTCAGTGGAAGATTTCCACTGGGGGGCTTAAATCGATTTTACGTGGCCACAATCCTCGCCCTTACTTCCGTCGCGATTTAGACAAATAATATGTTCAGTCCGCATGAAGGCCTCCTAACTCATCAGTGCAACATCTCCATGAACACAAAAATTAAAGAACCACAGAGGTGAGACAACGGTGAGGACTCGACAGCAAGAAACCACTGAAATGCTGGAGCAAAAGAAAACCAACAGTTAGACTCCGATGAGCCCGACCAGAGACAGAGCATCAGGCACCAACCAACATTATCTCTCTAATTTTCAATAAGCCTTTACGTTGGAGCCGTCATAGAATCTGAGGCCTGTCTTAATAGTAAATTAGTTTCATTTTGTACTGACGCATATTGCATACCTGCACCACCTGGTGCCTGCCCCACGACCCAGCGGCCAATAGACGAGTCTTTAAATTGTC
Organism: Lucinisca nassula; assembly: GCA_963580285.1. Classification (NCBI taxonomy): domain Eukaryota; kingdom Metazoa; phylum Mollusca; class Bivalvia; order Lucinida; family Lucinidae; genus Lucinisca; species Lucinisca nassula. The sequence goes on along the minus strand of OY757021.1, from coordinate 67,884,854 downwards.
ATTTTCTTTTTTCATTTCTAAGATCCTATTTTCTAATGTTACTGTAAGTGCTTTTGCGGAAGTAAGTTGTCTTGACAAATGTTCAGTTTCATACTCCTTCTTGTTAAAGTTCTTTTCCCTTTTGATAAATTATTTTTCTTTCACTGCCAATTCTTTCAATTTTCGGGCACATTCTATCTCCTTTTCAGATTCGACTAAACTGATATCTGTTATGGTTTGCTCCCGTAATACTGTCCCCTTATTGCCACCACCAATACCGCCTGGCATCACATCCTGCACTTTGGACCCTAGTTTTACATTTACCGGAACTGTTTTTGACGGGTCAGTTTCCATTGTTTGAGAATATAAGAACCATTGGGCGGCCCCCGCCCATAGGGGCTTGAAGAAATATATGGGCTGCATGATGCTTCCACGCAGAGCTGAATCCGGCCCGCACACTAGTACTGGTAAACCGCTTAGAGGATCTAAGCCTGCCCAGGAACCGCGGTGCGAGGCGGACCGTCCGTGCTAATAAACCCTATTGGTTTCATTGGGCGACAGGGCTTGAGATGTCATTTCATCTCAATGTCGGGTAAAAGTCCCACAAAATTGGAAGCAACGTCTCCAAAATGACCTTTACAGTGTTGACGGGGACGTTAAACCTCAAATCAAACAAACAAACAAGAACAATTGGGCATAGATTGGTATATAGAAAATCTCATGCGTTTGAAGCCGCCAAGTCAGCAAAGAATGCCGGATCAACGTCAGGTCGACGGCGATACGACGTGGGAACGTCGTATGTATCGCTGTGAGCCCGACGGTGATTTTAATGGGTAGATATTTGTTTCTTATGTCTGCTCAAAACATAGATTGTGCATAAAAAATATCGAAGAAAACGGAACCACAGCACAGCGAACCGGGTCCGATCCGGTAATTGGTACGTACCCATTCCGTTCGACCTGGACGAAATTGGAGAAAAATCCTCGCTAAAAGAGAGGTGTTTTTCTTGGAAATCTGTTTGGTTCCATGTCTGATTCACAACAGACACGCTAAAACCTGCTTGTTACCCTAGATTGTATTTTTTTTGTCTTGTAGATTGAAAAAAATGTTGACATTCTTTCCCACCATTACCTCACTAGTGGGTTGGGTAACGCAAACTGAAGTTCAGAATCAGAATCAGAATCAGAATTGTTTACTGGGGACACTAGTCTATCAGTTACCTCCCCTCGATCGCTCAGTTGGCGAGCTTTGACTACAAACTTCGATTAGTTCATGCAGCGCGGGACTACTGGTGACACGTCCTTAGACATTCCTTCACAGGACCTTCGACCGACAGAACTAGTCCCTAGACCTCACAGGGGTGGTGAACCTAGAGATGGAGTCATCTGCACCTTCTGCAGACATCAAGAGAGAAGAGGTAACTCGTTCCAATTTGAGATTGTCCGAGGGATGAAGCTAAATTTTTAGATGTCAGTCCAAGTGCCAATTTTTGGAGGGGTAATGAATGTTTTTTTCCGAAGTGTTGTCTTTGAAGGGGGAACAAGGTCACCCATGGGTATACTTGCCCTACCCTTTAGACCTTTATATAAAAGTATCAGCCTACTTTGTTTTCTCCGCTCATTAAGAGACTCCCACTTTAACTGTTCCAGAATGCCAGTCATACTCCCAGTTTCAAACGAGTAATTCCCAGTTACAAAACGGACCGCGCATTTTTTTGGACATTCTGCAGTTCCTCATGAAGGGTAACAGTAGGTGGATCCCAGGACGTACTTGCATATTCCAGGACTGGACGAACCAGACCCTTGTATGTCATTTCTGTTACGTCTTGTAACTAACCCCGGCCCAAGGTTTCGCTGCGGCTCTGCAAAAATATTGCAATGTTCGAGAAATGGATAGAATGTGAGGATTGTAACAAACGTTTACACTCTTCATGTTCTGATGTGGATAACAGTCAATTGTTAGAAATTGAATCTACAGCTGGAACTTGGTATTGCAAAGACTGCAAAGCTGACTGTGGTCTTTACAGTGGTGCTGTCCTTAACGACCACAAAACCGTTCAATGTGATCAATGTGAAATGTGGATACACACTGAATGTTCTTTCATTTCAGATGCGGAATATGGCACTTTAGAATATGTCTCTGATGGAAGCTGAGGGTTAATTGTATCGATTCCTAATCTTTGCCTCCACATCTACTTTGGTAAACTCAGACTGCCACTAGATATGTCCAAAATGTGAGGTGTGCAACTTTTCAGACTCCTTCTTCGATGTACATGTATATATAGAACTTCGTAGCAAGTTGGTATCGACCACCAAATGTTACGGTCGAAAACTTCCAGTTGTTCAAAGATCGGCTGGATTGCATTAAGTCGCAGAACAAGGGTAAACATCTTCCGGCTGTACATGTTCTAGGGGATCTCTACTTCAGAGACATTGTTTGGCCTGGCAGGCTCAGCAAACAAGGCTCAATGCTGAGTCAGTCCGAAGGACAAAATATTAATTGACATTATGTACGATCATGGCTTGGAACAAATTGTTTACTTCCCCACTGATGGTAAGAATACATTAGCTCTGAGCCTTGAAACTTTGCCAGGACAATATGAAGATATTCATTCCCCAGATAAACTAAGTGATCTCGATATTGTCTTCGGAAATTTAAAAATTCACATTTCACCAATAAAGAAACCTCGGAGGAAGGTGTACTCATATCAGAAAAGTTACTATGAAACTATGAGGAAGGATACAATCAGATATGCAAAGGAGAAATACTCTAATGGTCATTCAGATGCTCGGTCTGTACAGAAGAACTTTGATTTGATAGCTTCTTTCATTCAAACTTCTGCCGAAAATCATATCCCCTCAAAAACTAGTAGGTCTATATCTTCTATTCCCTGGATCACACCAGATATAAGAAGAAAAATTCGGAGAAGGGATAAGATTCATGCAAAAGCAAAAAGGACGGAAGTGGTAAACACCGGACAAAATTTGAAAACTTGAGACGTGAAATCAAGACTGATTTAAAAAAATCAGAATGATTTGCATGTGAATAACTTGGTAGGTAATGTAAAGGCAAATCTCAGAGACTTCTACAGATATATCAATAGCCAGCAGAAAGACAGGCAAAGTATCCCACCCCTTACTAAAAAAAAGAGGGAACGGGGTTGCTGAATCAGACCCTGAAAGGGCAGAGGAACTAGTTTGTCAATTCAATGATGCGTTTAATAAAACTTAGTTCATGTAGGTTCCATTGACTGGAAGATCGGCCCCATATATGGATAATATTGTTGTGGCAGCTGCAGGAGTGATCAAGGTACTTCAAGGCTTAAATCCCAGTAAGGCCTTAGGACCTGATAAGCTTTATCCTAGAGTCCTGAAAGAACTAGCAAATAAGTTAGGTCCAGTTTTTTGCACACTTGTTTCAACAGTCTCTTGATACGGGTGAAATCCCCAAAGAATGGCTCTCAGCAAACATCTGTCCACTCTTCAAAAAAGGAGATAGGGCTCTTGCCCGTAATTATCGCCCTGTGTCTCTGACTTGTGTTCTGTGTAAATTGCTTGAACATATAATCTGCTTAAACATCATGGCCCACTTGGATAAACATAAACTTTTGTCAGACAGACAACATGCATTTAGGAAAAGGCATAGTTTTGAAACTCAGATGAGCACAGATATTAATGACTGGGCAAAAATCTTGGACAAAGGGGGGCAGGTGGATACATTTATTCTGGACTTCGAGGTTTTTGGCAAGCCTTTTTTGGTTACGGGATTGGGGGGGGGGGGGGGCTCAAATAATGGATAGATTCCTTTATTTGCTACAGAAAACAGCGCGTTGTTGTTAATGGTGAATCTTTGGAGTGGGCTCCAGTTTTGTCTGGAGTCCCGCAAGCGCCTGTTCTTGGACCTCTATTGTTCTCCCTGTACATTAATGATATTTCCAACGAAATTGACTCAGAAATAAGACTCTTCGCAGAAGACTGTGTTTGTTACCGGGAAATAAGAGATACAGATGACTCACTGAAACTTCAGACTGACATAGATAGATTAGGATGTTGGGCCCGAAAATGGGGCATGAGCTTCCAGCCAGTTAAATGCAATATTATGCGGATAACTAGGAAGAGATGTGATAAAGTAGAAGTAAAACAAAGATCAGGAATCGATACAATTAACTTACTCCGCCCATCAAAGACACCAAATGGAAAGAAACACACACATTAAGCGACCAGACCATAATGGAAACCTAAACAAAGGAAGGCCATAAGGACAGTTACTTTCCCACAAAATGGCCATATGGCCATTCAAAATAAAAACACACAAATGATACACACAGTATGTAACAAACAACAACATAAATAAACCGCCACAGAAGAATCGCCTTGGAGCGATCAGTGGAAAGATTTCCACTGGAGGGCTTAAATCGATTTTACGTGGCCACAATCCTCGCCCTTACTTCCGTCGCGATTTAGACAAATAATTTGTTCAGTCCGCATGAAGGCCTCCTAACTCATCAGTGCAACATCTCCGTGAACACACATAATCAAAGAACCACAGAGGTGAGACAACGGTGAGGACTCAACAGCAAGAAACCACTGAAATGCAGGAGCAAAATAAAACTAACAGTTAGACTCCGATGGGCCCGACCAGAGACAGACCATCAGGCACCAACTAACATTACCTTGAATTAGATCTGTCTAATTCTCAATAAGCCTTTTTACGTTGGAACCGTCATAGAATCTGGCATTTAATTTAATCGAAACTCTTACTATGGCGAAATACAGTTCTAATTTTGATGATGCCGCCGCCTCTTGGACTTTCTGCTCCTACACCTGTGAGTTATAATAATTATTGTCTTCACTCTGTCATGCTGCATTGCTGCTTCTTCTCGACCTTTCTATGGTTTTCCTCTGCTTCTGTTCTGTTAAAAAGCTTCACCGAAGTTTTGTTGTCTGTCTCAGTTGAAGTTAAATGGTCTTTCAATTCTGATTGGTCTGTGTCTGATTCTAGTTCATCTGAATTCTCATTTGATTCGGGTTGTGGTAGGCCGTTATCTTTCCAAAGTTTTTGTTCTACAAACAATGAGACATCGGGAATGGAATTCTTTGCTTTCTGCTTTGTGAATAAAAATAAACCAATCTCTTGCAAACTCCAGATCTTTGTTAATTGTTCTCACTTTCATCTACAACTCTTGTACTTGCCCAGAAAAGTTATTGTTATCTTCATATGATTTTTTCACATTTTAATACTCATATGTCCTATTGATCTTTCTAGAAATTCATCAACCAGACTCAATTCACAGCTGGAATATGACTCTTCAGCTTATTTCACTCTGTGTTTCCTCTTGACTGAGTCATGCAGTCGCTATTTTGGGGACGCCGTAGCCATGTCTGCTTTTAACATATTGCCTCGGCAGACGGATGGGAAATGGATAAACTTCTTACATATGCCACACTGTACACCATATGTGGGACAGTTTTTGCTTTTTGGATGGGCTCTTGTTAATCCACAATATGAGCAACGATCTGTTCTGTGTTCTCCACCAGAGTTGTCTGAATTGCTCAGTGTCCTGTTTCTTCTCTGTTCTATTCTAGCAATATATCTGTCACTTGGGTTGTCTGTTTCCATGTCCTTGACTTGTTGCTGTGTCTGTCGCCAGGCCAATCGTGGTTTAACTAATGCTGTTTTAGCTCTGGTCAAAAGTGTAAGGGGGATCGGCTAGCAGCCCTCATCTTTGCTTCATATCAGTGTTTAAATTTGATTAATGCCTCTGTGATGAAGCATTGATTGAGTAGGAAATCATTATGCAAACCGAATATTTAATGTTTATTTTTGGGAACAACACACTAACCTAGGGCGAAGATTCGGCCGGTAAAAGACCTATAAGCACCCCCACCACCCCACCCCACACACATCTACCCAGTCTAATATGCTGCTGACCGTTCTGGTGGCGGTAGTTTTGGTGTTGGACTTTTGCTGTTATTTTTGTTGTATGTCTGCGAATTTGTTGTGAGTTGTTGTTTAGTGGTTTCTAATGGTCTGATGACCCCGTGTGGGGAAGAGAGGGCTGATTGTCCCATTTCATAAACACTCGTATTTTTTTTTTTTTTGTTTTGTGTATGTTTCCTCTTCCTCTTGGTGTCGAGATTGGGCTGTGCGTCACGTGATTGTGGCGCTCCCTGGGTCTTTCTTTTATTTTTTTTTGTACTGAAACATCTTCAATCTGTCCCGCCTTTGCTAAAACTGTGTCAGTGTCCATCCTTTAGATATGCATATATGTATAAGCATTTGGTTTTCTATCGTTTGAATAAGATGGTCAAGTATTCTGTCATCATTGGTTTTACCAAACTCGCAGCCAATCGTATTCTCTTCCAGTCTCGTAGCGTATAAGACAGTTGTTTCTCCAGCTTCAGGTTTAATTTTCAGAAACATGTATCTTGCATAGTGCTTATTTGTCTTGGGTAGGAAATAAGCTTTAAGCTTTTTCTTTAGCAATTGGTATTCATCAAGGCTCCCTTCTGAGTCTTCATCAGGCAAGCATTTCTCTAGCCTTGCTATTTCTGGTCCGCAATAAATTATCAAAGCGTTTTTTCTGTCAGCTGGGCTTATTATTCTAAAAAAAATTGAATTCTCTTTCTATTGACTCAATCTTTCCCTCCAAGGCCTTTCCTGTATACATTTGATCCTCTGTTGACCTGAATGGTAGCGCTCATAAATTTCTGAACTCTGATATAATTGTTATATCTATGTCATCAGCCATATCTGGCCCGTTTCTCATTTGAATGATATCTGTCAAAAAATATAACATAGGCTACATAATTATGTATAGCTATTAACCGACCAACTGTTTGTAACTTTCTGTCAAATGTTTTTCTTCTTCTTCTGACCTGTATCAAGTTTTCTTATGTCTCTTGCTTTAAGAATATATCTATCTACTTAGCGTGTCTTCTTGAGCATTCTCCCTTGACCTTTCTCGCCCTTCTTTCTCCAGGTATCTTTATTGTCTTCTGCTCTTCTACAGCTTATCTTTCATTTCGTCTTCTCCACATTTCTTTTCTCCTCGTCGCCAATTAAATAACTTAAGTGTAGATGAGCATTACATTTTTTAGTTAACATGTTGGACCAGTATCAAGTAAAAGTGACATCATAACCAAGGTAACTGGTCATTACATCACAAAGTAAGGTATACATGGATACTACAGAAAGGCCGCCATTTTCTTCCGGATCACAACTTCCGATCTATCTGTCTGTCTGTCCGTCTGTCTGTCTGTCTGTCCGTCTGTCCGTCCGTCCGTCCGTCCGTCCTTCCTTCCTTCCGTCCGTCCGTCCGTCCGTCCGTCCAACCATCTATCTATCTATCTATCTATCTATCTATCTATCTATCTATCTATCTATCTATCTATCTATCTATCTATCTATCTATCTTCACTATCTTCATATACTTGCAAAAGCCCGCTAGGACATTCTAGGCAGATGCGCTGTCGAACACTGTTAATAGAAAAGAGAAGTTAAAAGCAGATAGTGAAGGGGACAAAAGATGATAGGTCAGTGGCTAAAGCTTGTTCGCCACCCAAGGCCAAAGAATATCCCTTCAGTCCTCATTCTAATATCACAGCTGAAAGTTCCGTATCCGATCAGGTACAGGAACAATTTAACTCTATTAAGAGCTCAGTAGCAAAGGTAGTGTTGCCAACTCATTTAAAGTTATATGATTCCAGAACGGGAATTAAGAGGGAGGATCAACCAACATTAAATGTCTTGTCCAAGTGTGGCAGTTTTGTAGAACAGTCTTAAAACTGCTTAGCTTCTCCATTTACGGTCAGCCCCTTCATGTAGGGCTAATTCTTACTGTGCTAACAGCCAACATTAACTATTTACAAGATGAATTTTCTGCTTTGTTTGAAAAGGGAAAGAGGGGGTGCCCATAAGGCCCTTTTCCTGCCCAGGAACAAACGTCTTCATTTTCTCCTGATATGTTGCCTATAGTGTCACATTTACTAAAATAGTATTGGTTTTGTAGCGTAAGCCCTAGTTATTAAGAAACATGATAATGAAAGTGGGTGGGGTAATTCAGCATTACTCTGAGATATCATGTTTTACGCACTGTTTCTTTTTTAAAATATATCACAACCACTCATTATTTCCTCTGTTTGTTAGACAAATGTATTGGGTAAATTCCTACCTAAATGTTCTTCCTCTAAAGTAAAATACTACATCTGCAACAACTATATTATGAACATCGTCAATTTTTTGTTAATTTTGCATCTTCAAATTCAATAAATCCTAGCCTATCTCCGAAACTAAATGGCAAATTATTTTCGCACTTATTTGAACTTAACAATGGAAGAGTACAAAGTGTTGATTAGGTTTTGGTGACCTTGGCCTAATATTCAAGGTCACTTGGGCTGGTCAAATGTCAAAATTTGGGGTGACCATTTTTGCCATTTTTCCGTTCCTGAACAAAAAGCTTCAAATTCCCCTAATACATTGCTTATAGAATTCCTTTTACTAAGACAGTCTAAGGTTTGCAAAGTAAGCCCTAGTTATGGAGTTAAATGATCATGAAACTGGGTGGGGTAATTCGATACAATGCTGAGGTATTGCGTTTTATGCACCACATCTCTTTTAAAATATAGCAAACGCAATCATAACTTCCTCTGTTTGTTTGTTTACCTTAGGTAACATCCTACCTAGTTTTCTTCCTCTAAAGTTAAGTATGCCATCTGCAGCAACTCTTTTTATGAATATCTTCTACTTCTGAGAATTTTGCATCTTGGAATTCAATAAAAAAAAACAACATTTTTTCTGGAATTTAATGAAAGATTCCATTGAAATAAATCTGAAGACATTTGTTGGAGAAAACAAAATGTTGCCTAGGTTATGGTGACCTTGACCTTTTCATCATCGTTACATGGTCTTTGAAATTATCAGACAGTACCAATAAGGTCATATTCTGCCGACCCCACCCATCGCCGTCCCTGCCCCGCTCTCCCGATCACAACAGATCTTCATTTACTCAATAGCATAGACCTGTCTTATTTTTTCCCCTTCTTTGGAAAATATAAGGACTGCAGCTTTATTACATGACAATGTGCATTTTGCTTATTTTAAGTCTTGGAATTTGCAGAATCTTTGTTTATCTCACAAATCTGTGTTTGAATTCTTTTGAAACTTGTATGTAGATATTATTGTGAGTGCACAGAGTTGATTAGGTTTTGGTGATCTTGAACTTATTTTAAGGGCAGACTGAAATTGGACATTGTTAATTGTGTTGTGACCTTGAAAACAAGGTTATCAAAGCCTTATAAGCCTAATATTGTTTGTTTATCATTACTTATTCAGCCCCTTATTCTGTTCTGGTGACTATGCCTGTTAAACTAGTATCCATTCCACTCAATTGATCCCACAAACTATGCAAACAAGCTTAAGTTTACTAAACTTCAATCTACTTTGACCTTTAATGACCTTGAAATGTTGTTAATGTTAACCAACTTGAAATCATGGCCCAATAATTCATCTAAGCCAGTTTCGGAGAATCAAGTCAGGAGTCCCAATGAAACTATACTCTCAGCTTAAAAAATTTTGACCTACAAGTATTTTGTTCTGTGGTGACCTTGAAAATAAGGCCATGTTCACTGATTTAACAAAATCAGAGACATGTCCAGATATAACATCCAGCCAAGTTTGGTGTAATGCTGCATAATTTAAGTAACAGCTCGACTAAAGAGAAATATGAGCGCAAATGTAGATATCAAGCCTGTCCTGGCCTTGAAAATGAAGTCAAAGTCACCAAAATCTAAGCTCAAAGGCAAGTACCAATGATATAGATATCTGGGAAAGTCAATGAAAAGTCACAGGATTTGAATTTAATAATTCCCAAATAAAGACAAACATTCTTTTCAATTTTGAAAAATCTCACAGATCATGTTACCTTCAAGATAAGGTCAAGGTCACACAAACCTAGTCAGCCCTTTATATTCTCAAAACTTATAATATACTCAGATTAATTTCAAAAGAATCCCTTGTGTAATTCAAAAAAAAAATATGATTTTCTGAATTCCAAGATGCAAAATTCTCAGAAATAGGTTTCCATAAAAGAGTATCTGCAGATGGCATACTTTACTTGAGAGGAATAAAACTTTGTAGGCTGTTACCTAAAGCATACAAACAAATACAGGAAGTTGTGACTGCGTTTGCTGTATTTTAAAAGAGATGTGGTGCATAAAACACAATACCTCAGCATCGTATCGAAATACTCCAACCAGTTTCAGGATCATTTAACTCAATAACTAGGGCTTACTTTGCAAAACCTAGACTGTCTTAGTAAAATTAATTTATAGGCAATCTATTAGGAGAATTTGAAGCTTTCTGTTCAGGAACAGAAAAATGGCCAAAATGGGCGACCCAAATTTTGATATTTGACCAGCCCAAGTGACCTTGAATATTAGGCCAAGATCACCAAAACTTAATCAACACCCACCCACTTTCATTATCATGTTTATCAATAACTAGGGCTTACGTTACAAAACCAATACCATCTTAGTAAATGTGACACTATAGGCAATATATTAGGAGAAAATGAAGACTTTTGTTCCAGGGCGGGAAAAGGGCCTTATGGACACCCCCCCCCCCTTTGATGACTGAACTGCGCAACTGTTTCGTTCTTTGCAAAAAGGTAATTCTGGTTTTGATCACAGAAGTATAAGCAATGCCAGGATAGCAGCAGTGCTGTCTGGTATATCTCAAAGAAACTCGACGTGGCATGTACGGCCAGCTTATTGTGGGCCTAGTACTTTTGTGTAGCCATATTATAGTTCATATAATCTGAGATTCGGCTCGGGTCGGTATTTTCGTGGACGGGAAGACCTTTTTCCAGAACTTACAAGGCTTCAGATTTAGGAACTCCTCACAGAGGCCAGCCATGGCCAGCTAGGGATCAGGACCAATGAAAAATCAGTTAACCCTTCATATTGACAAATGGTATGATATTGGAGTATCATATACTATCACACACTGGTTGGAACAGGGCATACAATTCCCAATTAAAGACAGGACTGGACTATATAAGTGAGTCATTCTTTCTCTGACCTCTGAAGGGTTAACATCAGATTCTATTTATCTGATCGGCTGTAAATGGGGAGCTATTGTGACATCACAATGATTGACAACTTTGGTATATTTGAAGCTAACCTTCTTATCTCAGTTATGTACAACAGACACACTCCATAATTGGTTTCAATAGACAAATAAAACAATAGTTAATGTATTTATTTATTTATCTATTTTTAAATTACAAAGAAACAAAATACAAACATAGTTCATCAAGTTTCATTATATAGCATATAAATTTTAATATAATAAGCAAACAAATTAAAGCTTCAAATATGTGGAAAAAGTATAAGTTGACACTATCGAAAACATTTTTTGATAAATAAATAAATAAATGAAAAGCAATATGTTTGAATGAAAGAATCGCTTTTTAATTTGATGTTTTTTACCATTTTGCCTCTTGTTTTTCTTCTAGAAGAGGAAAAATAAAAAAGGAAAATGAATTTTACACAGGCAGTGTAGAATAAAGTAAAGTAAAATAATAAATAAAATAAAATTGACACAGCTAAACAAATGATGTAAAGACAGAATGAATAAATCAGATGTCCTGCCTTATCTCATTCTAATCTCAGGTTAGCTTAAAAAATAAAATAAAATATAGATTTTGGGTACTCGTTAGAATTGTCTCAGTGTGGCACTTATAACAAGCACCTACAATATACCATCAAGTGAGGGTATACATTTGTATGGCTTCAAAGAGGCAATTCAAATGAGCCCTCCACAATATATTATAGAGCGTTAGTACTTGATCTATTTCTAATGAGTACTAGGACTAGCATTTTCCTTATACAAATGTACAATGTAGCGGTTCTAACGACCCCCATACTATACTATAGAGGGTTGGTACTTGTTTGAATGGTCTCAATTAAGGTATCTTTAGTTCATACCATGAATAGATGTGCCATTTTTAAGTTCCTCTCAAACAAAAGTTTCTCTTCAGCTACCTCATTTAGCTGTTGAGTCAGGATAAAATAAAATCTGGCCTTGCATGATGGCATAAGATAAAATATGGAATGCATGAACAAAACTATTAACATCTAGGAATTATATAAGTCTAATGAGCAGCCAAAAGGCATTTATTAGACCCGCCTCAAATATCACATTAAAAAGCAATTCTTTCATTCAAACATTTTGCTTTTTATTAATTTTTTTTATTTATATATTTTTCGGAAAAAAAGGTTTTCTTTAGTGTCAACTGATAATTTTTCCACATATCTGAAGCTTTAATTTATTTGTTTGCTTATTGTATTAGAACTTATATGTTATATAATTATATTTATGAAATATGTTTCTATTTTATTTCTTTATAATTTACAAATAGATAAATTAATAAAAACATGTACATTAATCATGACTAAATTGTTTAATTTGTCTATTGAAACCAATAATGGAGTGTCTGCTGTTACATAACTGAAATAAGAAGGTTAGCTTCAAATATACCAGAGCTGTCAATTATCGTGATGCCACAATAGCTCTCCATTTACAGCCAATCAGATAAATAGAATTTGATGTTAACCCTTCAGAGGTCAGAGAAAGAATGACCGAGGTTTTCCTGTGCTCCCTTATATAGTCCAGTCCTGTCTTTAAGTAGGGCGTTGCGTTCTGGTAAAACTACAGCTAGCGGTTAAGCTAGAATTACAGGACAATGTGTATCACTGTGTAAATGCATTTTCCCTGTGAAATTGATATTACGCAATTTATACCGCCAGCTAGCTCAAAGAGTAAACTGGGAGTCAGAAAACAGATTTATATCCTTATACACGTAATGATCTATAGTGTTTTTTTTTTTTTTATAAATATCTCGCATTGGATTTCCTTATATGTAGTAGATAGACAGTTGGCAACTGACGCATCATCCTACGGTTTGGGAGCATGGATCCCATGTATGAATGCCCAAGGGTTTCGGAATACAAGTGTTTCCATGAAAAGTTCAAACTACCGAGAACTGTTGGCGGTTTTGATGGGACTGTTGTCATTCAAAGAGCAACCTAGAAACAAACAAGTCAAAATGCTCTCCGGCAATTTTACGACAGTAGCAATGTTAAACGGTAAGGGTGTGTCATCCGTACAGTTGGATGCCATTACCAGAAGCATACATCTGAGGATATGGAAGCAAATATAGGTCTTACAGCCAAATACCGTTCGGCCGTTATGAATAAGCAAGCAGATTACCTGTCAAGAATAAAATCCACATACGAGTGGCGTCTCCATCCAAATCTATTCAGAATGATAGATTCGATATGGGGACCTGCTTACACAGACCGTTTTGCTTCCATGACCTCAAACTCAAATTCCAATTTACAATTCGCTGTATTGAGACCCAAAACCTAAAAGGGTAGACGCCGTGTCACAAACAGATTGGCCATCCATGAACAATTTCGTCAACACTCCTTTCGCCCTGATACCCAGAATTCTCAAGTTGATAAAACAGCAGAAAAAGCAGTGGCTACAGTTATTGCTTCACAGTGGATAAGTAGGAATCTTAATAGACAGGCCGATCAAGTTACCAGTATCACAACGGATAATCATAGCTCCAGAAGAACAAGAGCTGGGTCATCAATGCGTGTAGTGTTTCTGGCCGTCTCGACTCAGGAGTCTTGGATGGTCGGTAAGGGCTGCCAGACAAACTATTCATTCTTTGGCCGCCTCGACGCTCATATCATGCAATAGTTGCATCGACAAATATATCAATTACTGTTCACAAAGAGAAAAAGACTTTTCTGACGAGAACAATATAGAAATTTTTGCTAAATTTCTATGTCACATTGCAGATACGCCAAGGAGGCCTGAATGGATTATTAAGTCAACTATGGCTGCAATAACATTCTTATTTGAAGGATTAGGAAAAGTGTCTTCAGCGCACAATTCGGACATTAAGAGGCTTACTGTGGCCTTGGTTAAAACAGGAACTTCTAAAGCAATGCCAAGACAGAGGCCAATGCCTGTATTAGCTTTCGTCAGTCTTTTCGGTAGCTGGGGAAGTAATGAGCAATTGACTTTAAAGGATTTAAGGCTGAAGGCTATAACTTTAGTGGCAATAATCCTTATGACCCGACCCTCAGACCTGGCTCCAAAGGCAAAAGTATTTGACCACCAGAGTCTTTCATTCAAAAGAGTTATTGTAGCTACCAATGACGTTCAGTTTGAACCTGACGGTTCCATGAGACTTATATTCTGGAGTATTAATACTCAGCGTAAGGGCTTTTAGGTTAAAATTCCTGCATCAGAGGATAAGATTATGGATCCGGTCGATTGTTTAAAGGCTTCGTCAAGTTGTGGGTATTCCGATGGGTACGAATTACTCGTCCCTTTTGGCTGATCTTTTCTTGTTTTGTTCATGGTGCCTCTTTCCGTTGAAAACAAATCTGTAATTATTGAAGCCTTTAGCTCGACTTCTAGATATTTGGGTGATATATTAAACATTGACTATACCTATTTCGATGATTTGATCAGTCAAGTTTACTAGCCTGAAATTCAGTTAAATAAAGTAAATTCTTCTGAAACCGAGGCCCCGGTTTTTTTTTATTTACATATATCTATTGAAGATGGACTTGTTTCCTGCAAAATGTATGATAAATGCGATTTATATATATATATATATATGATTTTGAGATTGTATTTTTCCTTTTTTGGATGGTGACGTTCCTCGTGTGGCATCCTATGGTGCTTATATTTCGCAATTAGTTCGACATGCTAGAGTGTCTAGTCATGTAACTGCCTTCAACACTCGTAATAAATTGTTAACAGCTTAACTTCTCAACCAGGGTTAAAGGTATCATAAACTACGCAAAGCCTTTTCAAAATTGTATAGACGTCATTTCGATTTAATTTCTAAATTCAATGTTGGACTTAAATCTCTTCTGCAACAAGGTCTATCGGAACCTGAAACTTATGGTGACTTAGAATATAACTTCAGAAAAATATATAATTGCAATGACTTCAGCACCCAATTTCGTAAAATCATTCTTCGGTATAAAAAGACTGGGTACAGCATAAATGTTATACGAGAGACTGCATGCATAGTAGTAAACCCAATCAGGGCTGACAACTTTGCTTCCCTCCTTAATTGCACACCGGTGGGTCAGACCTCAGATTCTATGACGGTTCCAGCGTAAATAGAGAGAATTTAATTTTAAGTGATGTTTGTTGGTCCCTGATGCTCTGTCTCGGAGTCTAACTGTTGGTTTTCCTTTGCTCCAGCATTTCAGTGGTTTCTTGCTGTTGAGTCCTCACCGTTGTCTTTGGTTGTTTGATTTTTGTGTTCACGGAGATGTTGTACTGATGAGTTGGGAGGCCTTCGTGCGGACTGAACGGGTTGCTTGTAAGTAAGGGCGAGGATTGTGGCCACAGCCCCAGCGGAATTCGTTTCACTGACCGCTCCAAGGCGATTCTTCTGTCGCGGTCTATTTTTGTTATGACTTGTTATCTGACTGTAAGCTTATGCCGTGGCCTGTTGTCCGTCATCCGTCCGTCCGTCGTTAGCTTTTTACAGTTTCGACATTTCCTCCCGAAACGGCAGTCAGATTAAGCTGATATCTAGTGGTAGGCATCGAATTGAGCTGAAACTTTATGACAGATATCGGTGTGACATGGGGATTCAGATTTGTAAATTCATTCCATTCTGATATCCAAGATGGCCATCATGGTGGCCATCTTGAAAT
Source organism: Lucinisca nassula (assembly GCA_963580285.1). Taxonomy (NCBI): domain Eukaryota; kingdom Metazoa; phylum Mollusca; class Bivalvia; order Lucinida; family Lucinidae; genus Lucinisca; species Lucinisca nassula. Next base: position 67,869,114 of record OY757021.1, on the reverse strand, counting down.
TCTTCAAACGATATCTCCTCCCAATTCAAAGGTCAAATTGAGCTGAAACTCGATGGGAGGCATTGGGAAGACATGGAGATTCAGATTTGCAAAAATGGTTCCGTTCGGATTTCCAGGATGGCTGCCATGGCGGCCATCTTGATAATCTTCAAACGACATCTCTTCCCGAAGCAAAGGTCAAATTTGAGCTGAAACTTGATGGGAGGTATCAGGGTGACATGGAGATTTAGATTTGCTAAAATTGTTCAGTTCCGCTATCCAAGATTATTGTCACAAACGTTTAGTCAATAGTGATATTTACGTAAAATCGCTGCATACAAACATTTTTTCCACAGTGATTTTTACGTGAAATTCATCAAAAATAAAATAAATAAACAAATAGATAAATAAATGAATAAATATAGGATCTTGCATGAGTGTTCATGTATTATTGAATTTATTAATTGAGTTGAGGAAAAGGGATAAAATGCGAGGCTTTGCCGAGCATTTTATCCCTTTTCTCCAACGAGTTTAATAAATTCAATAATACATGAGCACGAATGCAAGATTCTGTTTATCATATGACATTTAAAACGCATTTTATTCTCGATTGTTTACAAAAATATCAATATTCCGCCATTTGTAAACGCGACGTCGTTAAAGACGCCGTACATGTAACGTTACGGGACGTATCTAGCTAATTTGCATATTTAATCCACTAGTGGATTATCGAAAATATTACATATAGATTATTCATTTTCCTAGTTGAAATATGGGATTTATAAACCGAGGGAGGTAAAACAATCCGATAAAGAAACGAGTGCGAAGCACGAGTTTCTTTAACGGATTGTTTTACCTCCCGAGGTTTATAAATCCCATATTTCAAATAGGAGAAATGTATAATCTGTATATTACATGCACTTCCATAGACTTTTAGGAGAGTTTGGATCTTGAATTTTGGATCTGAATGCCCGTTCAGTTGACTGTTTACAGCTCATGTAAACGGTTCAATCAGCGAAGTGTTACAGAATCTGGGTGGAAGAACAACTGGATGGGCGCCATTTTGAAAGCGCTTTCTACAGTTTTGAACAAAAATAGAAGAAACAAATTATTTCAGTGATAAAACAAGTAAAACGTTAGATTAAATAAAGCAAAACTTACATCCCAATCAATGGTCATATCCATGTTTTCTTTTGTTTCAGCGTTGCATCCGACTCAAACGTCACGCATTCTGAACGTCTGTTGATATTTCTTAGACGCCATTACAATGACGTCATGAATAACGTCGCCGTGATTGAAACTTTCCCGCGTTTGAATAGAACAATTTCACTGCAAAGCGGTATCTCGTATCTTGTACATAAAGTAGTTCCAGCTGAAGGGATTTATTTCCCCGTCTAAGAGGAAATATTTCTTCCTAGCAAAAAGGAAAATATCAAGTTTATGTCTGATAGAACTCCTGGTATTTCTCTGTTATGCATGTAATATATGGCGTTATTACACTCTCAGACGCGACGTCATTTGATAAATAAATAAATAAATAACCTCGCTGTTATTTAGCAGCGCATAACGTAAAATGATCTCTGGTACACATTTTTATTTGTTGAACTGTCAGTACATCTAGTTTTGTTTTTGCAAAAGCTATTCATATTTTCATCAAATGTTCTATAAAAGGAAACAAGGACCTCAACAAAGAACTCAAAACAATGTAGTGTACAAGTATTTTCTGGACCAAACTTGCTTGTTTCGGCCAATTAGGCCTCGTCAGTGACCCTCGATTTCTTCATATTCCGCAGTTGAATCAATGATCCCAGTAGACTAGAAAATATAACATACACTATGGTGGATTTGCCGTATGAAGTGATGACTTTTTAACGATAAATTAATTAACGACATCGTTAGCTTGGAACAAGCAAGCTAAGTAGAATCATGTTTTGAAGACCATGTTTTTTTCTTACTTTTCTTTTTGCCCTTTGCTGTGCTCACTTTTAGGTTTTAACCAATGGAAAGCTCGTCGTATGACCGTTTAAACCTTTTTGAATCAAATTACAGATTTAAGCTAATGGAATGTGTTCTTTTGGGATATTTGTTTCACACCTCCGTAAACAAGCCGGATGTTGAAACTGAGCGTATTTTGATCTGTCTCTGATGTCAATTTCATATGCATATCGGATGTCAGATCATTTTTCTGCATGACGATTCGTAATTAAATGGATCATGTCATAGACTTTTATAACTTGTAGGAATTCCACTCCAAAGAAGTACATGTCCAGTCGAACGCCGCCCCTGCCCATCGGGGCTTGAAGAAATGGATGGGCTGCACGATGCTTCCACGCAGAGCTGAAACTGACCGCACACAAGTACTGGTAAACCGCTTAGAGGATCTTAGCCTGCCCAGGCAAAGTGGTGCTAGTGGGACCGCCCATGCTTATAATCCCTATTGGTTTCATTGGGTGACAGGGCTTGAGATGTCATTTCATCTCAATGTCGGGTAAAAGTCCCACGAAATTGGAAGCGACGTCTCCAAAATGACATAGACAGTGTTGACGGGGACGTTAAACCTCAAATCAAACAAACAAATGCTCAGTCGAACGTCGCTGGCATGATATGAGCTTTTCGTAATGTCACTAATAGGCTTGCAGTTTTTTACGTTAAGTGCGAGAACAGGAGTATACAAATAAACGACCAAAGCGCCACCGAACGAGAATAATCGGGACTAGAAGAAGCAGAAGCGGAATTTCAAGAGCAAAAGCGAACGAGAAAAAAAAAACAAAACAAAACAAAAAAAAAAAAAAAAAAAACAATACCTAAAAATCATATGAGCCCCGCCAAGCGAATTTGGGTCTTCGAGCATTCCGTCATGACAAATTTTAACTGCGCATGCCTAGCCATTCAGAGGGGCCAGGGATATGGCTTTTTGTCTGAAGGTTCCTCTTGATTCACTGCTTGTATGAGCGAGTAGCGAAGGTTCTGGCGAGACTGCGCGGATGCGCAGGCTCGCCTGAACCTTCGCTGCTCGCATAGGCGATAAGTACCAAAATCGCTTAACGGGGCCCATATCATAATGCAGTGCTGCACAGTTGCAATTGGTTACAGCATAACAGAATATCCAAACTGCATGCAACTGCGAATGCCATCATATTAAATTGCAATCACAATTTTGAATATTTGAGTTTTTACTTAAAAACTGTTCCATAGGACCACAGTGTATGTTTTCAACAGATGTAAAGAAATAATCCATATACTTGTGGACTCATCATTCTCAATAAAATTGGGCTTTCATGGACATTCATATACAAACTTGATAATGTGATGATAGAGCGATGGTAGCACGTGATCTAGTCCGTGAAATGAACACCCACCAAACCTCACTTTATATAGAGAAAACTTGGGTTTACGGGGTATACATTATTTTTCTTATTTCTGCTCCAAGACATAGGTTGTGGGTGCTCGTTAGAACCGCCTCAATGAGGCGGTTCTAACGAGCACCCACAACCTATGGTTGGGGCGGTTCTGGGTGAATAAGTGTTTACGTCCACCAACAGCTAAGGTCATACGGAGACGAGACCCAGGTTTAAAGACTCATCCGAAAGTCTGGAGAAGCCCGGGATCGATCCTGCGACCACTGATTTACAAGGCGAGATGCGTAACCACTACATCACTGAGGCTTCTGAGGCGGTTCTAACGAGCACTCATAGATAAGAACAATATCACACCCTTTCTTCATAAAAAGTAGCAATTTTGGAAACCTGAAAATGCACTTTGTCGCACGGGTTTGTTATTGTAATGGTGTTACTATAAATTAATATACAAGGAAATCAGCGGGACCTTCCATGACTTATATGATACGCGGATAGATTTGAAACGTCACACTGTTTCTTTACTTCCTACTATGTTGCTCGCTCTACAAACAATTGACTGCACGAAAACTCTATTGATTTAATATCTGACGTATCAGTTACGACAGTAGCAGAAGAAATTTTGAAATACATGTAAAACATTTCTTTCTTTAACAGAAAAAAAGGATTGACATTTAAAATGCCGATTTTCTACGTTAAATACGCGTTACGAGTATAAACGTTTAAATAAATGTGGTCTGCTCCGCAATGAAATAATAACAGTTTAATATTGATTTTTTTTTTTTTTTTTTTGTAACGTGAAGGGCAGTTCTGTTTTTTTTTTTTTTTTTTTTTTTTTTTTGTTTTTCTTCACACAAAATTCTGAGAAAGTGAAAAAACAACAAAAAAAGAAAAAAAGAAAACTCCTTAACCCCTTATACTGCTCAACACGGCAACCCTTCGCTTTGAAAACAGTGTGGATTCAGATCAGATGGTCTCTGAAGATCTACACTGTTTTGGCAAGCTGTTTGTGAAATGAAATTATACATTAAATCAAGTAGTTTGATTGGTTGATGGTCAGAAATGGGTGCGACTAAATTAATTTATTCAGCAGGCTAAGGGTTAAACCAAATGCTTATACCTGGCGCATATGACGTATTTCCGTTGTTGTTTTTTTCGCAAGGGAGAAAAGTTTTGTGACGTCATTACTTTCATGTGAAATAGGAGGATTTCGAGGGTCTATAGCTACAGGAAAGGATTTGCTCCTTTGGAGCAAATTCTTTCCTTTAGTTATAGACCTACATGGATAAAGAGAGATAATATATTTTTAAAAGCGGGGACTCCCCTGATGACGTGTTCGTACCACTTAAAGTGAACAGGTCTAGGAATTCCCGTAAAGTTACTTAGAAACATTGTTCCACCCTGATCATTTTTTTTTTATTTATTTATTTTGTCATAGGACAATCGTCTTGCCGAGCATTTAGTATTTTGAAATTGATAATCTTTTCACTCACGTGACATTTTCGCTTCCGTGTAAATTCAAAAAATTATTTTTAGAATAGGCTCGTGAATATGAATGGTTTTTCTGCACACTATTTGCAATTAAGAAAAGTCTTAAAATCAATGTGCTCAATACGCAAAAAGTACTTGGCTGCAAATCATAGATCTGGCACTTATGAGAAAAGGTCTGTTATTTATTTATTTATTTATTTATTTATTTATTTATTTATTTATTTATTCTTGTTCTTATTTTTATTTTTGTTATTGTTAATAATAATAATTATCATCATCATCATCATCATCATCATTATTATTATTATTATTATTATTATTATTATTACTGGTTTACATTCGATCTGCCCATCACGTCACAAGTCCGTCATCAGGAAAACACGTCTATATAATTTTGACCCCTTTGAACCCCAGTTTTTATAGTAAAACAGGGGTTTAAAGGGGGTATATCTTAATCGAGGCGGGTCTAACGAGTGCCCACAATCTATATTTTAGAGCAAAAAATAAGAAAAATATCACAAGTTTCATCTTAAAATTTTGGATTTTTTTGGCGGTAAAGTTTACAATGCATTTGCATATGCGTGTATTCGTAATGAAAATGAACTCCCCCAAAACTCCACATTTTATAGAGAGAACTGGGGTTTACCGGGGTATATATTAATTTTCTTATTTCTGTTCCAAGGCAAAGGTTGTGGGTACTAGTTAGAACCCCCTCAACCAACAACCTAAGTTTGCAGTATAAATAAGAAAAATATCACGGATTTTCATCAGAAAAGTAGCCATTTTGGAGATGGGAAAATGCAATAAATATCGCATGGGTATGTTATAGTCATAGGGGCTTGAATCATGAAAAAAATGAAGGAAATATGTTTTTTTTTTGTTTTTTTTTGGTACTATAATAGTCTCTAATAAAGTACCAAAAAAAAAAAAAAAAAAAAAAAAAATTTTCATTTTTTTTCATGATTCAAGCCACTATGGTTATAGTAATGGAAACAATTTAAAAAAGATAATTTAAATCTAAAGACATATGTTTATACCTTACTAATATATTTTCTCGATCTTATCCAGGAATGTAAAAAAAATTCTCTAAAAAAACATAACAAAACAAATAAAAAAAAACTAATTTATACCATCAAGAGAACACATCCGTTTGGTTCTTTCATATCACCAAAACGGTAGATTTTCTGATGCAAAATTGCGATACTTTTATTTATATTAACCCATATATGACAATGGAATCTTCCATCATATAAATTTGGAGTTGTCCATTTTCAATTATAGGGGTGTCAGATTTGTTGTGTTTAATGTAAGTTGTTCAAAAATGTATGTTCTTGAGCAAACAGTGTAGACCCAGATCAGACGCCGCGTTATGCGGCGTCTGATCTGGGTCTACATTGTTTGCCAACGTCCCAAAAAAGGGCCACTAGGCATATATGGGTTAAAACATAAGCTGTGGGGCCTCATTAGAACCGCCTTTGTCTTGGCACAGAGAGAAATTAATAAAATATTTACCCTCTGAAAATCCCGTTGGTGTGGAGAATGCAGAGATGTTCATTACCGGGACATATGTTAACGTGATTCGAGTTTTTGTTTCGTGATTTTATGTTTATCTGTTTGATTTGAGGTCTGATTAACGTCCCCGTCTATACTATTTAGGTCGTTTTTGGAGACATTGCTTCAAATATTGTGGGACTTTTACCCAACACTGAGATGAAATGACATCTAAAGCCCTGCCACCCATTGAAACCATCAGGATTTATATGCATGGGCCGTCCGATTTGCAATACTTTGCCTGGACAGGTTTTGACCTTCTAAGCGGTTTACAAGTACCACTGTGTGGTCGATTTCAGTTCTGTATGGAAGCACCACCATGTAGCCCAGTCTATTGCTCCAAGCCCCGATGGCCGCTGGCCCGTGATTTTATGTATTGTAGAGGTAACACCAACATCATAAGCATAACCATCATCATCTTCATCATCACCATCACCATCATCATCATCAACTACGACGATGGTGACATCAAGAACAATAACACTTATTCTTAAACAAGTTTACAGATGCATTGAAACTCTCTCGCTTACATGCAGACAATTACATTGATAATGTCCGTGAAATGACATTAGTTTATACTAATTTATTTTAGTTCGATTGCGATGAAAGCTTCAAGTTATTGAATCGTTCTCGAACACTCATTCCGGGTGTTTTCACGCGCGCGAGAGAGAGAGGCATGCAGTGGCTTTTACACCACTGCTACCCATTTACATCTGGGTGGAGTGGGGCAGTGTCATTACGTGTGTTAACCAAGGACACACCTCGATATCGGTGACCGAATTCGAATGCACAGCCTCTCGATCATAAGTCGACATTACGATAATGCACCTACAAAAATACATTGTAAATTTTACCGCTGAAAAAAATATATGAAAATTTAAGATTAAAACTTATTTCCGCTAAAATAGAAAACCTCATCGAGTGGTTCTAACGAGTACCCACATTTACAACAGAAATAAGAAAAATAAGGTTTACCCCTGTAAACCCCAATTTCACTATATAAAAGTAGGTTCAAGGGGTTCAAAATTATATAGGCGTGTTTTCGCGATGAACGTTCAGGAGTAAAAAAACGTTATTAAGGGAAAATGTGATTAAACAATATTTATTATTATTATTATTTTGTTGTTCCGGCCCTTTCAAAATTATTTCACTTATTTCGAGCCAATCATTAATCAGAGGTGGGCGAAACCGGGGTACCCAGAGAAAAAACACCTGACTTTCCGTTTCAGAAAAGTGTGTCTCACATGTAACCAGAGCGAGGCTCAAACCCCCAGTGGAGAGAGACCTATTTATTAAGATTTTGCTGAGATACATGATTTGAGCCCCTTAGAACGATCTGAATGAGGCGGTTCTGACGAGCACAAGCAATCAATAATCGGATCAAATAGAAGAGATATCTCAAATTTCTATCTGAAAAAAAAAAAAAAAAAAAAAAAAAATGCTTTTAACAGCATTTCGCCATATGGGTGTATTGTGCACTGCGGCAACACATTCGTGTGACATAGTGCATTCTTTCCTGACTCAGAAAATAAAGCCAAAAAAAAAAAAAAAAAAAAAAACTTGGTTTTGTTCCGGTGAAAAGTCGCAATATTTCTAAACATAGATTGTGGGTACTCGTCAGAACCGCCTCATTGGGGTGGTTCTAATGATTACCCACAAGCAGGAATTTGCGAAATAAAACCTGATGATGTACACCTTAAACCCTAGTTTTCTCAGAATAAAAGTGGGGTTTACAATGGTGGCCATAACGTGATGGGTAATGTACTGGCAAAGTTCTCATCACGAGAACCACATATCGAGAAAATCTCATCACGACGTGTTGTCAGGTATGCGCAAACTTTTATATGGAGTGAGTGAGTGTTCGAGTTTTACGTCCCACCAACAGCTTAGGTCATACGGAGACGGGACCTCGGTTTAAAGACTCATCCGAAAGTCTGGAGAAGCCCGGGATCGATCCTGCGATCCCTGGTTTACAAGGCGAGTAGCGTAACCACTGCACCACGGAGACTTCTACTTTTATATGGAACGCTATAGGAAAACTTTATCGCATTTTCTATTATGGTTATTATTCCTGTGCAAAAGGTTCTGCAAAGCTCATTATGTCAGTGTTGTTATGATACTTGTCTCAAAATTCTATCTTGAGAATAAATAAGTTTTTAAGGAAATATATAGAAGTACCGTGAAAATGTAATAAATAAATACTAAAACGATGTTTTAACATTTAACACGATTTAAAGTCCTTTTCATCCTTAATTTCTCTGAACGAAAATACGGCACTTACATCACGTGAACAAGTCCGTGAAATGAACACCACCTTACACCCCATTTTGTAAAGAGAAAACTGGGGTTTACGGGAGTAAACAATATTTTTCTTATTTTTACTCCAAGACATAGGTTGTGGGTACTCGTTAGAACCGCCTCAATGAGGCGGTTCTAACGAGTATCCACAACCTATGTTTGCAGTATTTATAAGAAAAATATCATGGATTTTCATCCGAAAAGTAGACATTGTGGAGATGTGAAAAAATGCACTATGTCGCACGGGTGTGTTATCGTAATGTAGGCTGTGTAAACGGTTTCGTATGCCAAAAAAAAAAATCTCTTCTTTTTAATGATATAAGTTTCATTTCAAAAACATTTGGGGAAAAGGGTCTTTTTCGATGATTTGTATGCATCCCTTTCGTGACGTTACAGGATTTTATTATATACCCAGAAAATGTCCCGTTTACTTTGTACAGAAGTTACCGGTCAATATTTTTCCATATTGCCCGTAGTCAAGTTCATATTGCCCGGAGATAAGCAGTCTCGTGCATAACAGTACTACTTTCAAATTTCTCAGTTTTGAATCTTAAAAATCGGCAGCCATCTTGTCGTGCGAATCGACTGAAAGAACGTAAAACAAAACGAATATAGGTTCTGACAAAGTTTATAAACCGCATTTATGCTGTCAAATTTGACCTACTTGCAATCTGTTTAGATTTTCAATACTTTCTTCTAAGAAATCAGGAGTATTTTGAAAGAAATATAACCGACGCTTCGGAAAAAAATGGCGTCCTGTGTTTGGAAACGTCAATGTTTTTAATGACGTCACATCCACCAACGTTAACGTCGTCTTCACTTTGGCGCCGTTGGGCGTGGTTTTTCAACGAGTAGGGAGACACTTAACGACCTTCATTATTATCCATTTCAAACCACTTAAAAGATGTATAATCTGATTTTACGTTCACAAATTCATACCAGGCAATCCTGAATTCTAGTCGACACTTGAAATTTTGGGTATATAATAAAAAGGTTATTGACTTTATATTGTGAAATATTCGGCACTCGTTCATATGGCGAAGACGCACTAAGCTCGTGCGTCCTTCGCCATATGAACTCGTGCCGAATATTTCGCAATATAAAGTCAATAACCTATAATTATCGTACAATGCCGGAAACCTCCCCGATAGACTGCCATTGCCACTAATCCCATGGACCGATAAGATCAATACGGACTGATGTGATTTTCTCCATATGACTCGTGTGATATTTTTTTTTTTTTGGGGGGGGGGGGGGGGGGGTTGGGGTTTTACGGCCTTTTCAAGATTATTTCACTCATATCGAGCCGATCGTTAATCATAGGTGGGCGAAAACCGAAGTACCCGGGTGTGAGGGGTGGATGGAAAAATCCGTCCCGAGGGTCACTGTCCGGCATCACGAGGTCACGAGGCTTGCCGAGTGATGCCATACAGTGATCCGAGGGACGGATTTTTCTATCCACCCCTCACATCCATATAGGATTCTTTTTCTTGCATACCTTCCATTTCTAAGAGCGGATTTTTGATGCTGCAATCACTTCGGTTACCGACGTCCGCCATATTGTGATGACACTACAGGAATGTTTGGTGATGTCACGTTACATGCTGTGACGTGAACCTTAACGACGTCGTATTAAACCAGTGCATTTATCAAACACGCGAGAAAATTCGATTTAGGGTAAGAACACCAGGGTTAGAACAGAATTTCTATCCCAAGCTAAAACTATGTATTTCCGGTGTGCAAGAAGATACGTTACGCTACTTTACGATATGATAATAGGCAATACTTCCTACAGCACGACACGACACAGCAATACACGTAACGAATCGATCCTTACTTAACCGTGGCACACGATCGCCCGTAGTTTAATAAACTTTGTATTTACCATATATGCATTATTTGCTGGCTCCTAGCTTGCACATTGTCAATATTGGAAAAGCAGGTAACCAGACCCCCTGACCTTTCAAGGTCAGGGGGCTGGTTACCTGCTTTTCCAACACTGATAACCTGCAGACTAGGAACCAGCAGATAATGCAAAACAGGTGAATAAGTGCATAGTGTTTACAGGCGATTACGCGGATACAAGTCTGTGGACACAGAAACATCCTGACAGCTGGACAACGCAGGACATAACAACCTGGGGTAATCATGTGGCGGACGAGAACAGTTTGTCGTCATCAATACGTCGAGCACTCATTATGAACTTGCGTCGTTTCTCCGGCAGACAGCTGGTGCGAATGACATATGATGATGTCAGACGAAATTTTCCTGACGTCCAAGACATTCTTTATTCTTCAATGCAGACGGCATTCCAGAAATACGAAGAAATGCAAGGTAATGCTTACATAATTTAACAACCCTGTTCAAATGTACATAGCGTGAAAATGACGCCAGTTAATGTCAGAAACATCGCACCAACGACCATTCACGGCGTTACATAAGCTGATATGACGTTGGGCGTCCATTTCGATTTTAACAAATAAAAATCTGTCGGAAGCGCCGTCGCTTTCGTCAGATTTTCCCACTTTTCCATCTGCGTTTGTCGAAATCCAGCCAACATTTCAGACTGTAAAACATGCTTTTACTCGTACTTTAACGTTTATGGGCGCCGTTACACCGACCAACATTGAGAACAATGGAAAGTGACGCCAAAAACGTTTTAAAATGGCGGCGTTCGCCCAGTGAATTGTAGAAAAATAATTCACGATTCCGTTGACAACATATTCTTGAACACCAGAAAAGGAAATCTACAGTTTTAGCTTGGGATGGAAATTCTGTTCTAACCCTGGTGTTCTTACCCAAAATCGAATATTCTCGAGTGTTTCATAAATGTACTAGTTGAATACGACCTCCAATGCGCGTCGTTAAGGTTGACGTCACAGCACGTTACGTAACGTCACTAAACAGTCCTGCAGTGTCATCACAATATCGCGGACGTCGGTAACCGAAGTGACTGCAGCATTAAAAATCCGCGCTAAGAAATGGATGGTATACACGAAAAAGAATCCTATATGGGTGTGAGGGTTGGATAGAAAAATCCGTCCCTCGGGATCACTGTCCGGCATCACTCCTATCTCACGTTTGGCAGGGTCGCTAAAATTTTCTTTTGCTCATGATATGTCTAATATCTTGTTCTTAGAACTAGATGTATAAAGGTGCATGCACACCAGATATCGAAATCCATAGTTTTAGCTTGGGATAGAAATTGTGTTCTAACCCTGGTGTTCTTACCCAAAATCGACTATTCTCGCATGTTTGATAAATGCACTAGTTGAATACAACCTCATGTGCACCGCCGTTAAGGTTGACGCCGCAGCACGTTACGTGACGTCACTAAACATTCCTGTAGTGTCATCACACTATGGCGGACGTTAGTAACCGAAGTGTGTGCAGCGTTAAAAATCCGCGCTAAGAAATGGAAGGTATGCAAGAAAAAGAATCCTATATGGGTGTGAGGGGTGGATAGAAAAATCCGACCCTCGGGATCACTGTTCGGCATCACTCGGTAAGCCTCGTGATGCCGGACAGTGACCCTCGGGACGGATTTTTCCATCCACCCCTCACACCCATATAAGATTCTTATATTCTTACACGGCGCGTCTATATAGGCAACAGTAAGAAGCCGTGATTTGTTCTGCAACAAAGCTCTGGGCAGAAGAGCGTGACGCGAAAATCTGCCGTATTATGACGTCACTCGAAGATCTAGGAATTATTGCGCTGAAACGATTTTCTCTCGTACCGAAAACAGAAGGACATAAATGTCTGATACGCTCTTATGATTTCATCTAGTTTACAAGTAACCTCCAAACTTTAATTTATCACTGAATAAACCATGCACGAATGGTTTATGAAAAGAAAGAACCAAGAAAGATGTTTTTGCGACAACAGGTTTTCGAGTTACATCTTGAACAAATTCTATCTGGTATAATCTCGTGAATCGCTAAGTGACTCTGGTTATTGTCATCTTAGCGCCTATCTCACGTTTGGCAGGGTCGTTGTTTCTTTCCTTTTGGTGTCTGTGATGGGAGCTGTGGGTTAATTGTTTCAATTCCTGATCATTGCCTTTTTAATCACCCACGGTAAACGACTCGTTGGCGCTTGAGTCATTAAAGGTTTAGTGTAGTAAATTACTGGAAAGAGTATATTTTGTTTCCTCTGTTTGTTCTAGGTGCTCCGTCAGTATCTACACAAGGTAGAAAGAGGAGTTATATCCGAAGTGTTTCGGACTCTGAACTTCAAAAGCAAGAAACAGAACAAGGTAACTTCCGCTATCAACTATAAGACATCAGAACCGCCAAAGAAAATTCTCAGCAGGCGACAATCGTTTTTTTTTATTTTCAGAAGTTTGTCTGCTCATATTAAAGGTCAAGCCTAATGATTTTTCCATCAAAACATTTTCCTGCGTTTCTCCTCTATTTTAGTCATTGCTCTGTTAAAACGTTCGGTTCAACCATGTTATCCTGAGATGAATTCCAATTTGTTTTAAAAATGCATACCTTTGATTGACAAAAGTTTGAAAGAACCTTCCTGAAATTAAAGGAAAACCCTTCTAAAATAAAAGTGAAGGCAATGATCAGGATTCGATACAATTACCCCACAGCTCCCATCAGAGATACCAAAGGAAAAAACACAAACAAGAAGTAACTAAATCCTAATGTAAATGTCACAAGCGGATAGCCGAAAGGACGGCTATTTTCCCACATAATTATCAAACGACTGTCCAAAATGAAAAAAAAAAAAAAAACAACAACAAAAAAAAAAACACATAAATAAGCAGTATATACATACAGTGTACAAAGACAAACTGTAACAATTAATATACCACGACAGAAGAACCGCCATGGAACGATCAGCAAACAGTATTTCACTGGTGGGGGGGGGGGGGGGGTAAATAGATTTTTCATGGCCAGAACTCTCGCCCTTGGGTCTGTTGTGGTTTAGACAAATAACTGGTTCTATCAGCATGAAGGCTTTCTAACTCATATGTGTTACATCTCCGAGAACATAGAAATCTAACAACTAGAGATGAAACAACGATTAGAGCTAGACAGCATGAAGTAACTGAAATAAATGCGGGAGTTCAAGAAAACCAACCGTTCGGACCAGAGACAGGGCATCAGGTACCAACCGACGTTACCTAAAATAAAACGTTTAAGTAAGCCTTTACGGTGGAACCGCCATAGAATCTGAGACTCGAACAGCCAGCGCGCAATTAAAGAGAGAAGCAAAGTTATCAACCATGATTGGGTTAACTTCCACGCATGCAGTCCGCCGTATCACATTTATATTGTAACCAATCCTTCTATATCGAAGAATGACTTTACGAAATTTGGTACTGAAATCATTGCCAGCATATATTTTCTGAATTTATCTACTAAGTCACCATAGAATTCGGATTCCGATAGGCCTTTTTGCAGAAGAGATTTGAGTCCAAGATTGAATTTAAAAACCAAATCGGAATGAGGTCTATAAAACTTAGAAGAGTCTTTTCGTAGTTTATGATACCGATAACCTTGATTAGTAATTTCACTGGGGGCTTAAATCGATTTTTTCGCGGCCGCAATCCTCGCCCTTGATTCCGTCGCGATTTAGACAGATATAGTAACTTGTTCAGTCTGCGTGAAGGCTTCCTAAACACTGTAGGATGTCCTAGAGGAACATCACTATTCAAGAAAGAAAACAAATTACAATATAAAAATCAAAATCATCACGTTTATTATAAGTTTTGCAGGAAACAAACCCATATACAATATATAAATGTAAATCCAAAACGAGGCTGCGATATAAGACGAATTTTCTTTATTTAACTGAAATTCGGCTAATCGAACGATCGAAGTAGCTATTGCCAATATTTAGAATATAATCAAAATATCTAGACGTCAAGCAGAGAGCTCCAGTAATTTCAGCTTGAGTATCAACGGAGAGCGACATAATGAATAAGTTCTGAATAGTTAGATCCTCTGCAAGCAAAGAATACATCAAACAAATAAAAAAGAGCAGACTCGGCTTTATTGAGTCTGAAGTCTCTTTCATAATAAAACAAGAACACATTTGCCACTAGAGGGCGCGCAATTTGTACCCATCGGAATTCCCACAATTCGTCTAAATAACTTAGTATCAAATCTTATATAAAAATTGTCGGGTAAAAAGGTGGGAGATTCACAAACTTTCTGTCTTGACCATAGTGTGTATTTTTAATGCTCTTCAGAAGTGAAAAAACAACAACAAAACATCATTTCTTATATTACATTCATTCTCTATGGAATGTCTATTCATTAAGTTTTTCTTTTATAAGATTATGAGGACGTGTAGTGTAAAGCGTTGAAAAGTCATTTAGAGACAGACTAAAAGCACAAAAAACGTGTCTGGATTTTATTTTATCTCATTCGCTATGTTTATAGGCCGCAATAGATTTCTCCCTGATCTTTCAAAATTTGTGTCGCAATATTTAATCACGTGTTTCTGATGGCGGTAAATGAACTGAATAATTCAAAAAGTTCACTAGCGGTACTAGAGCTTGAAGTTGCAATATACAGTGCTTTGTATGGTCTAGAATGAAGTTTAGATAACCAATATGGTGTAGGAAGCTTGTCTTGGCAGTCTGTTACAAATACAGCAAACTTGGTGGCTGAATGAAATATATGATCGGGAAATCGATAGCTATTTTGTTTAGAAGGTGTCTTTCTTTTCAGGAATTTTACATGTAAACACTATGAAAATTAACTGAAATATTATCACTTTGCTAACATGCGTTGCAAATTGTGACAGGGCGGGTGTGATAAAAAGGGTTGGGGATATAATTCCAATATCCTGCGGAAATGTCGGATATTCTTCTTAACCAAATCCATTCTAATAAAAAGTCTTATAGAATACCCCTGTAAAGCCCAGTTCACTCTATATAAAGGAGAAGTAAAACAAAGATCAGGAATTGATACAATTAACTTACTCCACCCATAAAAGACACCAAAGGGAACGAAATACAAACATTAAGCGACAAGACCATAATGGAAACCTAAACAAAGGAAGGCCACAAGGACAGTTACTTTCCCACAAAATGGCCATATGGCCATCCAAAATAAAAAGACAAAAGTGATACACACGGTAAGTAACAAACAACAACATAAATAAATCGCCACAGAAGAGCCGCCTTGGAACGGTCAGTGGAAGATTTCCACTGGGGGGCTTAAATCGATTTTACGTGGCCACAATCCTCGCCCTTACTTCCGTCGCGATTTAGACAAATAATTTGTTCATTCCGCATGAAGGCCTCCTAACTCAGTGCAACATCTCCGTGAACACAAAAATCAAAGAACCACAGAGGTGAGACAACGGTGAGGACTCGACAGCAAGAAACCACTGAAATGCTGGAGCAAAAGAAAACCAACAGTAAGACTCCGATGGGCCCGACCAGAGACAGAGCATCAGGCACCAACCAACATTACCTTGAATTAGATCTTTCTAATTCTCAATAAGCCTTTACGTTGGAGCCGTCATAGAATCTGAGGCCTGACCCACCGGCGTGCAATTAAAGAGGGAAGCAAAGTTGCCAACCGTGATTGGGTTAACTACCATGCATGCAGTCTGTCGTATAATATCCATGTTGTACCCAATCTTTTTATATCGAATAATGATTTTACGAAATTGGGTGCTGAAGTCATTGCGGTTATATATTTTTCTGAATTTATATACTAAGTCACCATAAAATTCGGGTTCCAATACCTTGTTGCAGAAGAGATTTAAGTCCAATATTGAATTTTGAAATTAAATCAGAATGGCGTCTATAAAATTTTGAAAAGGCTTTGCGTAGTTTATGGTACCGATAACCCTGATTAAGGAGTTTAGCCGTTAATAATTTATTACGAGTGTTGAAGTCGGTTACATGACTACACACTAGCAAATCGAATTAATTGCGAAATATAAACGCCATAGGATGGCGCACGAGGAACATCACCATCCAAAAAAGGAAAATTTACAATCTCAAAATCAAAGTCATCGCGTTTATCATAAATTTTGCACGAAACAAATCCATCTACAATAGAAAGATGTAAATCCAAAAATGGGGCCTCGGTATCAGTAGAATTTGCTTTATTTAACTGAAGTTCTGGGGGGTAAATCTGACTGATCAAACCATCAAAATAGGTATTATCAATATTTAATAAATCATCTAAATATCTAGAAGTGGAGCTAAAAGCTTCAATAATTTCAGATTGGTTATCAATGGAAAGCGACAAAATGAAGTCTCTTTCATAACAATACAAGAACAGATTAGCCACAAGAGGTGCGCAATTAGTACCCATCGGAATACCCACAATTTGTCTTAATAACTTAGTACCGAATCTATATAAATATTGTCAAGTAGAAAGGTGAGGGCATCACACACTTTCTGACATGACCAAAGTGTATAATTCTTATGCTCTTTAGAATAATTTGGATTTACAGGGATCTTTATTACACGGACGTGTTTATATTGTCTATATGATTATATCTTTTCATTCATTTATTGCGAAAAAGAACGTCACATACTTCTATGGGCAAACATTCATCCTGACCACAATTTCACAAGAGGAGCGTAATAATGCTACCAGCGAGTGGTTCTCATGCTTCTCTCAATGACTCGTGAACGCTTCTTGCTTGCAGACCAGTGTAAAGGCGGGCTTTTTTCAACGGTCTTTACCTAGCAGGTATTTGTTTTTTTTTTCTGAAAGAAGTCCTTTATTTTTCACGTGTATGTTACAAACATGATGCAAAACGTTTGATGCTGATGCTGTATTTGATTTTTTTTTCTGAAAAAAGTCCTTTATCTTACACGTGTATGTTACAAACATGATGTAAAACGTTTGATGCTGACGCTGTATTTGATTTTTGTTTTTGAAAGAGGTCCTTTATTTTTGCACGTGTATGTTAAAAACATGATGCAAAACGTTTGATGCTGACGCCGTATTTGATTTTTTTTCTGAAAGAAGTCCTTTATTTTACACGTGTATGTTACAAACATGATGCAAAACGTTTGATGCTGACTCTGTATTTGATTTGTTTTTCTGAAAGAAGTCCTTTATTTTACATGTGTATGTTACAAACATGATGCAAAACGTTTGATGCTGACGCTGTATTTGATTTTTTACTGAAAGAAGTCCTTTATTTTACTTGTATATGTTACAAACATGATGCAAAACATTTGATACTGACGCTGTATTTGATTTGTTTTTTTACACGTGTATGTTACAAACATAATGCAAACTATTTGATGCTGACGTTGATTGATTGTAAGCACTAACAAAACTGGCGTGTCGATTGTCTTTGAGTGTAGGCTTGAGACGGCTTTTGACCTATTCGTTCATGGACTTAAGGGAAATGGGAACACCTGGTTGATTTTTCGGTCATTTTTCTAAGGAAGACAACTTTTGGCACTTCCTGTTCGCTTTTCTATAAGCGCTATCCCACTGAAAAAGGGGTCTACTCTTAAAGGAAAGAATTTGCTTTCCTTTAAGAGCTGACCCCTATTGACATGGGAGACAGAATACTTTTGCAGGAGTTGCCTCCCCTGAAAGTGTTCCAATTCCCCTTAAGAAAAACGAGTTTGAATGAGCCACGGAAAACGATTCGTTGGCGTTCCAGACATTAAAGTTTTAGTGTATTTAAAATTCTGGAAAGAGTAAGGTATATTTTGTTTCCACTGTTTGATCCAGGTGTCCCGTCGGTGTCTACACAGGGTAGAAAGAGGAGTTATTTCCGAAGTGTGTCTGACTCTGAACTTCAAAAACAAGAAACAGAACAAGGTAACTTCCGCTATTAAATATAAGACCATCAAAAATTAGCACATGGACTGCCAAAGAAAATTTCTCAGTAGGTGACAATATTCTTTTCTTTCAGAAGTTTGCCATTTCTTGTGAATTGTCTGCCAACAAGACTCTTCACATATAATGTCAAGCCTTGCTTATCTGAAAAAATACGAAAAATACTTGTACTTGAAATTGATACCTGCAAAGGCCGGTTTAAGGGTAATGGAATCGCTGGTATGTTAATCTATAGGACATCAGTAACAACAATTTTCTCTTTCTTGGTTGTATGTTGGTTGCTATAGATGTCATAGAGTATCTTACATGAGTGCTCATGTATTATTGAATTTATTAAACGAGTTGAGGAAAAGGCCTCGCACTTTATCCCTTTTCCTCAACTCGTTATCATATGACATTTAAAACGCAATTTATTCACGATTGTTCAACAAAAATGTCAATATTCCGCCATTTGTAAACGCGACGTCCTTAAGGACATCGTACACGTAAAGTTACAGGGCGTATCTAACTAATTTGCATATTTAATCCACCAGTGAATTATGGAATTTATTACATGACGTTAATACATTCTCAGACGCGACGTCATATGATAAATTGTTGAAAGCAGTGTGGACACAGGTCAGACTGCAGCAGTAGTGTGATTAGGGTTTCAACAATGTGCCTGTATGCAAAATAGTTTTCAAACAGTTTGCAATATGCAGTAGACGAAATTTTCAGAATCAGTTTTTCTTGACATCTTAAGGGTAAATGTTTCCATCAAAAAGATTTTGCCTGATTTTCTCTTCTATTTTTTGTCATTAAGTTCAGTTCAAGCGACAAGTATTCCTAAGATGAATTTTATTTTTGTTTATAAATAACTTTCGTACCTTTTTATGTTCCCGGTAGCGATAGCGGTGACATATTGTTTTTGTCCTGTCTGTTTGTTTGTTGGTTTGTACGTGGACAACTTTAACGTTGGTCATAACTTTTGAACCCTTGGAGGTAGAATATTCATATTTGGCATGAAGGTACCTTGTGAAAAAAGCTGCACAATCATGCAAAAAAATTGACCTGTGACCTTGACCTTTGACCTGCTTAAAAGAAAAAATAACATTGGTCATAACTTTTGAACCGCTTGGGATACAGCCTTCATATTTGGTTTGTTTGTTCCTTGTGACAAAAGCTTTACATTCATTCAAAAAATTTTGACCTGTGACCTTGACCTTTGACCTTAAAATAAAAATATGACGTATTGGTCATAACTTTTGAACCATTTGAGATACAAGCTTTATATTTCGCATGTAGGTTCCTTGTGACAAAAACTTGACATTCACACACAAAAATAAAATTGACCTGTGACCTTGACCTTTGACCTTGATAAAAGAAAAAGTTAACATTGGTCATATCTTTTGAACCGTTTGAGATACAGCTTTCATAATTCGCATGTGGGTTCCTTGTAACAAGAGCTTTACATTCATGCAAAAAAATTTGATCTGTGACCTTGACCTTTGAACTACTTTAAAGAAAAAAATAACATTTTTGGTCATAACTTTTGAACTGTTTAGGATAGAGCCTTCATATTTGGCACGTACGTTCCTTGTGAAAAGAGATTTACAGTCATGCAAAATATTTTGACCATGACCTTGACCTTTGACCTACTTAAAAGAACAAATAACATTGTTCATAGTTTCTGAATCAATTAAGATAGAGCCTTCATATTTGGCATGTAGGTTCCTCGTGACAAGAGCTTTACATTCATGCAAAAACATTTGACCTGTTACCTTGACCTATGACCTACTTTAACATATTATTGTTCATAACTTTCGAACAGTTTAAGACAGAGCCTTCATATTTGGTATGTAAGTTCCTTGTGCCAAGGGCTTCCCTCTCAAACCAAATCTTGACCTGTTACCTTGACTTTAAACTGTGACCATGCCCGGGGACATGTTGGTGCTTCACAAACACATCTTGTTTAGACAAAGTTTTGAAAAGGCCTTTCTGAAATATAAGGAAAACCCTTCTAAAGCCTATTTGTTATCACATGTATTTTAGTACTCAGTTTTTCACGACCCTTGAAATCCAAGTTTCACTGTTACTAACTCCAGTTTCTGTGAGGTATTCAATTCAAATCAAAAGTAATGCAAGACGCACGTAGAAGCGAAGCATATGATAAGCTTTTACTTAGGGGATGCCTGCAATCAAAATTGTAATTTCGGTAGGTGAATTGGCGGTTTTACGTTTGGAAATTTCGTTTTACGGCGAGATCTAGCGGAACAGTATAACGGAATTACCGATAGTAAAACCGACGATTTACAATGTACCTAACCAAATGACAACTTCAATACAGTTCCTCCATTCCCAATTCTAATGCGCTTATTCACTTGTTCTTTTAAAAAAAGGTGCTCTTTTTGCCCAAAGCAGAAGTGAAGTGTTTTAAGATGTACCAATATGATTGAATGGTAGTGTTGATGTTTAAAGACACTTCAACCCTTGTGGGTCATTTTGTGTCGTCTTTCAGACACAGAGAGAAAGAGATAGAAGAGATAGTTACAGGAGACGAAAGAGAAGGGACAAGAAAGAGGGAAAATTAATGAAAGTGAAAAAATAGAAGAAATACCAACCCCCCCCCCCCTCTCCCCGTACTTGCTGCAAAGGCAGCAAGCCTTGCTCAACTGTAAGCCAGTATCAGTTGGCCGCCTTTGTGACGTCCGGTACACATCACGTGAACAAGTCCGTGAAATGAAGACCCCCCCTATACCCCACTATATATAGAGAAAACTGGGGTTTACGGGGGTATATATTATTTGTCTAATTTTTGCTCCAAGACATATGTTGAGGCGGTTCTAACGAGCACCCACAACCTATGTTTGTAGTTTTTGTAAGAAAAATATCACGGATTTTCATCAGAAAAGTAGTAATTTTGGAGATATGAAAAACTGCACTATATCGCACGGGTCTGTTATCGTAATGCACGACTCATTCGGCAGAGAGATACGAGTAAATGTCCAGTGTTTAATTATAAAAACAACACAAATTGACCCGCATTTCAATACAGATAAATATACTTTTATTTTCTTCGATTATTATCATTGCTTCGCTGGATAATTAACTGACTGATGAATACGTACAGTATTCATTACCATTAACGATTACTTTGTAAAAAATACACGCATGTTACCCCTAGTGTCCCATTACAAGGACAAAGAACCCGTATTGCCCCAGATCAGACGCCGCGACAGTATCTACACTGTTTGCTTGGTGTTTCTAAATGTGATGCTATATTATGCGAACATTTACTGTGATTGTGGTTTCAACAACTGTTTTGTGAACTAGGTGACTTACAGCGAAACATGGAAGTCGCAGGCCTTAGTCTCGAAGGACAAGTCATTGACAATAAGAACAAGAAAAGATACGACACAAAGTGCCATATCAAGTGACTCGATTGTTATTGCATTGCACTATTTTGTAAAGGAACAGGCAATGTAATCTTATTTTAAAACCATTCAGTTATAAACTTATAAACTAGAATTATTTGACCGTGTCGACATGAACACTGAATTTGCAGTATCAAACTCAACAAGACAAGTTGTCTTGTCAGTTTGATCATGTTTGTGCAAAACTGTGTTGAATTCAACTGTGTAACAGAGTTGAAATCGACAATGACTCATCAACTGGCACAGCCTTAGGGATATTACAAACCGACAAACGCAATCAGCAAAGAGACTGGTTCTCTTTATACTTAGCACCCTCCTTTTCAACACCAAGAACAACACGGGTGCGTGTTTATACATTATTATTATTATTATTATTATTAGTAGTATTAGTATTATTATCAATTGTATCGTCTTTTTCTATATTTATTACTATTGCTGATGAATTTCAGCAAGGGTTTATTCATTTTTTTCCCTCACATATATTACAATAATAATAATAATAATAATCAAAATCATAAAACCTGTACAAGAAGTAGCAGTAGCAGTTGAAGTAATAGTGGAATAGTAGTAAGTATAATTATTATAATCATCGTTTTGATTATTGAAATTATTATTATCATTATAATTATAGTAGTAGTAGTAGTAGTAGTAGTAGTAGTAGTAGTAGTAGTAGTAGTGGGAGTAGTAATAAATGTCGTATTGTTTGTTTGATTTGAGATTTAACATCCCCGACAACACTATTTAGGTCATTTTGCAGATGTTGCTTCCATTTTTGGGGAGTTTTACCGTACATTGAGATGAAATGACATCTCAAGTCAGCTGCCGTCCAATGAAACCAATCTATATGCAATGACCGTCCGACTCGCGCCACAATGCCTGAACAGGCTAGTAGTAAGAATTGTACTTAGAGTATAATTATTATTATTATTATTGTTTTTAGTATTAAAGTTATCATTATAATAAGTAGTAAAATTAGTAGTAGTAGTTTGTTTGAATCCCCATCAACACTATTTTGATCATTTTGGAGACGCTGCTTCAAATTATGTGGAACTTTTATCCCGCACTGAGATAAAATGTCATCTCAAGCCAGACGCCCAAACACATCAAAATGTTTATATGTAGGGGCTGTCCGTCCTGGACACTTTAAGCGGTTTACCAGTCCTTTCAGTTCTGCGTGGAAACATAATGCAGCCCAGTTTATTTCTGCAAACCCCGATGGGCAGGGGCCCATGTAGTAGTAGTAGTAGTAGTTTAATTATTGTCATCATCGTTTTCATTATTAACATTATCATCACTAGTAGTAGTAGTAGTTGTTGTTCTGATATTATTATTATTATAATTATTATTATTATTATTATTATTATTATTATTATGTGCATTCCTATAAACAATATTGGCTGGTGTTTATCAAATTTTATTTTCATCACGTAAACATGCTGTTATAGTGCCCTTATAAATCCGATTTTATGTCATTTACATTATTTTGACAATATTTCAACCCGCAACCTACAATTGAACTGTTAGGAATATGCAATTTGTACAATCAAGAAACACAGCATTATTATGGATGAATTGTAAATATGTTTTCTGTCCTTATGAACTTCATTTGAAACAAATTCAAAACATAATAAAACAATATTTTTATGGACAGCTTTATATTAATTTTTGTGACTAAAGTGCTTATAGCCGGCATAGTGATTGAATATATTCACAGTCAGGGCACAGCAAAATGTACAAGTTGGCAAGTTTGAAACACAACTTTCCATACAAAGTGGCCACTAAGTTCCTTACGCAACCTTATAATATCCATCAACTGATCTTTTTATATGGTACTCGAGTATGTAAAATAATCAGTCAATCTTTCGTTTTAAACTTTGAATTCTCTCAATCAAAATGTAATGTGCAACCTTTTCTTGCTGAACTAGAAGATAATGTAAAACATACGTGTAAAGAACTACTTGTGTAAAAAAAATGTGTAAGAATTGCCGTGTTGAAGTTGATCTTTGTTTTACATCTACTTTAAACAATAGTATCAACGACATATGAACAGTTTAGGTCAATAAAAAGTCCGAGTCACAAAAATGGGTCTGTGGTTTATTTGTTTCTTTGCAGAGTTTACAATATACTCAATCTCATCCAATCTTGTTAACCTATTTTATATGGAAAGCTCCAAAACGGAACATTGCCAAACATTCAGACCCAAATGACACGCCATCAAGGTCTTCACTAATGGAAAAAAATCAGACGCCATTTTTGATTTAAATGTCTACAAATAACGTAATCTGGCACCTTTTATCAAAAGTGACTCCTGCTATATATAAGCATGGAACTTCTATTTGGAATAAAATGGTTATAATAATAATAATAATAATAATAATAATAAAAACGGTAAATTAAATGTAAGTTCACGAGAAAACATCCTGGAATGGTCTCTTTAGCTTTGAGTTTCGAAAAGCTAGATATAAAAGCAGACAGCAAACGACAATGGTCCTTTGTAAGGAACTCCGGACCGAATAGCATTGGCGAGTTATGTCAGAATGTTCTATAAACGTTTTATTGGACTGTACAAATGTGATGTCATACCGTTACAAACCAAGCATAGCAGAAAGAAGACAAGCAAACAAATCTTTAAGAAAAATTAGCTAAATTTATTTACAAACTGTTTTAACTTATTGTTGTTTCTGTAATGAAGGAAGAAAAAAACAACAACAAAAATACTTACATCACGTGAACAAGTCCGTGAAATAAAGACCCCCCTAAACCCCACTTTATATAGAGAAATCTGGGGTTTAGGGGGGTAAACATTATTTTCCTTATTTCTGCTCCAAGACATAGGTTGTGGGTACTCGTTAGAACCGCCTCAATGAGTCGGTTCTAACGAGCACCCTCAACCTATGTTTTGAACGTTTATAACAAAAATATCAAGGATATTCATCAGAAAAGTAGCCATTTTAGTGATGTGAAAAATGCACTAAGCCGCACGGGTGAGTTATCGTAATGGCTCTTTTATTAAACATCCTTGAAATTATTTTCTCTGATCCCACTAAGTCCTAAATGAATATTAATCCACAAGGAATCCAACACAAAATTTAGAATGAAATTTTCTTAAAATACCCCAAACTGAAATTATAGGTAAACTTTTCACTATTTTATACAGCCTTCGAAAGTCCTGGAAGACTGTAGAAAAAAAAGTTCATATGCTGAAAATAATGTGATCTAGAAGTTTCTGGAATATAATTTAATCCCTTAACTGGTAAATACAATGTGGCCCATTTTCTAGAAGTTAGTAAAATAAACATTACATCACGTGAACAAGTCCGTGAAATGAACACCCCCTTACACCCCACTTTATATAGAGAAAACTGGGGTCACGGGGGTAAACATTATTTTTCTTATTTTTACTCCAAGACATAGGTTGTGGGTACTCGTTAGAACCGCCTCAATGAGGCGGTTCTAACGAGCACCCATTACCTATGTTAGCAGTATAAATAACGAAAATATCATGAATTTTCATCCGAAAAGTAGCCATTTTGGAGATGTGAAAAATGCACTATGTCGCACGTGTGTGTTATCGTAATGACATAAAAAAACACATTGGGGTGAAAGTGAGAATCAGAAAAAAATCTTATACATAACAATACATCTAAGTGGGACAGTCCTAATATTGTATTTAAACGAGGCGGTCACGAAAATATCTGTCTTTGTGTGTTTCGATCACGCAAGATATTAAGCTGTTCAGCTACTTTACATAGACGAAGGAAAATGGTTGCTGGCAACAGGGGTCAGGTCTCTGATAATTTTGGAGATGGGAGACAACTTAGACTTAGCCTCCAGTACCAATAAATCTGCAATATACCATGTGACTTCAAAATAATAAAACAAAAACTTCCTGGCCTGCAGAAATAATTTTCTAGCTTCTGTGAAGTCTAAGTGATTAAATTACTTAATATATAGCAATAGTTCATCTTAACCCGTACGCATATGGATCCACTAGA
This sequence comes from Lucinisca nassula, assembly GCA_963580285.1. Taxonomy (NCBI): domain Eukaryota; kingdom Metazoa; phylum Mollusca; class Bivalvia; order Lucinida; family Lucinidae; genus Lucinisca; species Lucinisca nassula. The sequence goes on along the minus strand of OY757021.1, from coordinate 67,843,237 downwards.
CAAATGAAACTACATGCGGGATAAATCATTACGGAAGTATTAGTTAAATTTCGAACTGATTTAGAAAATGGGGGTTAGGACACAACCGACTATTATGTACATTTGTATTTGACGGGTCAGTTATATCAATCCGCAAATACACATTAGTTTTGGTGTCAATGACAGGATTTTATTCTGTAAATACCTAGTATGTGAAACGTTTGGACAATATTTATCTAACAAAAAAGACATGTGGCAGATGATAGGCAACATGGATGAGTTAATTTTACCGGTTTTGAATAGATGATCAAACCAGGAAGTCATCCTCGATAATGCAGCCATGCGATACTGTAAGACTCTTTCATGAATAGGTATTCTATACATACATTTTCAATCCGAAGAATGACCAGGCCGATCAGAATCGGCGCTAAGCCAAACATTACGAAAACACGCCTATTCAAATATATTGGAAATCTGGCAACCAAAAATTGAAAATATTCAGATGAAATTTCTTATATATTTCTTATTTCTGCTTAAAACATAGATTTAGGAACTCGTTAGAACCGCCCCTAACGAGTACCCACAATCTATGTTTTTGAGCAGAAATAATAAAAATAATGTATACCCCTATAAACCCAAGTTTTACTATATAAAAGTGGGGTTTAAGGGGGTCAAAATATATAGGCTTGTTTTCGTGATGGTTCCAACTGGCCTCGGGAATTTAGAGGATTGGAAACGCCAAAAGTCGATGTTGAATGGAAAGTTGAATAATTACTCATCTTGACGTAGTAGTTGAAGGCAAGCAATTATTTCTGAAATGAAAACGTAAGCTACAGTTAAATTCCTGTATCAAGGCTGCTCAAAAGTGGTCTTTTAGGCCACTTTTGACATCACGAAAACACACCTATATAGTTTTGACCCCTTTGAACCACACTTTTATATAGTAAAACTGGGGTTTACAGGGGTACCCCTTATTTTTCCTATTTCTGCTCTAAAATATAGATTGTGATTACTCGTTAGAACCGTCTCGATGAGGCGGTTCTAACGAGTACCCACAATCTATATTTTTAGCAGAATTAAGAAAAATATCACAATTTTTCCTCTTAAAATTTTCGTTTTTTCGGTGGTAAAACTTACAGTGTATTTGTATAGGCGTGTTTTCGTAATGAACAGAAATGAGTTTTCTTATTAGGACACACTTGATGTGAAACACACAAAGAAAGCCTGTGAATTAATGACTAATAGAAATGAAGACAATGATCAGCAATCGATACAATTACCCCAAACCTCCTATTAGCTACACAAACATTACGAAAACACGTCTATACAAATACATTGACACATTTATCGCCAAATAAATGAAAATTTTCAGATGAAAAATTGTGATATTTTTCTTATTTCTGCTCAAAATATAGATTGTGGGTACTCGTTAGAACCGCCTCATCGATCCGGTTCTAACGAGTACCCACATTCTATATCTTAGAGCAGAAATAAGAAAAAATAGATTTACCCCTGTAAACCCCAGTTTTACTATAAAAAAGTGGGGTTCGAGCGGGTCAAAATTATATAGGCGTGTTTTCGTGATGAAAGGGAAAGAAACACGAACATAAAAAACTAAACGCTAATGAAAACCCCGCACGCACGTGAAAGCCAAAAGGACAGTTGCTCATCCTACACAATGGCATTACGGCTATCCAAAATAATAAAAATATCAGAAATACATACATGCAAAAACGAAATCTAACAATAAAAAACCACGATAGAAGAACCCTTCTCAATAGGATATTTTAAAATCAAATTTAGTCTTAATCTTAGGTTTTCGTAATTGTGGCATTTTACTGTATTTTATTCACACTTCACAAAGCTATAAGATTTGATTGTTTCACAGTAGTTTCGGTTACTGGAAAAATATTACTCAGCGGGAAATTGCACCCCAACACTATCGGGGAAATGGATAGCTATTTTATTTAAAAGTTGTATTTACTTTCCAAGAATGTTACATTACATGTAAATTCTATGATACTTAACTGAAATTTGTCATCTTGTTTTGAAAACTTTGCTTACATGCGTTGCTAATTGTGCGGACAGAGTGAGATAAGGCGAGCGAGTTTCTATATCCTGTGGAAATGTGGAATAATCTTCTTTATCAAACCCATACCCATAACAGTTTTTCATTATATACCACTGTAAACCCCGGTTTTCTCTATATAAAATTTGATTTGCTTGGATGTATATTACACGGACTTAGTAACATGATGTGCTTTTCTATAGGCATTAATGCAATTTCATTCATTTATTATATGAAAAAAGAACGACACAGACTTCGTTGGACACATATTCATCCTGACCACTGGAGTACAATAGAAGTTGCCTCATGGATTAACTATGTTGCGGATGAACACAACTTTTCACAAGAGGAGCGTCATAATACTGTTGAAGCTTTTGAATCAGTGACTGGGTCTCAGCTGCTCTCAATGACTCGCGAACAGTACATGCTTGCAGACCAGTGTAAAGGCGGGCTTCTTTTTGGTATTTTCAAAGGCGTTTATCTAGCAGGTATACTATTTTTTTCACTCTAAGAATTCCATAATGTTATACATGTATGTTACAAACATGACGCAAAACGCGTGAAGCTGACGCCGATTGATTCCTAGCACTGGCAACATTAGTGAGTCGATTGTCTCTGAGTGTATGTTGGAAAATTGTTTTGACCTTTTCGTTTAATACTTTAAGGACTATCAAAATGTTTCCCTGGCACGTTGGCTAAAACTTACGGTTGCTCAGAATGTTGAAGCGTTTCTAGAAAAGCAACATGTGATGTCCCAAATCATATGAATAATTATATAACATGCATGTTAAAATGTAAAGTTGCTGTTGGAAGAATTTTTTTTTAAGAAACGATTACCTTTCAAAATAGTTCGTTCATTTTTGAACTTCTAATTCTCAATTGTCTTCTCTCAGAAGCACAGTATTTTACATCAATACATTGTATAATCCGTACACTACCAAACAAAAACATTAATATATTATATCCAAGTTTTAAAAAGCCCACCGAACTTCCATACTCAATACATATCAAAACGGACCGTTTTGAAAGGTAATTTTCTTACAAAATAGAAGTTAATGCAATGATTAGGAATCGACATGATTAACCCCTACTTCCCATCAGAGACACCAAAGAGAAAGAAACACAAACATTAAATATCTAGACCCTAATGGAAACACCAATAGCGGAAAGCCAAAACAATTACTTTCCGCATCAGTTCATCATGTCCGAGAACACAAAAAATCGAACAACGACAGAGATGAAACTGAAAAAACGTCGAGGACACGACAACTTGAAATAACTGAAATGCTGGAGCAAAAGAAAACTATCAGTTAGACTCCGGTGACCCCGACCAGAGACAGATCATCATGCACCAACCAACATTGCATAAAATTAATTTTTAATTGTAAGTAAGCCTTTCCGCTGGAACCGCCATAGAATCTGAAGCCTGACCTTCCGGTGTGCGACTTAAGAGGGAAGCAAAGTTATCAAATGTGATTGGGTTAACTACCATGCATGCAGTCTGTCGAATAACATTTATATTGAACCCAATATTTTTATATTGAAGAATGATTTTACGAAATGGACTACTAAAGTCATTGCAAGTATATATTTTTCTGAATTTATATTATAAGTCACCATAAAATTCGGGTTCCAATAAACTTTAGGGTCTGGTTATTTCATGTGTGTGTTTCTTTCCCTGTGGTGTCTTTGATGGGAGCTGTGGGCTAATTGTATCGATTCCCGATAATTGCCTTCACTTCTATTTTTTTGCAGAAGAGATTTAATTCCAACTTTGGAACTAAATTGGAATGACGTCTATAAAACTTACACTCCATATTTTCCAGTTCTTTGGTGTATTCCTATTTCCAAACGACAACCCTTTCTAGAACAAATTTAACGTCACTACAACTGGTGTCTGGGAATGTGTGGCGGCCGTGAAAAGTCTCCCTGCCCTACATTAAAGTGTAGTATATATTTTCTTGTACTTTGGGATCATTGATTCCATTGTTGATTTTTGAAAATATTTGAGGGTCACTGATGAGGCCTAATTGGCAAAACCTAGCTAGTCTGTCCCAGAAAACATGCACAGTCCATATCTTTCAGTTCTGTGGTGTATTCTTTGCTTCCAAAGGATAACTATATCTAGAACATATTTGTGTAGTTTATGATACCTATAACCCTCATTAAGAAGTTAAGCTGATAACAATTTATTACGAGTGTTGAAGTCAGTTACATGACTAGACACCCTGGCCAATCAAATTTATTGCGAAATATAAACGCCATAGGCAGTCACACGAGGAACAAAATCATAATCATCGCCGTTGTAATAGAAATTGCAGTAAAACAAACCCATCTGCAATAGAAAAATATAAATCCAAAAACGGGGTGTCGGTATCAGAAGAATTTGCTTTATTTAACTGAAGTTCTGGAGTAAAATTGACTGATGAAATCATCGAAATAGGTATTTTCAATATTTAACAAATCATCAAAATACCTAGAAGTCGAGCTAACGGTTTTGTTTCAAAGTCTGTTCGTATCGTTTTTTTTTTTTTTTTTTTTTTTTTCTAAAGGATCTAACTATCAGAACTTATTCATCTTCACCGCAGCTGGTGCTATGCCGTGTGGCGGCCGTAAAATGTCTCAACGTACATACATATCAGTGCAGATTATATTGTCTGGTCCTTTGGGATCATTGAGTTCATTTAGAATCATTTTGAAAATAGAGTTCTGCTTAAACAGGTCCTAGAGGGCGTGGCCGGTGTTGCACATTTCAGTATTGGTCATGAACAGACTCAATAAAACCGAGTCTGCTATTTTCGTTTATTTGGTGTATTCTTTGCTTTCAAAGGATCTAAATATTCAAAACTTATTCAATGACTTCAGATTGATTTTCAACGGAAAGGGACATCATGAAGTCTCGTTCATGACAGAACAAGAACAGATCAGCCACAAGGGTTGCACAATTCGTACACATCGGAATACCTACATGAAAGAACTTAGTACCAAAATCTTATGTAAATAGATGAGAGCTTTACACACTTTCTGACATGACCAAAATGTATAATTGTTACCTATGCTCTTCAGAATTGAAAAAATGGCATTTCTTAAATTACATGCAAGATAGAGGGAGTCTTCTCTATGAAATGTACATTCAATTAAATCATTAAGTTTTTTTTTTCTTTTATAAGATTATGAGGAAGTTTTGCGTAAAGCGTGGACAAATCATAAGAAGACAGACAGTTTTACTAATGACCGTCCCAAAGCGGTCGTTTATTTTTTGCTGTGTCTTATTTCTTATTTGGCTTTGTGCCGTTAGTTCATGTTTTGTCTGTTTTTGTGTTTGCCTCATTGTCAATAGGTGACTTGAGACGGCTGTGTTCTTCGATTGTGGCCTTTCCTGTGTGGCCTTTTCTTACTAGTTTGGAACACTAAAACGTCCGGAATTCAATTTATTTAAAACCTCGTTAGATTTTTTATAGACTAAAACCGATTTCTCCCTGATATTTCATCTTTGGTGGCAGTAAGACATGAAGTTAATAATTTGGAAAGTTCAGTGGTGGTACAAAATCTTGAATTTTCAATAAAGTAGAAGTAAAACAAATATCAGGAATTGATACAATTAACTTACTCCACCCATAAAAGACACCAAAGGGAAAGAAATACAAACATTAAGCGACCAGACCATAATGGAAACCTAAACAAAGGAAGGCCATAAGGACAGTTACTTTCCCAAAACCGTGCTTTGTATGGTCTTTTATGAAGTTTAGGTAACCAATATAACGCAATATAAGCTTGTTTTGGCCTTTTGTAACACATACAGCAAACTTGGTGGCTGAATGACAAATGTGGTCATCAGCTTCAGCCCTCTCTACAGCCCAAAGCCTTAGGTTATGGGCCTTAGCTCTTGCTGAAGAGTGTTAACACAGCACAGCTGTCAAACAACTACGGCATTGTTAGCGGCCTGTGGAATTTTGAAAATATTTGAGGGTCACTGATGAGGCCTAATTGGCCTAAACTAGCTAGTCCGGCCCAGAAACATTTACACTTCCTATTTTCCAGTTCTGTGATGTATTCCTTGCTTCCAAAGGATAATCCTTTTATAGAACATATTTAACGTCACCACAGCTGGTGTCTGGGAATGTTGGGCGGCCATAAAATGTCTTCCTGCCCTACATCACAGTGTAGTTTATATTTTCTTGTCCTTTGGGATAATCTATGTGTAATCGTAAAATAAGATTTAAAAAAATAAACGAGAAACAACTTCAAGCTCCTGTGATTGTAAACATTCTGAGCTAGCCTCCACGTTGGTTTGCCGGTCGCATTTGAAGAGTTGATATGGAATTTTTATGGAGCTTTGGGCGTTTTCGTCAACATTTGCTATCGAATCGTACGTTATGCAAGAACAACGATCACCCATGGTTATTTCATATTTCATTGTATTTACATTTGCCGGATCCCTCGGAAAATATTTGAATATTCAGACTAGGGGCCTCATGTTCAAACAGCTTCCCCGGGATTCGGCAAATAATAATGTATGAAAAACTATGGTTGTTCCCTTTATTATTCATTCAGGCTAACAAGTCCGTGACCTCCGTTATCACCCACATTAAACAAAGAAATGTGGGGTTTACAGGGGCATACACTATTTTCCTTTTTTCAAACACAGAGATTGTGGTTTCTCGTTAGAACAGGCTCATTAAGGCGGCCCTTATCCATGTGTTTGAACAAAAATAAGAAACATGATGTAGATTTCTATGTCTCTGTAAACGCCGAGCTATGCTAGTGAGCACCCATTGCCTATGATTGTATCAGAAATAAGAAAGATATCACACAGTTTCATCAGAAAATTCACCCTTTTGAAGATTGCATCGAAATAATATTATTAGCTATTAACGCGTGTTGTTGTAACGGGTCAACATTAGTACAGAGGATCCCGCTATAACGACAGTATTTTTCCCTAACAATTTGCCTCTGTAGCGAATTTGCCGCTGTAAAGAATCCTAATAGGATTAGTAGAAGTAGTATAAAAGGAAACAGACAGCCTCGTTCATCTCCAGTTGATATTTCTCTGAGACTCCTGGGATCCGCATCCTTCTATTCTGGGACTTTTCCGTCCTTACCCACTTTTGTTAAGGTGTCAAAACATGGGGGTCCACTTAGCACAATTCTTCTTAAGCTTAAGGCCAAGAATACGTAAATGGTCTTTCCCATAGATTTTTTTAAATTTTGGCCGCGAGTATAGATGATCATCGATACATGCAATAACAAAGGTAGTTTACCGAATTCGTTTAGGTGCCAGGACCGCATGAAAACCAGACTCATTTGTATAGAAAGCAATATAAATCTTAAGGAAATTGCCAAATTTTCAAGCTTTATTGTCAATAGCAAGTTTATTTTTATCTGTTATATCACTCGACCCACGTAGAGGGAACACAAATTCTATCGTAAGATTATCTGATACTATAAAAAAAAATGCGGGAGAATGCGGACTGATCCGTGTTGTCGCTGGACATGCGTATATTACATTTTCTATTAATTGGCACTTCATTTTCTATTTATCTGCAAGATTTCAATAAACGGCTTGGAGTTGTGAGCTGTCCATTATCCGCCACACGACAATTAAAAATAAATAAAAAAAATAAATCATTACATTATGTTTTTGCAATAAAGAGTGGATAATTTATCATTTAACCTGCATGTTAGTGAAGCATATTTACATTTCCAGTGCAAAGTCTAATGTAAACCTTTAAACACAATGAAGTTCATACTTCCATTAACGCATCGAGCAACAGGATTTTCAGTGACGTCAAGTGACGTCAGCCTAAACCATGGTTCTCCAATGGCGTTGGTGACGTCAATGCTGTTTCGCCATTTGTAGAAAAACTGCGTGTAAATGTTTTTCAGCTTAAAATTTTACCCTATGAGCATTTTTCCGCCCAGTGATGAGGGGCAAAGAATGTAAATAGAAAAAAACTTAATTTAACAGCAGAAAAATTTAACTCATTTCTTAAATAATGACGTTTTCAATGCAGACGTTTGTTTTGGTATCCAATGACGTTGCTGGTCAACCTGCGTAAGGTTTGGCGGCGACGTCATTCACCTATTCTTGACCTCAAGCACTTCTTTCAATATATGACATACGGCCGACGAATTCATGTCATCTAAATCCCCTATTCCTTCCACAGTGCACCGCGCATCTTCTTCAATTACCGTTTTCACAATCTCGATTTCTATTTCTGATACAGCTGAAAGCGGTCGACCCTTATTTTTGAAAGAAGTTCTTCCACCTCTGCAAAGTCGTACCCATCTGCAAACTGTTGGATACGATAGTTCATTATCGCCAAAAACTTTATCCAAACCGGCTTTGATCTCAAATGGCGACACATCTAACAATGCGCCCACCTTGCAGTACAACCTCTGTTCTCCAAATTTAATAGAGGATCTTACATGAGTGCTCATGTATTATAGCATTTATTAAACGAGTTGAGGAAAAGGGATAAAATGCGAGGCTTTGTCGAGCAATTTATCCCTTTTCCTCAACGAGTTTAATAAATGCAATAATACATGAGCACGAATGCAAGATTCTATTTATCATATGACATTTAAAATGCATTGTATTCACGATTGTTTACAAAAATGTCAATATTCCGCCGCTAGTAAACGCAACGTCGTTAAGGACGTCGCACATGTAACGTTACTGGACGTATCTAGCGTATTTGCATATTTAATTCACTAGTGGATAATCGAAAATATTACATGGCGTTATTACACTCTCAGACGCGACGTCATATGATAAACATTGTTATTTTCGGCCATTTTTTCGCCACGTGTCAAAAGACATGGCCATCTTCAATGACCGCTCTAATGCAATGCATTCATAAAAATGCAAATTTTAATTCGGTCAAGTGATTAAAGGTTTGAGTTTGCCCGCAAGTTTGAAAAATGCAAGAAACCTTCGAAACTATTACACAATAAGGCTGCTATTAATACTTTTCAAATGGCACTCGTATGAAGCAAAGATGCAATGATTTTGTGTTCGATAGGAGCTGTACACAAAAGCATCGATCGCTTTCGTACCTACTTTTGCACTACAGTATTTTACCTTTTGTTTAGATCTTCAAGATACTGCAGAGGAAATTGGAAAGAAGGATTTTCTGCTTCCGCCAATAACTGAGGACTCTGGTAGTGCTTCGTCACGTGATACGTCTCCCGCCTCGAGAGGAAAAAGTTCGTCTGTTTGACGCATTCGTCCGTTTTATGAAGTGAGCCAGTTCATAAGATATGGATTCTTACAGCAAAACCGATTAACAAAGGCTCAGACAAGCATGTGCTTTTCATGTGTTAGCTCAGTTGTTTACTGTCTTCTTTTACCTACTTCTGTGTCGTGAAGCAGGTTTTTTTTAGAAAATAAAAAAAAATGAGCCTATGCAAAATGGCTGCTTTTGTTTTTCGGAATTATGTCGATCATAATCTCTTAGGGCCCGTATTCGCCGTAATAAGCGCACATCTTTTATAACAGAACACCGTTACTTCTGGGTGGTCCCCGTCCATCGGGACTTAGAGAAATAGATTGGGCTGCATGATGCTTTCACGAAGAGCTGAAACCGCACATGAGTATTGGTAAACCACTTAGAAGGTCTTAGCCTGCCCATGCAAAGTGGTGCGAGTCGGACCGCCCATGCTTATAAACACTATTGGTTTCATTGGGTGACAGGTTTCCGTTTTTCGGCAATATTTATCGCAACAATGTTGGATTTCATATTGTTGCGTCAAATATTGTCAGAACTAGGGCATGCTCAGTGAAGATTTCCTGCTGAACTTCCTCTTTTAATATTGGTGCAAACCAAGGAAATGTGTTCAAGTTAAATCTGTATTAATCATCCGCAGATTTACATTAATTTGCATTTTGCCAAAGAGTAAGTAATTTTAGGCTAGTCTGCCATCTGTTTAACACTTATAATGTTTAAAGTGAATCTGTGTTCTTTGCATTTAATAATCCTTTTGCTCTGTAGAATCATTACGAACACACGCATATTTAAGTATATTGAAAATTTTAACACAAAAAAAGAACATTTTCAGATAACAAATCTAATATTTTTCATATTTCTGCTCCAAAGATAGATTGTGGGAACTCGTTAGAACCGCCTCGGCAAGGCGGGTCTAACGAGTACCCATAATCTATGAGCAGGAATAAGAAGAAAATGTATACCTATGTAAACCACAGTTTTACAATGTAAAAGGGGGATTTAAGGGAGTCAAAATTATATAGGCATGTTTTCGTGATGTTTCATAATAAGAGCATAAGACTAACATGATATTTCCAAACTTGCCGAGGTTGAACCAGAGGTGAAAGTGCTATTATGGTGCACTGGTGAGATCAAGTGGTAGCCGGTTCGATCCCCGCAAGCCCCAAGTGTTATTTCCTTGAGCAAGAGGCTTTATCCACATTGCTTATTACTGGTTCCTACCCAGCAGACCTGGGGTAGTTGTATTCTGTAATCTTATTTGAGTACTAATCAAATACATTTTCTGAGTGTTCGTGAAGTATTCTGTATTCGTGGATTTTTTTAGAATAAAAATACGTGTATTTGAATACAGTCCTGGACTGCTCATGTAGGAACTTGTGAAATTACTAGTAGATGGTTTAATACAATACATAACAGAGATTCAAGAATATTAATTGATTCATTTGATTGCATTGATGCAAATAAAAGCTTTTAAGATGACAAACATTTCATTATTATGAATATTTTACTTTTAAAGTGACTGGCATTATAATTGGTTGACTGTGAGAAGTGCGAAAAACGGAAGAAAATAACATCTGTTCTCAATTAGATTTTTTCATTCAGAGACACTTACTTCAATCACAAATTACTCAAAATCATGGCCCATCGGTGCGCAGACATTTGCTCACAAGACAATTGCCCACAAGACACTTGCTCACAAGACAATTGCTCACAAGACAATTGCCCACAACCTTAATGGTAAATAAGACAATTGTTCACAAGATATTTTTTTCATTTCGTTTATCTGTTTTGTTTGAGGAGAAACATGTAATCAAAATAGCACATGAAGTGAAATTTAATTCGAATACACATTACTACATGTAATATAACACAGTATTATATTTATACAGCCGGTATACATAGTATGCAAAGGGGTGGGGATACATAGTTTTAGTCTTTTACGTTTGTTAGTGTGTTTGTGTGTTGCATCCAAAGGATTACATTTTTAGAACACATCCACATTTACAGCACATTTTAAATATTTTCACATTAATAGCACACTTTTAATATTTCCACTGAGTGTCAACATCACTTTAAATTAACAAGCCTATACACTGTAAATTTTTCCGTCAAAAATGATTTTTTTCAGATGAAAAAAGTGTGATATTTTTCCTTTTTCTCCTCAAAATATAGATAATGGGTGCATCATCAAGACAATTCTAAAGAGTACCATAATACTCAATATATTGATTATGGGTGCACGCAAGAACCGCCTCATCGAGTACCCATTACTACATTTCAGAGTAGTAAATAGAAAAATAATCTAATTTATGGTAATTAATATAAAATGCTCACACATAGTTAAACTAGAGAATGGATTCTTATGAAATTAAAGTGTTTAAACAAAACAAAAAATAATTACTAGTTAATGGTTAGTTACAATTACTGATGATTATAATTATCTAGCCGCTCAGAATATTTAACATTAATAAATAAGCTGACTATTGTTCCAAATTAAGTGATTAGTTGGCTATCATTCCATCCAACTACTGATGTTTTAATTATCAGATATAAGTTGAAATCCACTGTGATCAACTGTTACTTAATACTTTGAGGGAGAAACAGTTCATATAAACAAGAGAGAATTTAAACAAAAGTCTTTCAAAATAAAAATGACCAAAATTGTGTTTTGAGCAATTGTCTTTTTTTCCATTAAGGTTGTGAGCAGTTGTCTTGTGGGCAATCGTCTTGCGAGCAACTGTCTTGTGAGCAATTGTCATGGAATCTGGCCCATCACTGTGGCATGTGGCTATTTCTAGTGTGTTCTGACAAATGTATCCATTTGTCAATATATGATGTTTTAGGTTGATTTCTGCTACCCTTTTATGTCCAATGAACTCTTCAATTTGTATTTTAGACAGATACATTTCAATTTATGAGGTGTCTGCTTACTTTTATTATGTTTGCAAATTTTTATGATCTTTAGAAAGTACTGAACAATTTGATCAGACGCTATATTCTGTGGCATATGATCTTAATCTACACTGCCAAGGTCCCTTTTAAAGGACTGTAGGCATTAATGTGTTAATATGTGAAGTACCTGTATGCCATCTTCCAAGAGATTGCCTCAGGATATAGAGATAGGGGAGAGACCTAGTGTTTTTACAACTGAGCCATGTCAAAGCAAAACCTACAAATTACCCACATGTATGTAATTTTAAATACTGGTAAATTGATAGGCTTTGTTTGATAAGAACATTCTCCCCTGCATCTGTGGTCTGGGTACGAGGCTGATTGGAGAGTATTTAGCCTATCCTGAAAGACCTGGCGTGTGCTGTTGTGATAAGATAGTTATGACTAAACAGTATCCTTGTTTTCTATTTCAATGGTAAATTATCGAAAAAATTCCAAAGACGCCACGCTGGCTCTGGAGCTGTAGCCGGAGAGTCACCGCGGCGTCTGGGCTGGTTGTCCGAGGTTCGGATCCTTGGTTCTGTTGGCACAGGAACGTTGTGACTTGAGAAATGGTTCTGATGTCTGGATTGTCTCCGGGCCTTTGGATGATGGCTTCCGACAGCCTTATTCGGGGAAGATGTTTTAACATCTTTCTTCTTGTTTACTCATCTCTGTTAGTAATATAATTGTACTGCCTAAGCTCTTGATATGCTATGACATATATGTTATAAAAGTATTAATGTTTCGGTGTGAATGAACAAAAAAAAAAACAATAATAAAAAAAAAAACATTCTCCCTGTTGATAACATTTTAAAAATCATTTACCCCCCCACCCACACACACACACCAAAAAAAATAAAAAAATAAATAAAATAAAAAAATGTCTAGGTAGTAAAATGAAATTGATGGAAATCCCAAAAGTAGAAATAGAAGACAACTGATTATTTTATTATGTGCTGGCCACCTTTGACACTTGTTTCTCACAAGAAACCGAACACAATAACATCCCTTATTTAGTTTCAGCAGTTACGAAAACATGCCTATACAAATACATTGTAAATTTTATCACCGAAAAAAAAAACACAAATTTTAAGATGAAAAATTGTGATATGTGTCGTATTTCAGCTCAAAATATAGATTGTGAGTACTCGTTGTAACCGCCTCAATGGAATCCCCCACCCAACCGGGCAAACTCACCCTTTTTGTAAAGGCCGACAAAATCTCCCCCACCATTTGTTTAGGTGGAAAAAATCCGCCCCCTCCCCCCCCCCCCCCCCCACCCCTGGACATAATCCCCATGAAGATGGACAAAATCTCCCCACACCTCAACATGCACAAGTACTGATTTTTGAAAACCAATATGTATGTACATACATCGTTTTAAAAACTGTAGATTCCAAATCAGTTTTGGAGTATAATAGCTATATTGGTGCTAATGGAGAAATTATTGCAACAAGCAGGTAGAACTGCACAAGTACGACAGGTGACAAAATATAGTTAGTGCAATTTGACATGAGACTGACGACCTCTTTTACCATAATTTCACACAGGACTGAATGCATATATTAATCTTCGGCATTTTCCGAAGAGGTCGATATTATTATTATTCGATACATAGAGGCCGGTTAATAGGCCGCAATTCACGAGATGTCGAAAATGCACGCGAAGCTTACGAAAACTGACATATTGGGCGATTACATTGATTCATTTATTCTTTGCATAAAGGTCAGTCTCCTGTCAAACTGCACCAACTATACAGAACAGTAAAAACATCAATATGACTAAATTCTAACTATGAATGAGAACATTACAAATGAAACAAAGTAGTTTTTTAAGTCATGGCACGAGATTTAATTCATTAAACTGACTTAATAATGTGCATTCAATTTTGATCATCACCTTTAATTTACATCATAACATTTATAATTTATAAAGAAATGTGTTAAAAAGTCCTCACAGTAATCAACAATTTTCAAATGTTGTACATTATCCTAATGAGGCGGTTCTAATGAGTACCCACAATCTGTATTTTAGAGCTGAAATAAGGAAAAAATGGCTTACAGTAGTTTACTGTATAAAAGTGGGGTTCAATATGGTCAGAATTATATAGGTGTTTATGTGATGTAATGTAATTCATCGATCATTAGCTGCTCCAGACACTACAAATGACCTGTTTCATACAAGATCCTGTATACCTTCATTGACTGTGTCTTAAATTGTTCCAGAGAAAACAAAGAGATGTGTTTCTGTCTAAGACCCAACCATTACTACAGTCACGAGTTGTTCTTGATTTGTATAAGTTCCCCATATATATGAAGGACTCAGATCGAGGGCCGGTCCCAGATCGTGGGCCAATTTCCAAATCGTGGGCCGATTGTATAGCACATCGAGGGCCGGTACTGTTTTTCCCCAAATCGTGGGCCGATTTCTATCTTCTTGGTATTAGGCTTACGTTTTCCGCTAACGTTACGCTTGAATATGACGTCACAAAACGTTATTATTAAAACAAATGAACAAAATGGATGACGGCGTCGCAGGGTTTCAGCTGAAAAATAAAAGATAGAAGGCTTAGTAAAAATGATCCCAATACGCTTAGACGAACATTGAGGCTTCAAAGCTCAACCTACCACAGAAGGCCTGACACCATCTACGAAAACGAAGTGAAGGCAATGATCAGGAATCAATACAATTAACCCACAGCTCCCATCAGAGACACCACGGGAAAGAAACACAAACATGAAACAACTAGACCCTAAATGAAACATCACTAGCGGAAAGCCAAAAGGACAGTTACTTTCCCACATAATAGCCAATTGGCTATCCAAAGCAAATTAATATACACACACTCAAAGACAAGCCATAACAAAAATAAACCGCGACAGAAGAACCGCCTTTGAACGGTCAGTGAGACGAATTCCACTGAGGTGGGAGTTGGGGGTGCTTAAATCGATTTTACGTGGCCACAATCCTCACCCTTACTTCCTCGCCCTTACTTCCGTCCCGATTTAGACACACAATTTGTTCAGTACGCACGAAGGCCTTCTAACTCATCAGTGCAACATCTCCGTGAACACAAAAATCTACCAACTACAGAGATGAAACAACGGTGAGGGCCCGACAGCAAGAAATCACTGAAATGCTGGAGAAAAAAAAAAACCCAACAGACTGAATGAGTTAGACCCAGAGACAGAACATCAGGCACCAACCAACATTACATAAAATTAGCACGGAGCCACCATGCAGCCTAACCTATATCTCAAAGTACCGATTGACACTACCGGTAGACAGAAAACGGCAAGTTGTCAACACTGGTGTGATACGTTAAACAGCTCAGCATGTGAATCGGCCCTCGTTGTGGAATAACATAGTCATAATCGGCCTCCGTTATGAAATCGGCCCACGATTTGGAAATCGGCCTACGATCAGGGACCAACCCACGATCTGAGTCCTACATATATATGTATATAGTATTCGAATAAATTTGCAAAGTATTTGTATTTTCGTTCGAATACTTTCATAAAAATGTATTTTTATTTGTATTCTGTATTCGTGAAATGCAAAGTATTTGTATTCGAATACTTTTGAAAGTATTCGACACCAGACCTGCTACCCAAGAAAAGAGGACCACTTGGAAGATTAGTACATGTACTTGTACTAAATGTGTTACCCTCTATAAATAAGGTCGATTATTATTATTATTATTAGTAGTAGTAGTAGTAGTAGTAGTAGTAGTAGTAGTATACATGATTATCATTTCCACAGCAATGCTAAAAGAGTTTGGGGTAATGGTGGGATCAGATGCTAATGATTATGTTGACGTTGGACATGTTTTTCAGAAGAATTAAACGAAGGGCTGTGAAACTCGCATGTCTAATGATTAAGATGATAATTACTATAGTATTATTTACATTCAGTTTTCAAGAACAGTGGCAATTACTGGAACCCATTTAGTCATTTTCATTATAATCTTTTTCTTGCAGACATTGCTCTCAGCCGCAAAATGTGACTAAATATAGCCCTTGCTGTGACAATATTGCCAGAAATGTAACCACAAGTTCATTCTGGACAGTTTTGGCTGAGCTGCCTTAATATAACCAAAAAGAGTAAATGCGGTCCAATCGTCAGAAACCTAATTTGCATACAGCTGTGAAATCCAGAATTGCCGCAATTGCCACAGTGCATTGCATCAATATTGCTGCTATATTGTCCCGTATTTCGGAAAGGGTTGCTACTATAGTGGCAATATAGCAGCTTCAAGAATCTTGTTGTTCTTGCAGCAAAATTAATGTTGCCGCAATATTGCAACAATACTGCCGCAACATTTTCATTTCGGTTAGGCCAATATGTTTCCTAGAAGTATAGTTGACACCGGTTAATTGAACAAGATTCTGCAGCCTGCTGAAGTTGAAACAGGGCTAAGCGAAAACTTTAACATAACAAATTACACTTTTTTGATGCTGTGAGAGAAATTTCTGAATTGTGTCTCTTAAGTAACGTTTAAGTTGTTCCTTTGGACATTTTTGTAGCAACCAAACATTCCAAAGCCCCAAATAAGGGGCAGACTGTTGCATTTTACCGTGCACTTAACCATTGTCCTATTCACGGAAAGTGTTACTTCAGCCGCAACCATTTCTGACTTTCAACCAATCAAATAACTTGATGTTATCTATGCCTCCAAATTCATGAACTGAATGTCAAACTATGTAGATCCTGCATGATCAACTGGCTTCAGAAGTCATCTGATCTAGATTGCACACTGTTTGCAAAGGTAGGTGCTACCGTGGTTCAGCTGGAAGACTTTCTGGGGTTTGTGAAATGAGCTGGGGCACAGCACTTCCTACAACATCCGCGCAGTCTGATCAGAGTATTCGTTGTGCGCTCTAAGTTCAATATCTAGAAGTTTTGTATTTTAGCGGAAAAAAATGTGAGCAGAAGCTGCTCACATTTTTTTTCAGCAAAAATATTAGCATAGTTGCCATAATAAATGATAAAAAAATTAAGATACCCTGACTAACGACGTCGTTACTTTTGAACAACTGGCCCGAGATGTCGTTAAAATATAATGTAACAATTGTTTCTGAGCTCAAAGCTGCACATAGTAACAGTGCTATTATAATGTAACAGTTGTTTCTGAGCCCAATACAGCATAGTGTAACAATGTAATTATGCTGCATTGGCAACACTATGTAACAATGTCATTTTCATGTCAGTACAACATAATGTAACAATGTTATTTTGATGTCAATACAACATTATGTAACGATTTAATTTTGATGCCAAAACAACAAAGTGTAACGTTTTATGTCTAAGCTACGGAATGTAGTAATGTTATTCTGGTGGCTATACAGCAACAATGTCATTCTTTAGAGAATAGAACAAAAACGTAAAAATGTAATTCTGGTGTCAGTGCAATATAGAAACGAAATCGGGATCTTATTTCAACATAATGTCACTTTATAACAGTGTATGCTTTCTGAAAAAAGTTTTTGGCGGCATTTGTCACGGCATACATTTCACTTTTAGCTCACCTGAGCCGAAGGATAAAAAGTGGGCTTATAGTTTAAAGTAGAAGTAAAACAAAGACCAGGAATCGATACAATTAACTTACTCCACCCATCAAAGGCACCAAAGGGAAAGAAACACAAACATTAAGCGACCAGACCATAATGGAAACCTAAACAAAGGAAGGCCATAAGGACAGTTACTTTCCCACAAAGTGGCCATATGGCAATCCAAAATAAAAAGACACAAGTGATACACACAGTAAGTAACAAACAACAACATAAATAAATCGCCACAGAAGAACCGCCTTGGAACGGTCAATGGAAAAATTTCCACTGGGCGGCTTAAATCGATTTTACGTGGCCACAATCCTCGCCCTTACTTCCGTCGCGATTTAGACAAATAATTTGTTCAGTCCGCATGAAGGCCTCCTAACTCATCAGTGCAACATCTCCGTGAACAAAAATAATCAAAGAACCACAGAGGTGAGACAACGGTGAGGACTCGACAGCAAGAAACCACTGAAATGCTGGAGCAAAAGAAAACCAACAGTTAGCATCCGATGGGCCCGACCAGAGAAGGAGCATCAGGCACCAACCAACATTACCTTGAATAAGATCTCTCTAATTCTCAATAAGCCTTTACATTTGAACCGTCATAGAATCTGAGGCCTGTCCCACCGGCGTGCAATTAAAGAGGGAAGCAAAGTTGCCAACCGTGATTGGGTCAACTACCATGCATGCAGTCTGTAGTATAATATCCATGTTGTACCCAATCTTTTTATATCGAAGAATGATTTTACGTTGAAGTCAGTTACATGACTACACACTCTAGCAAATCGAATTAATTGCGAAATATAAACGCCATAGGATGGCGCACGAGGAACATCACCATCCAAAAAAGGAAAATTTACAATCTCAAAATCAAAGTCATCGCGTTTATCATAAATTTTGCACGAAACAAACCCATCTACAAAAGATAGATAGTGTACCGGGGCCTCTGTATCAGAAGAATTTGCTTTATTTAACTGAAGTTCTGGGGGGTTGGGTAAATCTGACTGATCAAACCATCGAAACAGGTATTATCAATATTTAATAAATCATCTAAATATCTAGAAGTGGAGCTAAAAGCTTCAATAATTTCAGATTGGTTATCAATGGAAAGCGACAACATGAAGTCTCTTTCATAACACTACAAGAATATCAGCCACAAGAGGTGCGCAATTCGTACCCATCGGAATGCCCACAATTTGTCTAAATAACTTAGTACCGAATCTAATATAAATATTGTCAAGTAGAAAGGTGAGGGCATCACACACTTTCTTACATGACCAAAGTGTATAATTCTTATGCTCTTTAGAAGTGAAAAATGCATTTCTGACATTCCAATCTTCTCTATGAAAAGCCCATTCAATTAAATCATTAAGCTTTTCTTTTCTAAGATTATGAGGAAGTGTAGTGTAAAGAGTGGAAAACTCGTAAGAAGACAGACCTGAAGCACGAAAATGTCTGGATTTCAATTTATTTAAAACCTCACTCGAATTTTTATAGACCAAAACAGATTTCTTCCTGATCTTTCAAAGACTTTATCACAATATTTAATCACATGCGTTTTAATAGCAGTAAGACAGGAAGTTAATAATTTAGAAAGTTCAGTGGCAGTACAAGAGCTAGAATTTGCAATAAACCGTATTCCGTCGTTCGTCGTCCATCGTAACACTTAAAAAAAAACTATCTCTGACATCAGTTGACCAATCTCAACCGAATTTCATGTGTAGCAGATAGAGAGATTGCCTGCATGTAGGCTTCTGTAGCAACGGAAAGGTTCCGTTGTCTTTGAGTGGGCAAAACCGTGTCTCCAACTTTACTGGACCAGTTTTAATCGAATCTCCTCCATACTTGCTAGTAAGCTGCACGGCTATAACGTCATGACTGTGTTTTGTAGAAATCGGGTTGCAGGATTTAGAGTCTGAGCGTTAAAAGGAGATATTTATTGTTATGACGATGAAACAGTCTCGAACCTTTATCAGCCGTTTTTAATCCTAGGCTGTTCTAAGTTGCTTGTTCTCAAGACAGATATACAGGAGGCCTTCATGCGGACTGAATAAATTATTTGTCTAAATTGCGACGGAAGTAAGGGCGAGGATTGTGGCCACGTAAAATCGATTTAAGCCCCCCAGTGGAATTATTTCCACTGACCGTTCCAATGCGGTTCTTCTGTGGCGGTTTATTTATGTTGCTGTTTGTTACTACTGACTGTGTGTATCACTTGTGTCTTTTTATTTTTGATGGCCATTTGGCCATTTTGTGGGAAAGCAATTGTCCTTATGGCCATCCTTTCTTTAGGTTTTCATTATGGTCTGGTCGCTTCATGTTTGTGTTTCTTTCCCTTTGGTGTCTTTGATGGGTGGAGTAAGTTAATTGTATCGATTCCTGATCTTTGTTTTACTTCTACTTTCATCAAGTTCGAATTCTGTCAGGATTGGCCTGGTCACTCATGATAAATGTACCATTGAACCAATAAGCAAAAACGTGTCTCCAACTTTTTGCTTTCATTTTTGATTAGATTTTTATAGCTATTGGCGAACAGGAAGGCATATATACTTTTGACGAATTTAAGCAGAATGAGGCAGCAGGTTTCGAACTCACGTACCCTTGAGCGCTGAAAACCCATATGGTTTCTTTGAGGAAAACATTGTTTCCAACTTTTCTCAGCCTTTTAAAATTGTGCCTGAAACCAGAAAGCCAACTTTTTTATGTTTGGTATGAGTTTCATTTGGTGGACATTTACCAAGATCGTTCAAATTATATGTCTTGGGTCACAATAGCCCGGCCCTAGAGGTCACTTGTTCCATTTGTAGGGAATGTTTTATTCTAATCTTGTTCGAAACCAAAATGCTTAGGGCTTTGATATTTGGAATGCAGCTTCATTTAGTAGACCTCTATCAGTATCTTTCAAAATATAACCCTAGCCGCGCCCAGCGGTCACTTTTCATATAGACCCATGCTGGTAAAAGCTTAAACACAACAAGACATAAAAATATCTTGAAGGGGCTTGTCTATGATATTTTGGTTTGTAGTTTCATCAAATGCTCCACTTCCAAGACTGTTAAAATTATGCCTCTGGGGTTGAAATTAGAAGGCCCATGCCTGTGATATTTTGGCTTGTAAATTCATCTAATGCGTCTCTTCGAAAACTGGCCCCGCTCCAGGGAACCGTTTTGTTACATAGACCCATATCGGTAAAGGTTTATGAGTTTTCTTGTCTGAAACCAGAAGGCCCAGGCATTTGATGTTTGGTATGTGGCTTAAAATTTATCCCCAAGAACTTCAGTTAAATAAAGCAAATTCGTCAGATACCGAGGCCCCGTTTTTGGATTTACATCTATCTATTGTAGATGGGTTTGTTTCTTGCAAACTTTATGATAAGCGCGATGATTTTAATTTTTAGATTGTAAATTTTCCTTTTTTGGATTGTGATGTTCCTCGTGCGCCATCCTATGGAGTTTATATTTCGCAATTTATTCGATTTGCCAGAGTGTGTAGTCATGTAACTGACTTAAACACTCGTAATAAATTGTTAACTGCTAAACTTCTTAATCAGGGTTATCGGTAACATAAACTACGCAAAGCGTTTTCAAAATTTTATAGACGACATTCTGATTTAATTTCAAAATTCAATATTGGACTTAAATCTCTTCTGCAACAAGGTCTATCGGAACCCGAATTTTATGGTGACTTAGTATATCAATTCAGAAATATATATAACCGCAATGGCTTCAGCACCCAATTTCGTAAAATCATTCTTCGATATAACGGTTGACAACTTGCTTTCCTCTTTAATTGCACGCCGGTGGGTCAGGCCTCAGGTTCTATGACGGTTCCAGCGTAAAGGCTTGCTGAGAATTAAAGAGAATCTAATTCTATGTAATGTTGGTAGGTGCCTGCTGCTCTGTCTCTGGTCGGGCACATCGGAGTCTAACTGTTGGTTTTCTATTGTTTCACAGGTTTTTCTGTCTGTTGTGTCATCACCGTTGTTTCATCTCTGTGTTTTTTTTTTATTATTTTTTGTGTGTTCACGGAGATGTTACACTGATGAGTTAGGAGACCATCATGCGAACTGAACACATTATTTGTCTAAATAGCGACGGCAGTAAGGGCGAGGATTGTGGCCACGTAAAATCGATTTAAGCCCCCCCCCCCCCCCCCCGACTGGAATTCATTTCACTGACCGTTCCAATACGGTTCTTCTGTCACGGTTTATTTCTGTTATGGTTTGTCTGTGAGTGTTTGTATCGCTTATATTTTTTGTTTTGGGTAGCCAATTGGCCATTTTGTGGGAAAGTAACTGTCGTTTTGGAATTCGCTGTTGATGTTTCCATTGGGGTCTGTTGTTTCGTGTTTGTGTTTCGTTCCCTTTGGTGTCTCTGATGGGAGCTGTGGTTTAATTGTATTATTTCCTGATCATTGCCTTCACTTCTATTTTCCATGTGGTAAACCTCTACCAAGAATTTTTAAATGATTATGGCTTTGGTGTCAAAAGTTGCCCAACTCCGAGGGTCACTTGTTTTACATGGATTTATTAAGGGGAAAAACACTAAAAATCAGCTTTCCTGAAATCTTTAGCTAGTGGACCACTACCATGGTTGTTCAAGCTAAATTACCACTACATAGACAAATTGAAAAATGAGGAAGTAAAATTGAGGTGAGCGATTTAAGGCCTTCTTGTGTATTCCCATTAAAAAAAAAACAAAAAAAAAAACAGAATATATATTATGTTATAGCGCTGACGTCCGCTTGTCGTTTCCAGTTTACTGCTTTTGTTTACACCCGACCAAGTTAGAAAGTCCATGAGGTAGAAAGAACTCGTTATAGAAAATTTATTCCAGATCAGTTTGTGCCTATTTAAGCTGAAACTTGGGTAAAAATTAAACCTTGACGTGATTTCGAGGTTTGGATTTGATTTCGAGGTTCTGTAACGTGTAATGCCCCTTTGAAAAATAACCATAGTTCAGCTTTCATTTCTAAAGTCATAATAGATTTTAATTCAGCGTGTAGAAATAAATTCATTTATTATAGGGATATACACTTTGAGTTTTAGAGAGTAGGGTGGGTCTTCATTCATGTAGCCGTATTACGACAAAGCGTAATTTTAACAGGCTCGCTTCCCTTATACTGTAAATGAATTTTTGCGTCATTTGGCCGTACGGAAGTTAACACGCATACATATTACATTGCAAATTGCCTTTTTGTAATTATCTTTCGAAGAGGTCTGTTCACTCGTCAAACAACAAAATTAATCCAAGTCAACAATCATTGGATTGGGACATGACAATACCTCCGCCTTAACGAAAAGCTATCCAGGAGTTGCAGAAACGGGTAAGGACAAAAAGGCAGGGTCAAGTACAGCCCCTTGAGTCAACCTCTCAACTGTTTCCAGAACAGGCTACTACTACCACAGGTGTCGATATATCAGTCCCATTACAGACGGGTCTTGTTGCAGCGGCGCATATGACACCAGCCCTTCCGGATCAGGAAAGCCCCCACCTAGCGGTTCTACAATAGTCAGCTGTCACAACTCAAACCAGTTCATGGGTTGGCGGTGCTCTCCCTGTCCTCTGGCTTGCAGTTTACTGTCTTTTTAATGTCTGGAAATGGTGAGTCGGATTCTGACCCTTTGCCAATGTGCACGTTCAGAGACCAAGATATTTTCATAACAGATGCATCAAAACAGAAAATCGGGAATTCAGAGTATAAACTGACTTATCCCTGCTGCTTCATCAAAATTTCTGCCCGAATTCGGATACAGTGTAAACCTTAACAGTTGTAAATAATCAGCTGACCGTAAAAATCGGAGCTCCCAAAATCAAAGTGCCTATTAACAGCAAAGAGTTTTGGACTGGGGGTTTTATCAACTTCGAAATGGTTGTTAGCCTAAAGCACCAGGAAAAGACCACTGAATTATCGAACTACATGTATATGACTGTTATTAGAGATGCAGCGATCGACAACCAAATTCAACGGTGGGCGACATATGACATTCAGTGTAGGCTACGCATACCGAGAGACCCCAGCAGGTGATGGGCAACCATCGATGGTCATTTATGGTTATCATGTGGGTTGTGAGATGACTTGTCTACCACTTCACTAACATGTGGGCCTTGTAACGAATATAAGTTTAAGGGCTTTTATGCAAGGGTAAATTGCAGTGATTCAGCATCCAGCTAGTAACTACAACTTTTTCAAGGATTCTAAATTTCAACCCGGAAATAGAAATACCAGTTTGTTAAGCAGCTCCATGAGTTATAATAGTCCCTTGTTAACACGCCTTTCAGGTCATCGGTCAAATGTCCGTCCGAATTTTCAGTTTACGGCACCAGTGTCTTCCCCGGTGCAGCCATTTCTTTAGCAAAACCAAAGATAACCTTACTTTTTTCAACCAAGACAGCAGCCAATTCGCCAGTTCAGACCTGCTAGATTTTGCCCCCATTCAAGAAATATAAACTCCAATTAATATCCAAACTCGCAAGCAGCTTTTAAAATGCTATCCAAACAGGTCTGATGCAGTCTTTGGTACCTGACGCTCTGTCTCTGGTCGGGCCCATTGGAGTCTAACTGTTGGTTTTCTTTTGCTCCAGCATTTCAGTGAATTCTTGCTTTCGAGTCCTCACCGTTGTCTCACCTCTGTGGTTCTTTGATTATTTGTATTCACGGAGATGTGCACTGATAAGTTAGGAGGCCTTCATGCGGACTGAACAAATTGTTTGTCTTAATCGCGACGGTAGTGAGGGCAAGGATTGTGGCCACGTTAAATAGATTTAAGCCCCCCCCCCCCCCCCCCAGTGGAATTCGTTTCCGCTGACCGTTCCAAGGAGGTTCTTCTGTCGCGGTTTATTTTTGTTATGGTTTGTCTTTGTGTGTTTGTGTCGCTTATATTATTTTATTTTGGATAGCCTACTGGCCATTTTGTGGGAAAGTAACTGTCCTGTCCTTTTGGCTTTTCGCTATTGATGTTTCCATAAGGATCTGTTGTTTCATGTTTGTGTTTCTTTCCCGCTGTGTCTCTGATGGGAGCTGTGGGTTCATTGTATCGATTCCTGATCATTGCCTCAACTTGTACTTTTTACTGGAAGGTTTTGAATTGCATTATGAAGGTCCATGCCTTTCAGTAGAATATAAACAGCTTAATTCCATTTTGCAAAATGAAGATTTCGCAAAGGAAACGATAGAACAAAAAGTAGCACTCGGTCGTATGGCAGGTCCCTGACTCCCTTCCCTTATAAGCCAAAATCAAATTTTCGGTGCTCTCCTATTGGCTTGATTCCCAAAAAACCTGAGGTTTCAGACTCATAACTCATTTGTCTTATCCAGCAGGATCTAGTGTCATTGATGGAATAGATGGAGCATTAGCTTCAGTTAAATATTTTAACAATGCCGTGGCTTTGATAAGAAAACTAGGTAAAGGCGATCTATAAGGTAAGCTTGATGTCAAAAGCGCATTTAGATTACTGAGAATATATCCTGGTGATTTTTCTTTACCAGGGATAAAACTTGGAAAATTCTACTACATTGACAAAATGGCACCCATGGGTCTAAAACTTTCATGTGCAGCCTGGGAGGCGTTTTCAAAATTTCTTGACTATTCAACAAAGGACGGCTTCAAATAAATAGAAGTGAAGGCAGTGATCAGAAATCGATACAATTAACCCACAGCTCCCCTCAGTGACACCAAAGAGAAAGAAACACAAACATGAAATAACAACACCCTAATGGAAACATCAATAGCAGAAAGCCAAAAGGACAGTTTTTTCCCACAAAATGGTCAAGGAGGAGCAAATTCTTTCCTTTAAGTGTAGTCCCTTTTCTTCTATAGAAAACAACAGGAAGTCCCGAAAATTGTTTCTTGCACACCAGACAAGGAAATCCGTGATTTTACCCTGGGATAGAAATTTATGTTCTGACCCTGGTGTTCCGACCCCAAATCGAATATAATCGCGTGTTTGATAAATGCACTGGTTGATTACAACCTCATGCGCGGCGTCGTCATGCGTGACGTCACTATACATTCCTGTTGTGTCATCACAAAATGGCGGACGTCGGTAACCGAAGTGACAGCAGCATTAAAATTCGCAATGGAAATGGAAGGTATGCAAGAAAAAGAATCCAATATGGGTGTGAGGGTAGGATTGAAAAATCCGTCCCTCGGGATCACTGCCCGGCATCACTCGGCAAGCCTCGTGATGCCGGACAGTGTCCCTCGGGACGGATTTTTCAATCCACCCCTCACACCCATATAAGATTCTTATTATCCCTTTCAAAAATGGTGGAAAAATCTGTCAGGTGTATCCATTCCTCTTAATTCGGAATTCCTTCTCTCTTCTGTCTTCTATCTGTTTTATTCACGCAGCCACCATCCAAATCTTCCAAAATATCCAGTAGAAGAGATCACGTGATTGAATAAAGCCCAATCAAGATCGAATTTAGCAAAGAGTACACACGAGAAAGTCATATTGGAGTTGATTTAAAAAAGGCGCCATTTGGTCAGCCATTTTGGAAACGGGAAGGCTGAAAAGGACCATCTTCAAACTCATTGGACTGTTTCAAATTTGTAAAGAATCCAATAAAAATCCAGAGTTTTGGTGTCCGCAAGGTCAAATTGGGCGGTCTTTTCGTCGGCCATCAGATAGAAACAATTTCAGTAATTCTGAATATCTATTTTGCCCCGATGCTTCCAACCAAGTGCCATGGTGGCCACTTGTATTGTTTGAATGGAACAATATTTCCCTTGAATGTATCCCCAATGCCTTCCAGCAAGTTTCGATTCAGTTCAACTTGTCATTGGAAGATTTTCAAGATGGTCGCTGTGGCGGCCATCTTGGATGTGGGAACAATGATTTTTAACCCATATATGACAATTGGATCTTTCACCTTATAGCTTGGGATCGCCCTATCCTCATTTATAGAGATGTAGGTTTGTTTTGTTTGTGTCTAGTTTTACCCCGACCAGAAGCCCCGTTCTGCGTCGTCTGATCTGGGTCTACATAGTTTGCCAGTGTCCCATAGTTTGCCATGTCTGTATGTTATTTAAAAACAGCTTTTACCAACATTACGATAACACACCCGTACGACATAGTGCATTTTTCACATCTCCAAAATGGCTACTTTTCTGATGAAAATCCTTGATATTTTTCTTATAAATGCTGAAAACATAGGATGTGGGTGCTCGTTAGAACCGCCTCATTGAGGCGGTTCTAACGAGTACCCACAACCTATGTCTTGGAACAGAAATAAGGAAAATAAGGTTTACCCCCGTATACCCCAGTTTTCTCTATATAAAGTGGGGTGTAGGGGGGTCTTCATTTCACGGACTTGTTCACGTGATGAAATCAGAGCTTGTTGATACTCTTTAGAGCCGTCGTATTATTCACCCACAATTTACAAGTATGTTCGAAAACAGAAAAAAGAATTTAACATTTTTTAACGCAACATCACGTGAACATAACACCCCCTAATCCCCACTGTATATAGAAAAAAAAACTGGGATTTACGCCGGTATACATATTTTTTCTTATTTCTGCTCCAAGACATAGATTGATGGTACTCGTTAGAGCCGCATCAACGAGGAGGTTCTAATGAGAACCCACAACCTATGTTTGCAGTGTAAATAAACGAAAAAAATCACGGATTTTAATCAGAAAAGTAGTCATTTTGGAGCTGTAAAAATACCCTACGTCGCACGGGTGTGTTATCGTAAAGAAAAATGTCTGTTTGAAGTCTCAGAGCCAAGAATGAACTGACTATGTCATACGGGTGTTTTTGTTTTTGTTTGTTTGATTTGTGGATTAACGTCCCCGTCAACACTGTTTAGGTCATTTTGGAGACGTTGCATCCAATTTTGTGGGACTTTTACCCGACACTGAGATGAAATGACATCTCAAGCCCTGTCGCCCAATAAAACCAATAGGCTTTATAAGCATGGACGGTCCGACTCGCACCGCTTTTCCTGGGCAGGCTTAGATCCTCTAAGTGGTTTACCAGTACTCGTGTGCGGTCGGATTTCAGCTCTGCGTGGAAGCATCATACAGCCTATCTATTTCTTCAAGCCCCGATTGGTTGGGGCCATATCATACGGGTGTCATCACGCTACCAAGTCCATGTAACGAACACCCCTGTAAACCCACTTTATATACAGAAAAGTAGGATTTACTGAGGTACACATATTTATCTTATTTCTTAAAAAAAGTCCCAAAACACAGATTGTGGGCACTCCTTAGAACCGCCCCAAAACGGCGGGTCCATCTAACGAGCACCCACAATCTATATTTGAAGTAGAAATAAGATTATTGGGAAACGCTAGTTTTACAGATAAGAAAGGCCCTATGTCATTACGAAAACGCACCAATACAAATTGTAACCTTTATCGTCGAAAAAAAAGAAGAAAAATTTAAGATGATAAAATGTGATATTTTTCTTATTTCTGCTCAACATATAGATTGTTGGTACCCGTTAGAACCGCCCCATTGAGGCGGTTCTAACGAGTACCCACAATCTATATTTTAGAGCAGAAATAAGAAAAATAATGTGGGGTTTTAGGGGGTCAAAATTATATAGGCATGTTTTCGTGATGTATGTTATTCCAATAGTTTTCAGATATAAGACGAGTCAAATTATTCAAAACAACAATTTAATCAATAACTTAATAACGACATTATATATTAATTTTCAAATATTATATACATAATTTACATGTTTTCAGCCATATATACACAATAGCACACTTGGAACATAGGTTATAGCACAAAATAAGAATTCTATTTATAACGAATAACAACTGAGCATGCCATGGGACTTTCCCCATAGGCCAATAGCCCGGCCTTACGGGTGTCAGTGCGTGAACATGCAAACAAAGACTTTAATACCGAATGGTCAGCATAAGGGCCGCGAAAAGATGTGATCAAGCTTGGTCGCTGAGCGAAGACTCGGATCGCCGAACGAAGCCGCAGCGTAGGCTAATCGGTATTCGCTGTGTGCTATATGGTTGACCATTGACATCCCTGTCAGCAGAAAACAACGGGCCAATGTCGGACCGATAGCGATACGACGTTGCCACGTCGTATTATCGGCCCGTCGTAAGCTGGCTTGGAAAAGCTTCTTGCAATCATAATCGGGTTGCATTCTGAGGTGCGTCCAACAAAGCGGGCGCCCGCCGAGCGCTCACTTTGTTGCCTACAGAACGTAGGCAACAAGTGAGCGCTCGGCGAGTGCCCGCGTTGTTGAACCAACCTCTGAGCAAGATTTTGTACAGACTTGTCTGAGACTTCTCTGAGAGCACATGATTTCGGCCCCCTTTTTCACAATTTGTCGGTCAGTTGCAAGTAGACAAATCACGCGCGCTACGCGCTCGTGATTTGATCTACTTTACAACTGACCTCCAAACTGTGATATATTACACAACTAATCGCTGCTAGAGTTGATCTGTTTCTTAATTCTAACACAGCGCGCATGTATAGGCAATGTAAAGGAACTGTGATTTACTAGCAACAAATCACTAGTTTGTTTGTTTGTTTGTTTGATTTGAGGTTTAACGTCCCCATCAACACTGTAAAGGTCATTTTGGAGACGTTGCTTCCAATTTTGTGGGACTTTTACCCGACATTGAGATGAAATGACATCTCAAGCCCTGTCGCCCAATGAAACCAAAAGGGTTTATTAGCATGGACGGTCCGCCTCGCACCGCGGTTCCTGGACAGGCTTAGATCCTCTAAGCGGTTCACCAGTACTAGTGTGCGGGCCAGATTCAGCTCTGCTTGGAAGCATCATGCAGCCCATATATTTCTTCAAGCCCCTATGGGCGGGGGCTTACAAATCACTAGTAAAGAGAGTGTGAAGAGTGACGTCATTAAAAGCCGTCGTTATATGACGTCACTCGTAGATTCCTTGACGTTAAACGGTGAAAGGTTCAATGATTATCTAGCATCAAAACATTACACAAGAACACGATTGTGTGTGATACAATCAACGGTGTTCGCGGGATTTCTCCTTATTATGTCGGAAGGTTAGGAGAATTCGAAGGACAAAACAAAATTATATCAATTTTAGTGTTAGAATCGAAATAGGCCAGCTGTTGAATAATAAATCACAGTTAAGTAGACAAATCACTCGCGCTACGCGCTTGTGATTCGATCTACTTTACAATTGACTCCAACTGTAATTTATTAATCATCAAATCACTGCTAGAGCTGATCTATTTCTTAATCAACTTTGAAACAACGTTTTCAAACAACGCTTTCAAAGTTGTTTCAACTTTGATTCTATTCAACCTTGTTTCAACAAGGAGTGTCTGCTGGGAAGAAAGAAAGAAAGAAAGAAAAAAAAAAACATCTCATGAATGCAAAGAAGGTCAGTGCTTTAAAGCACACACCTACAAAGGTATTTAGAAGCCTCTGTGGCACACCTGTAAAGGCCCACGGCCCACGGAGCTGGCATAATTCAATGTTGTTATGTCAACTACATGAATGATGCGTGTTGGGATCAGGATGTTCAAATACCATACTAGATTTCAAAGAGTAATTAATGCAAGAATTTATTAACCATTGAGACATAAAGACAATTGGCACATACATTTGAGGTAAGATCTGGCTTTTCAATAGTGTTAACCCTTGACCTGCATAATATTTAAATATGCCACACCCGCTACTGATTATCAACCAATCAGATTACTTTATGCAAATCATTGCAACAAATTCACAATCTGAATGACAAACAATGTAGATCCTGATCAGATGGCTTCCTGATCAGATGGCTTCTTCAGAAGCCATCTGATCTGGATCTACATTGTTTGAAAGAT
The DNA here is from genome assembly GCA_963580285.1 of Lucinisca nassula. Taxonomy (NCBI): domain Eukaryota; kingdom Metazoa; phylum Mollusca; class Bivalvia; order Lucinida; family Lucinidae; genus Lucinisca; species Lucinisca nassula. The sequence continues at coordinate 67,812,679 of OY757021.1, read as the reverse complement.
AAAACATATACGGGCTCAGCAGGACAAGGGTTAAAAATATACCGTAGGATTTTTAAAAATTTACAATACCAAACTTCACAGTAAAATAAACATTTTTAAGCAGAAAATAATATTTTCGACATCAGATTCTGAAGAGGAAAAGGCCAGCAAAAGTAAAATAAATATAATAAAACTCAACATTAATGCATGTACAAAAACTTTCGTATGGAAACCGAATTCGAGATTTTCACAGACAATTGAATTTTGGAATGTCTTAACAATTATGCTGCCCCATCAATGCGTTAACACGTCCATGTAATGAATACCCACAGAGTACCCCACTTCAAGCAGTGAAATGTTGGATTGAAAGTGTATACATTATTTCCATTATTTAGCTTAAAAAAGATAGATTATGTGTACCCGTTAGAACCGCCCTGATAAGAAGCTTTCTAACGAGCATCATCCTGCTGAACAGGGCAAGCTCTATATTTTCAAACCGTGTGGATCCAGATCAGATGGCATCTGATCAGGATCTACACTGTTTGTCATTTAGTTTTCGAATTCAAATGAATATAATTAATCAAGTATTTTGATTGGTTGACAGTCAGAAATGGGTGTGGCAAAATTAATTATTCAGCACGACGAGGGTTAAGAATTTTTATCTTTTAAGGAGAATTTGAACACTTCAGGGGAGGCAACTCTTGCAAAAGTATTTTTGTCTCGCATGTCAATAGGGGTCAACTTTTAAAGAAAGAATTTGCTCCTGAGGAGAAAATTCTTTCCTTACAGAGTAGACCCCCTTTTCAGCGGGACAGTGCTTATAGAAAAGCGAACAGGAAGTCCCGAAAGTTGTCTCCCTTTGCAAACTGGCGCAAAAATCTGCCAGGTGTTCCCATTCCCCTTAAGTTATGAAAGAATGAAGTATGTTACCCAGGTGTGTCTCGGTCCGGTATGTATTAACCTTTCACCTTTTTAATCCGACTTTTAGGCAAGTATAAACAGTGAATATGCAGTGACTTATCAAAGAGCCATCTTTGCTCATGTGCACACCACACCCGTTTGGAAAAGTTGATGTAAATTCAAGACGTTTGTGATACGTTTTTGTTTATGCTTTTATCATGAAGTGCGGGAAGTCGTTTGAGCCGCCACATGGAGGGGTTCCAACTAGTACCCAAAACCTGTTCTCGAGCAAAAAAAAAAAGGAAAACAGTGTTTACAATTGTAAACCCAACTTGACTCTACAATAAAGTGGGATTTACAAGAGTACTCATTAAACAGTCCTGTTAATGTGTTGAGTATCTATATAAATATTCACTATCTTATGCTCTGAGAAAATTCTGTTTTCAAATATGGGAGGGCCCACGAAGTAAAGGACAACCCTTAAAATGGCATGGTCCAAACAAATTCTGAGTCTATACATAAACCGTATGTATGACCGAACTACTTTTGTTACTTAAATTTTGCACTGTCATATTTGCTGCAGATGAAAAACTGTTTGGCATTTCATGAAGTGTAATCAATCGGTTTTCTTCGGGTCGATGAAAACCAATGTCAGAGAGATCAGTGACTTCACGTGACGTCATCATCGGCAAGCGTGCGTCATCCACGTGCTGCACAGTTGTACCGGAAACTATGGAATGTCCATAACCATGTTCTACAAACGGCATCCCAGCGGAAGTGGAAATGACATCATCTGGAGATGATGGCATATATAATACCTGCGACTCCTCTGAATTAGGGAATATAATGTTTGTTTTTATATCGTTTGGTGTCGTCTGCATGTTAGTTGTAGAGTTGCTCTCTGGTGCATGGACGTGTGTGACACTTGCAATATCTTTCGACGCATTCTGAAATGCTGTCTGACGTTTTTCTTTCATGCGTTGTAATGTTGAGCTTGAATATTTGTACACTAACCTACGCCCTTCCACTCTTTCTAGAATACCTCTTTTGTAATAATGTCTGAAAATAGATAGCAAGAGACACGTTTAGACAATGAGTATGGTGATATGCGATTTTGTTTCAGAATTAAACCGTCTAAGCTCGGTAGATGAAAGTGGA